>JANEZZ010001545.1:67500-667500 GCA_026122225.1 Heloderma charlesbogerti | reverse complement strand
ACTGTATAATATTGGAGGGAGCAATCCTATGGCCACTAGATACTATCTAGAGGTCCATAGGATTTTTCAGTTTCTGGGAACTGAGGTCAGAGCTAGGGCTCCATCCTTGGTTCCCAGAAACCACACTCCCCACCACCTCCCCTCCCCCTCGTAGCCGGCAAGGTTCTCTCTGCGCCAGCTACTTCTCCATGCTCAGAAACATTCCTGGGGTGGAGGGGAGGAGTCTGTGGAAGCTGTGTTACACAGCACCTTATAAGGTCTCCAGGCCCCTCCCCTCCCTTCCCCTTCCCTGAAGACATGCCTAGATGTGCAAGATCACCCATCTAGGCAAAAATGCAGGATGTCAGGAGCATGGAGGAGAGGCTCCCCTCTGTGTTCCACCCTGTATAGGATGGTTGGCAGACTCCAATTTCGGAGGCTGTTGACTATACAGATAGGATTGCACCTTTTATCTGTTTTTTTTTTCTCTTTAGTACCAGTAAGGAACTGGAAAGCAATGGGGATGAAGCCAACCAAATAATGTACCAGATCTCTAATGTGTTATAACCATGCAATTATGAACACATGTGTTTTCTGAATGACCAGATTCTATCTTCATTGCCGTACATTCCTGATGGTAAATTAAACATCTACCAATGCATTCTAGTAAATGTCCAAAATAAACCTCATATATTCACTCACATATATAAATCACAAGGGCCTTCAAGTTTCTTTCAGAACTGTCCAAACTGATTCCTTGCAGATGAAGGCCAACATTGTCCAGTTGTAAGAACATTGCTCACACCTCTTGCACCTCCTTTTGTTCCTTGCTTCCAAAATCCTGTGTCATCTTGGCAGACATATTAAACTCTGTGTAGCAGATCCATCCTGTACTACAAGGTTGGGCTCCATGGCACCCATAGGTAGCATGGGGCTTCACCACCACCACTGCCCCCACAACTGCACAACATGATTTTTTAGTGGAAAAGGGATGTTTGGAGCACTACAGAGAGCTGAAAAGGTCAAATTAGATTGTTTGCATGCTCTATTTGACTCTTTGGAGGCTCTATAGCAGCTATGCTAAGGAGGGTTGAAAGAGTCCATTTTTTTTCTTGATAACAAGCTAGGTTTGACCCATTTGGCTCTCTGCAGTGTTCCTAGTGCCTTTTTATTATCATTAAAAAAAAGTGGAGACTGGCCCCAGTGGCAGGGGGTGCAACCGGGGATGAAAATGGACACTGGATCTCCCAAAGTTGCCTCTAGCTGCTCTGTTGAAAAGAAGGATACTGTCCTGCTCTGTTGAAAAGAAGGATACTGTACAGGCATTGACTGCTGGCAAACTTGCCAGGAGCTGTGTATGCTTGCATGCATGTTTTCTGTGTTACATGTGCTTGTCCAGACATTTGCTTGTTCATCCTCACCATGGCAATTGTGGGGAGATATTAGGGATGGCAGAGAATTCCTCCACTAACTCCAGTGAGGCCTGATTCTTTAGAATCCAGCTCCCCGAAGTCCGTGGTGGAATGGCCTCCCCCCACCACCACCCCGCAGAATCCCCCCAGGATTAGGGGTGGACGAAAGTCACTTACCTGTCGTCGAAGCTTGTTCGCGGTGGGGGGGAGGCACTTCGCTGCTCCCCCCGCAAAGTTCAGGCTGGGGGGGGAGGCTTCCTGCCTCACCTGGCCGAAGTTCAGGCCGGGGGGGAGGCTTCCCGCCTCGCCCGGCCGAAATTCAGGCCGGGAAGGAGGCTTCCCACCTCGCCTGGCCATGAACTCCAAAGTTTAAAAAAAACAAACAAAAACGCCCCCATGATAGGCTACGTGACGATTAACGTAGCCTATCACGGCTAGATCTGCAAAGTCAGCCGTGATAGGCTACGTTAATCGTCACGTAGCTTATCACGTGTGACTTTAAAAAAAAAAAAAAGTGCATACGCTAATGGCGGCCCCCATAGGGAGCCACCATTCGCGTTCCTTATTTGGTCGCTGTAGTCTACGTAAATCTTTATGTAGACCAGGCAAGTGGGGTTTCGTACACCCCTAGGAGATATCCACTTTTTGATGGTGAATCATGTTTTTGTATACAGGGAGGGCAGAGCGAACAGAAGTGTTTGTATGTTCACAATGGACTCAAAAACTGGAAATCCGATTGTTATGAAACTTTTACGATTAGTTCTACCTCTATCTGAGATGATTTTAGGCATAGCGAAAATTGTGTTGGCTATATCTTGAAACAAAATGTCATCCAATCAAAGTTTTTTTACAAATTTTCTGCTTTAATACCATGTGATCTGTTCCAAAAAAACACGTTGCAACATCATTCAGGACTGCAGTGAGCAGATTTGTACAACACAAAATTGTGTGCGCTATCTTGAAACAAAGTGGTGGCCAATCAAAATGTTTAAATATTGATAGCTTCAATACCATTTGATCGATTTCAACCAAACTTGACATGACAATTCAGTGCTGCAGTGAGCAAATTTTAACCATATAAAAAGCTTATAAAATTAATAGCAATTCATAAACAAAAACTGAAATTGGCTGAAAAGCAATATAAATACATGCCTAGGGGTTCCACTGGGTGTGACTCCACTCAGATGGGACAGGCACAATGTCTCCAACTCTGACTGATCTGTAAAGCCTTGCTGTATCAAACTAAAGGCTCTTCCCAATGCATGCAAAGCCGGGTCCATTTGCTAGTTTCAAATAAAAGTAGTTCAGGGGTGTTACACAAGACTTAGAGATGGACCAAACAGTGATAAATATATAAAGACAACTTATGGCATAATTGAAGGATTGACACATCATCTGTTTCATTTTTCAGACATGGTTGAGTGTTTCAAATGCCAAGAAGGTCAGTATCCAAATAAGAACCAAGATCAATGCCTTCCCAAAGTGCTGAACTTCCTCTCTTTCTCAGAACCTTTAGGGATGGCTTTAGCTGGTTTGCCTCTGTCTTTTTCTCTGATCACAGCTTCAGTACTAGGAATATTCATCCAGCACAATAACACTCCCATTGTCAAAGCCAACAATCAGGACCTCACGTACTCTCTGCTCATCTCCCTGTTGCTTTGCTTTCTCTGCTCTTTGCTGTTCATTGGCTTGCCTCAACGAGTGACTTGCCATTTACGACAAACTGCTTTTGGCATCATCTTCTCTGTGGCTGTTTCATGCGTCCTGGCAAAAACCATCACCGTGGTTCTGGCTTTCATGGCCACCAAGCCAGGATCCAGGATGAGGAATTGGGTGGGCAAAAGACTGGCCAGCTCTATCCTTCTTGGTTGCTCCCTAGTTCAAGCCAGTATTTGTGCTGTATGGCTCTGTACTGCTCCTCCTTTCCCAGATTTTGACATGCACTCTCTGGCTGAAGAAATCATAGTGGAATGCAATGAAGGGTCAGTTGCAATGTTTTTTTGTGTCCTGGGGTATCTGGGATTTCTGGCTATTGTCAGCTTCATTGTGGCTTTCTTAGCCAGAAAATTGCCCAACACTTTTAATGAAGCCAAGTTCATCACTTTCAGCATGTTGGTGTTTTGCAGCATTTGGATTTCCTTTGTTCCAGCTTATCTGAGCACGAAGGGAAAATACATGGTTGCTGTAGAGATCTTCTCCATCTTGGCCTCTAGTGTTGGACTACTGGGTTGTATCTTTTTCCCCAAATGCTATATAATTATTCTGAGACCTGAGATGAACAGCAAGGACCAGCTAATTCGGAGAAATTAGTAAGCCTCCAAGGTTGAGATCTGATACACATTTACCTGGCAATAAGTCAAATCAATCTTAGGCAGAATAACTTCTGAGCAGATATATATAGGATCCCAATGGTAGAGTTTCATAATTTTATTATTCAATTTATTCTTAAATGGTGTCATTTACCTGGAAGTAAACAAAAATAAACACATTCACACAATCACTTTTTGTTTCCTGGTCAATACCTTGCCTAGCACACTACGGTATCCATCCTGCAAGCAAAGTGTTCTTAGTTGTAATGAGGATTGTGAAATAGGGTATGATTCTAAAATGCCAGTGTGGAATAGTAGCCTAGAAAGCAATGTTTGGTTTATGGTGCTTGAGACAGTGTGAGCAGATTCTCATCAATTAGAAATGGAAATTCTGGAGGACATTGTAATTAATCAGGTTTGATCTCCTGCTGCCTAGATAAGTATAAAAGGGCACAAGTCTGACATGAAATGGGAGAAAAGTTTTCAGCCCCCTCTGACCTCAAAATAACAATACTGAACTCATGGTAACAATACTTCAACAGAAAGCATTGAAAAGGAGGCTCCACCCTGTGATAACTGAAGTGGTTCTCTTCAGACTACATATGGACTGTTACTTTATTTCCCAACCAAAGTCTAATATTAATAGAGCGGATCTAGAGATACCATATTATTATTAATGACTACTGTTTTCAACCCCTTCATGGATCACTGCCTTGTTGTGGCAAAGGGGCTTGCGTAACTCAGTAAAGCCATAAGCTATGCCGTGCAGGGCCACCCAAGATGGACAGGTCATGGTGGAGAGTTCTGACAAAATGTGGTACACTGGAGAAGGAAATAGCAACCCACTCCAGTATTCTTGCCAAGAAAACCTCATGGAACATATCACAAGGCTAAAAGATATGACGCCAGAAGATGAGCCCCTCAGGTCAGAAGGTGTCCAATATACTACTGGGGAAGAGCAGAGGGAATTTCCAAGTAGCACCAGAAAGAGTATAGTGGCTGGGCCAAAGCCAAAAGGACACTCAGCTGTGGATGTGTCTGGTGGTGAAATAAAGTCCGATGCAGTAAAGAACAATATTGTTTAGGAACCGGGAATGTCAGATCAATGAATCAAGGTAAGCTGGAGGTGGTCAAACATGAGATGGCAAGATTGAAGATCGACATCTTGGGAATCAGCAAACTAAAATGGACAGGCATGGGAGAATTTAATTCAGGTGACCATCACATCTACTACTGTAGGCAAGAATCCCTTAGAAGAAATGGAGTAGCACACATAGTCAACAAAATGGTGGGAAAAGCAGTATTGGGGTACAATGTAGGGGTGGATGAAAGGCACTTACTTTTCGTCGAAGCTTGTTCGCGGTGGGGGGGAGGCGCTTTGCGGCTCCCCCAGTGAAGTTCAGGCCGGGAGGGGAGGCTTCCCGCCTCGCCCCGGCTGAAATTCAGGCCAGGGAGGAGGCTTCCCGCCTCGCCCGGCCGCGAACTCTGTTGTTTTCTTTTTTAAAAAAAAAAACCGCCCCCGTGATAGGCTATGTGACGATTAATGTAGCCTATCATGGCTAGATCTGCAAAGTCAGCCGTGATAGGCTACGTTAAGCATCACGTAGCCTATCACGGGTGACTTTAAAAAAAAAGCGCGTATGCTAATGGCGGCCCCCATAGGGAGCCGCCATTCGCGTTCCTTATTTAGTCGCTGTAGTCTACGTAAATGTTTATGTAGAATACGGCGAAAATAAGGGCAAGGCAAATAGCGTTGCCCTTATTTTCGCCGTAGTCTATGTAAATCTTTACGTAGACTACAGCGACCAAATAAGGAATGGGAATGGCGGCTCCCTATGGGGGCCGCCATTATCCGTACGCGCTTTTTTTTTCTTTTTTTAAAGTCACCCGTGATAGGCTACGTGACGATTAACGTAGCCTATCACGGCTGACTTTGCAAATCTAGCCATGATAGGCTACGTTAATCGTCACGTAGCCTATCACGGGGCGGTTTTATTTTTTTCTTTTCTTGGAATGGCGGCGGCGGCAGCCCGTCGAAAGACCGGCTGCCGCTCCCGCCCCGCTCGAACACCCGCCGAACCGCTGGCCGGACCTGCCACCGGGAGGGACATTCGGCGAAGGTAGGTCCCATCCAGGGAGGGGTGCGGGGGGCGGGGGGGCGAAGGATTTCTCCCCGAAACTTGTTTGGGGTGCCAAACACGTTGGCGCTCGGCCGCCCGAAGTTTCGGGGAGAAATTCTCCGCCATCCCTAGTACAATCTCAAAAATGATATAATGATCGCAGTATGAATCCAAGGCAAACCATTCAACATCACAGTAATTCAAGTCTATGCCCCAACCACTGAGGCTGAAGAAGCTGAGGTTGATTGGTTCTATGAAGACCGACAACACCTTCTAGAACTAACACCAAAAAAAGATGTCCTCTTCATCATAGGGGACTGGAATGCCAAAGTAGGAAGTCAATAAATCACTGGGATAACAGGCAAGCATGGCCTTGGTGTACAAAATGAAGCAGGACAAAGGCTAATAGAGTTTTGCCAAGAGAACACGCTGATCATAGCAAAAACTCTTTTCCAACAGCACAAGAGGCAACTCTACACATGGACATCACCAGATGGTCAATATCGAAATCAGATTGATTATGTCCTTTGCAGCCAGAGATGGAGAAGCTCTATACAGTCAGTAAAAACAAGACCTGGAGCTAACTGTGGCTCAGATCATGAGCGTCTTGTTGCAAAGTTTCAGCTTAAATTGAAGAACGTAGGGAAAACCACTAACCCATTCAGGTATGACCGAAATCATCTCCCTTATGAATATACAGTGGAGGTGAGGAATAGATTTAAGGGATTAGACCTGATAGACAGAGTGCCTGAGGAACTATGGACAGAGGTCCGTAACATTGTTCAGGAGGCAGCAACTCAATCCATCGCAAAGAAAAAGAAATGCAAGAAAGCCAAGTGGCTGTCTGATGAGTCTTTACAAGTATCTCACGAAAGAAGGGAAGCGAAAAGCAAGGGAGAAAGGGGAAGATATATCCAACTGATTGCAGAGTTCCAGAGAATAGCAAGGAGAGACAAGAAGGCCTTCTGAAATGAACAATGCAAAGAAATCGAGGAAAACAATAGAATGGGAAAGACTAGAGATCTTTTCAAGAAAATTGGAGATCTCAAGGGAACGTTTTGTGCAAAGATGGGCATGATAAAGGACAAAGAAGGCAGGGACTTGACAGAAGCAGATGAGATTCAGAAGAGGTGGAAAGAATACACAGAAGAACTATACAGGAAAGATCTTAATGTCCCTGATAGCCATGATAGTGCCATCCCAGAACTTGAGCCAGACATCCTCGAGAGTGAAGTCAAGTGGGCCTTAGGAAGCATTACTAACAAAGCTAGCGGAGATGACAGTATTTCAGCTAAGCTATTTAAAATCCTAAAAGATGATGCTGTTAAAGTGCTGCACTCAATATGCAAACAAATTTGGAACAATCAACAGTGGCCACAAGACTGGAAAAGGTCAGTTTACATTCCCATTCCAAAGAAGGGCAACGCCAAAGAATGTTCAAACTACCGCACAATTGCACTCATTTCACATGCCAGCAAGGTGATGCTCAAAATCCTACAAGCTAGGCTTCAGCAGCATGTGAACCGAGAACTACCGGAAGTACAAGTGGGGTTTTGAAGAGGCAGAGGAACTAGAGATCAAATCGCCAACATTCGCTGGATCAGAGAATTCCAGAAAAACGTCTATTTCTGCTTCATTGACTAAAGCCTTTGATTGTGTGGATCACAACAAACTGTGGCAAATTCTTAAAGAGATGGGAGTACCAGGCCACCTTTCCTGTCTCCTGAGAAACCTGTACAAGGGTCAAGAAGCAACAGGAAGAACCGGACATGGAACAACCGATTGTTTCAGAATTGGGAAAGGAGTACAACAAGGCTGTATGTTGTCACTCTTCTTATTTAATTTATCTGCAGAGTACATCATGAGAAATGCCGGGTTGGATGAATCACAGGTCGGAATTAAGATTGCTGGGAGAATTATCAACAGCCTCAGATACGCAGACGATACCACCCTAATGGCAAAAAGTGAAGAGGATCTAAAGAGCCTCTTGTTGAGGGTGAAAGTGGAGAGTGCAAAAGCTGGTTTGAAACTCAACATTAAAAAAATGAAGATCATGGCATCTGGCCCCATCACTTCCTGGCATATAGAAGGGGAAGAAATGGAAGCAGTGACAGATTTTACTTTCTTGGGCTCCAAGATCACTGCATACGGTGACTGCACTGTAGCCATGAAATTAAAAGACGCTTGCTCCTTGCAAGGAAAGCTATGGCACACCTAGACAGCATAGTAAGAAGCAGAGACATCACCTTGCCGACAAAGGTCTGTCTAATCAATGCTATGGTTTTCCCAGTAGTAATGTATGGCTGTGAGAGCTGGACTATAAGGATGGCTGAGTGCTGAAGAATTGATGCTTTCGAACTGTGGTGCTGGAGAAGACTCTTACGAATCCCCTGGACTGCAAGGAGGTCAAATCAGTCCATCCTAAAGGAAATCAACCCTGACTGCTCATTGGAAGGACAGATACTGAAGCTGAAGCTCAAATATTTTTGCCACCTAATGCAAAGAGAAAACTCCCTGGAAACGACCCTGATGCTGGGAAAGATTGAAGGCAAAAGGAGAAGGGGACGGCAGAGAATGAGATGGCTACATAGCATCACCGATGCAATGAATATGAACTTGAGCACACTCCGGGAGAGAGTGGAGGACAGGAAGGCCTAGCGTACTATGGTCCATGGGGTCATGAAGAGTTGGACACGACTTAACGACTGAACAACAACAACAACTGTTTTCAAATGAGTTGCTTAATTCTTATCTTGTATACTTTTGGACTTTGCATAAACAGTTATAGACACTCTGTAGCTCTTGAATTTCATGGGTGTTCACCCTCATTATCTGACAAGTTGGTCTTGGGACCGCAAATTTGACACCATAATAAATCTGCTTTTTGGCACAAGAATTTTTTTTTAATTTCTTTTCTTTTGTTCTTTCCCCTCATGAACAGAAGAACTAAGAGGCAAGACAATATACTGCTTGCTAAATAATCACCACCATGTTATTAATAACTTTTAAAGGATTTGCATTGAGATAATTTTGATGTATTTAATTCTTAACATCCCATCCCCAGAAACAGTCTAGCCCATAGGCCCAGCATAGCTGACATACATTCAGTACCTGCCACATGCCCTGTTCAGAATGACTCGACTTTGGATCCAAGCCAGGATCTGTGTAAGAAAAACTCTTCCCACCCTCTTATAAGCATACTTCCAAAAATGTATTGAGAAAGGCTGGGCTCAGTCACCATAACCCTAACACCATTAGCTTTTGCTGGGGTTTTGACAGTGCTCAAAAAAGTTCATTTTCCCTGTCTCTGAAAGCCCAAAATTCTCTGAAAGGCTGGGCTAGGGAGGCACCCTCACCCCTCCACTCCATGGTATGCCTCAGGGTGCTCACCAACCTCTTATTCCATGTTTTTCACACACAGTAATCACCTATTTGTGTCACTGGCAAATGATATATCTGACTCAGGCCTAAGTGGAAGTGTTCACTGAGCACTGCATAATGAGCAAATAAATAAATAAATAAATAAAGCTGGGGTAGGATGGAGGAAATCATTCCTACATCCAGTTTGGGACAAGGGTACGTCCCAATCTAAAGTACATGTACATGCATGTACCTGGTTTTACCCTTAGTCCATCTTCAGAGACCCTCCACCTGGTGTCAGCATTGGCTAGGAGAGCATGGGTGGGATGGGGTTGTGCATGGTGGTTCTGGCGGCGGAGCCCACAAGCTGGTCTGACTTACACAGGTCGAACTGGGTGAGCTTGCAGACCAGCGAGCTGGAGTCCATGGGGCCGAGCTGCCAAAAGTTTGATGGCTTGACCCCCCAGACAGATTCCTCCATCATCTCTAGTCTGAACGTGATATGTTTTCTGCAGGTGGCTTGTAAACCATGCAGTTAACCACCCTGAACAACTAAACAACAAACCATATGTTCCCAAAGTGGCTTGTTCTAGAAAAATAAGCCACACTGTATGGTAAACAAACCACTCTGCAGAAAATCCACAATGTTAAGATAACACGATAACCCATGGCACAACAACAACCCATGGTTCAACAACAACAACCCACACTCAGCTACTGAGTGTGAGTTAGCGGGTCATGTGAATCCAGTCAATGATCATACAAACCTGCCCAGTAGGACATCTTCCCAAGTAAGCATGGGTAAGTTTGTGCTGTAAGGTACAGTGAGTTTTGACAAACATGTTTTCTTCTGTTCTTCTCCTGCAGCTGTTGTCTTGCTAAACACAATGCTCCGGGGATATGATGTTGATCCATTTAATTACTTCAGGTTGCTGTGATTCATTCTCATCTCACCAAACCCCAAATGTATATTCTAGGGCTACAATCAAAAACATAGGCAGGAAGTTTATATAAGATATGTGTATATTATTCAAAGCTCGGGTGATGCTGTGAACAAGCAGGGATATATTTCGCTCATCTTTTGTAGTTTCCTGTTATCAAAATAATCTTGATTCACTGAAGAAAGAGTATTTCATCAAAGTTGATGGTGAATGATAAGCAGAAACTGAGTATTTTGAATCAGGATTTGCCCACAGATGGCAGAGCAATTTATTTCGCTACTTCTCTTTCTCTTGCTGCAGATGACTCCAACTGAGTGCAACGTGCACTCTCTTCTATGTACCATGATAGATCCCTTCCAGCTCCAATGCAAGTATTATCAGACAGGAAACCTAATCATTGGAGCAATTGCAACTCAGTTTGGCTACATATTTCATAAAGTGTCTTTCAATAAATTACCAGTAACAATGATCATGGATCATATTATGTAAGGATACTATCTTTTCATTCATAGTTTGCAATCAGCTGGACATAATTACTACAAATCAGGCAAAAATATGCATATTCAGAAAACAGTCTGCATTTTACTTCTTTTGAAGATGCACTTAGGCTTAAGAGCAGGCATATAAAAAAAATATGTATCTGATTGCAACTAAATGTGTTCTTGAGTACTCCAGATCCTTCACTACCTCCTTCCTATTTCATCTGCAACCTTCAGCTGACTGTCCTTTCATGAAGTTCTGCCCTTCTGTGTCTGGCCAGAAGGATTTTTTCTTTGTTAGAGCTTTTTTCTGACATTGCTGAATGCTCTCAATGACTATTATTACCCATCCTTTTGTGCATCAGTTTCAGATACTGTGCACCATTGTGATACTGGTATCCCATCCATCATATAGATCAATTTTAAGTCACATAAAAGTTGTGTTGTTGCTTTTTTTCTTCTTCTTTTTTTAAACTATCATAAATGTCTCTCTGCTTATCTGTAATGATTCCTGCTTGCAGATATATTTTTTTCATGAGGCATATGATTCAGCCAAAGGAAAGTAATCTTTAGAACTATTGGGGAGTAATCCTCTGGCCTCTAGGCAGTGTCAGAGGGGCCATAGGATATTTTGGATTTCCTGATCTGAGGTTGGACACAGCACTCTGACCTTGGGGGTGGGGACCAGAGCTCTGACCCCCAGTCCCCTTCCCCATCGCAGCTGGTGCAGAAATAACTGGCTGCTCTCTGAGGTCAGGAACTCAATCTTGGAGAAGGGGAGAAGGGGAAGTTTCAGTGGATGGGGAGAGGAGGAGACTGGAGAAGCCAGGATATGAGTTTCCTGAGGCCTCTCCAGCCTCCTTCCCTTCCCCTCTGCAGCACCCCAGCTAGATGGGCAAAAGAGCCCATCTAGCAAAAAAAAAAAAAAAATGCAGGGCAGGAGGGAAGGGTGATGAAGATCACCTCCTCGACTTTTCCTGCCCTGTATAGGATCTTTGTAGTCCTCCAAGATCAGGGGCTTACGATGATCCATCGGATGTGCCCTTAATCCTAATGGGATTGGCATGTGTTTATCTTTGGCTGAATCTTCCCCATCCATTTTACTTCAGAATGGGCAGGAGACCTATTATACATTCTTTCCCTAGACATTTCTACTGCATAAAGTTAGGAAGAAAAATAGCCTAGACAGGAATCATATTCATGTGCTCAAAAGCTAGAAAAGACTGCAGTACTTAGATTTTTTATCATTGTTTGCATTTTTGTTTTCTATTGCATTGAAGATATGTAGATTTCAGACTTAACATTCTATGTAGATATGGCATACTCTCAAAGATGTGCTTTAGGAAGGGTTGCTTATCTGTCTTATACATAATGTAATTCTTCCTTTAGTCAAACACCCAAAAAATACCTGCATGCCCTGTCCTTGGAATTTGCTGTGAAACAGATCAATGAGAACTCCAATATCCTACCAAATGTGAGCCTGGGGTTCTACATCTATGACAGTTACACAAATGCAAGGATGACTCATCAGAACATTCTGCAACTTCTGTCTACCTGGGAAAGGATTGTTCCCAACTTCAAATGTGATAAGAAAAAGAATATGATAGCTGTCATTGGAGGACTTGACTCTGAAATCTCTCTTTACATGGCTACAATCTTAGGCATCTACAAGATTCCACAGGTAAAATGAATCTACAGGCCAGAAGAAAAGGGCGGGGGGAACCCAGTTTCGGAATTTCTGACTCTCACTATAAAGTTTGCAGTTATTTAATTAATCATTTATTTTATTATTACCCTGTCTTTCTACCAAAAAGTGGCACTCAGGGTGACTTACAAAACCATTTAAAATGGATTACAACAATAAAACACATTAAAATACAATAAAAACAGAATAATTGCAGAATAAAAACAATACACAACCTACAGACCCACTTATAGGACAAAGGCCTTCATGAATAAAGTGGTCTTTGTGTGTCATTGGAAGGATAGCAAAGAGGGAGAGAACCCAGCCTTGCTTGGACTTCCACAGCCTGGGAGTGGCCACCAAACATACCTGTGATGGTGATGGTCTTGAAGGGCCTCTCCAAAAGATTGTAAGGATGAGGTGGTCCCATATGGGAGAAGTTGATCTTTGAGGTAGCCTGGTCTCAAGCCATATTCGGCTGTATAGGTAATAATCAGCCCTTTGCCCCGAAACAGACCAGTAGCCAGTAAAGCTGCTATAACAAAGGAGTCACATACTCTGTGTGACTGGTCCAGTCAACAGTCTGGCTGCAGCATTCAGGACCAGCTCAAGTTCTGGAACAATTTTCAAAGGCTGCCCTACATGTTATAGTAGCCCGAGCAGGGTGTAACTAAGGCATGTGTGACCATGGTCAGATCAAACATCTCTAGAAATGGGTGCAGTTGCCATACTAGCCTCAGCTGTGCAAATGCACTCCTGGCTACTACCAAGGCCTGGGCATCCAGGTTCAGGACTAAGTCCAAGAGAACACCCAGACTGCTATCCTGAGTCTTCAGGGGAAGTGTAACCCCATGCAGCACAGGTTGAATCCCTATTCCCCCGATCCCTATTTTGATTGAACAGGAGCACCTCTGTCTTGTTTGGATTAAGCTTCAATTTGTTTGCTCTCATCCAGTCCATTGCTGACATCAGGCAATGATTTAGTACCAGTACTTAGATTCATATGGAAAGGAGAGATAAAGTTGGGTGTCATCAGCATACTGGTGACATCAACCCCCAAACTCCAAACAATCTCTCCAGCAGTATCATGTATATTTTAAATAACATGGGAAATAAGATGGAACCCAAGGGACCCCACAGACCAATGACCACAACGTCTAACAGGAATCCAGCAGCACCAGCTTCTGAAATCGCCCATTCAAGAAGGTCCAGAGCCACTGTATAACAGTGCCTCCCAATCCCATCTCAGACAGATGCCCCAGAAGGATATCATGGTTGATGGTATCAAAAGCCACTGAAAGGTCCAGCAGAACTAAGAGGTACACACTCCCCCTGTCCTGTTCCCAGGGTAGATAATCCATCAAGGTGTCCAAAGCAGTCTCTGTCCCATAGCCAGGCCCAAAGCCAGATTGAAATGGATCTAGATAATTTGTTTCTTCCAGAAATCTCTGCAGCTGAGAAGCCACCACACACTATAACACCTTGCCAAAGAATGGAATACTGGACAGTGGACAGAAAATATCCAACACAGTGGGTTTCAGGCAGGATTTTGTAAAACAAAGAAACAAAGGTCTTACCACCACCAGGCAAGACCAAATTAAGAGGGGTAAAAAGGGGTTCACCATTGCCCTTCCCCACTCAGCACACCTCCCCCTCCCCACCCCCAGGCAGCCTTTATAAGCCAGGAAGGGCAAGGGTGCAGAACTCAAGTGGCAGGCATCACTTCTCCAAGGATCCTGTCCACATCCTCAGGCTGTACAATTTGAAAAAAATATATCAATTGTAACTGAACAAGTAGGAGCCAAAGTTCCATCTACTGGACCTGTATCAATTATGGCATTCAAATCAACATGGATACTATCAATTCTTTTTTTTGTAAAGTGTCACACAAATTGGCCACAGTGGGCTTTCAAGTGGTCAGCCTCTTCTTCTTTCAGGCCACCTGAAAAAGCTTAGCTGAGTGACTCTGAACAGATGCAATGTTGGTGGAAATGTAGAATTTCTTTGCCGCCCTCATTGCCATGGAGTAGGCTTTCAAATTAGCTCTGGCCCATATTTGATCAGATTCATCTCAAGTTTTCCACCAACGTCACCTTAGTCAACATCGCACTTGTTGCAACATCGCAGTTGTTGCAGCACCTTTGAAAATGTTCACTGGACTCCACTCCATGGGAGAGGATGCTCAGGAGCAATAGTGTCAACTGCCCAGCCAGAGATTAACCTGGGCTTCAATGATATCAGGAAAATCCCCATCAGAAAGCCATGTGGATTCAGCAGTCTCTTGAGGTAGACCATCTTAATTGCACCCCCCCCTCAAAAAAAATGCAAAGGCTTTGAGTCCCAGCAAGTGTAAACCCCACAAGGTAGTGATCTGTCCATGACAATGGAACTATAGAAAGTTCCTCCACCCCCAGATCTTCATCAACCCACCCTGCACAGAGACAGAAAACCAGATCAAAAGTGTGCCCTGCTAAATGACTGGGGCCAGATACTAATTGGGACAGACCCATGGTTGCCATGGGGCCAGGAAGTCTTGAGAGCCATTCCCGACAAGGCTGCCTCACCATCTATGTTGAAGTTCCCTAGAACAACAAGCCATGGAGATGCCAGCACCAAACCCAAGACTTAGTTCAGGAAGGGAAGTTGTTGAGCAGAAGGGCAGGCAGTACACTCACAGAACTCCTATAATGACCCAAACACCCACTTTCAGTTACACACACTCAAAACTGGAAGATAGTAGGATGGGGCACCTGGACAGGGGTGTAGAATCATGATAGACCACTGCGATTCCACCTTCCTGCCCCCCAGGTCTTGCCTGCTGCAACTTGGAGAACCCAGGTAGGCAAAACTGGGAGAGATCTACTACCCCACTCTCATCCAACCAGGTCTCTGTGATCCAGGCCAGGTCAGCACACTCATCCAGGATCAAGTCCTGGATGGCTGTTGTTTTTGTAATCTCTGACCTGACATTCAAAAGCAGCACCTTCAACCCAGGGGGGCTGTCACCAGGGCTACTCAGGCTCTCTGATATGTGAGAAACCTTGGAAGCAACCAACACCCTGTTGAGCTCATCACCACCCATGTAATGAGCCAGGTGACTGTTGAGCTCACCACCACCATATCTCCCTCTAACCTCTATTATTTTAAAGGCTGCTCCCTATAGTTCTCCACCTCTCTGTGCCTTTCAAAAAACACATCTCTCCTGACACCAGGCAGTAGTTGTAGGTCTAATAATGCTATGCATACCCAAGAAGGAAGATATACAGGCAATCCCTTCCCTTCCCTCTCTCCAACAGACCAGATGCCCCTTGCCCTTGATCAACCCTGAAGTGGCTCCACCAAAGGGGCAGCCCCCTTTGGTGCCACGCCCTTGGAGCCAACTCCACCCCCAGGCTCCCGGTGCACCCACCAGGGGAAGCTGATGCATTATTTTCAGAAGTGGAAGTGGAGAGAGTACATGGCCCTGGTCCTGCAAAGAGGTAGTTGTTCTCTGGCCCCAGGAAGTCCCTGTGGAGCAACTGCAGGTAGAAGTCAGGAAACAGGGTGTAAAGGTCAGTTATAGTCTATCTGCATGGGTATCTCTTCTGTGTCCTCTCATATCAGTGGGGTGCCAGTGGTCTACTTCCCTAGCATCATCTCCTTCCCTAGCAAAAAGCTAATAAGATTTCATTAGAGTAGCACAGTAAACCACTTCCCCAAAATGTGCATCCTAACGGAGTGGTTTCTATGAATGAAGAAAAGCATAGGGAGTCCCAAGATGCAAGACAATGCATCTAACATAGACACCACCTAGTATTTTTGTCCATTTTTCTTCCACAAAGAATCACTAAATGTAGTAATAATACATTTAGTTGTAGTCAGAATGGCTTTCAATAGTATATTTAAAATGTGTTATGTATTGTTACTGCAGTTGAAATTATTTTTAATATGTGATTTTCTATAGGTGAACCACTTAGAGAGTTTTATTATATTAAATGCTAAATAAGCGTAACAAATAAATAAACACATATTAAGCTTTTCCATCTCAGCAGATATTTGAGATAAGCCATAGGATCTGTCCCTTGTTGTGAAAGAAATTCACTTTTTTTCTTAGATTGCCTACTGTGTATTAACTCCAATGATGAATGTTAGAACCCAGCTCCCTTCTTTCTACCAGATGGTCCCCAATGAAACATATCAGTACAAAGGGATCATCCAGCTACTTCACCATTTGCAATGGATTTGGGTTGGGATCATTGCCTCAGATGATGACAATGGAGAAAGGTTTGTGGAAACTTTGATGCCAATGCTTTCCCAAAATGGAATTTGTCCTGCACTCATTGAAAAAACACCGACCCTATCTCAAGTTGAAGAGATAGTGCAGTCAATAGAACCTATGCAAGCCAAGGCCATTTCTCTAACCAACTCCAAAATTAAAGTATTTGTTGTAAATGCAGAGCCTCAGACCACAACATGGTTGAAATGGATCATATATTACCATTTAATATTTGAAGATATTACAGAGACCTCTTATGGTAAAGTGTGGATTATGACAGCCCAGTGGGATTTCGCTACAGAAATGACACAACTGTATTTTGATGTACAGCACTTGCATGGTACTTTATCCTTTGCGATTCACTCAAGTGAAGTGCCAGAGTTTCCAAAATTCCTTCAGATGCTCCATCCTAGCTCAGGAAAAGGCAATGATTTTTTCAGGATCTTCTGGGAACAAGCATTCAGCTGCTCATTTACGGTTTCTAATGAGAGCATCGGGGGCAGTGGTAAATGCAGTGGGCAAGAGAAGCTAGAAAGCCTCCCCGGGCCTCTGTTTGAAATGGGCATGACTGGCCAAAGCTACAGCATCTACAATGCAGTCCAGGCCATTGCACATGCTTTGCATCAGTTGTCATCATCCAAGCCCAAGCTGAGAGCAACAGGGGACAAATGTAGATTTGAAGATCTGCAACCCTGGCAGGTAATGTCACACAAAGCATCTCTCCTGTCATGGCTGATATATTTGTTGGCACTGACTACACAGAGTGTACTATCCATTCCAAATTTGCACATAATATTCTACACTGTTTTCATTTACACAAACATAAAAACATTTTCCCCTTCTTCAGACATGTTCTCTTAATTACTGATAGAAATCCAAATGTCAAAACTTTCCATATACTTCCCATGCCTTGCTTCAAAAGGGGTAGGCAGAAGAAGTGACTTGTGTGTGTAACATTTGCCAGCCGCTCCAGCAATGTTGGAAATCCAGTGACACATGGGAGGACTAACAGCCTCAGCCAGCTACACTCAGCCTATGGGAATTAACGATCTTAAAGACACCATATATGGCTGGGGAATGCTAGGAGTTGTATGACATTTTTTTCTCTATAAACTAGGGATGGCAGAGAATTCCGCCACGGATTCCAGTGAGGCAGGATTCTTTAGAATCTGCCCCCCCCCGGAATCCGTGGCAGAATGGTCTCCTGCCCCCGCCGCCTCCCCTGTGGAATCCCCCCAGGACGGCACTTACCTGGGGCGAATGCAGCGGATTCGGTGGCGGCGGCGGCGGCTGGTCTCCTGGCCAGCTGCGGCAGGGCTACTGCCGCCGCCATTGCGATCCTTGCACCCATGATAGGCTACGTAAGCATTATGTAAGTAAGGCTACATAGCCTATCATGGCTAACCCCCCCCCAAAAAACCCGACGTACGCAAATGGCAGCGGCTATGGTGGCCACCATTTGCGTTCCCTGTTTTTCGCCGATTTATCTTACGTAAATATTTACGTAAGATAAAACGGCAAAAAAAAGGTGGGATGCAAATAGCGTAGTGGGTGCTATTTGCGTTCCTTTATTTTTCGCCGTTCTAGCCTACGTAAATATTTACGTAAGCTAGAACGGCAAAAAATAAAGGAACGCAAATAGCGCCCACTACGCTATTTTCATCCCACCTTTTTTTCGCCGTTTTCTCTTACGTGAATATTTATGTAAGATAAATTGGCAAAAAATAGGGAACGCAAATGGCGGCCGCCGTAGCCGCCGCCATTTGCATACGCTGGTGTTTTGGGTTTTTTTGCCCAGCCGTGATAGGCTACATAAATTCTTATGTAAATTCTTACATAAATTCTTATGTAGCCTATCATGGCTGCCTGGCTGGATGCAAATGGCGGCCGCTATGGCGGCCGCCATTTGCGTCCGCACCAGCTAGTCCATGGCTGGAAATCCAGCTGTGGATGGCCCTGGCCGGCTGCTCTGCGGAGCCACTGCAGAGCAAAGCCAGACATTGAGGATTCCAGGGGGGAGAACCAGATCGCCTCCCCCCCATCGAGGAGTCCGGGGGGAGGGATGGAACGCCTCCCCCCCCCCCATGAACAGAATTTGCGAAAAGGTAAGTGACTTTCATACATCCCTAGTATAAACTTGCATAGGATTGCACTCTTCAGGCACAATCCTATTGTGATACCTAACAGCAGCCTCCAAATGCGGAGGCTGATGGACATGCTATGCAGAGCCAGAGGAGTGCAGAGGCAAACTTTGCCTCTGGCTTCCTCCTGGTCTGCATTTTTGGTTGATAGGTTTTTTCGCCCATCTAACTGGGGCTCTGTGGAGCCAGACAGAAGGAGGCTGGGGAGGTCAGAGGATTTTTCATAAGCTGGGGTCCCAAGTTCCCTCCCTTCCCACCCACAGAACTTCCCCCTTGCCCTCCTATCCAAGGATGCTTTCCCAGCTTTGGAGAGGCAGCCAGTGCAGTTCTTTCCAAGCCAGCTGTGAGGGGGATGAGGTTGGGGAGGGGAGATTGGATTCCTGGGTCTGAATTTGGAGCGCTGTCTCTGACCTCAGATCGAGGAGTCTGAACTATCCTATATAGGAATAGCAGAGAACTCTGCCACGGACTCCAATGAGGTGGGATTCTTTAGAATCCCCCCCCCCCGGAGTCTGTGGCAGAACAGACAACCCACCCTGCCACCCCCCGAACCCCGCCCTGGACAGACCCTACCTGCCGCTGACCGATCTAGTCCATCCGCTGCCATCCGCTGCTCCAGTCTGCGGCCGCAAATGGCATCCAGCGCAGTGGATGCCATTTGCATCTCTGCTTTAGCCATGATAGGCTATGTAAATATTTACGTAGCCTATCACGGCAAAGAGCAGGGACGCAAATAGCGTCCCCTATGCTGGATGCCATTTGCGGACGCAGCCCAGCGGCGGACAGGCCCAGCAGGCAGGTCCGTGGACTCGCCACCGAGAGAAGCCAGATGAGGAGGATTCCAGGAGGAGGGACCGATTGCCTCCCCCCACCGCGGACGCTCACCAGAACCTGGAGGTAAGTATTTTGTACATCCCTAATCCTCTGCCCACCCACACCCCAGATGCTGTCAAGACACCATAGGATTGCTCTCTAAATAATTCTTCCAGGAGTCTTGATTCAAAAAGATAAAACCTCCTTCTAAGGGTTAGTTAAAGGCAGTAAGTGATTTAAGCTAAAATATACATACATACATACATACATACATACATACATACATACATACATACGGGATGTATGAAAGTCACTTACCTTTTCATGGATGTAATTCACGGTGCGGGAGCTCTCCTTCCCTCCCCCCAGAATCCTCGACGGGGGGGGAGGTGATCTGGTCCTCCCCCCCTGAATCCTGCTCAGCCGCGGACGGGCTGCTGCAGCCGCAAATGGCGGCAGCCATAGCGGTCACCATTTGCATCCAGCCAGGCTGCTGTGATAGGCTACGTAAGTATTTACGTAGCCTATCATGGCAGGCCAAAAAACAAAACAAAACAGCGTACGCAAATGGCGGAGGCTACGGCAGCTGCCATTTGCATTCCCTATTTTTCACTGTTTTATCCTACGTAAATTTTTACGTAGGCTATTACGGCAAAAAAAAAGGGAACACAAATAGTGTAGTGGGCGCCATTTGCATTCCTTTTTTTCCCCACCGTTTTCACCTACGTAAATATTTACATAAGCTATTACAGTGAAAAAAAGGAATGCAAATAGCGCCCACTACGCTATTTGCGTTCCCCCTTTTTTTTTGCTGTAATAGCTTACGTAAATATTTATGTAGGCTAAAACAGCGAAAAAAAGGGAACGCAAATGGCAGTCGCCATAGCATACACTGTTTTTTTTTTTTTGCTTGCCATGATAGGCTACTTAAATACTTATGTAGCCTATCATGGCAAACAGCAGATGCAAATGGCGGCTGCGGCAGCCGGTCGAAAG
The DNA here is from genome assembly GCA_026122225.1 of Heloderma charlesbogerti. Classification (NCBI taxonomy): domain Eukaryota; kingdom Metazoa; phylum Chordata; class Lepidosauria; order Squamata; family Helodermatidae; genus Heloderma; species Heloderma charlesbogerti. Next base: position 647,011 of record JANEZZ010001545.1, on the reverse strand, counting down.
ACCAGGCGCTGTCGCCGGAGCCACCGCCGGAGCAGCCACCATTGGAACATCTGCCCCAGGTAAACTTTGTCCTGGGGGGGAATCTGCCGGGGGTGGTGGTGTGGGAGGCCATTCCACCATGGGTTTTGGGTGGCTGAATGCCAGTGCATTCAGCCTCACTGAAATCCATGGCGGATTTCTCTGCCATCCCTAATATATATGCCCCTTTTGCCTTTTGGTCCCACCCACCACTGGAGTGCACCCCCCTAGACTTTATCTCAAATTGAATTTGGTCAAGTTGTGGTAGGCTAATTCTGAAGCTAGTTGATGTTCTAAAGAACAGCAGTTCCAAAAGGCAGTGTGAAAACAGCTTTAGCTAGTGTAATTTACATTTGTTTAAATAGGCACAAATGCCTGAGTAAATGGAATAAGAACAAATGAGTGGGGAAAAGGTGGCAAATACCTTTATTGCTCAACTCATCCTCCTGACCTCCTCTAGCCAGCCTTTCTACTGTTTGCAAAAGCTACCCATTTGGGGCTGGTGCAACCAAGCTAGTAAGCATTCCTGGGGGGGGGGCAAGATCATTTGCCATGCTTTGAGTTCACAGTACTCAACTTGAACTGGAAGATATAGATATAGATACAGATATAGTTACAGATATAGAGATGATAGATGGATGGAGACAGAGACAGAGATAGAGACAGCAATAGAGACAGAGAAATACAAATTTGAGTAAGAGTGTCATTTTGACTGCAGATATTCTAATAAATCTAGTAAAGGTACATTAAATCAAAGGACAGGTGCTTGTAAATATTACAGTATGGTTGCAATCCTAAACATGCTTACTAGGGAATAAGACCCACTGAGGACTCTGGTGGGGTGTTTCCACCAGCAATTTACTCTGAGCTGGCTGGGTGTTGAGGTCATTAGGGATACATGACGTTGTGGCCATCCAGCAGCCACCCTGGAGCTTATCAGGGAAAAACTAGATTTCCTGAGACTGCTTAAAGACTGATTCTTTTTCTTAAGTCAGGTTCTCCCCAATATAGTTGTTGTATGCCCCAACCCCTGCATTTAGGTAAGATATGCTAGTCCTGCCCAGGTCTGTGCCTTTCACTGTGACCCCAGTCAAGGGGTGTTTCCTCCCATTGTGCTGAATGCGGCTTGCACTCTGAATGACCACATAAATTACAGAGAACCCCCTCAACTGACATGGCACATTTTAAAGCCCAGTTCCTTAAGTGCGATTAAACACGATCTCTAGGCTCCAATTCATTGCCTTAACTACTTCACAGCTTGCTTACAGAGATCCTGTGCATTAAAATGGGGGGCTGCTTTCCATCTTTTTCCCACAAAAAACCCATTAGTATCTCTTCAGAAGTACCTTCCATTGTGATCAATGAAGCTTGCCTTTGAATGCCCACATCAGAACTTACAGAGATCCCCCTCAATTGAAATGGCACATGTTCAAACCCAATTTCTTATGTGCAGTTAAGCACTATCTCGACGCTCCTATTCATTGCCTTAAGAAGTAACTACTTCGCATCTTCCTTAGAGAGATCCTGTGTGTTAAAATGGGGGCTGGTTTCCATCTCTTTTCCACAACAAACCCATTAGTGTCTCCTCAGTCAGAAGTAACTCTCATTGTGGTCAATGGGATCCTATGGGTTAAAATGGGGGCTGGTTTCTGTCTTTGTGTTCTCCTCCCTCCATCTTTCCCAGCATAAGAATATGTGTGTCTACTTGGAAGTAACTCCCATTGTGGTTAATAAGGCCTGCTCCTGAAATGCAAGTGCAGCTGGACTTTCTGGGGAAAGGAGAAAGGGGTGGGGGGAGAGGGGGGAAGCCTCTCTTATTGGAGCAGCCCCTGCCAATCAGATGACATTCACTCCAACCCCCATACCCACCAGGAAGTATGTTCTGTGAAGAGATTTTTGTTGTTGAGGACAATCTGCTTGTGGAGCCCTGCTCTCAGCAAAGCCAGTTCATAGAATCATAGAATAGGAGGATTGGAAGGGGCCTACAAGGCCATCGAGTCCAACCCCCTGCTCAATGCAGGAATCCAAGTCAGATCATCCCTGACGGCTGTCCAGCCTCATCTTGAACGCCTCCAGTGTGGGAAAGACCACTAACTCCCTAGGGAATTGGTTCCATTGTTGTATTGCTCTAACAGTCAGGACATTTTTCCTGATGTTCAGCCAGAATCTGGCTTCCTGTCACTTGAGCCCATTATTCCATGTCCTGCACTCTGGGATGATCAAGGAGAGATCCTGGCCTTCCTCTCTGTGACAACCTTTCAAGTACTTGAAAGGCTATCATATCTCCCCTCAGTCTTCTCTTCTCAAGGCTAAACATGCCCAGTTCTTTCAGTCTCTCCTCATAGGGCTTTGTTTCCAGTCCACGGATCATCTTTGTTGCCCTCTTCTGAACCCTCTCCAGCTTGTCTGCATCCTTCTTAAAGTGTGGTGCCCAGAACTGGACACAGTACTCCAGATGAGGCCTAGCCAGTGCTGAGTAGAGGGGAACTAGTACTTCCTGGTATTTGGAAGCTATGCTTCTATTAATGCAGCCCAAAAGAGCATTGGCCTTTTTTGCAGCCACATCATATTGTTGGCTCATCCTCAGCTTGTGTTCGACAACAATTCCAAGATCCTTCTCACCTGTAGTGTTGTTGAGGCAGGTATCCCCCATCTTGTAACTGTGCATTTGGTTTCTTTTTCCTAGGTGCAGAACTTGGCATTTATCCCTATTCAATGGCATTCTGTTGTTTTCTGCCCAGCGCTCCAGTCTATCCAGATCACTTTGAATTTTGTTTCTGTTTTCCAAAGTATTAGCTATCCCGCCCAATTTGGTGTCATCTGCAAATCTGATCAGCATTGCCTACACCTTCTCCTCCAAGTCATTCATAAAAATGTTGAAGAGCACTGGGCCTAGGACTGAGCCCTGCGGTACCCCGCTCGTTACCTCTCCCCAGTTTGAGAAGGTCCCATTGATAAGCACTCTTTCAGTCCGATTCTGTAGCCAACTGTGGATCCACTGGATCATTGTTTCATCTAGCCCACTTTGAGCTAGTTTGCTCATCAGGATATCATGGGGCACTTTGTTGAAAGCTTTGTTGAAGTCGAGGTATATGATATCTACAGCATTCCCACGGTCCACAAGGGAGGTTACTTGATCAAAAAATGAGATCAGATTAATCTGGCAGGATTTGTTCTTGACAAATCCATGCTGGCTTCGAGTAATCACTGCATTGTTTTCAAGGTGCTTCCAGATGGATTGCTTTATCATCTGCTGCAGAATTTTCCCAGGGATTGATGTCAGATTGAGTGGTCTGTAGTTCCCAGGTTCCTCCTTTTTATCCTTTTTTAAGAGAGGGACAACATTAGCCATCCTCCAGTCATCTGGCACTTCACCTGTCCTCCATGATTTCTCAAAGAGGATAGACAGCGGTGCTTGGAGTTCTTCTGCCAGTTCCTTTATTCTGCTTGCAGTTCATCTGGCCCTGGAGAACTGAACTCATTCAAAGTAATGAGGTGTACCTTGACCATATGCCTATCGATCTCAAGCTGATATCCTGCCCCTTCAGCCTGTACTTCGCCTTTGCCAGGGGGGTCATAGACCCTCTTTTGGGAGAAGCCTGAGCCAAAGTAGGAATTGAGCACCTCTGCCTTTTCTTTGTCATCTGTTATCATTTTGCCATCCTTATTTAATAGCTGAACAACCATTTCTCTCCTCTGTCTTTTACTATGCACGTAGCTGAAGAAAGCCTTTTTGTTATTTTTAGCATCCCTTGCTAACCTCAGCTCGTTCTCAGCTTTAGCCTTCCTGATGCCATCCTTGCAATTCTGTGCTACCTGCCTGTACTCTTCCTTTGTTACTTGGCCTTCTTTCCACTTCCTATATGTGTCCTTTTTTGTTTTCAGGTAACTTCCACCTTTTCTTCTTGCTGGAATTGTTTGTAACTGTGCCTTGAGAATTTCATTTTTTAAAAGCTCCCACCCATCTTGGACTCCTTTTCTCATTAGAGTCGCTTGCCATGGGACCTTACTGATCATTGTTCTGAGTTTATTAAAATCAGCTTTCCTAAAATCCAGGGTACACGTTTGACTACACTCGGCTTTTGCTTCCCTTAGAACCAAGAACTAGGGATGCACGAAAGTCACTTACCTGGTCTCGCAGCTTGCTTCGACGTGGGGGGGAGGCGCTTCGCTGCTCCCCCCAAAGTTCAGGCTGGGGGGGGAGGCTTCCCTCCTTGCCCAGCCGAAATTCAGGCTGGGGGGGAGGCTTCCTGCCTCGCCCAGCCGAAATTCAGGCCCGGGGGGAGGCTTCCCGCCTTGCCAGGCCGTGAACTTCAAAGGGACATTCGTGAAAGGTAAGTCCCATCCCGGGGGGGGCGGAGAATTTCTCCCCGAACAACCTTTGGAGGACCGAATGCGTTGGCACTCGGCCCCCCAAAGTTTCGGGGAGAAATTCTCCCCCATCCCTGAAAGAAAGAAAGAAAGAAAGAAAGAAAGAAAGAAAGAAAGAAAGAACCTTTTAAAATGACCATGCCGGTTTGGAGCCCTGCAAGAGGTATTATTCCCGCTGCTAAGCTTTCTCTTTCCACATCCAGCCTTATTGGTGACATGGTGAGGCTAAAATGGAGAGGAGAACCAACTCTGTGCATGTCTACTCAGAAGTAAGTCTCACTGAGTTCAATGCAACTTACTCCCACACATGTCAGCGCCCCACTTGCACCCAGCTCAGCTTTGTATTTCCACATCCAGCTCATTAGCAAACCTCCTCTTAGTTATCTCAGAAGATGCTTGGGTGAATGAGGGAGGGTTTTCCAGGGAACAGCTGGATTGAGGGAGATTCCCACACACACACACACACACACACACACACTAGAAGAATATAATTCTGCATATTCCCTGGTATGTTTATTCCTCATTTTGTCCATTCCCTGAGCATGTGCAGAGTGTGCTTTTTATTCAAACAAAGAGAAGGTTGCTAATCTTTCCCTTCATGCTGCATTTGTACAAGTGTGACTGCTTCAGAAAGAACTTTCCATTATACTGTCTCTTTTTCTTCATGAGCTTCATATAACAGAAGTATGATCTAGTGGTTAGAGTCCAGCCCAAAGTCACCCAGTGAGATAACTAACAGGTTTGTTAATGAGCTGGATGTGGAAATACAAAGCTGAGCTGGGGGCATGTGGGGTGCTGACATATGAGTAAGTTGCATTGAACTCAGTAAGACTTACTTCTGAGTAGAAGCCCTGAGGAGGAGGAAGTGTTTTGGCTGAATGTAATTACTGCACGTCTCAGGGCAGGGGGGAAAATACGTAAATATCTACAAAAAATAGCTTTTCTTACGGAAGTTATGCAGAATTACAGCTGTCGGTACGGATTTATCTTCGTAATTTTCAGAGCAGGAAAAAAAGAGGAGAATTCCAGGGGCTTGCGAACGACGGTACGGAGCACCGGCCGCAAACTGAGGAAGTCAAGCAGCATGGAGGGTACACAATTCGTACATCTCTACACTGGCTATTTGCTTTTCAAAAGTTTCATCCTTGTCTTCTCCTTGATTGGGTGGCCGGTAGTAGACTCTGACCATCAGGTTCCTTTTATTCTTTGCTCCGTTTATTTTGATCCAGATGCTCTTGATGGGGCTACCAAGCTCATCCTCCTGTATTTCTGCACAGAGATATGTATTTTTCACATACAGTGCAACCCCACCTCCCTTTCTGTTCCTCCTGTTCTTTTTGAACAAGTTATATCCTTCAATTGCTGTATTCCAGTCATGAGAGTCATCCCAGCAAGTCCCAGTTATACCTATCAAGTCATAATTTCCCTCCTGTATTAAGAGTTCACATTCGGATACAGCGGAGAGGAGGAGGATAATGTAAGCCACCTTGGGTTCCTTGCAAGAGGAAAAAAGGCGGGATATAAATGCAATAATAAATAATAATAATAATAATAATAATAATAATAAATAAAATTTTTTCCCATACTCTGGGCATTAATATATAGACATCGAAGACCATGTGCTTCATAGTCTGGCTTTCTTCCTACATGTGTCTGAAGACTATTATTGGGCACTATCAGAGCTGTTCTCTCCATTGCAGTGCATGCGCCTACGTCCATTGTTACCCCCAACAATGCATCTCCCTTCCCTGTAGGATTCAGTTTAAAGCCCTCCTGATGAAGTTCTTCATGCTGCGGCCAAACACATTCTTCCCATCCTTTGTGAGGTGCAACCCATCCCTTGCCAACAGCCCATCTTCCAGGAAGTATAGCCCATGGTCCAAGAATCCAAATCTCTCTCGTCAGCACCACCTTCGTAGCCAGTCATTCACCTGGAGTATTTTTCGTTCCCTTTCTATCCCTCTTCTAACTACTGGAAGGATGGATGAGAAAACTATCTGGTCCCCAAAGTTCTTGAGTTTCCTTCCCAAAGCTTCAAAGTCTGACATGATGTCTTTGTAGCTCCACTTGGCTGTATCATTTGTTCCCACATGGATGAGAAGAAAGGGATACCTGTCAGTGGACTTTATGAGTGCAGGCAATAGGGATGGCGGAGAATTCCACCATGGATCTCAGTGAGGCCAAATACCAGTGCATTCAGCCCCCTGAAATCCATGGCAGAACAAAGCCCCCCTACCCCGCCACCCCACAAAAGGCACGCGAAATGGAGCATCTACCTGGTGCTGTTCATGCTGCTTTGTGAATGGCGGCTGCAGATGCGGCCGCCATTTGCTCCATGATTTTTCTAGGGGTGGACGAAAGTCACTTACCTTTTCTCGCAGCTTGTTCGCGGTGGGGGGGAGCGCTTCGCTGCTCCCCCCGCGAAGTTCAGGCCGGGGGGGGAGGCTTCCCGCCTCGCCCAGCCGAAATTCAGGCCGGGAGGGGAGGCTTCCCGCCTCGCCCGGCCGAAATTCAGGCGGGGGAGGAGGCTTCCCGCCTCGCCCGGCCGCGAATATGAAAGTAAAAAAAAAAAAAAGTCCCCTGATAGGCTACGTGACGATTCACGTAGCCTATCATGGCTAGATCCGGAAAGTCAGCCGTGATAGGCTACGTGAATCGTCACGTAGCCTATCACGGGTGACTTTAAAAAAAAAATAAAAAAAGCGCGTACGCGAATGGCGGCCCCCATAGGGAGCCGCCATTCGCGTTCCTTATTTAGTTGCTGTAGTCTACGTAAATGTTTACGTAGACTGCGGCGAAAATAAGGGCAACGAAAATAGCGTTGCCCTTATTTTCACCGTAGTCTACGTAAACATTTACGTAGACGACAGCCACCAAATAAGGAACGGGAATGGCGGCTCCCTATGGGGGCCGCCATTATCCATACACACTTTTTTTTTTTTTTTAAGTCACCCGTGATAGGCTACGTGACGATTCACGTAGCCTATCACGGCTGACTTGGCAAATCTAGCCGTGATAGGCTATGTGAATCGTCACGTAGCCTATCAGGGGCGTTGTTTTTTTTTTTTTCTTTCATTGCAATGGCGGGGGCGGCAGCCGGTCGAAAGACTGGCTGCCGCTCCCGCCCCGCTCGAACACCGGACGAACCGCCAGCCGGACCCGCCGCCGGGAGGGACATTCAGGGAAGGTAAGTCCCGTCCCGGCGGGGGCGGGGGGCAGGGGGGGTGCGGAGGATTTCTCCCCAAAACTTGTTCGGGGGGCCGAACGCGTTGGCGCTCGGCCCCCCGAAGTTTCAGGGAGAAATTCTCCGCCATCCCTAGATTTTTCCTGTGATAGGCTACATACATACTTACGTAGCCTATCACAGCTAATGCAGGGATGCCATTTGCATCCCTGAGGAGGCCATGATAGGCTATGTAAATATTTACGTAGCCTATCACGGGGAAAAAAGGGGAACGCAAATGGCGGCCACCATAGCTGCCGCCATTTACGTTCCCTTTTTTTTGCCTTGATAGGCTACATAAATATTTACATAGCCTTTCACGGCCAAAAAAGGGAAGCAAATGGTGGCAGCTACGGCAGCTGCCATTTGCGTTCCTGTGCAGCCCAGCAGTGGCTGGATGTCCTTGCTGGCAGCCCCGGCCGGTGGCTCCACGGAGTCGCTGTGGAGTGGAGCTGGCTGGCAAGGATTTCAGAGGGAGGGACGGTGCACCTCCCCCCCACCGCGGATGTCATGAAATGAAACAGGTGAGTCGTTTCATCCATCCCTAGCAGGCAACCTTTCAGTTACGTGTCTAATCTGTCCTCCTGGGAGACATCATACCTGGCGAGTCCACGGGTCTTCGTAACATACTTGAATTGTGATCCCACACAGCAAGGAGTCTCCCCTCCTACCACTCTTCTCTTCTTGTTGTTGTAGGCCTGGGTTTCATCGCCTCTGTTTGACTGACCTTCAGCCTCTTGCTCACTCTCATGCAGTTTCCCCTGTGATTCTTCCTCTGCAGGATGACCTCCAGTCTCATCCTCAAGTACCTGGAATTGGTTCCACAGCTCCACTGCTTCCACTGGTGCAGAGTGACGTCTAGTTCTTCTTCTCCTAACTGTCACCCTTTTCCAAGGAGTATCCTCTACTCCATTTTTCTTCACCTCAGCATTTCCCACTTCTTCCTCATCTTGCGGTTGCTCTTCAAGCTTCTGGTCTTCACTTTGCTGCTGTAGTTCCTTTTAAATCCATATATATATATATATATATATATATATATATATATATATATGTATGTATGTATGTATGTAAGTCCTTTTAAATCCTTAAAAAAATTGGTACTCCTCCATTAGCTTCTCCTTCTGTTGTCATGGAAACATGGCCTTGGTCTTTCATCTAAGGAAACATGCATAGGATTGTACTGTATATGAATTTAAAAAAGAACCCCACTGTTGACTATTTTAATCATTCTTCCCCCCCCCCCATCTTTTTCAATCTAGCTTCACTCTTTCCTGAGGGGCATCTCATTTAATAACACTGTTGGCAATTTGGTGTCTTTTGATGGGAATGGTGAACTTGTTGATGGATTTGATATCATAAACTGGATTACTTTCCCAAACCAGTCCTTCTTGAAAGTGAAAGTAGGAAGCTTTTTACCAGGTCAAATATTCTCCCTTGACAAGCAGGCCATCTCATGGCACAGAACATTTAATCAGGTGGGATTTTGCTATAGATCATAAACATGACAGAAGTACTTAAAAAACACATTCACCCTTATAAACTCTGTGACTACAAGTAGAACAAACATAGGTCAATCTTGAGTGTTACAAGGCGCTGCAGGGCTCTGATGTGTTCACACTAAGAGTCACCAAGGATTACAATACCCATTCTACACCAACCTGCTCCAAAATGGTGAAAAAGACCCATACATTTAAGGCACTCCTTAGACACATTCATTTTGAAGAAACATTGATTTCAGACTAATTTATCAATGAACACATCCCTCTCCCAAACTTTCCAATGTATTTTAGAATATATATCTATATCTATACACACACACACACACACACACGTATATACACACACATATATATTCAAGAGAATTTGATTTCAATGGGATCTAAGTCCAACTTAAGTTCATCGTGATTAACTTGTCACACTGATTTCAATGGGACCTAACTGAACATGCAGGGCAATCCTGTACTCAGAAGGAAGCCCCATTGAGCTCAATGGGACAGACTACTAGGTAAGTGTGTTTGGGACTGAAGCCAGTTCAAACCAAAATATTTTTGAGCAAATATCTCTTCATATAGGGATTGTTGTGGGGGATGGGAAGAAATAATTTCTTAGATGATTTGGATGATAATGCCTTAGAGGACTTGATCCCAAAGAAGCCACTAACCCAAATGATCCCTACAATCATAATAATAGTTACCTTGGTAAATATTTCCATGTGTCTTTAGAATATTTGAATAATGATAATGCATCATTATGGAGCATGCAGAAACTTTCTTGCATAAGGCATTCCACCACTTGCCTTCTTCATGCAGGTATTTTAGTGCATGAAATGTTCTGCCTTGAAAGAAAGAAAGAGAAAGCAAGAGAGAGAATTGGGGTTAAAATGCGCCACCAGGAATATTGTGCCCCTTCCTAAGACAGCTTATTTCACCTTGTTTCATGGTAGGATCCACTCCAAAATACAAGCAGTTTGGAAACTTCCAGTATTCCCATCAAATATGCCCTTCACTGCATGGATCTGCTGCTTGCTTAACTGATCTTGACCTGGTATCACTTAGATTCTCTGTCATTTCTCTTAGGTGGGTTATAAAATGTCATAAAATTATACTGAAGCAGCATTTTGGAAATTGTTCTGGCTTATTTAAAACCAGTTTTCAAAAAAGCAATTTTCTCCACTGCCCCACTTCTTGGGAATCTCTGTCCATGGCTCCAGTATTGACATTCCAAATCCTCATGAGATTCTGGTTATTTCCATTTAGTTACAGCCCCCAGGAGAAGGAACTTTGGTAGTAGATATGTAGAGTAATTCTGATGGTGCTTGCTTGGCCTTTTTGATGGAGCTTGGCTGAGTTCTTCTACACCAGGATTGAGGAACGTGTGGCTTTCCAGATGTTATTGGACTCCAGCCTACCTTAGCCCCAGCCAGCATTACTAATGATCAGGGATGATGGGAGTTGGAGTTCAGCAACATCTGGAGGGCTACATGTTTTCCACCCTGTTCAACACAAAACCACAATGCAGGATGGACTAAATGAATAAACTAGGGTTAACTGCCAAAGGGTTGAAGGGAGGGAAGCAGAAAATATGAGGTTTGCCTACATAAAAACATAATGTATTCATTCCCTTCTCTATCCCTTGTGCACTCTCACATTGATAGTTGGTCCCTTTTCATTAGGTGGGAAGGAGGGATTGGAGCTTTAAGACAGAGTTGATTGACAGCTCCCTACACTGTATCCCGGCAGTTATCTGCAATTCATTGTTAATATAAAAGAAACATGCAGCATTTCCTCTTTATGAACAGGTGTTGCCCACTGCACTATGTAATGACAATTGCCATCCAGGTTACAGGAGGAAAAAGAAGGAAGGGGAGCCATTTTGTTGCTATGATTGTGCTCCATGTGCAGTTGGGAAGATCTCAGACCAGAAAGGTAGAGGACATAAAGTTCAGTCTTACAAAACTGTATAATATTTTAATTTGTTTTTCTTTAGTACCAGTCATGAATTGAAAAGCAATGGGGATTATGCCAACCAAGTAATGCACCAGAGCTCTAACATTTTATAGACATACAATAACAACAACAACAACAACAACAAGTGTTTTCTAAATGATCAAATTCTGTCTTCATTGGCATTATTTCCTGATGTTCCTGATGGTAAACATTTACCAAAGTATGCTAATAAATGTCCAAAACAAACGTGATGGCATATTCATTCATCACATTATTGTATATCACAAATTCCACCAAGTTTCTTTGTTAACTGTACAAACTGGATAATACTTTTGATTCCTTGCAGATAAGGAACAATATTGTCCAAGATCATTGCCTACAACTTTTGCAGTTTCTTTTATTCCACGCTTCCCAAATCCTGTTTCATCTTGGCAAACGTATAAATCTCAGCTTAGCAGATACATCCTGCAGGGCGAGCTACATCATACCCATGGGCTGCATAGGTTTGTGGCCACCCACACTGCTCTCCCCAACCCTGCAAAAGAAATTTTTAGTGGAAAAAATGGCTTCCAGAGCACTACAGGGGGCTGAAAATGTCAAAACTAGCAAGTTATGTTTGACTCGCTGAAGGCTCCATTGCTGCTGCGGAGCCCTAAAAGAGTCTCATTTTTCTTGCCAACAAGTTAGATTTAAACTTTTTGGTACTCTGCAGTGTTCCAACTGCCTTTTTTCCCATTAAATAATTATTTTGGGGGAGACTGGAGCCCATGGTTGTGAGTGTGACCAGGGATAAAAATGGACCCTGAATCTCTGAAAGTTGCCTGTCACTGCTCTACTGAAAACAGAGGTAATGTCAGGAGAGTGACTGTTTTGAAAACTTGCCAGGACCTGTATACGTGTGCACACATGTCTCTGTGTTATGTGTACTTATACAGACATTTGCATGCTCATCCCCACCATGGTAATTGTGGAGAGATTCTGCAGTTTGAAGCTGAATTGTGCAATATGTAATCCACTACTTCAAAGTCCATGAACTAGTGTGCCCAAGTAGCATAGGTTTCTGTATTTCAAGGAGACCAACATTTCCAATAAAAGTAGTTCAGAGATCTTACACAAAACTTTAGATATGGACCAAAGGGTGATAAATGTATGATGGAAATTGATGGCATGATTTAAGGATTGACACATCATTTGTTTCATTTTTCAGACATGGATGACTGTTTCAAATGCCAAGAAGGTCAGTATCCAAATAAGAACCAAGATCAATGCCTTCCCAAGGTTCTAAACTTCCTCTCCTTCTCAGAACCTTTAGGGATGATTTTAGCTTTTTTGCCTCTGTCTTTTTCTCTGATCACAGCTTCAGTGCTCGGAATATTCATCCAGCACAATAACACTCCCATCGTCAAAGCCAACAATCAGGACCTCACGTACTCTCTGCTCAACTCCCTGTTGCTCTGCTTCCTCTGCTCTTTGCTGTTCATTGGCTTGCCTCAACGAGTGACTTGCCATTTACGACAAACTGCTTTTGGCATCATCTTCTCTGTGGCTGTTTCGTGCATCCTGGCAAAAACCGTCACCGTGGTTCTGGCTTTCATGGCCACCAAGCCAGGATCCAGGATGAGGAATTGGGTGGGCAAAAGACTGGCCAGCTCTATCCTTCTGGGTTGCTCCCTAGTTCAAGCCAGTATTTGTGCCATATGGCTCTGTACTGCTCCTCCTTTCCCAGATTTTGACATGCTCTCTCTGGCTGAAGAAATCATAGTGGAATGCAATGAAGGGTCTGTTGCAATGTTTTATTGTGTCCTGGGGTATCTGGGATTTCTGGCCATTATCAGCTTCATTGTGGCTTTCTTAGCCAGAAAATTGCCCAACACTTTTAATGAAGCCAAGTTCATCACTTTCAGCATGTTGGTGTTTTGCAGTGTTTGGTTGTCCTTTGTTCCAGCTTATCTGAGCACAAAGGGAAAATACATGGTTGCTGTAGAGATCTTTTCCATCTTGGCCTCTAGTGCTGGACTACTGGGTTGTATCTTTTTCCCCAAATGCTATATAATTATTCTGAGACCTGAGATGAACAGCAAGGACCAACTAATTAGGAGAAATTAGTAAGCCTCCAAGGATGAGATCTAATACACATTTACCTGGCAATAAGACCAATCAAATTTAGTCAGGCTCACCTCTGTATGGGATTGGACTGGTACAGTTTCATAATTTTACTCTTCAAATTATTCTTGAATGATGACATTTACCTGGAAGTAAACAAAAAGAATCAAATAAGTTACATAATCACTTTGTGTTTCTTTGTCAATACCTTGCCTAGCACACCATGGTAAATATCCTCAAAAGAAAACATTCTTAATTGTAATGAGGATTGTGAAATGGCAGGAAGATCTGGGGTGGGCTGGTCGATGAAGTCACGAAGAGTCAGAAGTGACTGAACAAATAAACAACAAATTGTGAAATAGTGAGTAGTTCTAGGATGCTGGTGTGGAATAGTAGCCTACAATGTTTGGTTGATGGTGTTTGAGACAATGTGTGCAGATTCTGGTCAGTTAGTAATGGAAACTATGGAGGATATGGTAAGTAACCAGTTTTGCTCCCCTGCTGCCTACATAAGAACAAAAATGGACACCTTGGATGCAAGACAATAAAAGGGCACATGTCTGACATAAAATGGGAAGATGGATTTCAATCTCCGCTGACCTCAAAATAACAATACTGAACTCATCGTAACAATACTTCAACACAAAGCATTCACAAGGAGGTTCCATACTGGGATAACTTAAGTGATTTTATAGACAATCTGTAGCTCTTGAATTTCGTGGGTGTTCACCCTCATTATATGACGAAGTGGTCTTGGCTCCTCAAATTTTATACCAGAATAAATATGGGTTTTGCCATAAGAATATTTTGTATTTCTTTTCTTCCCTCCTTTTTTTCTCTTTATTTGCTCACGTACTAAAGAACTAAGAGGGAAGAAAATATACTGTGTGCTGAATAATGGCCACAGTGTTATTAATAACTTTTAAAGGATTTGCATTGAGATGACTTTGATCTATTTAATTCTTAACATCCCATCCCCCCAAAGGTCTAGCCCATAGACCTGGCATGGCTGACATAAATTCAGCACATGCCCTGTTCAGAAGTGCCCTCACTCCATGCCCAGCTTGCCTGGCTGTGCCGGGGGGGGGGGAGCTGCTGTGTGTGGGGGAGAACAGGACAAGGGCGAAGGCCATTGGCCTTCACTCCTTGTGTCACCTGGGGGTGGGTTGAGCTGGCCGCTACTTAGACCGCACTGCCCCAGCCGCCTCTTCATTCTAGCCCTTTGAGCTCCTTTAGCTCCTTGCCAACGGTGGCTTTTTCGCTGGCGGCAGTGTCCTCGGCTCTCAACTTCACCATGACTTCATCAGGTGGCAGTGCCTGAGGCATTGAGGGGGAGGCGGCGACAGTAGTCGGCAGTGGCTGTATCCACGGGATGATGAGGCAGCTCCTCTCCAGACCACAGCAGCATTCTCAGCTGCGGCGGTCCCCCCCCCCCCGTGGCACAAGTGCGAGGCTACTCCAACACCTCCTTCCCCTCACCCTTGACCCGCCCAGGTTGCCGCGGCTCTCCAGGCCCAAATTTCCAGGCCCTTGGCTGATTCAGGGAGGGGGGCGTTCTCTTGTCCCTGTCTGCCCCCTTTGCACTTCCCCATACTCCCGAGAGGAGTTTGCGCCTGCCCAATCCATGCTTCTCCCAAGGAGCCCCATTTGGCAGCAGCACAGCCAAGCCGGCTCAGTGGGAGGGGGTGCGGGGGACTCCGCGTTTGTTTCCCAGCATTCTGGGCAGCCTTGATTTTGCCGTGATTTGCAGCGGCTGCATGTTTCCCCTCGCCGCTTGAACAAGGGGAGGGAAAGTGTTCCTGTGCCCTGGGCCTGCCACCCCCCATTGGCCGTTGATCCTGCAGCCACCTGCAGCAGGCCACTGGCTGCTTCTCGCATTTTGTCCCCAAGAGAGTATCTAGAATTTTCCCATGCTTTTGGGAACTCCCCCGCCCCCTGGTGGCCTGTAGTGCCTTAGTTCATAGAATAGAATCATAGAATTGTAGGGTGGGAGGGGCCTACAAGGCCATCGAGTCCAACCCCCTGCTGACTGCAGAGCAGGGGGTTTAAAGCCCATAAGACTTTAAAAAGGGTGGGGAGGATCTAGAGAAAGGCACATGACATTGCCTTCAGGGCCTTTCTGGTCCCCAGGTGCAGTTATCTACGGGATAGAAAATAGGATAGTGAGGTGTGATAGAATAAAAAATTAATAATAATAATAATAAAAAATTAATAATAATAATAGAAGGCAGGGGGTAGAATTATATAAATAAAGAAATAAGAAACAATTTAAATATATATATATATATATATATATATATATATATATATACACACACACACACACACACATAAATTATTGTAAAGGAAAGTAGGGGTAGCGCATTTCCCAATACACAGCGATGCCGCCCAAGAAGGGTTTGGGAGGTAAAAAAGGCAAGGGCAAAGCCACCTGCCCCCCCCCAGGTAAGCACCACTTCCATAGGGCCGACTCTTCCTCATCCTGACATGGCCCTCATTCTGGCTAGGCTTGAGGCTGCTGAGAGGGACTTAGGGATCCCTGCATTAACCACCTGTGCCAGGCGGGCTCCCAGACTTCAGGTTCAAGGGTTACTAGAGGACAAGCTCGCAAAGATCTATTGCTATCTATTTCAGAGAGGCTGGAAGCAACTGAGGCTTCCAGGGAGGTTGTCATTGGGCAAGCAGCATCCGCACCAGCCTCAGTGCCTCCATGCTCACTTTCGGAGCAGCCCCTTCCTGTGCAAGCATTGCCAACATCCATCTCACCAGCTCCAGCAGTTTTGGAGCACAGCCAGATCCCTGATGCTACAACCAACCTTGGCTCAGGTGAGGTTCCAGGACCTGGGGGGATAGTGCCACCGACTGGCTGAAACCAGTTCCCGCCATACGGGTGGTTCCCCTTTACGGCAGGGATGAGTTGGCCATTTCACACACCAGCAGGAGGTATCCCAGGGTTCCCTTCACCGGGTGTACTGCCCCACTGTTTTGGCCCGGGTTACACACTCCCAGCCCAAAGCTATGCTGCACCAGGTGGGGCCGCCCACGTGGCTGGCATCCCTGCATCTGCCCAACCCCATGGGGACCTTGGACCTGCTCCAAACGCCACTGGTGGGGTTGATGGGGGGGAACACCCATGGCCCCTCCAGCTGCTGAGCCTCTCACAGCCTGCAATGGGGGTGCTCCTCAGCATGCCCCATCCACCATGGCTGCTTGCACTACCATGTGGCGTGGCAATCCCGACCGGAGGGACATCTACCCCTCTGGTATACCCCTACTGCTTGCAACTAGAGAGAAAATACTTTAGGGAGAATTTATCAATGTCTTTTCCCTGCTATTCCGACAGTCAGAAACAAAGGAGGGGGAGAAATCTGGCGATAGGGATCAGGAGAGGGTCAGGTGTAGGAAGGTGTCCTGCACTTGGGCAAACTGGCTGCCTGGTTTCTTAATCTATATGGGTGTCATTCAGCAAAAGCACCCAGAGCGTGGTTGGGTCCTCATTAAGTATTTGAATATCATATATAGGGCCTATACCAAATATGAGGGTGGAGCTTGGTTGGCCTACAACAAATCTTTTCATATGCGGGCTGCATTCGACCCCGCATTGCACTGGGATGCCAAGGATCAGGATCTTTGGCTGCAGTTTATGACCCTTGCCAGGCTGGATTTTGGCGATCGATCCGATAGTGGGCACATATTAGCTAAGCTGACACCCGCCTCAGCCCCTAAGGCTAGGGCAGGACAGGCGGCTCAATACCACACTCTCTGCTGGGAGTTTGGCTCCAAGGGCATCCGCTTCAAGAACCCATGCCGATTTTGCCATGCGTGCTCCATTTGTGGGAGACAACACACCTTCATTGGCTGCCCAAAGGCCAAAGGTCAGCGGGGCCCAAATCGGGAATGGCAGGGTGGTAAGAAGTCTGGTGGGAGCCCATAACCTCTAGCAAAAGGGGCCCAGTCCAATTAAGTTGGGGCCGCTGCGGCATCTTTTGAAGAGCTACCCGCTCCGGGATGACGCCTGCTACCTGAATGAGGGATTTTCGCTGGGTTTCAGAATTCCATTTCTGGGCCAACACCTAGGGATGTCAGAGAATTTCTCCACGAATCTCTGGGAGGCCGAATGCCAATGCATTCGGCCCCCCGAAATTGGTGGAGAAACGGTCCCCCCCACCCCCCCGGGATGGGACTTACCTTGTGCAAATGTCCCTCGCGGCAGCGGCTCCCGGCGGCGGTTCGGCGGCTGTTTGGCGGTGGCGGTGGCGGCAGCCGGTCATCCGAACGGCTGCCGCCGCCGCCATTTCCAAGTAAAACAACAACAACAACAACAACAAACGTGATAGGCTACATAAAGATTTACGTAGCCTATCACGGCTAGATTTTCAAAAAACACCGTCATAGGCTACGTAAACGTTTACGTAGCCTATCACAGCTGACTTTTGGAAAAAAAAAAGCACGTACGCAAATGGCGGTGCCCATGGCCGCCGCCATTTGCTTTACTTATTTTAGCATGGGTAGTCTACGTAAATATTTACGTAGACTACAGCGAAAATAGGGCAACGCTATTTGCGTTGCCCTTATTTTCGCCGTAGTCTACATAAATTTTTACGTAGACTACCCGTGCCAAAATAAGGAACGCAAATGGCGGCGCCCATGGGCGCCGCCATTTGTGTACGCGCTTTTTTTTTTTTCAAAGACAGCTGTGATAGGCTACGTAAACATTTATGTGGCTTATCATGGCTGACTGCAGGCCAGGAACACAAATGGCGGCGGCTATGGCCGCCGCTATTTGCGTCCCAGCAGGAGCAGAACTTTTGCGGCTGGAGAGGCAGGGCGCTCCCCCCCACCCAGAATTAAGGTGGGGAGGGACGGGGCACCTCCCCCCACCCAGAATTTCGGGGGGAGGGACGGAGCGCCTCTCCCCCACTGCAAAGCAAGCTTCGGGATCAGGTAAGTGACTTTCGTCCATCCCTACACCAGGTCCAAATTTCCCAGAATCAGAAACCTATTGAAGGTTTTGAACAGTTAGTCTTAGATAAGATCAATAAGGAAGTTGCCTTTGGGTGAGTCATTGGCCCATTTGATTCCCCCCCTTTCTCCAACCTCAGGGTCTCCCCTTTGGGCATTGTGCCTAAAAAGGCCACCAGCTGATCCACAACCTGTCCTTCCCCAGAGGTAGATCGGTGAATGACGCCATTCCTGAGCACCTATACTCTGTTCACTACACGTCCTTTGACACAGCAGTATCCATGGTGAA
Source organism: Heloderma charlesbogerti (assembly GCA_026122225.1). Taxonomy (NCBI): domain Eukaryota; kingdom Metazoa; phylum Chordata; class Lepidosauria; order Squamata; family Helodermatidae; genus Heloderma; species Heloderma charlesbogerti. The sequence goes on along the minus strand of JANEZZ010001545.1, from coordinate 628,599 downwards.
GTCACTGGGCCCCGGGGCCCTCATGGGGAAATGCAACATTAAATCCGCATTCTGCCTCTTGCCAATGTGCCCTGGTGACTTCAACCTTTTGGGATTCAGTTTTTTAGGTCAGTTCTACGTTGACAGGACTCTACCTATGGGATGTTTGGTATCCTGTGCTATGTTTGAGAAGTTCAGTTCCTTCGTGGAATGGGGTTAGATTGATAAAACCAGGTCCCATATTGTCGTGCACTACCTTGTCAACTTTCTAGTTGCAGGCCCACCCAGCACCCCAAAGTGCGTGTGGCTAATGTGGGAATTTTCTGCCCTTGCAAATGAACTGGGTGTACCTTTGGTGGAGGAAAAGACCGAGGGCCCTTCCCCCACTATTATGTTTTTGGGCATTGAACTGGACTTTGTGAAGCAGCTTTGTAGGTTCCTGGATGACAAATTGCAGGCCCTAAAGGACAAGATTCTGCATGTGATTCATTCTAAGAAAGTCACGCTGTTGGCATTGCAGGAAGTAGCTGGGCACCTTAACATTGCCTGTTGGGGAGTTGCCCCTGGCAGGGCCTTCCTTAGACGCCTTTGTAAAGCCATGGAGGGCCTGCCCTTGCTACACCATCACATTCAGTTATCATCAGCCATGAAAGATGATCTCTCTGTTTGGCTGCAGTTCCTTAATATGTTCAATGGCGTTTCCTTCTGGAGGAGGGAGTTATTACTGGAAGCAGAACTACAGATACACTCTGATGCATCTGAGGCCTTGGGCTTTGAGGTTGTGTTTTGGGATCATTGGTGTCATGCACATTGGCCAGCAGAGTGGTTAGAGCTGGGTGTGGAAAAGCACCTTACCTTCTTAGAACCCTTCCCGATATATGTTGCTGCGTATCTGTGGGCAGCGCAGCTTGCTAATTCTGTCGTGCATTTCTGGTGTGACAACAAAGGTACTATCCAGCTCATTAATTCTTTGTCATCTCACAGCAATAGGGTCATGGCCTTGCTTCTGGCTATCACGTTGCAGTGCCTTCAGCGTAATATTTTATTCCGTGCATGGCACATTCCCAGCATGGACAAAGCCTTGGCTGATGTATTGTCACATAACCAGGTGCAGCGTAGGGATGTCAGAGAATTCCGCCACGGATCTCGGGGATGCCGAATGCCAGCGCATTCGGCCCCCCGAAATTGGTGGCGGAACGGTCTGCCCCCCCACCCCCCCAGGACGAGACTTACCTGGGGCGGATCTTCCTGGCAGCAGAGGTTCCGGCGGCGGCTACGGCGGCGGTTTGGCTGCAGCGGCTACGGCAGCCGGTCTTCCGACTGGCTACTGCTGCCTAGGGATGTACGAAAGTCACTTACCTGGTCTCGCAGTTTGCTTCGCGGTGGGGGGAAGGCGCTTCGCTTCTCCCCCCTGAAATTCAGGCCGGGAGGGGAGGCGCCCCGCCTTGCCCAGCCGAAATTCAGTCCGGGGAGAAGCGCCCTGTCTCCCCGGATGCAAACTTCAAAAGAAAAAAAAAAAAGCCCCATGATAGGCTACGTAAAGATTTATGCAGCCTATCACGGCTAGATTTTCAAAGTCAGCCGTGATAGGCTACGTAAATCATCACGTACCCTATCACGGGTGACTTTGAAAAAAAAAAAGCACGTACGCAGCGTTGCCCTTATTTTCGCCGTAGTCTACGTAAATCTTTACACAGACTAGACGTGCCAAATAAGGAACACTAATGGCAGCGCCCATGGGCCGCCGCCATTTGCATACGTGCTTTTATTTTTTTTCAAAGTCACCCGTGATAGGCTACGTGACGATTTACGTAGCCTATCATGGCTGACTTTGCAGATCTAGCCGGGATAGGCTATGTTAATCGTTACGTAGCCTATCATGGTTTTTTTTTTAAAATTCAGCTGTAATGGCGGTGGCAGCCGGTCGAAAGACTGGCTGCCACCCCCGCCCCTGGATGAAAGCCCACCGAACTGCCGCCGGGACCCGCCGCCGGGAGGGACATTCGGAGGAGGTAAGTCCCATCCCGGGGGGGGGGGGCGGAGAATTTCACCACCAATTTCGGGGGGCCGAATGCGTTCGCGCTCGGCCCCCCGAAGTTTTGGGGAGAAATTCTCCCCCATCCCTACTGCTGCCTTCATTTCCAGTTAAAAAAAAAAAAGTGATAGGCTACATAAAGATTTGCGTAGCCTATCATGGCTAAGTTTTAAAAAAAATGATAGGCTATGTAAATGTTTACTTAGCCTATCATGGCTGACTTAAAACAACAACAACAACATGCATACGCAAATGGCGGCGGCCACGGCTGCCGCCATTTGCATCCCTTATTTTGGCACGTCTTAGTCTACGTCAAGATTTACATAGACGAAGACGGTGAAAATAAGGGGAACGCAAATAGCGTAGCATCCGCTACGCTATTTACGTTCCCCTTATTTTCGCCGTCTTAGTCTATGTACATCTTGACGTAGACTAAGACGTGCCAAAATAAGGGACACAAATGGCGACGGCCATGGCCGCCGCCATTTGTGTACATGCGTTTTTGTGTTTTTTTTAAGTCAGCTGTGATAGGCTACGTAAACATTTACATAGCCTATCACGGCTGACTGCAGGGATGCAAACGACAGCGGCTACGGCCGCCGCCATTTGCATCTCTGCTAGCCAGTGGCTGGATGTCCGGCTGCTGGTGGAGCCTGCCGGCGGCTCTGCAGAATCCCTGCGGAGCACAGCCGGCCAGCCAGGATTCCGGGGGGGGAGGAACGGAGCGCCTCCCCCCCATCCAGGATTCTGGGGGGAGGGACGGAGCACCTCCCCCCCACCATCAACATAATCCGTGAAAGGTAAGTGCCTTTCGTACATCCCTAGTGCAGCGTTTCTGAGAACTGGCCCCCTGGGCACGTGCTATGCTGGACACCATGCCAGCTGCTCTTTGGGAAGTTGGCTCAAAGAGGCAGAACAGGCAATCCTGTAGTCCTTAGCCGCTAGCACGAGAGCTGCTTATGCCAGGTCAGGTAGAATGTTCTTTTCATTCTGGGTGGCTGCACATCTTCCACAGTGCTGGCCAATTCCGGTTGATCACCTAATTCAGTTTTGTGTTGACGCCCACAGGCGGGATCTAGTTGCCTGGACCATTGGGGGAAGGCTTGCTCTGCTCACCTTCTGGTCTAAAATGAAGGGTGTGGTGGATAACACTGCGGACTTCCAGGTCCAGCAGGTGCTTCAGGGTTGGTCCAAGGGTTCCCTGGTGCCTCCTGACCCTGGATGCCCTCTGTTGCCAGATATATTACTGGGTTTACGGGGTCTGTGGCCTTCATTGTGCAACTCTACACACAAGGCCACTTTGTTTCCAGCCACGGCTCTCACTTCATTCTTTGGAGCATTCAGGATTTCTGAGTTGGTGGTGTCAGTTAGGGGTGACCTGTTGGGACGAGCTTTGGAGTTTAGTGACTTACAGTTTTCTCAGCAGGGGCCCTTATTCGGCTTAGGAAGTCCAAGACCGACCAGGTGGGGAGAGGGGTCAGTGTGTCGCTGTTTCCAGCCCCCGTACTGGACCTCTGTCCGGTCACCACCTTGGGGGACTTTCTCAAAGTTCGGGGAAATCTGCACGGCCCCCTTTTTTGCAATAGCGACTCCTCTCCTGTAACTAAATATCAATTTTGGGCAGTCACACAGAGAGCATTAGAGGCGTTAGGTTTGGATGCACTTTGTTTCGGCACACATTCCTTCCGGATTGATGCTGCCTCCACTGCTATGTCTCTGGGGTTCGCATCAGACAAAGTGCAGTCGGTCAGCAGGTGGCACTCCAAGTAGGGGTGTACAAAACCCTGATTACCTGGCTTTGCCGGGTTCCGCAGGTGGGGGGAGGCGATCCGTTCCTCCCCCCGGAATCCTCAACGGGGGAGGAGGTGATCTGTTCCTCCCCCCCGGAATCCTTCCCCGCTGGCTCCGCTCCGTGGCCAGGCCATGGAGCACCCAGCCAGGCCAACCTGCAGTGGGGCTTCCAGCCGCTGCTGGGCAGCTGTGGACGCAAATGGCGTCCTGGTAGGGATGTACGAAAGTGACTTACCTTCTGCAGATTATGTTGATGGTGGGGGGCAGGCGCTCCGTTCCTCCCCCCGGAATCCTCGAACGGCTGGCTGTGCTCCGCAGCAGCTCCGCAGAGCAGCTGGCCAGGCCCATCCCGGCCAGGCCAGAACCGTCCAGAGCCAGATTTCTGGCCACGGAGGGCTCTGGGTAAAAACAAAACAAAACACCGCGTACACAAATGGCGGCGGCTACAGCTGCCGCCATTTGTGTTCCTTCTTTTGGCCATCTTAATCTGTAAATATGTAAATATGTAAATATTTACATATACTATGATGGCAAAAATCAAGGGGAACGCAAATAGCGTAGTGGGTTGTATTTGCGTCCCTTTTTCATTCACCGTTTTAGCCTACATAAATCTTTACATAGGTTAAAATGGCGAATCAAAAGGGGACGCAAATAGCGCCCACTCTGCTATTTGTGTTCCCCTTGATTTTCATCGTCATAGTCTACGTAAATATTTATGTAGATTAAGACGGTAAAAAGAATGAATGCAAATGGCGGCGGCTGTAGCCGCCGCCATATGCGTACACATTTTTTTTTTAAACCCACCCCCAGCCATTTGCGTACGCGCTTTTTTTTTTTTTTTCAAAGTCACCCGTGATAGGCTACGTAACGATTTATGTAGCCTATCACGGCTGACTTTGGAAATCTAGCCGTGATAGGCTGCGTAAATCGTTACGTAGCCTATCACAGGTGTTTTTGGTTTTTTTTACTTTATTTTGTAATGGCGGTGGCAGCGGCAGCCGGTCGGAAGACCGGCCGCCTCCCCCGCCCCTGCCGAAACGCCGCCGAAATGCTGCCGGGAGGGACATTCACAGAAGGTAAGTCCCATCCCGGAGGGGGGCGGGGGGGCAGAGAATTTCACCAACATTTTCGGGGGGCCGAATGCGTTGCCATTTGGCCTCCCGGAGATTCGGGGAGAAATTCTTCACCATCCCTACATGACACATGGGAGGACTGACAGCAGCAACCAGCTACTATCAAGCTACTCCAACTAGTGGTCTCATAGTTGCCCCCTTTACTTTAAATGTCAGGCACACAATGATATCCTCTGCTTCCACAAATAAATACACATTGTATAACTAGGGATGGATGAAAGTCCCTTACCTGGTCCCGCAGCTTTTTTCGGGGGGGAGGCGCTCCGTTTCTCCCCCCAAAATTCTTGGCAGGTGGGGAGGCGCCCCGTCCCTCCCTGCCGAAATTCTGGCCAGGGGGGAGTGCCCCGCCTCTCCAGCCACAAAAGAAAAAAGTAAAAAAAAAAAAAAAAACCCTGATAGGCTACGGAAAGATTTACGTAGCCTATCATGGCTAGATTTTCAAAAAACACCATGATAGGCTACATAAATCTTTACGTAGCCTACCATGGCTGACTTTGGAAAAAACAAAAAGTGCATACACAAATGGCGGCGCCCATGGGCACCGCCATTTGTATTCCTTATTTTGGCATGGGTAGTCTACGTAAAGATTTACGTAGACTACGGCGAAAATAAGGGCAACACTATTTGCATTGCCCTTATCTTTGCCATAGTCTACGTAAATATTTACGTAGACTACCCATGCCAAAATAAGGAATGCAAGCATACGAATTTTTTTCCCCAAAGTCAGCCGTGATAGGCTACGTAAGGATTTACGTAGCCTATCATGGTGTTTTTTGAAAATCTAGCCGTGATAGACTATGTAAATCTTTACGTAGCCTATCACATTTGTTGGTGTGTTTTTTTTCACTTGGAAATGGCAGCGAAGGCAGCCGGTCGGAAGACCGGCCGCCACCGCTGCCACCGCCGGAACGCCGCTGCAACGCCGCCGGGAGCCGCCGCCGCGAGGGACATTCGCCGAAGGTAAGTCCCATCCCAACAGGGGCGGGGGGGCGGACCGTTTCTCCACCAATTTCAGGGGGCCAAATGCATTGGCATTCAGCCCCCCGGAGATTCGTGGAGAAATTCTCCGACATCCCTATCCTGATCCAATGCAGGTTATTCAGAAGTAAGGGCTTCATCACACCCAGGTTTTTCTCCTGCAATTCACTGGGGCTTCTGCTACCAGATTCTTCGCAGGATTAAGATCAGCTCCTTTCACAGGCTGACACAGACTGTTCTTTTTGGGGCTTTTTTGGCAAGTTCTCTGCAGCCTCTTCACCACTTCCTCAGAATTTGCTACTTCTTTCTGCTTGGTCTAGGAACTAGGGATGTATGAAAGGTACTTACCTTTCGCAAATTATATTTATGGTGGGGGGGAGGCATTCCATCCCTCCCCCCAGAATCCTCGCTGGAGGGGGAGGCGCTCCGTTCCTCCCCCCCTGGAATCCTGGCCGGCCGGCTGTGCTTCGCAGCAATTCTGCGGAGACACCGGCCGGCTCCGCCAGCAGCCGGACATCCAGCTGCTGGCTAGCAGGGACGCAAATGGTGGCAGCTGTAGCCACCGCTGTTTGCATCCCTGCAGTCAGCAGTGATAGGCTATGTAAATGTTTACGAAGCCTATCACGGCTGACTTAAAAAAACAAAACAAAACACGTGTACACACATGGTGGCGGCCACAGCCGCCACCGTTTGCATTCCTTATTTTGGCACGTCTTAGTCTATGTAAACATTTGCGTAGACTAAGACTTACATTCCCCTTATTTTCGCCATCTTAGTCTATGTAAATGTTTACGTAGACTAAGACGTGCCAAAATAAGGAATGCAAATGGCAGCGCCCATTGCCGCCGCCATTTGCATACGCGTGTTGTTTTTTTTAAAAAAAGTCAGCCGTGATAGGCTACGTAAACATTTTCGTAGCCTATCATGTTTTTATAAAAAAACCTAGCCGTGATAGGCTACATAAATCTTTACGTAGCCTTAGCCTATCACTTTTTTAAAAAAAAAACTGGAAATGGCGGCGGCCGCTGGTCGGAAGACTGGCCGCCACCGCCGCACCGCTGCCGCACCGCCGCCGGAGCTGCCGCCAGAGCCACCGCCACCAGGAAGATCTGTCCAATGTAAGTCTCATCCCAGGGGGGCAGGCCGTTCTGCCACCAATTTCGGGGGGCTGAATGCGCTGGCATTCAGCCTCCCTGAGATCCGTGGCGGAACTTTCGTACATCCCTACTAGGAACTGGGTGGAGGGGGGTGGGGTTGAGAAAATGCTGAGAGGGGGTTGCGTTGTCAGAATTTGCTGTTTTTCTTTTTCTCCTCATCCTGCTGACTCCACTGAAGTAGCAGAGAGGGCACCCCAGTTTACCCAGTCAGAAAGGACCACCCAGAATATGTAACTCCATCAACTCCATATTCCATATTTATCCTGCTATTTATCCTGCCATTCTTCCAAAGAGCTCAGAGCAGCATAGATGTCTCCTTTCATTATAGAACAACCCTGCAAGGTAGCTTAGGTAGAGCAGATAGAGGAGGAAGGGGGGAGTCTAACCCAGAGTTTCTTCCCTTCTTCCATGACAGAGTAGCTTATCATACAGAGCCACCCTATACTTACCTCATGGTGCAGTGGTTATAGCAGAACTGCACAATTTCACATGGCCATTAAAGCAGATTTACCTGTAAATATTGCATTATCTCCAATGTTTTAAAAGGTGGGATAAAAATAATAAACTGTGGGAGATACCTTTGAGGTTGATGACGTCATGAAAAGGACCTGCAAAGTTCCGTGAGTGACCAAACATGAATGTGCAATAAAAGCCTCATGTAGAAATGCTCTGTGTTCAATATACATTTTCCAAAGCAATTGGCTGCCTACAGGTTATATGATATCTTTGAAGCCAGTGGGCCAGACTAGGCCTAGGAGGGATCCAAATCTTACCCCACAGTATTCTCCAGATGCTCCCATCACTTTCCCTTGACCCACACCCCCCTCTACCAACCATTTGGTGTTTTCCTGGCTTTCGCACATTTTTCTGCATTTTGAAAGCTTAAAATTCTAATGGCACAATCTTCTGCATGTTTAGACAGAATGAAATTCCTTCAACTCCCAGCATTCCCCAGCCAGCCAGGCTAAACGTACATAGGACTGCACTCTAAATTACTGTTTTAGCATTCTTCATTCTTCTAACAGTTCTTACTAAGTGATTAGCACTAAGAGATGCAAACTAAAATATGCTGGGGGGGGGGGTTTGTAAAATTTTCGCTCTGCCCCCTTTGGCTCCATCTACCATTGGAATGTGTCCCCCAGTAGCTTCTCTGAAATTGGATTTGACCCCTGTTTGTAATGCTAACAAGCATCTTGAATATAACAGTATAGTTGCAAACCTAAATATGCTTACTTGGGAATAAGCGTCATTCAACAGCACACTGGATCTTTGTTTCAGGTAAATATGCATAGATTAGATTGCAGTGTATGTTATTTTATTTTTTTTAAAAAAAAAACACCAACAGTTCACTCTTTTCATCATTCCATAAAATAACTGTTTCTGTTTTTCACTCTAGCTTCACTCTTTCCTGAGGAGCATCTCATTTAACAATAATGTAGGGGACTTGGTGTCTTTTGATGAGAATGGTGAATTAACAGCTGGATTTGATATTATCAACTGGGTTACTTTCCCAAACCAGAGCTTCTTGAAAGTGAAAGTAGGCAACATTTCACCAGGTCAAAAGTTCACCCTTAACAAGGAGGCCATTTCATGGCACAGATCGTTTAATCAGGTGGGACTGTATTATAGATCATACTATGCAAAGCTAAATGGGAAAGTGTTCTAGTACGGAGCCTTGATAAACCCACCCACCCCTGCTAGAACATTTCCTTCCAGTAGCATTCACATGTTCCCAATGAGCTTAAGGATTTTTTGACACCAGAAATGAGGTAAAGGTTTGATTTCCCAGGGCCATCTTGTTGTATGGAGACCAGTATAATAGCATCACCGTTCAAGTAAACACTGAGTGAAGAGCTCTGCTTTGAACTAAGCAGAGTGTAGCTTAAGGCTTCAGTCCCATGTGCATTTAGGAGTAAGAAGCAATGGAATCAGTAGCAAGGGTAACAAGACTAAAACACATTTGTTCTAACACCTTTGATGCAGAAGAGCACATCTTCTTAAACATTATTAATTAACTTAGACTTACTGCTATCCCTGCATCTGAAAATACAGCTGTTTTATCCCACCAGACTACCTTTTGGTGACAAAATAGCTTGCATGTCCCCTGAATGCAACTGAAAGGAAATCTCCTAACTGTGCTTGAGGGATCATCTAGCCCATTAGTGTTGGTCAAAATTGGAAACATCTGTCCAAGGCCACAAGTATAAGTATTCTCCAGCCCAAGAAATGCCAGAGATGGCATGTAAGCCTAGGCACTGCTATTGTGCTCATATTTCAATTTGAGAATATCTTTGATTGACTGGTTTTCTAACAATCATTAAAGGGCCTCAAGTGTTTCCTTCAGCTCATAATAATTATGTGCTAAACTACTTAAAAACATATTCAGCCTTTTAAACTATGACCTAAATGCAACATGCTTTGTAACTGTATACTCAGAAGAAAGCCCTGTTGAGTTCAATGGGACACACCTCAAGGTAAGTATGTTTAGAACTGCTGACATCGAAAACAATATATCGTTGAGCAAATCTCTCTTCATCCAGGACCACTGGAAAAAAGCAATCATTCATTTCTTAGATGACGTGGATGATAATTTCTTAGAAGACTTGCTCCAAAAGATGCCATTAACCTAAATGCTCACTATAATGATAGTAATATTTGCTTTTGTAGATGTTACCATGTGTCATTTCACTATTTGGATAATGATGGTGCATCATTATGCAGGAGCAGCAATCTTCTGGCATAAGGGCATTCCACCACTCTGCCTTCCTCATACAGGCATTTTAGTGCAGGCTGGCTGGGGCTAAACAACTCCCTTTAGCTAGGGATGTACGAAAGTCACTTACCTGTTGGTGGATTATGCTGATGCTGGGGGGGAGGCGCTCCGTCCCTCCCCCCAAAATTCTGGCCGGGGGGGAGGCGCTCCATCCCTCCCCCCCCCCCGGAATCCTGGCCGGCCGGCTCCGCTCCGCAGGGATTCTGTGGGGCCGCCCGCTGGCTAGCAGGGACGCAAATGGCGGCAGCTGTAGCCGCCGCCATTTGTGTCCCTGCAGTCAGCCGTGATAGGCTACGTAAATGTTTATGTAGCCTATCACAGTTGATTTAAAAAAAAACAAAATGCGTGTATGCAAATGGTGGCACCCATGGGCGCTGCCATTTGCATATGCGCATTTGTTTTTTGTTTTTTTAATCAGCCGTGGTAGGCTACGTAAACATTTACGTAGCCTATCACAGTGTTTTTTTTAAATTTAGCCATGATAGGCTACGTAAATCTTTACGTAGCCTATCACTTTTTTTTTTTTTTTAACTTGGAAATGGAGGCGGCAGCCGATCCAAAGACCGGCCGCCGCAGCTGCCGCCGCCAAACCACCACCGGAGCAGCCGCCGGAGCTGCCAGGAAGATCCGCCCCAGGTAAGTCCCGTCCAGGGGGACAGGGGGGCCGTTCCACCACCGATTTCGGGGAGCCGAATGCGCTGGCATTCGGCCTCCCCAAGATCCATGGCAGAACTGGTCTCATGTTCCCACCCCATTCTGCATGAAGTCACAATTAGTTGGATTGACTAACTGAATGCACTATGATTTATTGATAAAAGGTTGAACAGAGGAAAACAGAAAATATGGGGTTTACCTACATAACAGCATAATGCACTCATTCCCTTCTCTATCCCTTGTGCACTCTCACACTGACAGTCTGCCCCTTCCCATTAGGTGGGAAGTGTGAAATAGAGCTTTAAGACAGAATGGATTGACAGCTCCCTACATTGTATCCCTGCAGATTTTGCATCATCATCATCATCATGCTAACTGAAAAGAAATATGCAGCATTTCCTCTTTATGGACAGGTGCTGCCCATTGCACTATGTAATGACTACTGCCATCAAGGTTACAGCAGAAAAAAGAAGGAAGGGGAACCATTTTGTTGCTATGATTGTGCTCCATGTGCAGATGGGAAAATCTCAGACAAGAAGGGTAGGAGATTTAAAGTTCAGTATCACAAAACTGTATTATATAGCTGCCACAGTCATGGGGTCTATAGCTAAGTCCCATGGGGACCAGGGTGGTGGGGACATCCCATAATGAAAGACGGTACCAGAGGTTCAGTGGGTTTAACCTTCATAAAATTGGAATTGTTTCACCAATATCTTTGAAATTTACAAGTACCAGAAAGAAGTGCTGCTTTTAAGTACCCTGGAAATTTCAGGTAGATTGGTGAAATTATTAGCAGTTTAAAGAGAGAAAATGACTTGGAGAAACTGAGAAACTGATTGGTGACTCTCTTTGTGCACGATTTCTGAAAAAAAAATAAAGACTTCTCACTTCAAACATAAATGGTTTCCTTTTCTTTTTGTGTTGTAGTTGCTGGAATGTTATTTATTTCCCCCCCTTTTAAAAAAAAAAAAATAGCTTTTTAACATGTAGTGAGAGTTTATGGGACTCTCATAATGATGCACAGCCTCAGATAATGTGTCTGCCTCATGCTGCCTCACAGCTGACTGGAATATTTGTGGGGAGGAACCACCATGTTTAAGAGGGAGAGGGGGATGGAGGGAGGGATGGATGTTGCCATGACTCATCTCACCCTGCCAGGCCTGTGACTCTTCTTAGGTAGGCCCAGGGACGAAAGCCCCTACTGCCGCCGCCACTACCTCCTCCTTTGCTGTCATTTCAGCCCCTATATTTCCAAGGCCATCCCCCCTCCCCAGACCTCTGAGGCCTCATGGATCACTGCTTCAGTACCACTCATGCCAGTGCTAAAGCAGTGATCCACCAAGGAAGTGGGGGTGCGTGGACAGTATGTTGAAGGGGAAGGAGCCTGGGGAAGGAGGACCAGCCTGCAGCTGCACCAGGTGGATCCTGAGCCTGCTTCTGCCCCCGCCCACAGGTACTTAAGGCGGGGCTGCCAGAGGCTGCTCGGGAAGGAGCCTGGGGAAGGAGGACCAGCCTGCAGCTGCACCAGGTGGATCCTGAGCCTGAGCCTGCTTCTGCCCCCGCCCACAGGTACTTAAGGCGGGGCTGCCAGAGGCTGCTCGGGAAGGAGCCTGGGGAAGGAGGACCAGCCTGCAGCTGCACCAGGTGGATCCTGAGCCTGCGCCTGCTTCTGCCCCCGCCCACAGGTACTTAAGGCGGGGCTGCCAGAGGCTGCTCGGGAAGGAGCCTGTGGAAGGAGGACCAGCCTGCAGCTGCACCAGGTGGATCCTGAGCCTGCTTCTGCCCCCACCCCCGCCCACAGGTACTTAAGGCGGGGCTGCCAGAGGCTGCTCGGGAAGAAGCCTGGGGAAGGAGGACCAGCCTGCAGCTGCACCAGGTGGATCCTGAGCCTGCTTCTGCCCCCGCCCCCGCCCCGCCCCGCCCACAGGTACTTAAGGCGGGGCTGCCAGAGGCTGCTCGGGAAGGAGCCTGGGGAAGGAGGACCAGCCTGCAGCTGCACCAGGTGGATCCTGAGCCTGCTTCTGCCCCCGCCCACAGGTACTTAAGGCGGGGCTGCCGGAGGCTGCTCGGGAAGGAGCCTGGGGAAGGAGGACCAGCCTGCAGCTGCACCAGGTGGATCCTGAGCCTGAGCCTGCTTCTGCCCCCGCCCACAGGTACTTAAGGCGGGGCTGCCAGAGGCTGCTCGGGAAGGAGCCTGGGGAAGGAGGACCAGCCTGAAGCTGCACCAGGTGGATCCTGAGCCTGAGCCTGCTTCTGCCCCCGCCCCCGCTCACAGGTACTTAAGGCGGGGCTGCCAGAGGCTGCTCGGGAAGGAGCCTAGGGAAGGAGGACCAGCCTGCAGCTGCACCAGGTGGATCCTGAGCCTGAGCCTGCTTCTGCCCCCGCCCACAGGTACTTAAGGCGGGGCTGCCAGAGGCTGCTCGGGAAGGAGCCTGGGGAAGGAGGACCAGCCAGCAGCTGCACCAGGTGGATCCTGAGCCTGAGCCTGCTTCTGCCCCCGCCCACAGGTACTTAAGGCGGGGCTGCCAGAGGCTGCTCGGGAAGGAGCCTGGGGAAGGAGGACCAGCCTGCAGCTGAACCAGGTGGATCCTGAGCCTGAGCCTGCTTCTGCCCCCGCCCACAGGTACTTAAGGCAGGGCTGCCAGGAGGCTGCTCGGGAAAGCAGCACTTAGCGTCGCACTTGGAGTCGCAAGATCTACCCACCTGCCTCTCCAGAGACACCAGCAGCCACAACACCAGCAGCAAATAGCAGCAGCAGCAGAGGGCAGCAGCTTTAAAGACCAGGGGAAGGGGCAAACGTGGACTATCTGCTCCTTCTTAGCTGCTGTTCTCTTTTATCTCTTTTATATTCTTTTAAATTGTTGTATATTTTATATCTTAATATTTTAATATGTGCCTGGGAGGACTATTGGACAACTCAGGGGGTGGGGGAGGTGCCACCATAACTGTGGTCACGGGCAGGGGGAGGTATGGCGTTGGGGGATTAACAGGCCAGCTGAGGAGAAGAGGGGCTAGACACCTTATAGCTGTCCCCTCTTCTGGTTCTTCCCCCAACCTGATGGTTCCTGGCAGCCTTACCAGTCTGCCCTCGGGTCTGGTGGTGCTGCTGCTGAATGCCAGGTCGGCCCAAAATAAGACCTCCCTCATCCATGATTTGATTGTGGATGAGGGGGCTGACCTGGCATGTATTACTGAGACCTGGGTGGGGGAAATGGGAGGGGTCACTCTCTCCCAGCTGTGCCCTCCTGGGTACTCGGTGCAGCACCAACACCGACTTGAGGGTCGGGGAGGGGGGGTTGCCGTGGTCTATAGGAATTCAATCTCCCTCTCCAGGCTTCCTGCTCATTCGAGTGCAGATCTTGAGTGTCTGTACCTTGTGTTGGGTACCCGGGACAGATTAGGGATTCTGTTGGTGTACCGCCCACCCCGCTGCCCATCGGACTCCCTGCCTGAGCTGACGGAGGTGGTCTCGGACTTGGTGTTGAGGACCCCCAGGATGATGGTCCTGGGGGATCTCAACTTCCATGCCGAGGCCGCTGTATCCGGGGCGGCTCAGGACTTCATGGCCGCCATGACAACCATGGGGCTGTCCCAACATGTCATCGGCCCAACGCATATAAAAGGACACACGCTTGATCTGGTTTTCTCGACTGGGCAGGAAGATGGTGATCTGAAAGTAGAGGAATTAACATCTGTCCCTTTGTCATGGTCAGATCACTTCCTGCTGAGGTTTAGACTTCTGGCGGCCTTTCCCCTCTGCAAGGGTGGGGGACCTATTAAAATGGTCCGCCCCCGGAGATTAATGGATTCCGATGGATTCCAGAGGGCTCTGGGGGATTTTCCTGCTGGTATAGCTGGTGCTCCTGTCGAAGCCCAGGTCGCTCTGTGGAATGCAGAGATGACTCGGGCGGTTGACACGATCGCGCCCAAGCGCCCTCTCCCTCTGAGCAGAGCCCGGCCAGCTCCTTGGTATACACCTGAGCTGAGGGCAATGAAGCAAGAGGGGAGACGGCTAGAACACAGGTGGAGGAAAACTTGTGCTGAGTCTGACCGAACACAGGTAAGAGCCCACTATCGAGCCTACTCTGTGGCGGTGAGGGTGGCAAAGAGGCAGTTCTTTTCCACCAGCATTGCATCTTCTCAGTGTCGTCCGGCGGAGCTTTTCCGAGTGGTTCACGGCCTGTTACATTCTGGGCCAGGGAGAGAGACGGTGGAACCCTCGGTAGCACGCTGTGACGAGTTTGCGTGGCACTTTGAGGATAAAGTCGCTCAGATTCGTCATGAATTGGACACCACCATTAATGCAGTTCCATTGGTAGAGGCGTTCAGAGCACCGTCTGGTCCAGTTTTATTGGATGAGTTTCAGTTACTGAGGCCTGAGGATGCGGACAAGGTGCTTGGCCAAGTCCGATCGACCACTTGTGTGCTTGACCCTTGCCCTTCATGGCTTATTAAATCAAACAAGGAGGGGTTGTCCAGCTGGGTCCAGGAGGTTGTGAATTCCTCCTTGAGAGAGGGAGTGGTGCCTGCTGCTTTAAAAGAGGCAGTAATTAGACCACTCCTGAAACAGCCTAACCTGGACCCAGATGATGTTAACAATTATAGGCCAGTGGCCAACATCCCCTTCCTGGGCAAGGTGCTTGAGCGGGTGGTTGTAGGACAGCTCCAGGCACTCTTGAATGAAACGGATTATCTAGATCCATTTCAATCGGGCTTCAGGCCTGGTTTTGGAACGGAAACTGCCTTGGTCGCCCTGTGGGATGACCTCTGCTGGGAGAGGGACAGGGGGAGTGCGACCCTGTTGATTCTCCTGGACCTCTCAGCAGCTTTCGATACCATCGACCGTGGTATCCTTCTGGATAGGTTGTCTGGGTTGGGAGTTGGAGGAACTGCATTACAGTGGTTCCGCTCCTACTTGGATGGCCGATTCCAGAAGGTGGTGCTGGGGGATTATTGCTCTGTGCCATGGCAATTGTGCCATGGGGTTCCACAGGGCTCTATTGTATCCCCCATACTGTTTAACATCTACATGAAACCGCTGGGGGAGGTTATCCGGAGGTGTGGGCTGAGGTGCCATCAATATGCGGATGACACCCAGCTCTACCTCTCTTTCTCATCAAAACCAGGTGAGGCAGTGGCTGTTCTGAACCAGTGCCTGGGCACGGTAATGGACTGGATGAGGGCTAATAAACTGAAACTCAATCCAGACAAGACGGAGGTACTGTTAGTGGGTGGTTCGTCTGCCCGGCTAGGTGATATTCAACCTGTTCTGGAGAGGGTTGCACTCCCCCTAAAGGATCAGGTTCGTAGTTTGGGGGTGCTCTTGGATCCAGAACTGTCACTTGAGGCACAGGTGAACTCAGTGGCACGGAGCACTTTTTATCAGCTTAGGCTGGTATACCAACTACGCCCTTATCTGGACAGAGATAGCCTAGCTACAGTTATCCATGCTCTGATAACTTCTCGTCTGGATTACTGCAATGTGTTATATGTGGGGCTGCCTTTGAAAACGGTCCGGAAACTTCAGCTGGTCCAAAATAGGGCAGCAAGATTGTTAACAGGGACTGGCCTGCGAGCTCATATTACACCAGTACTTTTCCAGCTGCACTGGCTGCCAATCCATTTCCGGGCCCGATTCAAAGTGCTGGTGTTAACATTCAAAGCCCTTAACGGCTTGGGGCCAGGTTACCTGAAGGATCGCCTCCTCCCATATGTGCCTGCCCGGACCTTAAGATCATCCTCAGCGGCCCTTCTCCGTGAGCCCCTGCCAAAGGAAGTGAGGCGGGTGGCTACTAGGAGGAGGGCTTTTTCTGTTGTGGCACCCCGGCTCTGGAATGAGCTCCCCAGTGAGGTTTGCCTGGCGCCTACATTGTACTCCTTTCGGCGCCAGGTGAAGACCTTTTTATTTTCCCAGGCATTTTAGCTTTCTAAATTTTTATCTTTGCTGTTTTAAATCTGTATTTTAAACTCCTGTACTGCTGCTAGGTTTTATTGTGGTTGTATTGTTATATTGTGGTTTTAATGTTCTATATATTTTAAACTGTTTTATTGTGTGTTGTTTGGTTTTAGTTTCTGTGAACCGCCCAGAGAGCTTCGGCTATTGGGCGGTATAGAAATAAATAAATAAAAATAAATAAATAAATAAATAAATAAATAAAAGGCAAGCACAAATTATGACATTGCACACAATCACTGACCACAGGGCACGTCAGTTAAGGCATCAGCTTTCTGTGTCATGGCTTTTGGGGTTTGGAACAACACGATACAGTGTTAACTCTGGTTTTTTAAACTGCCATTTATTTAATTCATTGAATAATATCTTACACTTTTTTTCTCTTTGTACAAGTTCAGTATTCAAAAGCAGTGGAAACGATGTTATTTGCGTTCATTTATTTTTCGCCGTTCTAGCCTATGTAAATATTTACGTAGGCTAGAACAGTGAAAAATAAAGGAACACAAATAGCGCCCACTATGCTATTTGCATTCCTTTTTTTCGACATTTTATCTTACATAAATATTTAAGTAAGATAAATCAGCCAAAAATACGGAACGCAAATGGCGGCCGCCATAGCCGCCGCCATTTGCGTATGCTGGGGTTTGTTTGTTTGTTCTTTGGTTGGCCGTGATAGGCTACATAAATTCTTACGTAGCCTACCACAGCTGCAAGGATGGCAATGGCGGCAACAGCAGCCTGGCTGCGGCCGGCCAAGAGACGAGCCGCATCCGCTGCCACAGCCGCCAAAGCCAGAGCCGCCGCCGGAGCCGCCGCATCCGCCCCAGGTAAGTGCCGTCCCGGGGGGATTCCGTGGGGGGATGGGGGGAGGGGCCATTCCGCCATGTATTCCGGGCGGAAATGGAATCATGCACTGGAATCCGTGGTGGAATTCTCCGCCATCCCTAAATGTTTTATTGTGTTCTGGGCTACCTGGGATTTCTGGCCATTGTCAGTTCATTGTAGCTTTTTTTGCCAGAAAATTGCCCAACACTTTTAATGAAGCCAAGTTCATCACTTTCAGCATGTTGGTGTTTTGCAGTGTTTGGCTGTCCTTTGTTCCAGCTTATCCGAGCACGAAGGGAAAATACATGGTTGCTGTAGAGATCTTTTCCATCTTGGCCTCTAGTGCTGGACTTCTGGGTTGTATCTTTATCCCCAAATGCTATATAATTATTCTGAGACCTGAGATGAACAGCAAGGGCCAACTGATTCGGAGAAATTAGTAAGCCTCCAAGGGTGAGATCTGATACACATTTACCTGGCAGTAAACCCAATTAAACTTAGGCTAACTTCTGAACAGTCATGTATGGGATTGCATTGCTAGAGGTTCATAGTATTACTCTTCAATTTTTTATTAAATAATGCATTTATCTGGAAGAAACCCCCCCAAAATGAACTTACAGATTTACCCTGTCTTTCCTTTTCAATACCTTGCCTAGAACATCATGTCACCTTCCCATTAAAAAGATAAAATATAATAAAAATAGTTTTTTTGAGAATTATGAAGTAATATATAATTCTAAATGCTGTCATGGAATAGTAGCCTAGAAAGCAATGTTTGATTTATGGAGTGCAGAGAATGCGTGCAGTTTCTGATCAATCAGCAATAGGGATGTAAGAAATGTACTTACCTTTCCATGGATTATGTTTATGGGGGGGGAGGCGTTCTGTCCCTCCCCCTGGAATCCTCAATGGGGGGGGAGGCGCTCCGCTCCTCCCTCCCGGAAACCTCGATGGTTGGCTGTGCTCCGCGGTGGCTTTGTGGACCAGCCGGCCAGGCCCAGGCCAGAGCCATCCGCAGCTGGATTTCCGGCCGTGGAGGGCTCTGGGTAAAAACAAAACAAAAAACCATGTACGCAAATGGCAGCTATGGCCTCCACCATTTGCGTTCCTTCTTTTTGGCCATCTTAATCTACGTAAATATTTACGTAGACTATGACGGTGAAAATAAAGGGGAACCCAAATAGCGTAGCAGGCACTATTTGCGTCCCTTTTTGATTAGCCAGTTTAGCCTACGTAAATATTTACGTAGGCTAAAACAGTGAATCAAAAAGGGACGCAAATAGCGCCCGCTATGCTATTTGTGTTCCCCTTATTTTTGCCGTCTTAGTCTACGTAAATATTTACGCGTTTTTGTTTTTGTTTTACCCAGCCATGATAGGCTATGTAAATCTTTACGTAGCCTATCACGTCTTGAAAAAAACAACAACACACAAGTCTGCAAATGGCGGCAGCAGCAGCCAGACGGAAGACCAGCCACCATAGCTGCTGCCGCCGAAGCCACTGCCAGAGCTGCTGCCGCCCGGAAGATCCGCCCCAGGTACGTCTCGTTCCGGAGGGGATCTGTGGGGGGTGGGGGGGCAGGCCGTTCCGCCTCAGATTTCGGGGGGCTTAATGCACTGGCATTTGGCCTCACCGAGATCCATGGCGGAATTCTCTGCCATCCCTAATCAGCAATGGAATCTATGGTAGGGATGTCAGAGAATTCCACCACAGACTCCAGTGAGGCCGAATTCTTTAGAATCTGCCCCCCCGGAATCTATGGCAGAATGGCTTCCCCCCCTTGCCACCCCACGGAATCTCCCTGGGATGGTGCTTACCTGGCGGTGGATGCGGCGGAGGTGGTTCCAGATGGTCTCCTGTCTGGCCGCTGCTGGGCTGCTGCAGCTGCAAATGGTGGCCGTCATAGCGGCCGTCATTTGTGTGCTTGCAGTCAGCAGTGATAGGCTACGTAAGTATTTACGTAGCCTATCACGGCAAAGAGAGGGACACAAATGGTGGCTGCTGCGCCATTTGCGCCCCTGTTCTTTGCCATGATAGGCTATGTAAGTATTTACGTAGCCTATCATGGTAAAGGGGCCGCGGAGGCTTAGTAGTTAAGATGCTGAATTGCAGACCGGAAGGTCGGCAGGACAGCAGTTCGAGACCCGAGTGCTGCGTGACGGAGTGAGCTCCCAGCTTCTGCCAACCTAGCAGTTCGAAAGCAAGAAATTGCAAGTTGATAAATAGGTATTGCCTTGACGGGAAAGGTAACAGCGTTCCGTGCACCTCGGTGTTCAGTCATGCCAGCCACATGACCACAGAAGTGTCTTCGGACAGCGCTGGCTCTTTGGCTTAGAAATGGAGATGAGCACCACACCCTAGAGTCGGACATGACTGGTTGGGGACACCTTTATCTTTTTATCATGGTAAAGGCGGCCACGCAAATGGTGTAGCAACCGCCATTTGCGTCCCTGCTCTTTGCCATGATAGGCTATGTAAATACTCACATAGCCTATCACAGCTGACTGCAAGGATGCAAATGGTGGCCGCTACGACAGCCACCATTTGCGGCCCCAGCAGCCCGGCCATGGCTGGAACTCCAGCTGTGGCTGGCCCCAGCTGGCAGCTCCACGGAGCCGCTGTGGAGTGAAGCCAGTCCAGGGAGGATTCTGGGGGGAGGGACGGAGTGCCTCCCCCCCACTGCTGATGCCCTGGAACAGATGGGTGAGTAGGATTTGTACATCCCTAATCTTATGGAGGACATGGCAATTAACTAGGTTTGCCCTCCTGCTGGGTAGGTAAGACCAAAAATGGACATCTTTGATGCAAGACAATAAATGGGCACAAGTGTAACATAACATGGGAAGATAAATTTCAATCTCATCTTACCTCAAAATAATGATATTGAACTCATAATAAGAATGATTTGAAGAAAAACCATTCATAGGGCAACTCCACTCTGGAAAAACTGAAGTGGCTGTATTCAGACTAAATAGGAACTGTTATTTTATTTCCAAACCAAGATGTAATATTACTATAGCAGTTCTAGACAGATCATACTATTACTTATGACTACTGTTTACAAATGACTCAATCTGTTCTTATCTTGTGCACATTTGGGCTTTGCGTAAAAATATGTCATAGCAAATGTATAGCTTTTGAATTTCATGGCCGATCCCCCTTGTTATCTGACAGTGGGTTCGGATCCTGAAATTAGATACCATAATGAATCTGTCCCCCCCAAAAAATATTTTCTATTTATTTTCTTTACTTTTTTTTCTTATTTTTGCTCAAGTACTAAGAACTAAGAGGCAAGACAATATGCTGTGTGATTAATAACTTCTAAAGGATTTCATTGAGATAACCTTGATCTATTTAATTCTTAACATCCCATCCCCAGAAACAGTCTAGCCCATAGGCCTGGCATGATAGATGTAAATTCAGCTCCTGCCACCACGTGCTCTGTTCAGACTGACTCAACTTTGGACCCAAGCATAGGATTAGTGTAAGAAGAACTCTTCCCAGTTCCCACCCTCTTATAAGCATACTTCCTAAAATGTATTGAGAGAGGCTGAGCTGAGTGACCATACCCCAACCCAATTAGCTTTTGCCGGGGACTTTGCAGTGCTCAGAAAGGTTCAATGTCCCTGTCTCTGAAAGCCCCAAAGCCCTGACATTCTGGTTTAAGGAAGCACCCTCACCCCTCCAGTCCAAGCTAAACCTCAGGGTGCTCACCACATCTCTGGTCTCTTATTCCCTGCACCCATTTCCAAATCTACCTACATGAATCTAGATACAGGCCTATGGTAGGTATTAATACCATGGCCAAACTTCAACCATTTTGTGGTTATGCCTATAGCAGTTTTTAAGCATTCCAATTGTGCCCATCAGGCCAAAAAGGAAGGGGACCCCTGTTCTAACCTCTTTTTGTAGTTTCTTTTTTTGGGGGGGGGTGGATATCAACAGATTGGTTAGAGAATAGGATTAGAATTGAAATTGACATTGACATTGGGGGAGAGGCCTGTGGTGGGTTCTCACTTCCCTATAATAATGTGGAGCCCCTTCCACATGTATAAATTGTGTGACTAAGGCATCAGTGTTTGTTAATTATACAACACAAAGGCATTTATTCCTAAATACTGGTATTTATTTGGAGGAAAACAAAGGAAAAACTCATTCTGCTTTGCACACAATGTAATATTTCTTCTCCAGACATATCTCTTGGTTTATTGAAGCTTATGAAATAATGTGATTCATAGTTCAATCCGCTTAAGAAAGCTAATGATGAACAGTACTGGAAAGTCACTTTTGGGACCAATGATGTTGTGGATAACTGAGTCTTTGTATGGTGATTCTGATCAATTAACAATGGAAGCAATAGATGATGTGGAACAAAGAGATAAATCTCTTGTAATTGAGTTAAGGGCACAACTTTATTTAAATATACCTTCAATGTAACTTATGATTGTATTTATTTATTTGTGGCATTTATATTCTGCTGAATATAATAAAATCTCTCAGTGCTTCACAATATTAAAATACAGTATTAAAAAACATAGTATTAAAACACAGCAGTAAAACACAACATTAAAAATAGGGCTGTGCACCACTTCAGTATGAAGCCTGAATAACAAGGCGAAGCGGGCAGATTCAGAGGTGCCTCATCTTGCTACGAAGCAGATCAGAACAGCACCGAGGCACCCAGAACCAAAGCAGCTCATTGACGAGGGGCCTCATCCACCTCAGAGATTCGGAGCTCTTCTTATGCCTTCTGAGCAGACCAGACAGGCTGTCTCCAAAATGTATCAACTTCTGAAAGGTCACAGGGAGGGGGAGGAGGAAAAGGAGGAAGGGGGAAGGGGAGAGGACACAGAGGTTCCAAATGTATCAGTTTGAGAGAGATCCAGCCACTGGGAGGGGCAGAAGATGAGGACGGAGGGGGAAGGGCAGAGGAGGAGGCAGAGGAGGAGGTAGCAACCTTTGCTGTGAGTCAGCCTCCATTTGCTCATTGTGAGAGAGGTGGTGTTAGTGGAGAGGACTGACTGAATGTTATTTGGCTAGAGCAGTGGTCTCCAAAGTGGGGTGAATGCACCCCACGGGGTGGGATGCATGATGATTCACTGGGGTAGGCGAGCTGCCTGATAACTGAGCAGCTTCCTGCTGCCCTGATGAGCTGCCATTGTGCCATTGTGTGCAATGATGGTGGTGGCGGCAGCAGCAGCAGCAGGATGGGATGGGAGCTCCATAGCATTTCTCTCTCCACTCCAGTCCTAGCCTGCCTGCTGCCTCTGTGGCAGCCACTGGGAGCAACTGTGCCAGACTCTGCCAGGCATGGCAGAGGAAGCCTTAACCCTTCCCACTCTCCTTTAGTAGAATGAAGCCGAGAAAAAAAACTGTGAGCTATGCCAGCGATGTTAGTGTCTCCCCACCACACCACACCCTTCTGTAATAGGTTTACAGATCATTCTTGTTTATTCATTTAAAAATCCAGAAAATTTCACTGTAGTTGCTTATCTTCCCTCCCGTCCCCACACACACCTTTTCAATTCTCTCTCAGCCATAAGTTTGCCCTTACCTTGATCCTGTATATCGATATATATATATATATATATATATATAGATATAGATATAGATATAGATATAGATATAGATATAGATATAGATATAGATATAGATATAGATATAGATATAATCTTTCCTTGCCTTGTTCTTGGCTCCCCTCCACCTCCCCTTCTCAATTCCCATATTCCTTCCCTTCCCATTTTTGATCCTAAAAAAACAAAACAAACGAACAAACATTAAAAAAAAACAACTTTCTCTTCTGTTAGGATTATAGTTACCCCCACTTGTGGTTTAGTGTTTGCTTTTCTTTTGCTCGTGTGTGTGTGTGTGTGTGCTTGTGCTGTGTGGATAAGCAAAGAGTGTGTGTCAAAGGAGTACACACAGTCCACATTTCCAAAAACAGTGGGCAAAGGACTACATACGTTAACAGCTATTATTTAAATAAAATAATACTACACTGTGTGTTGCAAAGCAAGCAAGCCCAATATGAGGCATCTTCAGGGTCCCAGGAGGGGCAGAAGTGGGCCAGGTGCTGTTATGTCCTCCTGGCAGGGTTGCTGTGGTGCTTTCTGCCTCTGTCAGTCCATCAGACAACTGTTGTTGGTCTTTGTTCAGGTCAATGTGCCCACTTGGCAGGTTTGCTGTCTTTGCTTCCTGTCTACCAGCCAGTGTTTCCCCAGGCAATTCAGCCAAAGAGACCCAGAAGTATTGCCTCTGAATAGGCAAGTAATACTATTTGCACTTCAAAGAAACCTACAGCAGAGTTTAGGGATAATGACCTCCTCATCACTTCAACACCTAACTTGATTATTCCTTTATGAACTTTGGTTTGGGTTTCTGAAAATTGCAAATTCTACCTGCACCTTACACAGAAACTAGTGGGGGAAATTGTCTGAGATTTGGGATGTGGGAAGACCTCCAGGGGGGCTGAGCATTCCCCAACTTTCATGTACTTCTGTGCAAGCTGTAAAAAGTTATAACTCTTTGCTTTGAGAGATTTACTTGAAAAAAATCAAATTTCACCTGCGTCTAGCACAAAAACTATTGGTCCAAGTTGCCTGAAGTTTGGCAGGTGGCCGAGAGTTTCCCAAATTTCATGTATGTATCATGAAAACTGAAAAAGCTATGGCCATTCATGTTTTCCCATGCAAGTCAATGGGAAAAAGCCAAAAATGAGTGTATTGGATGTCTGAATCTCGGTTCAGATTTGGATCCAAGTCGAAGCGGATGGGATTTCAATCAGTCCAAAGCGAAGCAGAGCAAATTTGGAAGGTCTCAATTGGCATCTGAAATGAAGCAGGGCATCCATGCCCAGCCCTCATTAAAAAAACACTTCCAACTACAGTAAAAAAAGAAGAAAGAATCAAGAAGCAGTAAGATAGAGCAGAATAATTAATTCATTTGGGTGAGAGGGAACAGTTTGGAGAAGAGTGGCTGAGCTGTGTCCATTGAACTATCTGCCTACCACTCAAGGCTAAATTCAGTGTCTTCTGCTCCGTAAGAGTTCCATAAATTGTGGCCACCACAGAGTGTTTGGTGAGAGGGCCCATGTCTGTTGAACCATCTGCCTGCCACTCATGGCTCAATTCATTGTATTCTGTTCCCTTACAATGTTATGAGTTCTGGCTGCCAGAGGATGTTTGGTGAGAGGGACCAGTTTGGTAGGAATGTACGAATCCCTTACCTCATTCCGGTGGCAGCATCCACTGGAGGGGGGGAGGCGCTCCATCCCTCCCCCCAGGACCCCCCAGGACCCCCCCAGGCCAGCTCCGCTCTGTGGCGACTCCACAGAGCCACCGGCCGGGGGTGCCCGCAGCCAGATTTCTGTCCACTGCTGGGCTGCGCTGGCCGCAAATTTACATCCTTGTGGAGCCTGCGATAGGCTACATAGATATTTACATAGCCTATCATGGCAAAAGGCAGAAACGCAAATGGCAGCCGCTATGCCATTTGCGTCCCTGCCAAGCCGTGGTAGGCTACGTAAGTATCTACGTAAGTATCTACGTAGCCTATCACAGCAAAAGGCAGGGAGGCAAATGGCATAGCAGTCGCCATTTGTGTCCCAGCCTTTTGCCGTGATAGGCTACATAGATACTTACGTAGGCTATCACGGCTTGGCAAGGATGCAAATGGTGGCCAGCGTAGCGGCCACCATTTGTGGCCGCAGCCCGGCAGCAGCTGGAAGACAACCTGGGGCCGCCACCGCTGCCAGAGCCGCCGCCACTGCTGCCAGGTAGGCTCCGTCCCGGGGGGATTCCGCATGTTGGTGGGAGGGGATTGCCCCGTTCTGCCACGGACTCCAGGGGGCTGGATTCTAAAGAATCTGGCCTCACTGGAGTCTGTGGCGGAATTCTCCAACATCCCTACAGTTTGGAGAACAGTGGCTGAGCTGTGTCTGTTGCACCATCTACCTGCCTTTCAAGGCTGAATTCAGTGTCTTCTGTTCCCTCACAGGTTATAAGGCTTGTCCACCAGATAGTGTTTGGTGAGGAGGAGCTATTGGAGAGGAGTGTCAGTTTTGTCAGACTGAACAGTTTGTAGGGGAGTAGCTGAGCTCTGTTGAACCATCTGCCTTCTACTTATGGCTCAATACAGTGTCTTCTGCTTCCTTACAGGTGTATAAGTCTGGACCACCAGAAAGTGTTTGGTGAGAGGGACCAGGTTGGAGAACAGTGGCTGAGCACTGTCTGTTGAACAGCTCTGTCTAATCTACCAGCTTTATGGCTGCAAATGGCGCCCACTACACCATTTGCGTCCAGAGACTCACTTACCCTACCCCAATGATACAGCACGGCAATGGCAGCCGGCTGTATCGCCAGTGAACTGGAGCTGGCGGCTGGCTCCGCAGGATCAACACTACGAGGGAGCCTACCTGCATGGATTCTGGGGGGAGGCAGAGGTGAGTGCTCTGTTCTGCCATGGGCCCCAATGGGGCCGGATTCTCGGAATCCAGGCTCATTGGGGTCCATGGTGGAATTCTACCCCATCCCTACTGTCAGTTGAACCATCTGCCTACCACCCAAGGCTCAATTCTGTGTCTTCTGCTCCCTTACAGGTATATAAGGCAGGGCTGCCAGAGAGTGCTTGGTGGGAGAGAACAGTTTGGAGAGGGATGGCTGTCCTCTCTCTGTTGAACCATCTGCCTGCTGCTCAAAGTGCCATTCAGTTTCTTCTGCTCCCTTATAGGTTTAGTTGGCTGGGCTGCCAGAGAGTGTTTGGAGAAAGGAATCATGTTGGAGAACAGTATCTGAGCTGTGTCTGTTGAACCATCTGCCTGCTGCTCCTGGCTAAGTTTAGTGTGTTCTGCTCCCTTACAGGTTTAGTAGGCTGGGCTGCCAGAGAGTGTTTGGTGAGAGGAAACAGTTTGTAGAAGACTAGCTGAGCTATGTCTGATAGGGATGGCGGAGAATTTCTCCACGAATCTCCGGGAGGCCGAATGCCAACGCATTTGGCCCCCGAAATTGGTGGTGAAATTCTCCACCGGCCCCCCGTCCCCCCCCCGGGATGGGACTTACCTCGTGTGAATGTCCCTCTCGGCGTCGGGTCCCGGCGGTGTTTCGGCAGCATTTCGGCGGGGGCGGGGGCAGCAGCCGGTCTTCTGACCGGCTGCTGCCACAGCCATTGCAAAATAAAAAAGGAAAGTAAAAAACAAACAAACACACACCCGTGATAGGCTACGTAATGATTTACGTAGCCTATCATGGCTAGATTTCCAAAGTCAGCCGTGATAGGCTACGTAAATCGTCACGTAGCCTACAACGGGTGAGTTTGAAAAAGAAAAAAAAAAAGCACGTACGCAAATGGCGGCGCCCATGGGGCACCACCATTTCTGTTCCTTAGTTTGGCACATCTAGTCTACATAAAGATTTACGTAGACTACGGCGAAAATAAGGGCAACGCAAATAGCGTTCCCTTATTTTCGCCGTAGTCTACGTAAATCTTTACGTAGACTAGACGTGCCAAACTAAGGAACGCAAATGGCGGCGCCCTATGGGTGCCGCCATTTGCGTTAGGGATGGCGGAGAATTTCTCCCCGAAACTTCGGGGGGCCGATCACCAACGTGTTCGGCCCTCCAAACAAGTTTCGGGGAGAAATCCTCCACACCCCCCAGCCCCCCGCACCCCCCCGGGACGTGACTTACCTTCGCCGAATGTCCCTCCCGGCGGCGGGTCCGGCCCGCGGTTCGGCAGGTGTTCAAGCGGGGCGAGAGCGGCAGCCTGTCTTTCGACCAGCTGCCGCCGCCGCCATTCCAATAAAAGAAAAAAAAAACACCCCCGTGATAGGCTGCGTGATGATTAACGTAGCCTATCATGGCTAGATTTACAAAGTCAGCCGTGATAGGCTACGTTAATCATCACGTAGCCTATCACGGGTGACTTAAAAAAAAAAAAAAAGCATGTACGGATAATGGCGGCCCCCATAGGGAGCCGCCATTCCCGTTCCTTATTTGGTTGCTGTAGTCTACGTAAAGAATTACGTAGACTACGGTGAAAATAAGGGCAACGCTATTTGCTCAGATAGGGATGGTGGAGAATTCCGCCATGGACTCCAATGAAGCCGGATTCTAAGAATCCAGCCCCCCAGAGTCCATGGCAGAATGAAAGACTTACCTCTGCCACCCAGGTGAATCTTCAATGAGCCAGATCCTACCTTCTGCCAGCCATCCGCTGCCACTTGTTCAGTCTGCTCCGGCCTGTCTTTGGATGCAAATGGCATCCGGTGTAGCGGATGCCATTTGCGTCCCTGCCTTTTGCCATGATAGGCTACGTAAAGATTTACATAGCCTATCACAGCAAACAGCAGGGATGCAAATGGTGCCTGCTATGCCATTTGCATCCCTGCTCTTTGCCGTGATAGGCTACGTAAAGATTTACGTAGCCTATCAGGGCAAACAGCAGGGACACAAATGGCGTCCACTATGCCAGATGCCATTTGCATCCAAAGACAGGCCGGAGCAGACTGAACAAGTGGCAGCGGATGGCTGGCAGAAGGTAGGATCTGGCTCATTGAAGATTCACCTGGGTGGCAGAGGTAAGTCTTTCATTCTGCCATGGACTCTGGGGGGCTGGATTCTTAGAATCCGGCCTCATTGGAGTCCATGGAGGAATTCTCCACCATCCCTATCTGAGCTCTGTCTGTTGAACCACCTCCTTGCCACTTTAAACTCAGTTCAGTGTTTTCTACTCCCTTACAGGTTTATAAGGCAGGGCTGCCAGAGAGAGTTTGTTGAGAAGGGCCAGTTTGAGGAGTCTGTCTGAGCTCTGTCTGTTGAGAACCATCTTCCTGCTGGTCAAGTCTCAGTTCAGTGTCTTCTCTTTCCTTACAGTTTTAGTAGGCTGGGCTGCCATTGAGTGGAGAGAAGGAACCATATGGCGCAGAGTGGCTGAGCTGTGTCCGTTGAACCATCTGCCTGCCACTCAAGGCTCAATTCAGTCAGTGTCTTCTTCTCCCTGACAGTCCTGTAAGGTGGGGCTGCCAGTGAGTGTTTGGTGAGAGGTACCAGTCTGGAGAAGAGTGGCTGAGCTCTGTTGAATCATATTCCTGCCACTCAAGTCACAATTCAGTTTCTTTCGCTCCCTGACTGGTATAGAAGGCAGGTCCACCAGAGGCAGAACCTCTGCATGCACTTCAGTAATGCACAAACTTGTGATACTAAGCGTGCACTTTGCTTTGCACTTGGCATAGGACTGGGTGTTTTAAGGGTTGTGTAGGTTTCAAGTATTGAAAAGTGTTGGTTGTTATACTATAATCAATTTATTGTCTGTGATTGTTAATTTGTATTGTGATTTTAGTGGGTGATATATCTTTCTTCCTTATCTTATTAAATGGGGCAGCCAATTGTGGAAGATTATGCTGAGGCGTTGGAACTTACCTTGTCTCCTCCAGTAATCCACTTACAGAAAAGTGTTCCTTTACTTTATTTCTCTGAGCTCAGATTCTAAAAAGGAAAATGATCAGTCTGGGAATGTTTCCCCTTTGGGCGGAGTTGACGAGGTTAGTGTTCCTCCATCCCTGTTGATGCAGACAGAGGGAATTGGGAACTAAGTATGAGAGGTGATGTTAGAACAGGGGGAAGGATGATACAGACAAAGATGACAGACTTTATTGGATTATATGGTAACACTGTTGTTGGCTCTGAGCATAGCTTTTTATTACCCTTTGATCTTTTAGACACTTGTCCAATTGGTATGTTAAGTACTGATCCAATAGATGAGCAAGTCTTGGGAAGTACCTGCTTAAATAGCTTTCTTAGTCTGGAATTTGGTAAAATCAGAATGGAAGATTTTTATCTACTCAGATAGAGAGGGAATCCCCCTCAAAATCAGAACAAAGCATTAAATGCAGAGAAAAAAAGGAAGGTACCAGATGCCTCCCTGGTTGAGAGTCACCTGTATTTAGTGTGGTTAACAAGGAGGGTGTTGGAAGGAAATCCTCTAATCAATGTGCTGATGAAGTCCAGGCCACACACAATTTGTGTAATAATTTTTATAATCGATGCTATTTTGGAAATTAAAGTTCTTGTGGGAGTAGTAAAGGACGTGTTGGGATTAATAGCTGGAAGGATGAAAGAATGGTTTAAATCTCAGTCAGAGAATGTCCTTACCAAACAGAAGAAAGGTGGCCCCGTATTCTGGGCTGATAAGGTAGAAGGAAATAATCTATCACCTAATACTGTTGCTGGAATCGATGGCCTCACTCTTGAGCAATTGTTCTTGTGTGTGGGTCAGAACCCCTCTGAGTTAGCTTCTGCCCCAGTTCCTGAACAGATTATAAAAAATAGAGATTTTACAACTAAACCACTAGTAGGAGAGGAGGTCCCAAAAGGGCTGAAGGAAGGTGTTAAGAAGGGGAAAAAGAAATCCCATGGTCTGGGGAAGGGGGTAAGAGCTGTGAAGAAATCTCTTTCAGAACCCTCCCCAGCTGTGCCTGGTTGCAATAAACCTAATTATAAGTTCCCATTTACTTTGAACCTCCCCCTCCCATTGATTTTTACTGACTGCTTCTTCTCTCTTTTGCTCACCAGATCAATAAGCTCTTATTTATTTATTTATTTATTTATTATTATTAAATTTATTAATCTTCCCAGGGTGAAGATTATTTTCTTCCCAGGGTGGATGGGAGAGTCTCCCTTCTCAGCCATGCAGGCCAAAGGCTTGGCAGTTAGGCTTTCAATGGGTATTAAAAGTGCCTTTTCTCCTCCCCTGAATAAATTCATCATACAGAGCTTGGAATGGTCATTTTTAATGGTTTCTTTTGTGTCTGTGGAGTTGTTTTAGATAAGGCAGTAATGCTGAGGTGGTTTTCCATAGTACTGCCTCCTACCTAGCCAGCCACTGTCTCTTCTCTTAGCCCACCTTGCAGGGTTGTGGGAAGCCAGAATAAGGGGGATAAGAATAAGGGGGAAGAGTAAAAACAGCATGGGGGAGGGGGAAGCAAGCCGGGTCTAATGAAGAAGGTGTCCCCTGTAAAACAGTCACTGGGGTGGTGGTGGTGTTGAGGGCTTCTAGGGATGGCTTGGTGCATTGACAGTCCAGTTGTGGATTTCTTACTTCTGTAGTTAGGAACCCAGAAATCAGTATACCCTTCAAACTCAGCAGTGCAAGCAATATACTGCATTTAATTTCATTGCACACTGACATATTTGGCAGAGAAGGACTAGAAGTGCCAGCAACCTTGGGGTAAGCCACCGAGAAGACTCCCCTCACCACAAAGTTGGAGGAAGGAGGGGACCAGTTCCCATAGCCTACTATCCAGATCACTAGAAGGGCTTCTGACTTCCCTCCTGCTGTGGAAGAGTGGAGGGATGGGCAGAACCATCAGTCACGTTACCAGAACCAATATCAGGAGAGGGGAGGGGGCATGGGGCCAGCAGCCCCCTTCTGTCCTGATTGTTCCATGCAGCTCCGCATAGCCATGAAAAGGTATAGAGATGACTGTATACAGGACAGGGCCAGTGCAAATCCCAGAAAGGATCTGGAATCAAAAGGACCAGTTTGTAGTGGGATAAAATGCCAGGTGTGAAGAGAGCCTGAATCTGCATTGACTGTGTCAGCATGTAAAATAATTCTGTTCCAATCATTTTGGGAAGACATTGACCCTGCCCCCCCCCATGCAAGTATTGCGGCAATTTAGGTCATTCATATTATTTATTTAATACAGTGACTTGGAGTTCTCTTTGTACTGCTTAATATGTTAAAAGAATCACAATTAATCATATTCTATGAGCATAGTGCTCACCCCTCCTTGTTCATTTTTGAAAACTTACTGGTTGGAGCAAATAAAGTCTGAAGTGCCCTCTTCATGATACATCATGCACATTTAGTGTACAGTACACTGCTTAACTTTCCCAGCAGTCGCTGCCATAGGCTTTAAAGAAGCACATGAACTTTTATAAGTTTTGAACTGCTGCTCAGAATGTCACCAAACCAGAGTTGCCTTTCTCATAAATTCTAAAAACAACAACATTAATAGTTTTCACCGAAGTTGGAATAAATAAGTGATACACCTGTTTAAAACAATGAACTTTGAAAGATGAATGTGTCGATCTTTGGCATTTATTGACATACTGTATTGCCTGTGGCAATTTTAATAATAAAGGTGCAAAATTAGGCACAATTGTAGAGCTCATCACATAAATCAGCCTTCCCCAACCGGGAACCCTTCAGATGTTTTGGACTTCAACGCAGTCAGCCTAAGCCACCAAGCCAGCTCAGGGATGCTGGATGTTGTAGTCCAAAACCTCTGGAGGGAATCAGGTTGGGGAAGGCTGCCTGGAATAAACCATAGATGCCAAGTTCCAAGTTAGGTCAACAGCTATCATTTAGTAATAGAATTATGGATGAACCCTTTTTTCCCATTTGTTTTAACATAGTCAGCACTCCTGTGCTCTTTTAATACAACAGAAAGCGTCCCAGACACTTAGACTCCAATCAGTTATTCCTGATCAGCTTGTCCTTGATGTTCAGTTCAGGCTTCAGGATTATAATGTAGCATTTGAAGCTCATTCACAAAATGTTCCTGTTTGAACAGCTGGCAATGTTACAAGAATTTCCCCACAAAAATGTGACCCAGAACTAAAATGGATTTTTACAGGCTGCTTTCCCCTACTGCCATTCTTAAAAAGAATTGGATCTGATTATTAAACAAGAATCAATAAATATATCAAACACATAGAGCTTTTTAAAATTCTTCTTTAAAAACTAATTTCTCTTTGTCAGCTGGTCCTTCCTGTTCAGCTCTGGCCGCAGGATAATTATGTAGCATTTGGGGAAGAAGATACAACCCAACAATCCAGCACTAGAAGCCAAGATGGAGAAGATCTCTCCAGCCACCATATATTTTCCTTTGGTGCTCAGATATGATGGAACAAAGGACAACCACACACTACAAAACACCAACATGCTAAAAGTGATGAACTTGGCTTCATTGAAAGTATCTGGCAACTTCCTCGCTAGAAAAGCCATTGTGAAGCTGACAGTGGCCAGAAATCCCAGGTAGCCCAAAACACAATAAAACATTGTGACTGAGCCTTCATTGCATTCCAGTATGATTTCTTCTGCCAGAGAGTGCATGTCATTATCTGGGAATGGAGGAGCAGTGGAGAGCCATATACCACAAATACTGGTTTGAATAAGGGAACAAGCAAAAATAATAGAATTTGCCAATCGTTTCCCCAACCACTTTCTCATCTTGGATCCTGGTTTTGTGGCCATGAAAGCCAGAATTACTGTGATGGTTTTTGCCAATATGCACGCAACAGCCAGTGAGAAAATGATGCCAAAAGAAGTTTGTCGTAAACAGCAGGTCACTGACTGCGGCCGGCCAATGAATAGCAAGGCACAGAGGAAGCAGAGCAATATGGAGATGAGCAGAGAGTAGGTGAGATCCCGATTATTGGCTTTGACAATGGGAGTGTTCTGATTCTTGATGAATATTCCTAGCACCAAAGCTGTGAGCAGAGAAAAAGACAGACCCAAGGAAGTTAAAATCAATCCCAAAGGTTCTGTCAATGAGAGGAAGTTTATACCCTTGGGAAGGCATTGATCTTGGTTCCTGTTTGGATACTGACCTTCCGTGCATTTTGAACATTCATCCACATCTGAAAAAGAAAACAAATAATCTCTCTGTCTGTATATCATGTACAAAGAATGAAAAGCATGCAATATTTCTTAAGAAAGACCAATACATTGAAAAACAGAGTAAGGAAAAACAAACAAATGCATAAACACTGTACACGATTATTTAAGTACGTAAGCAAATATCATGTATACAATAAAAACACTAATAGGCCTGATGCTATGAAATATATGACAACATAAGCTAAACACATTTCATCAGTAAAAAAATACTGAAAGGAATTAAAAGCACTTACAAAATAGAAAACCAACTGTATTAAAACAAAGCAAGCAAACAAAAATAAATATTCACCCATAGGCTTTGGCTCTTGTAGTGAAAGTTTAACAGAAGGAAGGTTAAATAATTCTCTTCATACACCTGTTGTAAATAACCATCTTAAATAGTTGGACACTTGTCAAGGAATGTTGATTTGAATCCTACATATCCACTGCTTCAATTTCCTAACCATATCAATTGATTCTAGGGATGTATGAAAGTCACTTACCTTGTCGACAGGGTGATTCGCGATGGCGGGGAGGCGCTCCGCACCTCCCCCCGAAATCCTAATCTGGCCGGCTCCTCCGTGGCAGCTCTGTGGAGCCACTGGCCGGGTGCATTCGCAGGCTCTGTGTGGAGCCTGCGGATGCAAATGGCGGCAGCTACGGTGGCTGCCATTTGAATTCCTGTTTTTTTTTGCCGTGATAGGCTACGTAAATATTTATGTAGTCTATCACGGCATCTGCAGGGATGCAAATGGCATCACTGCGCTAGCTGTGATAGGCTACATAAGTATTTATGTAGGCCATCACGGCAAAAATAGGGAAGCAAATGGCAGCCGCAGACATGGCTGCCATTTGCAAAGCAGCGCGAACAGCACCAAGTAAGTGTCCCATTTCACGCGCTTTTCATGGGGGGGGGCCTTCGTTCCACCATGGATTTCGGGGGGCCGAATGCACTGGCATTCGGCCTCACCGAGATCCATGGCAGAATTCTCTGACATCCCTAATTGATTCTTACTGAGGCCACATGGAAGAATAATGAATTCTTACATTTTGAGAATGTTAATTCTGAAGTGTTCGAAGAAAATTCCTGGTATGAAGAATTTCTCCTCAATAAATAATTTCGTTTTGATAAGCTTTGGACACAAATGACTTATTTGGGGACTTTGAAAATAGTTTCTCTCCTGATGGCAAACCAGTAAAATCCAAATGGTTCCCTTACTTGGCTCTAGCTATTCAGACATTCAAAGAAGATATGTGGAAATAAAGCATTGAGGAACACAGGGGGTCAGCCCTGCCCCCAGTGGCCCCCTCCTGGGCAGCTCCACCCAAACCTCTCTTTATTGAAGCCAAAGGTCTGAAGGGGGAGAATCTCCACACATTTGACCAAAAACTTTTAGAATCAGTGGTGACAGGTGTCTCCAGTTCTGGAGGGGCGGTGCTTCCATTCAGGGTTTTAGTCACAACCAGCCCAAACTCTAAAGATGCTATCCAAGGTTTTGAACCTATTTGGGAAATAAGGTGCAGCACCTTGGATAGCACCTTTAGAGTTTGAGCTGGTGGTAACAAAAACCCAGAATGGAACACACACCTCCAGAACTGGAGTCACCAGACACCACTGCTTAGACTCCTCCCTGTTATAGGAAACATTGCACAATAAGGCGTCTTGATTGTGGGGAGGATCCATGCTGTGTTCCTCTGAAGATGTGAATAATCCTCCTTCAGATCTTCCCCCTGAATGTGGGATGGAGCTGATGGGGATGTTTGGGGTGGGGCTGGTGTGCAAGGCCCCATACTCCCTTGCATATGCATTGTTAACACAGGGTCTTTGATAGGGATGGCGGAGAATTCTGCCATGGACTGCAATGAGCCCGGATTCTAAAGAACCCCCAGAGTCGATGGCCCTCCGCCACCCTGCGAAATTCTCCTCGGATGGACCTTACCTGCCGCCGGCCGATCCGGATCCATCTGCTGCTGTCCGCTGCCCCGGTCTGCGGCCACAAATGATGTCCGGCATAGTGGACACCATTTGCGTCCCTGCTTTAGCTGTGATAGGCTATGTAAATATTTATGTAGCCTATCACAGCTAAAGCAAGGACGCAAATGGCATCCACTATGCCAGAAGCCATTTGTGGCCGCAGACCGGCAGCGGACGGAAGTGCTCTGGACTTGTTCCGGACTTGCTGTGGAGCAGAGCTGGCCAGGGAGGATTTGGGGGGGAGGGACGGATCGCTCCCCCCCCCACAGATGCCCCAAACTGGAACGGTGAGTGGGGTTCATACACCCCTAGTCTTTGATAGATTGAATAGGGCTATGGTATCTCATGGACATGCACTCAATGTCTGTTTGTTTTTTAAATTGTAACTTGGGGAATATACCCCACCTGAATCTAATGGAGGTGTCATTGTGAGCCATTAATGTATGAAACAGCAATGGTGGTGATGGTGATAGTATTTCACCCTACTTTACTGAAGTCCATGAGCCTTGATCTCAGGTTTTCAAAAGGCTGATCTCCATACTGATGGCTTCTCCACACAATGACACCTCCATTAGATTCAGGTGGAGTATATTCCCCAAGTTACAATTTAAAAAACAAATTGTCCCACGATTTGATTGGGGCTTCGGCTTCTGGATTTTTTTAGGATTAGGATTGCCCTTTATATGTTTCCCTTCCCTTCCCTGCCCCTTTCTCCTTTCTCCCTGAGTTCTATATGTTTCATTTATACAGCCACTAGACGGCACTGTGGTCTACCTCTTATTGCAGGATTCCCTAGGGATGTCAGAGAATTTCGCCATGAATCTCAGGGAGGCCGAATGCCAGCGCATTCGGCCCCCTGAATGCAATGGCGAAACGGTCTGCACCCCCGCCCCCCACCCCGGGATGGGACTTACCTTGGGTGAATCTCCCTGGCAGCGGCGGCTCCGGCAGCGCTTCGGCGGCGGGGCGGCGGCGGCAGCTGCGGCGGCCTATCTTCCGACTGGCTGCTGCCGCCGCCATTTCCAGTAAAAAACAACAACAACAACAAAATGTGATAGGCTACATAAAGATTTATGTAGCTTATCACAGCTAGATTTTAAAAAAAAAACGTGATAGGCTACGTAAATGTTTACGTAGCCTATCACAGCTGAGTAAAAAAACCCCAAACCCACGTGTATGCAAATGGCGGTGCCCATGGGCGCCGCCATTTGCTTTCCTTATTTTGGCACATGTAGTCTACGTAAACATTTACGTAGACTACGGTGAAAATAAGGGGAATGCATATAGCGTAGCATCTACGCTATTTGCGTTCCCCTTATTTTCGCTGTAGTCTATGTAAATGTTTACGTAGACTAGATGTGCCAAAATAAGGAATGCAAATGGCGGTGCCCATGGGCGCCGCCATTTTCGTACACGCGTTTTTTTTGTTATTGTTTACTCAGCCGTGATAGGCTACGTAAACATTTACATAGCCTATCACGGCTGACTGCAGGGACACAAACAGCAGCGGCTACGGCCGCCGACATTTGCAGACCCGGCCGGCCAGGATTCGTGGCGGGAGGGACGGGGTGCCTCCCCCCTGGCCAGAATTTTGGGTGGAGGGACGGAGCGCCTCCCCCCCACCATGAATCAATTTCATCATAAGGTAAGTGACTTTCATACATCCCTAGGATTTCCTCTTTTCACGGAGAAATGGGAAATGGATCTGTTTGTTACTACATTATTTCCATTTCAAATTAAGTTGTGGAAATGCTTGGAAAGCACTACAGAGGTGCTGGAGGTTGATCGTGTCATGTAAAGGACCTGCAAACTTCTATGGATGACCAATTTCAATCATAGGATAAAAGCCCTGTGTGGAGAAGCCCTGAATTTTAGCAACAGTAAAATTCAGCACCAACCTAAAACTTCTCTATATCTTTGGATGTTGCTGGAAAGAAGGATTGTTCTGAAGAAATAATTTTCTTCCAAATCACATTGGGCATAAATAAATCATTTTGTCAGTTTGAGAACCATTCCGTGCTTTCAGTGCCTCTGCCATAATTGGTTTTGTGTTGGTCTGTCACCATCCATCTCTAGAAGGAAGGAGGCAAGAACAATGGATGAGTATGACCTTCCAGCAGAGGGGAAAATATTTAATTTCTCCCTCCATGCAGATGTCTGTATATAACAGTATCAGCATTTGCCTACTGGCAATGATTGGTTGGAATCAATAGATTAGGCAGCATTGAGCCCTGGTGGAGTTGCTGCGAATATTGAGCTCTGGCTGGTGGTAACTTGGTGCATACAGCCAGAGACCATACACTGATGGACAGAGTGTAATATCAAGCAAGATTACTTAGCCATTGCAGATCTTGATTATACGTGTTTTCTTGACTAGGAAGCGAGGTTAATAAAGACAGGGATGGTGGGGTGTCCAGCTGGGGCTCAAAGCTGGGCAATTTCTCACCGGCTCGGCCCTCCGGACACCAGTCCACGAACTGCTGCAATTGCCTGACTCGGCCTTTTTTTGTAAAGGCTGATTAAATGGCAGCCGTGAAGAGGACATTTATGCAATATTATGCAAAATGGTGACTCAGTGAGGGACACACCACTCGCTGGGCTCCAAAAGACCACCTGGTGCCTTTCCAAATGCAACGAGCAAGGTTGGGTGGCCAGCAGGGGTCCAGCGAATGGTGCAAGCTATGGTAAATTCACCCATCCCTGAATGAAGATGAAAAATGGTTATTGAAAACATTTATGTGGACATCATAAATGTCATGACTGTGTCATAACTGAGCTGTCAGTATTCCTGTTTTAGTGAACACAAGCGATCGTAAAGCAAAACAAATGTAACATATCAAACAAGGTCTGTATATCTCTAATTTTTGTGAACTGCCCAGAGAGCTTCGGCTATTGGGCTGTATAGAAATGAAATGAAATGAATGAATAAAGAAAGAAAGAAAGAAAGAAAGATAAAATCAAATCAAATCAAATCAAATCAAATCTCCTACCCTTTTGGTCTGAAAACTTCCCATCTGGACATGAAATGCAATCATAGCAACAAAATGGCTCCCCCTCCTTCTTTTCTTTACTGTACCCAGGATGGCAGTTGTCATTACACAGAGAAAGAGGCAGCACCTATTCATGAAAAGCAGAGATAATGGATGGCTCTTCAACCTTAAAAAAAAGTATTCTATTAAATCAATACACTGGAGGTGTGGAAGGTTGAGTGGCCTAACAAAATGGTATTAATCACAACCTAGTTGTTTATGGAAATTCAACTTTGAGTAAACTAAGAAAGCTCCTCAAAAAATGTCAGTCTAGTTTTTAAAGAGGAAATAAAATACAGTTTCCAAAGATATGTTTCCATGTATTTCTTGGACATTTCTCCAATTATCATAGAATAGTAGGGTTGCAAGGAGCCTACAAGGCCATCGAGTCCTATGCAAGTAAAATGATTTCTTGCTAATAAATGGGATTCCTCCAGCACCATCAGCAAACTGTGTAAGAGTCAACACTTTCTAATTTAGCTTTGCTTTTTTTTTTTAGAACTTTTAGATAGATCCCACCTTATTAAACATGCTGTGCCATGTGATGGCCTCCTCATTAAGGCTGAACTCTTTGCCCAGTAAAGCCTGTGGATCCACCCTTCCTACTTTCACTCGTGAGAATGATTGGTTTGGGAAAGTAATCCAGTTGATAATATCAAATCCAGATGCTAATTCACCATTCTCATCAAATGACACTGTATCTCCTGCAGCGTTGTTAAATGAGATGCTGCTCAGCAAAGGGTGAAGCTAGATTTAAAGAGGTATATGCAGATGTCATAAAATGATGGCAAGGAGAATGGTAGTGAGTCTTTTCTTCCTTCACTTTAATATTTATAGAGTCGTTTAAATGATTTAATTTGCATTCTCTAAGTTTAAAATTGTGGAATATAATTTGCCACTCCAACTTTCAAACAATGAACATTTGTTCATTGTTCCTTGAACATCAAGGAACATGTAATATAACTTGAACAATTAAAAAAAGTATATTCCAAGGTAAACATTTTGATTATATCTTCAGTTATAATACCTAACCAAGTCACATTTTTTAATTTCAATTTCTTATTAAATTATATATGCACTTGTTATTTGAAGTGTCGGCATGATAGTTAAACTAGGCTTTGTTACTGATCTTGTGTTTCTTACAATTTTGTAATACACTAGTTATGAAAATGGTCTTTCTTTGGGAATGAGACTTTACCTGCCAAGGTTGAAGATTTGGAGGGTCTGGTCTACTTCTGTATGCCATCCCTCTGTGTTTTCGTCTGGATGAGTAAATTTTACATAAAGCATATGCTATGGCATGCACTGCATTGTAGATGCTGTAGCTTTGGCCAGTCATCCTCATTTCAAAAAAAATCCTGGGGAGGTTCTCCAGCTTCTCTTGCCCACTGCAAGCACCCATGCTCTCCTGCTCTTCATTGGAATCAGAAAAAGAGCAGCTGAATGCTTCTTTCCAGAAGATCCTGAGAAAGTCATCTCCTTTTTGCATGTCAGGATGTAGCGCCTGAAGAAATTCTGGAAACCCCAGCACTTCATTTGAGTGAATTGCAAATGACAGAGTACCATCAAAGACATGTATATCAAAAGCCCTGTGCACAGTCTGTGATGAGAAATCCCACTGGGCTGTCATAATCCACACCTTAACTACTGATACATCTGTAACAATTTCTAATA
The DNA here is from genome assembly GCA_026122225.1 of Heloderma charlesbogerti. Taxonomy (NCBI): domain Eukaryota; kingdom Metazoa; phylum Chordata; class Lepidosauria; order Squamata; family Helodermatidae; genus Heloderma; species Heloderma charlesbogerti. The sequence goes on along the minus strand of JANEZZ010001545.1, from coordinate 588,983 downwards.
CTGCATAACCATATATCAACCATTTCAAAAATGATATGGTCTGATGGTCTGCATTTATAACCAGTGCATTCACTTCTGATTTGGTCAATGAAATGAACATGGCTTGAATGGATTGTATGGCACGTTCTTCTTGCAAAATCTGAGCTAGGTGTTTTGTTTTTCCTATGAAGGCTGTGCAGATTCCTTCCTGAAAAAGCATTCGCTTCAATGTCTCTGCAAATGTTTCTCCATTGTCGTCATCTGCTGCTATGATCCCAGCCCAGGTCCACTGGAAATGCAGAAGTAACCTGACAATCCCTTTGTATTGATATGCTTCATTGGGAACCGTCCGATAGAAAGAAGGGAGCTGGGTTTTCACGCTTGCAACAGGAGCTAATACACAGTAGGCAATCTAAGCGGGGGGCGGGGATGGGGTCATGACAAGAGTATTAGATTGATTTCTAAATGGTGACTTTGTTCTGAAAACTTGCACTTTTTATTTTAAAACACACTGTATTTTCATTGTTTTATGTGTTTACTTATAGGTGAGACAACAGATACAGCAGTGTTATTCCATTTTACTTTGCAAATTGGGCTGAAAGGCATGATATTGCTTTACAGGTACTCAGTAGAGAAGTGGCAAATTCAGAAGTGCAGGGTCCCTTTGTGACAGTCTCAGCCACGCCCCCTCACAGCCACACCCCCTTCTAAGATTGTACAACCTTGTAAGATATACAGCTTTCAACTGAGATCCAAAAACAGTGTAGCTGAGAGTAAGGCAGTGGTATTTTAGTTGGATGTCTGAGAAAAAATGCAGGGGTGTTAATCTTTTTCGCTCACTCACAAACATTTTAGGTTTTCAAAATATGGTACTCTATGGAAGTTTCAACCTCTCAACTCAGCCCTCATGGACAGATCCCTTTTCATTTAAACCGCCCCCTTGCACACTCCCTTTGTGCCCCAACATTACCCATTAGCCTTTCCTAAGCTCCTTCATTGTATCTCTCCCATCCCACAACAGAAATGTCCACACACCCAGCTGGATTGAACTACACACACACACGCACACACCCCTTCTTTCTCCTCTCCCCACAACTGATTTTTTTTTCTGTTTCCCTCCCCTCAACCAGGGTTGTTTGCCCAGGTACATGCCAACCTTGTACCAAAAAGTGTAGCTGACAAAGCAGCTTGCATTTGGCAATTCTGCTTACTGTAGAAATTAATATTCAAGAATTATTAACAGTGCAATCCAATGGCTCTTTATTTCAAATTAAATGTACAGAGATCTTGGGAAGGCAGCTAAGGCTGCAGTCCTACACACACTTACCGGGGAGAAAGCCTAATTGGCAACTGAACATAGTGGCACTGACTTCTGAGTAAACATGCATAAGATTGTGTGATAAATACTAAAAACTGGCACAAACCAACCACCTGCCTTGCCCCATAAGTAAATAATGGTGGCAGCCCCACCCCTCTTGCTGCTGCTGTGGCCAGCAGCCACAGCCCTGAATGGGAGGCTGGTGTTGCAAGAGACAAGGGCAGCACAGGCACAGAGCAGGGACAGGCAGTGAAGCCAAGAGCTGAGGAGGAGAATGGGGGTGGGGTGATAGGAGCCTGCAGAGCTCCCTCAAGCTCCCTCGCTTGCTCCCTCCCTCGCTTGCTCCCTTTGTCTGGCCAGCAGCCAAGAGGCAGCAGCCCAAACTCCCATTGCTCCCTCCTCCTTCCCTAGCAGGCTGCAACCCCGCTTCAAAAGAAGTGCTGGAGCGATGCCCTGGCACGTCCCACCACCACTCCACCGCTGCAGGTACTGTATGAGAATTGTCGTAGGGATTGGGGAGAATTTCTCCACGAATCTCCAGGAGAGATTCAACTCATTCGGCCCCCGAAATTGGTGGTGAAATTCTCTGCCACCCCCCTGCCACCCCCCCCCCAGGATGGGACTTACCTCCTTCGAATGTCCCTCTCAGCAGCAGGTCCAGGAGGCGTTTCGGCGGCGTTTCGGCGGGGGTGGGGGCGGCGGCCGGTCTTCTGACTGGCTGCCGCCGCCATTACAAAGTAAAGTAAAAAACCAACAACACGTGATAGGCTACGTAACGATTTACGTAGCCTATCATGGCTAGATTTTCAAAGTCATCACGGGTGACTTTGAAAAAAAAAAAAAAAGCACATATGCAAATGGCAGCACCCATGGGCGCCACCATTTGCGTTCCTTTTTTGGGCAGGGGTAGTCTACGTAAAGATTTACGTAGACTACGGTGAAAATAAGGGCAATTCTATTTGCGTTGCCCTTATTTTCGCCGTAGTCTACGTAAATCTTTATGTAGACTACCCCTGCCCAAACAAGGAACGCAAATGGCGGCGCCCATGGGCGCCGCCATTTGCGTACACGCGCTTTTTTTTTTCAAAGTCACCCGTGATAGGCTACATAAAGATTTATGTAGCCTATCATGGCTGACTTTGAAAATGTAGCCGTGATAGGGTACATAGATTGTTATGTAGCCTATCATGTGTTTGTTTGCTTTTTTACTTTACTTTACTTTTTTAATTTCGCGGCTGGGGAGACAGGGCGCTCCTCCCCGGCCTGAATTAGGGTGGTGAGGGATGGGGCATCCCCCAGGCCTGAATTTCGGCCGGGAGGGGCGGGGCACCTTCCCCCCCCACCAAGAACTTCAGGGGGAGAACCGAAGCGCCTCCCCCCCAACGCGAAGCAAGCTGCGGGACCAGGTGAGGGACTTTCGTCCAGCTTCAGAATTGTGATTCTTAAACTTCTTGCTAGGCCACCAATAATAGTGCTCTGGTTTTATGTTGAAATTTTATAGTTTCCCTTTTGTTTTTGCTTCAGTTTTGTTTTTATTAGGGTGTCTAAACTTGTTTTAGTGATTTTATTGCATTGAAGTTATGTAAACTGCTTTGTGGAACTGGCTAGAACTAAAAGTTGGGCTAGAACAAGCATGGCAGACTTCAGTCCTTTTGGATCTACCTTGCATACACACAATTTTTCTAGAGCCACTTTGTGAACCTCAGCTAGATGCAAAAGACATATTGTTGTTGTTCAGTCATTATGTCGTGTCTGACTCTTCGTGACCCCATGGAACATAGCATGCCAGGCCTTCCTGTCCTCTGCTCTCTCCCGGAGTGTGCTCAAATTCATATTCATTGCATCGGTGATGCTATCTAGCTATCTCATCCTCTGCCATCCCATGGTCCTTTTGCCTTCAATCTTTCCCAGCATCAGGTTTTTTTCCAGTGAGTTTTCTCTTCGCATTAGGTGGCCAAAATATTTGAGCTTCAGCTTCAATATCTGTCCTTCCAATGAGCAGTCAGGGTTGATTTCCTTTAGGCTTGACTGATTTGACCTCCTTGCAGTCCAGGAGACTCGTAAGAGTCTTCTCCAGCACCACAGTTTGAAGGCATTGATTCTTCGGTGCTCAGCCTTCCTTAGAGTCCAGCTCTCACAGCCATACGTTGCTACTGGGAAAACCATAGCTTTGATTATACGAATCTTTTTCAGCAAGGTGATGTCTCTGCTTCTTACTATGCTGTCTAGGTGTGCCATAGCTTTCCTCCCAAGGAGCAAGCATCTTTTAATTTCATGGCTACAGTCACCATCTGCGGTGATCCTGGAGCCCAAGAAATTAAATCTGTCACTGCTTCCATTTCTTCCCCTTCTATATGCCAGGAAGTGATGGGGTCAGATGCCATGATCTTAGTTTTTTTTAATGTTGAGTTTCAAACCAGGTTTGCACTCTCCACTTTCACCCTCAACAAGAGGCTCTTGAGATCCTCTTCGCTTTCTGCCATTAGGGTGGTATCGTCTGCGTATCTGAGGTTGTTGATAATTCTCCCGGCAATCTTAATTCCGACCTGTGATTCATCCAACTCGGTGTTTCTCATGATGTACTCTGCAGATAAATTAAATAAGCAGGGTGACAATATGCAGCCTTGTCGTACTCCTTTCCCAATTCTGAACCAATCGGTTGTTCCATGTCCGGTTCTTCCTGTTGCTTCTTGACCCTTGTACAGGTTTCTCAGGAGACAGGAAAGGTGGCCTGGTACTCCCATCTCTTTAAGAATTTGCCACAGTTTGTTGTGATCCACACAATCAAAGGCTTTAGTCAATGAAGCAGAAATAGACGTTTTTCTGGAATTCTCTGATCCAGCGAATGTTGGCGATTTGATCTCTAGTTCCTCTGCCTCTTCAAAACCCCGCTTGTACTTCCGGTAGTTCTCGGTTCACATACTGCTGAAGCCTAGCTTGCAGGATTTTGAGCATCACCTTGCTCTCATGTGAAATGAGCGCAATTGTATGGTAGTTTGAACACTCTTTGGCATTGCCCTTCTCTGGAATTTCAATGTAAACTGACCTTTCCATTCTTGTGGCCACTGTTGAGTGTTCCAAATTTGTTGGCATATTGAGTGCAGTACTTTAACAGCATCATCTTTCAGGATTTGAAATAGCTCGGCTGGAATACTGTCATCTCCGCTAGCTTTGTTGTTACTAATGCTTCCTAAGGCCCACTTGACTTCACTCTCTAGGATGTCCGGCTCAAGTTCAGTGGCCGCACAATCATGGCTATCAGGGACATTCAGATCTTTCCTGTATAGTTCTTCTGTGTATTCTTTCCACCTCTTCTTAATCTCATCTGCTTCTGTTAGGTCCCTGCCTTCTTTGTCCTTTATCATGCCCGACTTTGCGCAAAACGTTCCCTTGAGATCTCCAATTTTCTTGAAGAGATCTCTAGTCTTTCCCATTCTATTGTTTTCCTCGATTTCTTTGCATTGTTCATTTCAGAAGGCCTTCTTGTCTCCCCTTGCTATTCTCTGGGACTCTGCATTCAGTTGGATATATCTTCCCCTTTCTTCCTTGCTTTTCACTTCCCTTCTTTCCTCAGCTACATGTAAAGCCTCCTCAGACAGCCACTTGGCTTTCTTGCATTTCTTTTTCTTTGGGATGGATTTCATTGCTGCCTCCTGAACAATGTTACAGACCTCCATCCATAGTTCCTCAGGCACTCTGTCAGGTCTAAACCCTTAAATCTATTCCTCACCTCCACTGTATATTCATAAGGGATATGATTTAGGTCATACCTGAATGGTTTAGTGGTTTTCCCTACGTTCTTCAATTTCAGGCGAAATTTTGCAAGAAGCAGCTCAGGATCTGAGCCACAGTCAGCTCCAGGTCTTGTTTTTACTTACTGTATGTAGCTTCTCCATCTTTGGCTGCAAAGGACATAATCCATCTGATTTCGATATTGACCATCTGTTGATGTCCATGTGTAGAGTCACCTCTTGTGCTGTTGGGAAAGAGTCTTTGCTATGATCAGCGTGTTCTCTTGGCAAAACTCTATTAGCCTTTGTCCTGCTTCATTTTGTACACCAAGGCCATGCTTTCCTGTTATCCTGATTATTTCTTGACTTCCTACTTTAGCATTCCAATCCCCTATGATGAAGTGGACATCTTTTTTTGGTGTTAGAGCTAGAAGGTCTAACACTCTGAAGATTGTAGGTCTTCATAGAACCGATCAGCCTCAGCTTCTTCGGCCTCAGTGGTTGGGGCATAGACTTGAATTACTGTGATGTTGAATGGTTTGCCTTGGATTCGTACTGAGATCATTCTATCATTTTTGAGATTGTACCCCAGTACTGCTTTTCCCACCCTTTTATTGACTATGGGTCCTACTCCATTTCTTCTAAGGGATTCTTGCCCACAGTAGGAGATATGATGGTCACCTGAATTAAATTCACCCATGCTTGTCCATTTTAGTTCACTGATTCCCAAGATGTCAATGTTCAGTCTTGCCATCTCATGTTTGACCACCTCTAGCTTACCTTGATTCATTGTTCTTACATTCCAGGTTCCTAAACAATATTGTTCTTTACAGCATTGGACTTTCTTTTCACCACCAGACACATCCACAGCTGAGTGTCCTTTTGGCTTTGGCCCAGCTGCTTCACTCTTTCTGGCACTACTTGGAAATTCCCTCTGCTCTTCCCCAGTAGTATATTTGACACCTTCTGACCTGAGGGGCTCATCTTCCGGCGTCATATCTTTTAGCCTTGTGATTCGTTCCATGGGGTTTTCTTGGCAAGAATACTGAAGTGGGTTGCCATTTCCTTCTCCAGTGGACTACATTTTGTCAGAACTCTCCGCCACGACCTGTCTGCCTTGGGTGGCCCTGCACGGCATAGCTTATGGCTTCACTGAATTACGCAAGCCCCTTTGCCACAACAAGGCAGTGATCCATGAAGGGGAAAAGACATATACTTAAAATTAAAGACTAGGTACCTCTGAAAACATTCTGAGCCTAGCCATTTTCAATACAAGAAAAACTGCATTGAGTTCAAATGGCTTTTCCACACAAGCCTTTTAATCCACCACTTTACTGAGACTTCCAGATTCTTTGTGGGATTATGATAGGCCTCTTTACACAGTTTTTTTTCCGGGGTGTGTGTGCGCGCATGTGTATGTCTTTCTCTGCCTTTCTATATGTTTTGTTACACAACCACTAGATGGTGCTGTGCCATAGCAGAATTGTGTAAATACACAAGAGTCTCATCCCACCATTTCTAAGAAATTCCACACTTTCTTCAATCACTAAAAAAAAAAAGCTGAGGAAATAGTTTCAAAGAGTGGGAGAGGCCTGGAGGAGGAGGAGGTCATGTAAAGGACCTGCAAACTACCATGAGTGAGCAATCGCAGGTACAAAATAAAAGACTTTTGTAGAAACGCTCACTGTCCTTCCATCCAAAGGTACACTCCTAGTTATCCCAAGCTTTCTTGATTTCAGAAGCCTTAGGGTGTTTCTACATTAACTAAAACCCCCACAAAAATCCACAACCTTTCCGGAGCTTCCTGCTTTTGGTTTCGTTGTGGGATTGGGAAGGGCTCCTTTACATGGCAGACATGTTTTTTGAGCTGAGCTTCCTCCCTCCCTGGCATGTGTGCAAAGGAGTGAGCGGGTGGGTGGTGGTGGGTTCTTCTTTCCGTAGCTTAACTTCTGCTGTACTCTTTTCTCACTAGGGATGTACAAAAGGCACTTACCTGGTCCCGCAGCTTGCTTCGCGGTGGGGGGGGAGGTGCTTCGGTTCTCCCCCCGAAGTTCAGGCCGGGGGAGGAGGTGCCCTGCCTCGCCTGGCCGAAATTCAGGCCGGGGACAAGCACCCCATCTCCCCAGCCACGAAATACAAAAGTGAAAAAAAAACCACACCCGTGATAGGCTACGTAACGATTTACGTAGCCTATCACAGCTAGATTTCCAAAGTCAGCTATGATAGGCTATATAAATCGTTACGTAGCCTATCACGGGTGACTTTGGGGGAAAAAATAGCGCGTACGCAAATGGCGGCGCCCATGGGCGCCACCATTTGCATTCCTTATTTGGTCCCAGGTAGTCTACATAAAGATTTACGTAGACTATGGCGAAAATAAGGGTGCTGCCATTTGCGTATGCGCTTTTTTTTTTCCCCCGAAGTCACCCGTGATAGGCTACGTAATGATTTACGTAGCCTATCACGGCTGACTTTGGAAATCTAGCTGTGATAGGCTACGTAAATCGTTACGTAGCCTATCACGTGTGTGTGTTTTGTTTTTATTTTATTCTATTTTGTAATGGAGGCGGCGGCAGCCGGTCGGAAGACCGGCCACCGCCCCCGCCGAACCGCCGCCAAACTGCCGCCAGGACCCGCTGCCAGGACCCGCCGCCAAGAGGGACATTCGAGGGAGGTAAGTCCCATCCCAGGGGGGGCGGGGGGGTAATTTCACCGCCAATTTCTGGGGGCCGAATGCGTTGGCATTCGGCCTCCCTGAGATTTGTGGAGAAATTCTCCGCCATCCCTTTTTCTCGCAGCCCCCAGGAAACCTCTGACTTACTTCTGCGTAGACAAAAATGTAAGATTGTGCCATAAGTCTGCAACCCTTGGCACACTTACAGGGGAGTAAGCCCAACTGAACTCAATGGGACTTACTTCTTAGTAGACATAAAATCGCACTGTAAGTCTGCAACCCTTGGCACAATTACTTGGGACACTTACTTGAACTTAATGGGGTGCTCTGAATCAACAGAGGATGTTGCTTCTGAGCTTGGTGGGGTGGGGGATCATATGTGTCTCCCTTCATTGTAGGGGGGCATTTTACCATCTTCTCCCTCCAACTGAGAAATGTGCTCAAGCATTTACATGGGAGACACCTGGGAATCGAGGAAAGTCCTTCCTCAGCAAGAGTGGAGTGGAGGTAGGAGTTGCGATGAACAGGCGATTCTTCCCCCCATGCCTGTCAAATCTTCTCCTGCACACCCCACTCCCATCCTCAATGCTTCTGTGGGGGTTTTAGTCATGCGCACCCCGAGCAACAGAAAACAAACGCCCACAGCAGGAAGATAGAGCCATTTTTTCCACTTTGGAGAATTTCACATGGAGGTCATGCTGCTCCCATAGGGTGGAAAAAATACCACATTTATTGTGTTTGGGGAAAACATGGGATAGGCTGGGGAAAATAGTGGGAGACACCCTGGAGGTTAACGGTATCATCTAAAGAGCCCTCAGACTTCCGTGAGAGAGTCAATAGCAGGATAAAAGCTCTGTGTGATGAGCCCCTTAATTTGGTAGAACAGGGGATCCATGTCCTGATGCTATTGTTAAACAAATGGGATTTTGAAATCCTTGCCCATCTACTGCACACCACCCAAAGATATGCCACTACATCCCAGTCTCCCTTCTGCCAAACTCTGGTCTTGATATGCTTTGATAAATACACAAATAAAATAACTTCTTTTAATTTTAGACAGAGCATCCTACATTTGGGAAATATTCCTTGTGTTCTCTCTCTCTCTCTCTCTGTATATATGTATAAAATGTTTTTAATACATTACATTCTCCCCACCTCTTTCTTCTGAATTCCTGTGTATGTTATATTGAATCGGTGTGAGAACTTCATAGCTTCTCTCACATCATTTCATCTCCTATTTTGTGAGCAAAGCAGAAGCAGAAACCATTTGTGGAGGAACCAACCTTTAGTCTCTCTGCATAGATACAGTTATCTTGATAACGCTCTACTAACATCTCTACAGTATCTTCCACAACATTTCTTTCCACATTCAGGGTAAAAGATTGGTAAGAACAAATTTTCATGATCAGAGGCACATATGTGGCAAAACCCGATATTTCTGAATGTTCTCTCAGCGGTGCACGATCAGAAGCTCAGAACTTCTTATAATTATATCAGTTTGCAAATATGTTACAAACAACCTCAGAATGAAAATTAAAGATAATCCTATGCCCTTCCTCTACTCATAATATGAAGGAATTATAACACATGTTTTGTCACACTAAATATTTACTACTGAAAACATTAAAGACCTTTCAATAATCAATATTGTCTCCCTCCCCCCACCAGTTATACATTCATTGTGCTCAATTTCTTTTCCATTCCTCTCCCATAAAACTATGAGGAATATATATGTATATGATACCATAACTGAAAAAGCATAAAACACACACTCATTGTACCTGTGGAATCTTGTACCTGCCTAAGAGAGTGGTGATATGAAGGGAGATTTCAGAGTCAAGTCCTCCAATTACAGCTATCAGCTTCTTTTGCTTGTCACAATTGAAGTTGGGGACAGTCCTTTTCCAAGTGGACAGAAGTTTCAGCATGTTCTGATAAGTCATCCTTGCATTGAAATAACTCTCATAGATGTGGAAGCCCAGGCTGATATTTGATAAAATCTTGGGATTACTATTGACCTCCTTTACAGCAAATGCCAAGGCCAAAATGTGCTGATAGTACTTGAGTGTTGGACTACAGGAGGAGATATATTATTTATGTGACAGACATGCAGTTCAATCTTTCATGGAGCACCTGTTTGAGAGGATGCCACTGTATACATTATCACAGCTGACCTCATCTCTGCCTCTTATCTCAGTCTTATGGAAAAACAAAAGAAGCAAAAACTTGACAAGCATTTTTTTTTTAAAAAAAAATCTTGCAATCTTCCCTTGATTTGGGGCACACAAAATACCTTCCTACTATGCCCTCCCAGTGTCCCTAGATTATTTCCTTCTCTCTCTCTCTCTCTCCCCCCCCCCCAGACTCCCAGGGGATATAAATGGTAGAGTTAGAATTTCACACTATATCCAAACTTATGCCTGTGATACAATGGAAGTAAAACACATCTATATCCCATAGAACTCAATGAGAGACCTAGGGATAGGGCTCTGTCTCTCCCATTTAAACTGCTGGGTCTAAACAGTCCTTACCTTTGGTTGGATTGAATCTTGAACCAGTTTTGATGTCTAGCCTGTCATCTGAGGGTGAAAAAAATCCTCACATTTAGATTTAGGTGCCTAATTTAGCTGCCTAAAAAAATGGTCTGAGCAACGGGACCCTGGAGTTACTAAAGAGGTCAGCATGTTGGTTTTTCCTTCTCCAGTTTATGCTACAGTGTTACAACTAGGAACAATGACTTCTAGGTTATCATGGGACCTAGTAACTTTCAGTTCACTATTCCCTAGAAGAAAGCAGGAGATTTTGTGGATCTATCCTATCACTAGTAAATCCAGATCTCCATTTCTGCCTCCTTCCAAAGAGGATCCTAGAAAATCTCTTTGGCTCCTAAGTGCGTGCGTGCATGTGTATCTGTATCTACATCTACATCTATACCTACATCTACATCTATCTTGCAAAACTGCTTTCATCACAGGCCAGCTATCAACACTTAGTTAAAGCAAAACAGGAAATATATTGAACAGACTTTAAGTTAGAGTCAAAAGAACAGAACATTGCTATGATGGAAAATTGGCAATGCAGCCCAAAGATATAATTAACAGCATGTGGTACAGTCATGCTCACGCCTGTGAGCGAGAGAAGATAGTGGCTGAGGTTCAATGCAGGAATGATGTATGCATGGCAGCTTACACAGAAGCAGCAGTTCTTAGGGTTGTGGGGCACTTCCTTGTTTGAACACACAGAAGGCCAGATGTTCATGAACAGAAACACAGAGGAAGAGAAGGAGTGAAAGATAAGGAGTAATGATAGAATATAGATAGCAGATGTAAAGAAAATGAGGGGAGGAGAAGAGCATGAAGGAAGTACACATACAAGAAAAAAAAATCATATACCATTATAAAAACCTGCTAATACATCTAAACACATATTCAAAAATGGCATCCTTACATAATTTCTTCTGCAGACTTTGTTTTTGGATGTTCACTGAAATCTATTTCATCAAAGACTACACCAAACTGGGAGGCAATTGCTCCAATCAATAGGTCTCCTGTCTGATAATATTCATATGGAAGATTAACTGTATCAGTTAGGGAGCACATCACAGTGTGTGTCTTGCACTCACTTTCAGATGGCTGCAGCCACAGAAAGAGCACCGACAATACAAATATCCCTGCCATCTCTCAGCAAACGTTGATGAAGAATGCTCAGTCGCTATATAGCGTCCAACATCAGATTGGTTACCACACCTTTACTTTAATGGGTTTGGATTTATTTTGATAAAGGGAATCTTGTGAAATTCAGATTGGGATAGGCCTGTGAATTAAGAATTACTCACCCCATTTCTGAATGGCACTGCTTATTTTTATATTACATTTCAGATCGCATCATTGATTGTCTCAGTGCTGTGGCCTCAGAAAATCCACCTAGGTTTAAGCTAGAAGGGATATGAGATGATTATAGCATTCCAAATAATTTGAGATAATTGCAGCTTTCTGCGTCATTTTCTTGGAGCCTTGGGCTGGAGGAGATGACACCACCTCCAGCAGGAGAGCAAAAACATGTTTATTGCATCTCATTATAATTTAGTGGAACACAACTGGCAAGTAGCCTCAATGGGCCCAGAGAGGGAAATGGCAGAAGAGCAGCTGGATTCAGAGCAAATAGGTATCTTTGGGACACAAGTCTCATTGCCAGTATTAGCATCCCTCTCCATCCTCCCTCACCTAGACATATGATAAAAAAATAGTGCAGAGATGGTGAATTTCTGGCCTGCAGGCCTAATCTGGCCCACTAAGCCTAGATTCTGGTTTGCAACAGTCTCCCCAAGCCACACTCCTTCTGCCATTGCCATGCCCATCCTCACCTTCCATGTTGCCATGCATCCAGTGCAGCTAATAATGACAATCTCCATCTGTCTCTATCGGCTGTGCTAATCCATTCATGTTCTACACTTATGGCTTTCCCTTATGGCTTCATTTTTTTCTGCTCCTAACAACCCGGTGTTGTATAATTCCTAAGGACTATTGAACATGTTTGCTCACATTTGCATACATTGAATGGCAATTACTCAGATATGTTTGGATGTCTGCCTAACTGGCTGACTAAATAAATAAAATGATATGCTTATTATCCCCTTCACTTGTTCAATTGACAATAATTTCATGCTCTACAATGGGAGGGCAACCACTTTTGATCCCTGGGCTGGATTACCCCTCTCAACTAACCCAGTGGGCCCGATGATGTCGGGGGGGGGGGCGTCCACCCAGAAGCACCTTCCCCTCCCATGACATCATCCACTCCTCTCACTTAACAAACACAAAGTCAATGCAGAGAGAGATGTGGATCTCCATCCCATTCTCCGTAAGCCTCTATCTCTTTTTCCCCAATCAAAATGATATGGGCAATTGGTCTATTTGAAGGAAGGTCACAGAAGCTGGGATTGTTTAGCTTGAAAAAAAAGGTGAGTAAGGGGATGATAGAGTGGTACAAAATAATGCATGGTGTGGAGAAAGTGGATAAGGAGATACTTTTCTCCGTTTCTCATAATACTAGAACCCAGGATCATCCCATGAAGCTGATTGGTGGGAGTTTCAGGACCGATAAAAGGAAGTACTTTACACACCGCATAGTTAAACAATAGAATTTTCTACCACAAGACGTAGTGATGGCCACCAATCTGCATGGCTTTAAAAGGGGGTTGGACAATTTCCTGGAGGAGATGTCTATCAGTGGCTACTAGTCCTGATGGTTATGTGCTACCTCCAGTATCAGAAGCAGTATGCCTATATGCACCAGTTCCTGGAGTACATGGGTAGGAGGGTGCTGATGCACTTGTGTCCTGCTTGTGGGTTTCCAGTCAACAATTGGTTGGCCACTGTGTGAACAGAATGCTCAGCTAGATGGACCCTTGATGTGATTCAGCATGGCTCTTCTTATATTCTTAAAAAGAAAAAGAGAAAGAAAGAAAGAAAGAAAGAAAGAAAGAAAGAAAGAAAGAAGTGCAAATTGCATGACCAGTCATAGTGAACCACTTACACCATGGGTGGGCAACATGTGGCCCTCCAGATATTTTGGCCTACAACTTCCATCAGCCCGAGCTAGCATAGCCAAAGGTGAAAGGAGTTGTAGGCCAAAACACCTGGAGGGCCACACAGTGCCCGCTCCTGACTTGCACTATCCACAATTATTTTTCTGTAGCTATTGGTGAAAAATGACAAGACAACATGAGTGTTTAAAGTTGTATGTGCTTAAACATACTCATTTCTCTTTATTTATTTTTTTAAATATTATGGGTTGTTTTAATATTATGGGTACATAAACACTGTATATTTGTTAGAAGTCCGAGACATTATGGTGTAAATGTAAATGTAAGTTAAACTTAAAGTAATTATTGATCTTTAATCATTTCTCTTCAAACTGGTATCAATTTTGCTCAGTTAGTACGGTCTTCTTGAAATTGATTGATTGATTGATTGATTGATTGCATTGCATTTATATCCCACCTTTTTTCCTCTTGCAAGGAACCCAAGGCTGCTTACACCATCCTCCTCCTTCTCCATTTTATCCTCACAACAACAGCCCTGTGAGGTAGGTTGGGCTGAGAGTCTGTGACTGGACCAAAGTCACCCAGTGAATTTCCATGGCCGAATGGGGACTAGAAATTGCCCTTTAATCCAGAATGACAGACTGACAATGTGATGCTACATGTTTACTCTGAAACAAGCCCTCACTTTATTCAGAAATAAATAATATTGGGTTTCTCCCCCATCAAAATTGTTCATTATTTTGTGAACAATTCTGTAAATACTGCTTCTGGAAGCTGGTGGACTGAGGGGAGAACTGTAATGTTGTCTTAGAATTTACATGCAAATAATTAGTTTGGTAGGGGTAAAAAAAGACAAAGTCCTATTGAGTTTAATGAGGTCTACACCGAGGTGTGTGTAATTAGGTGTGTGTAATTAGAGTTGCATCCTGAGTCTCAAACAAAGCAATCCTAGGGACACTGGGAGGGCATCCCAGGGACCATAGGATATAGTGGGTCCACAGGATACACCAGTCAGCCATCTCCCCTGCCCCACAGGCAGTGTGACTCCACTAGACATGCTTAAAGGACATCTGGTGGGAAATCACCTGAAAGGAGGATGGAGAACCAAAAATCACTTCTGTCAATCCTCCTGCTCCGCTGGCAAATGTCCAGTGAAACATGGGATTCTTGAATCTTCCAGTCATGAAGACTTCCATCTCTGGGCTGTCTAAAAGATTGGAAGGCTCCATAAATGTGTTTTCTCACCATTTTTCTCAAGTAAACTCTACAGTAAGAACAAATAAACAAACATGAAAACACCCCCCAAAGTGTGAGTTCAATCAATTTTTCCTGATTAGCTTGTTCTTGTAATTCAGTTCAGGCTTCAGTATAATGATATAGCATTTGGGGGAAAAGATACAAACCAGTAACCCAGCACTGGAGGCCAAGATGGAGAAAATCTCCACAGCCACCATATATTTTCCTTTTGTGCTCAGGTAAGACGGAACAAAGGACAACCAAACACTACAAAACACCAACATGCTAAAAGTGATAAACTTGGCCTCATTGAAACTATCTGGCAATTTTCTGGCTAAGAAAGCCAAAGTGAAGCTGACAATAGCCAGGAGTCCCAGATAGCCCAGAACAGAATAAAACATTGTGTCTGACCCTTCATTGCATTCCACTATGATTTCTTCAGCCATTGAGTGTGTGTCAATATTTGGGAAAGGAGGAGCAGTAGAGAGCCATATAGCACAAATACTGGCTTGAATAAGGGAGCAACCAAGAACAACAGAGTTGGCCAGTCTTTTCCCCACCCATTTCCTCACCCTGGAGCCTGGCTTGGTGGCCATGAAAGCCAGAACCACAGTGATGGTTTTTGCCAATATGCATGAAACAGCCACTGAGAAGATGATGCCAAAAGAAGTTTGTCGTAAATAGCAGGTTACTATCTGAGGTGGTACAATAAATAGCAAGGAGCACAGGAAGCAGAGCAATAGGGAGATGAGCAGAGAGTAGGTGAGGTCACGATTATTGGCTTTGACGATGGGAGTAGTCCTATTCTTGATGAAAACTCCTAACACCAAAGCTGTGAGCAGAGAAAAAAACAAAGCCAGGAATGTTAGAAACAACCCCAAAGGTTCTGTGAATGACAGGAAGTTTGTACTCTTTGTAAGGCATTGATTTTGGTTCCTGTTTGGATACTGACTTTCTGGGCATTTCAAACATTCATCCATGTCTGAAAAATAAAACAAATAATGTGTCACTCTTTATATTGCATCATCACATTTCTCTTGATACTTAGCACGCTTTCTCCAAGGAACTGAATGGATTCACCTCTGTGCTCTGTTGTACACTAAAGTCATAAAACTGAGTAATGGGAAACATAAATGACAGTGTATTTCCCCCCAAGGTGGTTATAGGGTAGAGAGCATCAATCAACCAGCCATTATCTCTCACTATAAACTCGCAGTAGCTTAACTGTGCCACTTTGTTCAGCATTGTCACTGATTTCAAATTAAATAGTCCACTTCTCACCAGCTATGCTTCCAGTCAAGGAAGGATGACAAACATAAAGTATTTTTGTCCCCTCCTTCACCATATGGTTTAAATATACTGAATCATTTCAGTAAAGATTATGTCCTTCAGCTGCCCAGTCTCCAGGGCAAATATGCAAGCAGTTGCCAAGCAAAGTTAAGATAGATAACAGTCAGTGAAGGAGTTGGCAGGCTGAAAATAAGTAGTTTGGTGGTGCTGAGGAAGAACTTGGTGTCCTTAATCAGCAATAAGTATCTAAGACTGAGCCTGAGGGACAGCTACAGATCTTGGCCCTTTGGTGTCACCTAAGGGCCTGGAAGAATTTGAACTGTTCTACAGTGCCTTGGTCAGAATAACCCGTAGGGGGATCACCAGGAAAATCTGAGCAGTGCAATGCCTTTTTTTTTTTTGGTGCTTAGGAGTGCAAACATGTGCATGTTTAGACAAAAAAAAGTCCTACAAGTCCCAGCATTCCCCAGCCAGCCATCCTGGCTGGGATATGCTGGGAGATCTCAGGTTTTTTTTCTGTCTAAACATGTATAGGATTGTGCCTTAAAAATAATTGGGCTGCTGCTGGCAACAAAAATTGTCCCATCAGCTGCGTATTGGTTGCCATGTCCCATAAATGTTTCCCACTATGTCGTAAAGCATCATTCCCAGTTAGCAATTGTGGGAAATGGCAGCAGCCAACCGGGTCACCAATATCAGGGTTGTTGCTTGAAGCCACATTTTTAAGAACTAAGACCACAAACAAAAGGCACTGCTTCTAGCACCTCCTGTCCTAGAAAGCCCCCACCCTTGCATATTTTCATTGTTTTCCCTGCTGCACAGTTTTCTCTCTCTTTACCCATTTTCTCCTGCCACCCTCTTTTTTGGAGAAGAAATCTGCAGGGGTGGGGGAAGTACATTTATTTGTTCAGCCAAGTCCCAGATTCCCAGGCCCAGCCAGGTCTCTGCTGACCATTAATTTGGTCTGCAGATAATAGATAAGTTTCAGGTTGGTACTGAATTTCACTGTTGCCAAAATTTAGCATGGAATTAAGCCTTGTGGAAAACTGTAGTCAAGACCCATTGGTTTAAGAACAGGAACAAAGACTTATCTATTCCAGCATTCTGTTCCTGCAATGGCCAGCCAGAAGCCCAAGGATAAGGTCACAAACAGGCACTCTCCCACACTTTTTCCCCCAGCAACTGGTATACAGAGGTTGATACTGAATGGCATATATAGCTATCATGACAAGTAGTTATTGATAGCCTTATCCTTTCATGAACATGTTTCATCCCCTTTTCAAACAAGTCAGCAGTGAATTCCATAGCTCACTGCATGGAAAAAGTACTTCCTTTTATCTGACCTGAATCTCGAAAACTTCAGCTTCACTGAAGACCCTGGTTTCTAGTATTATGGGAGAGGATCTATCCACTTTCTTCCCACCATGCATACTTCTATACATTTCCGTCAGCCATCCCCCCCCCCGCCATTTCACATTCTGCTAAGCTAAGAAACTGCAAATGTTAGAAGTTGTAATCTTTTCTCAGAGGGAAATTACTCCAGCCATTTGATGGTGGTTTGTTTGTTTTAATTTCCCAATCTGGAATGTGTGTTTTCACATCAGATGCACACTGGGTTGATGTTTTCATTTCAGCACAACCCAAGATCCCATTCTTGGGCTCACCAGCTCAGAATCCATCAGCATATATGTGGATGTAAGGTTTTCTGTCCCTAATCTGCATTATTTTATCCTTGCTTACATTGAACTGCATTTGTCATTTTAAGCTCCATTGTCCCTTTTTGTTTTACCCACTCTAATTTAGTGTTGTCAGAAAATATGGCCACCTGACTGCTCACATGTATAAACAAACTAAAAAGCACTGGTCCCCATATCGATGCTTTGGGGGACTCCTCTGTTTTTATCCCTCTTTTGCAACAACTCTCCATTTATTCCTACTCCCTTCTTTCTGTTCTTTAACCAGATACCAATCCATAAAGAGGATCTCTCTTCTTATTCCATAACTACTACTTGGTCACATTCCTATCTTCTGGTACAGAGGTCCATCTTAGGAACATATTTGTATGCTGCATGTTGCATGCTATTTTTGGAATATTAGCAACTCCACATAGGAATTTTTTTAAGAACTCTCCAGTGAATATGATCTAGAACTGGTGATTTGTTTGTTTCCATTTTGTCAGTGAGGTTGGGGACTTCTTCTCATGTCACCACTACTTGCCCCAGTCCCTAAGACTCCCTTCCTGAAAATATCAGTTCAGGAGCAAGTATCTGTCCTATATCTTCTCCCATGTAGGCACATGCAAAGAATTCATTCAGCTTCTCTGCAATTTTTTTATTGCTCTTTCATACTCCTTTAACTCACTTTTCATTCACTGGTCCAATTACACTAGTGGCTCACCCCTGACCTTCCCTCACTGAGGGAGATGGGCTACAGGAGGATTGTTCATACATTCAATTAAATATGCTTAAAATGCTCCTTATGGTTGAGAACCCTGACTGTGCTGAATTTGCAATCATAGGGATGATTGTAGGCATGTTTGACCAAATCTGTGAAGAATCCCCCTTCAGACCTTTTGCTTCAGCTTGATGAAGCCACAGGCATTGGGGTCAGGGCTGACACCCATGCCCCTTTGACACTGTATTCCCACACAGATTCTTTGGATGCCTGAACAGAGGTCATGAATGACCTGCAGAGAAACAGTACAGATTTTGGAATTCTGGCCTTGTCTCACATGCCACATCATCCATCTCTAGAAGGACCAAGACAAGGGGCACTTGTATCTCTGCAACTTTCCAGCAGAGGAGAAAATATTTAAATTGTACCTAGATGTTTGCATATGATGATATAAACCTCTGTCTACTGACAATCATTTGTTGGAATTAATAAATTAGGCAAGGTTGAGCCAGGATGGATTTATGCTGTGAATTTTGGTCTGCAGCTGGAAGCAACTTGGTGCATGTTGCCACAGACCAAGTAGTTACCAGCACTGATCAGAGGAATGTAATATCCATGACAGTTAGTGAGGGCGCAACCCTATTCAGTCCACCCTGGGTACTCATAAGCCTCTCAGTTCAGAGGCTTATGAGTGTCCAATGCAGAGAGGGAAGTGTGTTCCACTTCCTGCTCTGCTTTTTAGCTAGACAAAGCTGTTTGCCCATCTAGCAAAGGCTTTTGAGAGGGGGAGGGAAGGAGGCTGGGGATGGCTGGGGATAGCTTATATCCCTGGGTCCCCAATCTCCTCCTCTCCCCACCCACTGGCATGCCCCCTTTTACCCCTCTATGAGCTTATGTTTGTGAGCTTGTAGAGGTAGCCAGTGCAGTTGTCTCTGTGCTGGCTGTGAGATGGCGGGGAAGAGGGCGGAGAGCTCAGAATCTTGGGACCAAGGACGGAGCATTGTCTCTGTCCTTGGATCCAGGAATCCCAAGTATCCTACATCCCCCCAGATGCTTTTTTGGGGCCATAGGATTGCTCCCTTAGATATTGCAGATCCTGATTATAAGGGAATGAAGTTTTGATGCTTATTTACCCAAACAAAAGTGTTTTGGCTCTTTCTTAGTGGATCCAGGGATAACCCGAATAAAACACCATGGATATTTTCTTGACTAGGAAGGAATGATAATAAAGATGGAAAATGGAAAGTGAAGTCATTTATCAGGCCTTAATGTGTGTCTCATGATAGAGACTTGTGTCAGGAATGCATCACTGTCCTGTCTTGTCATAATAATCCCTTTCTTGTTTTAGAGAACTCCAGTGATAGTGAAGCAAGACAAATGAAAACATTGTATTATGTCTCCTACCCTTTTGATCTGACATTTTCCCATCTGGACATGGAATGCAATCATAACAACAAAATGGCTCCCCCTCCTTTTTCCTTTTACTGTTACCTGGAAGGCAGTTGTCATTGCACAGTGAAAGAGGCAGCACCTATGCATCGAAAGAAGATAAAAGCTGTTGGTCCTCCAACTTTACAAAAAGGTACTGTAAGCAGTGAATACAGAGGAGGTGAGGGAGGTTGAGGAGTATAATTTGAGAGACTGCCCTCTCCCCTATGGACCCATTCTGTCCTTGAGGTCACCTAGTGAAGCTTTCCTGGTTGTGCCAAACACTCCTGTAGTCCTCTCTGCATTGGTCAGCGCAGGACATTAGTGTGGTGGTGCCTACTATGTGAAATAAGTTCCTCCTGAGGTTAACCAAGAGCTGACAATTCCTATGTCTAGGTGCATATCGAAGATGCATCTATTTATGAAATAGGTCCTGGTAGGGATGTACAGAGTTTGTCAAATCCATTCTGTCTGTGTTCCACAGATTGTCAGGCATCTTTAGTTCCATCATAGACTCATTGATGGGATCTGAATTTTTTGTACAAGAATTCTGTTTGTTTTCAAATGTGCATTTGCACTGATGGGCATGTGCACTAATGCACTTTAGTTCAAATGCACACTTGTGCAAGTGTACATTAATGCAAAGTGCACATTTACAAACAAATTAAATTGTGCAAATCCCCCCCAACAAAGAAAGAAAAAAGAAAGAAAAAGTCCATCAGTCAGAAATTCCACACGACTCAGAGAAAGCTGGACTGCGTGCTGAACCCACTGGTCCGCTTCATAGAAATCCGAACTTCACTTGAATCTGTTGTGGATTTCTCCAACATTCTTACTTCCTGGTGAGTTTAGCATACCCTATTTTTATGACTATGGATATGTAAGACTTTATCACACTAGGCTTTTTTATCCTGCAACTTCCCGGGGCTTTTGTTTCTGGATTCTTTGTGGGATTAAGACTGGCTCCTTTACATGGATGGACACATGCTTTGAATCAGGAAATTCCTTTCTCTGAAACTTCTATATGTTTCAATTTACAACCATGAGATGATGCTGTGGTTATAGCGGAACTACACAATTTCACACAGCTGATATATTGGATTAACATTTCTTATCAGGTTATTTCTGATCTTTTAAAAAGTGGGGTAAATGTCAGAAAATGTGGGAGACACCCTGGAGGTTGACAACGTCATGTAAAGGATCTGCAAACTTCCATGAGTGAGCAATCATGAGTGTGCAAAAAAAGCCTCAAGTAGAAATGCTCATAGATACAGTATATTAATACTGTGTATTGGTTTTATATTTTATGGTTTTATTACTTGTGTCCACACTTTGAAATCTGTAGAAAGATTTATAAATACCCACAAATAAAACAACTCAGATAACCAAATGGAACTAATCACAACCTAGTTGATTATGAAAATCCAGCTTTGAGCAAACTAATAGAGCTCGTCAAAAAAGATCAGTTTGCTTTTTGTTTGCTTGTTTTTGGGGCAGGGTGTGTGTGTGTGAATGTGTGGTTTCAAAGGGGAAATGAACACTGATATTTCAATATACTCTTCTGACATCTCATCCTATGCAAGCAAAATGATTCAGTGATACTGAATGAGATTTCCACAGCAATATCTAGATTCAATGCTGGAACACTGCAGTTTAGCTTTGCTTTTTTCTTTCTTTCCTTTAAAAAAAAATCTTTTAGAAAGCTCCTACCTGATTAAACATGTTGTGCCATGCAATAGCCTCCTCATTAATGCTGAACCCTGTTTTACTTCTGCCCAGTAAAACCTGAGGATCCATGCTTCCTACTTTCATTTGTAAGAAAGATTGGTTTGGGAAAGTAACCCAATTTATAAGGTCAAATCCAGCAGCTAATTCTCCATTCTCATCAAAAGACACAGTGTCTCCAGCACTGTTATTAAATGAGATGCTCCTCAGGAAAGGGTGTATCTAGATCGAAAAACACATACATGTATTTTTCAAAATAACTGAAAAGGACAATGGTGGAGATTTTCCCCCCATCCTTCACTTTACTATTTCTGTACAAGAGTGCTTTGAATGACTGGATTTGCATCCTGTAGAAGCACTTCTATAACTTGGCTACTCCAATGGTTGGGATAAGGAGCAATTCCTAAAAATGTAGTTTATGGGAAAGATGGTGATAGGGATGGGAGAATCAACACAGTTTGGTCTGCCCCATTCCTGTTCCTGATTGTGAGTTTTGTCATTTTGCTGCTCAAATGGGAGAAGTGCACATTTAGGTGCACATTTTTTAAAAGCACTCACCCAAATGCATCCCTCTCCCCCACTGGCTAATGCATGAAAACATGTATTTTCCTAAAATGTGCATTTTTAAAGTGCTATTTTTGGGAATGTACACATTTTCTGAACATGATTGCAACATCAGGAAAATGCAAGCTTTGCACACAAAATGTACTCATGTTTGGGAGTGTGAAAGGGGCAAGTTCTGGTGATAAGCAAATAGCAACAAAATTTTCATACATCCCTAGGTGAGGGGACATAGGTTAAGACATCTTAGGTTTATCCCACTTCTTTCACCATATTTGGAACAGGATAGATGGAATATGCAAGCCTTGTGTTGTTCAATCTCATCTATGCTGATGGATATTTTAAGCAACATCTGTACCCCTCCCCAAATGTCCTGTATTCATCAAAGTATATGCTCTGTGTCCCACTGCCAACTGCAATGTGGCAGATGGCTTCGATGGCCTTTTCAGTCATGACACCAACTTTATGGAATGCCCTCTGCAAGAAATCCAACTTGGCCCCATATTTTCACCACATGGTCAATGCATACCTTTTCTGGAAAGTCTTTCAGGTTGCTGATCCCTAGCTACTGCTATAATTCAGATATATGCCTTTTTGCTGGCTGTTTCTGTTATCTTCTGCTCTATTAGGTCTACATTACATTTAGGTTGCTTTTAATTAGTGTATGTGCAGTTACCTGCTTTGGTTTCTTCAATGAAGCCTGTGATACACTTTTAATAAATTTTATATTGGCCCGATTGGAGCCAATACCAGGAGAAGAGTCTTCAGTGTGGTGGCCCCCATTCTTTGGAACTCCCTAGCCCTGGAGGTCAGGTAGGCACCAACACTGTGTTGCTTCCAGCACCTCCTGAAAACAGTTCTGTTCCAGGAAGCATTCCTTAAATGAGCAGCCATGGTTTTTATTGGCATTCTGTTTTTTAAAATAATTTTAATATGGTGTTTTAAACCTTTATCTTTTTTACTATTGTTTGTCTTCTGTTTGCCACTCCAGAACCTCTTTGAATGGGGAGTGGTATACAAATGTTTTAAATATATATATATATATACACACACACACACACACACACAACAACAACAACAACAAAAACAACAACAACAGTTTAATTGTATCTTTAGTTATAATACCTAATCAAATCACTACTTTGTTTTTATTTTAGTACTATATGTTCAGTTTTATCCATTCAATGACATTTCAAGCGTAGGCATGATAATTAAACTAGGCTTTGTAGCTGGTCTTGAATTTCTTACGATTTTGCAATAATATACTAATTCTGAAAAGAGTGCTACTTTGGATATGAAACATTACCTGCAAAGACTGATGATTCGGAGGATCTAATCTACCTCTGTATGTCGTTTTTCTGCGTCTTTGCCTGGATGAATATTGTTTTTGTAAAGCATAAGCTATGGCATACACTGCATTGTAGATGCTGTAGCTTTGGCCAGTCATCCTCATTTCAAAAAGAGTCCTGGGGAGGTTCTCCAGCTTCTCTTGCCCAGTGCAAGCACCCATACTCTCCTGGTCTTCATTGGAATCAGAAAAAGAGCAGCTGAATGCTTCTTTCCAGAAGATCCTGAGAAAGTCATCTCCTTTTGGTGTGTCAGGGTGCAGTGTCTGAAGGAATTCTGGAAAACCCCACACTTCACTTGAGTGAATTGCAAAAGACAGGGTGCCATCAAAGACTTGTATATCAAAATACCTGTGCACTGTCTGAGATGAGAAATCCCAGTCGGCTGTCATAATCCACACCTTTACTACTGGTCTGTCTGTTCGGACGTTGTATTCTGTATAAATATATATCATCCATTTCAAAAATGATATGGTCTGATGCTCAGCATTTACAACTATAGCACTGACTTGGGGGTTGATCAATGTAGCAAACATGGCTCGGATGATTTGTATTGAATTCTCGTCTTGTATAACCTCAGAGAGGTGTTTCGTTTTTTCTATGAAGGCTGTACAGATTCCGTCCTGGAAAAGCATTGGCTTCAGTGTCTGCAGAAACTTTTCTCCATTGTCATCATCTGCTGCTATGACCCCAATCCACAACCACTGGAAATGCAGAAGTAAGATGACAATCCCTTTGTACTGGTACATTTCATTGGGAACCATCCGATAGAAAGAAGGGAACTGCGTTTTAACACTCAATACTGGAGCTAATACACAGTAGGCAATCTAAGCCAAAATCAAAAGAATATTACACTGATGTCCAAGTGGTGAGTGAGGTTGCCTTTGATTTGCCCCTGACATGCCCGCCCTTTTCTCCGACCATCATGGGATGCTGGAGTGGTGATGGTGGGAGAGGTTTCTGTTGCTGCAATGCAGAGGCCTACAGCAGTGGACCCCCCTCTCTGTCCACAATATCCTACAGCTCCTGGGACACCCTCCCAGAGACCATAAAATGGCAATCTTAGGAAATAAAATAAAATGTCCATGGAAAATGCAATTACGATTTAAAGGAAGAATCACATTCTTCATACTGTACTTTGGGAATGGGGTTAAAAGTTGATGTGGCAAAGACTCTTCATGCTGCTGGAAATGTGCCCTTGCATAGTTTATAGGCTCCAGACCAGGCTTATAAGGCCAGCAGGGAACTAGAACACCCTTTCTTGAGAATATTCAAGCAAAGGCTTAAATTCGTACATGCTTCTTCAAGTATTCACTGCGTATGTGTTAGCATTTTTTTAAGTTATTGTTAACATTTTTTTAAAAAAATGTTTTACTTTATAGGTGACACCACAGATACATAAGTGCCATTTAATTGCATTTGCCAAATTGGGCTGAACTGCATGGTATTGCTTTACATTGACTATCTCAGAATTAGATTCTTAAGGTTCAGTTAGACCATTGAGGAAGAGTGAATATGGTCAAAAATATTTGGCTGTTTACTATATATGAATTGATGTTTGCAGTGTAGTAATCTATCCATTGTTCATTTATGTGACAGTGGTTATAAATAGTTGCTCATATACAATTGTATGAGAATGGTGTTTGTTTGTTTTTTCATTACAAAATGCATACCACAGATTTTTATGAGGGGTGGGGGTGTTTGGTAACTCAGACTGTATGTTTTTTTAGCATTTGACTGTCATTAATTCCAACTTGTTAAGGCTTCTTGTTTGCTTGCTTTTTCTTTTGTTGTGGCATTTGATTTCCTTTAGGTTTTCTCTTTTCATGGCAAGACATAGAACCTATGCTAAACTTTAATTTGCTGTTGTCACTAGTTTCTGCTGAGATGAAACCCAATTAAAAAGAAACTGGAAGAAAAAAAGAGTTTTTTAATGGGAGGAATTTGGGAACATTCATTGGGAAATATGCTTGTATTAGGTGTGTTAGCTTCCACAGCATAATAATGCCATATTTTCTTCCATCAACACCATAATCTTATATCTTAATAGGTTTTCAAGAAACATTGCTATCCATAATGAATTCTCAATTCTGTTTCCTGTTAGTAGTAATGGTGCATACAGTTAATGCTGATATTGTATCATTTGCATCTTCTTTAGCTTTTAATTTCTGATCTATGTTTGTTAAGATGTCTAAACTTGTCTAGTAGTTTTATTGTTTTGAATTCATTAGTTCAAAACAATAAAGGTAGTCTAGAAATGCATATATATATATATATATATACACACACACACACACACACACACACACACACACACATACACATATACATGCCAATTTTATACTAAATATTCTACATTTAGGAAATAGTTCTTTTGTACTATACCAATGTGTGTGTGGTGTGTGTGTGTGTGTGTGTAAACAGGATCATTTGTTTACACAAAACTTGTAGTACAAAGGAAGAAGGAAATACTACAGGAGTCACTGAAGACATTTTATTGGAGTGTTACACTTCCCAAGATAACTAAGGGAGCAATCCTAGGTGACTGCCTATCCAATAAAGGGCAAGAGAAGTGCGGAGGGGACAATTCAGCCACCCTGCGTTCGTGGCTAGACAACTGATTTTGGCTGTCTAGCTGTGAGAAGTTGAAGCATGGGAAGTGGCAACCAGATGACACATTGGATGTGTCATACTGGATTTCTGACTTCCCCACCCTGGAACACCCCCAGAAATGCCCTGTTTTCACCTCTCCATGCTCCTCTTCTGAGCGTGGAGCACAGGGCCATTGTGCGCTGCCTATGAGGCAGTGTGGGAGGGGGTGAAGTTCGGTTCTCAGGGAACCAGTCTATCCTCTGGCCATCTAGCCTCTGACTAGCAGCCATAGGATTGCACCCTAAGCCCATTAAGTTTTCAAAGCAGAGAGTTGGTTCTGGATATGGTGTCAGATATCCCATAAACTCAGAAGAATGGTTGCTGGTTCTGCTTCCCTCTCAACATAGGAACTGAAGACATGATGTGAGAGGAGTATGTGAACTTGACAATTCTGGCATCATGAGCACAAGAAATCTAACATGATTGAACAGGAATTCAGCACAGGGGATGGGGGAAGCAAACATAGTTAATGTTTTACACAAAGTGATACTCCTGCATCTTCCCACAGCAGCAGACTATCCAAAGGTTAGAACATTTTACATGTCAGGTCCATTTGCAGATGTGTTGCTTTACATTGGAATGAAAACCATAAATAATCCCCTGTCCCTTGTTCATACAATAAAGGAATTAAAACAAATATCTTGGCATACTGGATATTTTCTTGAATACCTGTTAAGGACTGATTTTCTTTTCTTTGTTGATTTATTTATTGCCAGTTACACATACCTTGTTCTCAATTTCTTTTCCAAAATAGAACAAATGTGAAACAAAGTCACAGGGATAATATCAAAGGATATATATGATACCAGAGCTGAAAAAACATAAAACACAAACTCATTTTACCTGCGGAATCTTGTAGACACTTAAGATCATAGCCATGTGAAGGGAGATATCAGAGTCAAGTCCTCCAATTATAGCTCTCAGGTTCTTTTGCTTGTCACAGTTGAAGTTGGGGACAATCCTTTTCCAGGTGGACAGAAGTTTCAGTGTGTTCTGATAAGCCATCCTTGCATTGAAATAACTCTCATAGATCTGGAAGCCCAGACTGAGATTTGATAAGATCTTGGGATTGCTATTGATCTCATTCACAGCAAATGCCAAGGCCAAAATATGTTGATAATACTTGAGTGTTGCACTAAAAGAGGAGATATGTTATTTATAAGACAGATATGCTGTTGAAACCTTCATGGATCATCCATTTGAGAGCCTGCCACTGAGTACGTCATCATAGCTGAACTGATCTCGGCCTCATTTCTCAATCTTTAAGACTGAGGGCATACCTTCAAGGAGAAACAAAAGAGGCAAAACTAGACAAAGATGTTTTTACTGTAAACTTTCCTTGATTTTGAACACATGAAGAAGCTTCTTGAGTAGGCTAATTCCTTCTCCCCTTTTCCCATCAGATATGAACTGTATAGTTTAGGTTGCACTACAGTGTATATATACCACAGTGATTTCAATGAAAGACTTAAGGATGGGTTAACCTTGATGCAATTGAAACATGACCAATAAAGCCAAATGTATAATTATCAGGAAGTGGTACAATCATAACTGTGAATGAGAGAGTAAAGGACAGTGACAGAGATTCAGTGTAGAAGAATGTATGCAAGGAAACATACATGGAAGATTTGGTGTTTATGAAAGAAGGCTTGACATGCCATTCAAGGAAATATATGAAGTAATGTAATACAGTGGAAGAACAGGTAGAATATAGATTGCACAAGACTGGAAGTAAGGAATTTGAGTAAAAAGTCAAGAATACCATGCAGAAAGAAGCACATGAAGATAAAATACAGATACAATTTTAAACCCTGCTAGGAAAACCTTAATGCATCTTCAGAAATGATATTCTTACATAAGTTCATCTACAAACTTCATTTTTGGGTGCACATTGAAAGATATTTCATCAAATAGGCTACCAAACTGTGAGGAAATTGCTCCAATCAGTAAGTCTCCTCTCTGATAATATTCATATGGAATTTGAAATGTATCAGGTAGGGAACACATCACAATGTGTGCCTTGCATTCAGTTTGGTATGGCTGCAACCAGAGAAAGAGCATGGACAATACAAATATTGCTGCCATCTCAGAGAAAATCTTGATGAAGAACATTAACTTTCTAAAGAGCATCCACCATCATACAGGTTACAGCACCCTTACTTCTATGGTTTAGGACTCATTTTTATAAATGAAGTTCAGATTGGGATGGCCGTGTGTATTGGGAGTGTGTTACCCCATTTCTCAATGGCACAATTCATTTTTATATTAGTTTTCAGATTGCATTATTGACTGTGTCTGTGACTTCCAAAAATTCACCCAGGTTTTGGCAAGACAGAGGATGAATCCTACCAATTTGAGATAATTGTGGCATTCCAAGTCATTTCCCCAGAGTAACAGGCTGTGGAGGATGCCATCTGCAGCAGGAATGCAAAAACATGTTTATTGAATCTCACCATAACTAACTGGAACACAACTGGCCTGTAGGCTCAATGGGGCCCAGAGAGGGCAAGGAACAGTAAGGCCCTGGGTTGGAGACAAAGGGTAAAATCCAACATATGTCCTACTTAGACTCGACCCACTGAAATGAAGCTGCTTTAAGTTGTTGTTGTTGTTCAGTCGTTCAGTCGTGTCCGACTCTTCGTGACCCCATGGACCATAGCACGCCAGGCCTTCCTGTCCTGCGCTCTCTCCCGGAGCGTGCTCAAGTTCATATTCATTGCATCTGTGATGCTATCTAGCCATCTCATCCTCTGCCGTCCCCTTCTCCTTTTGCCTTCAGTCTTTCCCAGCATCAGGGTCTTTTCCAGGGAGTTTTCTCTTCGCATTAGGTGGCCAAAATATTGGAGCTTCAGCTTCATTATCTGTCCTTCCAATGAGCAGTCAGGGTTGATTTCCTTTAGGATGGACTGATTTGACCTCCTTGCAGTCCAGGGGACTCGTAAGAGTCTTCTCCAGCACCACAGTTCGAAAGCATCACTTCTTCGGCGCTCAGCCTTCCTTATAGTCCAGCTCTCACAGCCATACATTACTACTGGGAAAACCATAGCTTTGATTAGACGGACCTTTGTCGGCAAGGTGATGTCTCTGCTTCTTACTATGCTGTCTAGGTTTGCCATAGCTTTCCTCCCAAGGAGCAAGCGTCTTTTAATTTCATGGCTACAGTCACCATCTGCGGTGATCTTGGAGATCCCAAGAAAGTAAAATCTGTCACTGCTTCCATTTCTTCCCCTTCTATATGCCAGGAAGTGATAGGGCCAGATGCCATGATCTTAGTTTTTTTAATGTTGAGTTTCAAACCAGCTTTTGCACTCTCCTCTTTCACCCTCAACAAGAGGCTCTTGAGATCCTCTTCACTTTCTGCCATTAGGGTGGTATCGTCTGCATATTGGAGGTTGTTGATAATTCTCCCGGCAATCTTAATTCCGACCTCTGATTCATCCAATCCGGCATTTCTCATGATGTACTCTGCATATAAGTTAAATAAGCAGGGTGACAATATGCAGCCTTGTCGTACTCCTTTCCCAATTTTGAACCACTCGGTTGTTCCATGTCTGGTTCTTACTGTTGCTTCTTGACCCTGGTACAGGTTTCTCAGGAGACAGGTAAGGTGGTCTGGTACTCCCATCACTTTAAGAATTTGCCACAGTTTGTTGTGATCCACACAATCAAAGGCTTTAGCGTAGTCAATGAAGCAGAAATAGACGTTTTTCTGGAATTCTCTTGCTTTCTCCATGATGCAGCGAATGTTGGCGATTTGATCTCTAGTTCCTCTGCCTCTTCGAAACCCAGCTTGTACTTCCGGTAGTTCTCGGTTCGCATACTGCTGAAGCCTAGCTTGTAGGATTTTGAGCATCACCTTGCTGGCATGTGAAATGAGCGCAATGGTGCGGTAGTTTGAACACTCTTTGGCGTTGCCCTTCTTTGGAATTGGAATGTAAACTGACCTTTTCCAGTCTTGTGGCCACTGTTGAGTGTTCCAGATTTGTTGGCATATTGAATGCAGCACTTTAACAGCATCATCTTTTAGAATTTTAAATAGTTCGGCTGGAATACTGTCATCTCCGCTAGCTTTGTTGTTACTAATGCTTCCTAAGGCCCACTTGACTTCACTCTCTAGGATGTCCGGCTCAAGTTCAGTGACCGCACTATCATGGCTATCAGGGACATTCAGATCTTTCCTGTATAGTTCTTCTGTGTATTCTTGCCACCTCTTCTTAATCTCATCTGCTTCTGTTAGGTCCCTGCCTTCTTTGTCCTTTATCATGCCCGTCTTTGCACAAAACGTTCCCCTGAGATCTCCAATTTTCTTGAAGAGATCTCTAGTCTTTCCCATTCTGTTGTTTTCCTCGATTTCTTTGCATTGTTCATTTAAGAAGGCCTTCTTGTCTCTCCTTGCTATTCTCTGGAACTCTGCATTCAGTTGGGTATATCTTCCCCTTTCTCCCTTGCTTTTCGCTTCCCTTCTTTCGTGAGCTACTTGTAAAGCCTCATCAGACAGCCACTTGGCTTTCTTGCATTTCTTTTTCTTTGGGATGGATTTCGTTGCTGCCTCCTGAACAATGTTACAGACCTCCGTCCATAGTTCCTCAGGCACTCTGTCTATCAGGTCTAATCCCTGAAATCTATTCCTCACCTCCACTGTATATTCATCAGGGATATGATTTAGGTCATACCTGAACGGTTTAGTGGTTTTCCCTACGTTCTTCAATTTAAGCCGAAATTTTGCAAGAAGCAGCTCATGATCTGAGCCACAGTCAGCTCCAGGTCTTGTTTTTACTGACTGTATAGAGCTTCTCCATCTTTGGCTGCAAAGGACATAATCAATCTGATTTCGATATTGACCATCTGGTGACGTCCATGTGTAGAGTTGCCTCTTGTGCTGTTGGAAAAGAGTGTTTGCTATGATCAGCATGTTCTCTTGGCAAAACTCTATTAGCTTTTGTCCTGCTTCATTTTGTACACCAAGGCCATGCCTGCCTGTTATCCCGGTGATTTCTTGACTTCCTACTTTAGCATTCCAATCACCTATGATGAAGAGGACATCTTTTTTTGGTGTTAGTTCTAGAAGGTGTTGTAGGTCTTCATAGAACCGATCAACCTCAGCTTCTTCGGCCTCAGTGGTTGGGGCATAGACTTGAATTACTGTGATGTTGAATGGTTTGCCTTGGATTCGTACTGAGATCATTCTATCATTTTTAAGATTGTACCCCAGTACTGCTTTTCCCACCCTTTTGTTGACTATGAGTGCTACTCCATTTCTTCTAAGGGATTCTTGCCCACAATAGTAGATATGATGGTCACCTGAATTAAATTCGCCCATGCCTGTCCATTTTAGTTCGCTGATTCCCAAGATGTCGATGTTCAATCTTGCCATCTCATGTTTGACCACCTCCAGCTTACCTTGATTCATTGATCTGACATTCCAGGTTCCTAAACAATATTGTTCTTTACAGCATCGGATTTTCTTTTCACCGCCAGACACATCCACAGCTGAGTGTCCTTTTGGGTTTGGCCCAGCCGCTTCACTCTTTCTGGCGCTACTTGGAAATACCCTCTGCTCTTCCCCAGTAGCATATTGGACACCTTCCGACCTGAGGGGCTCATCTTCCGGCGTCATATCTTTTAGCCTTGTGATACGTTCCATGGGGTTTTCTTGGCAAGAATACTGGAGTGGGTTGCCATTTCCTTCTCCAGTGGACCACATTTTGTCAGAACTCTCTGCCATGACCTGTCCGTCTTGGGTGGCCCTGCACGGCATAGCTTATGGCTTCACTGAGTTAAGCAAGCCCCTTCGCCACAACAAGGCAGTGATCCATGAAGGGGTGCTTTAAGTTAGACATGTCTAATTCAAGTCTGATTCATTTGAATAGTCTTCTTAATTGGGATTTATGTTGGATTTTACCAAGAGAAAATGGGCATATTCGGGACACAAGTGGCATTGTCAGTATAAATACCCCCATTCCCAGCCTTATGGCAATATAGAACATCCTTCCTCAATCTGGTGCCTTCCATATGTGCTGGACTACAGCTACCATAATACCAGACCATTGGCCACAGTGGCTGGGATGATGGGAACTGAAGTCCAAAACATCTGGAGTGGATCCGACTGAGGAAGGTTGGACTACAGCAATATATTCTGCTCTGTATGGCCCTAGTCTTGATTAGTATTCTGTAGCTTCAGCTGAAATATTAGTGGCCTGCCCAAATCTTGATTCATCTTGGAATATTGTAAATGGGTATATAGCTAGTGTCATGTAGTGGACAAGAGAGATCACTATGAATTCCACCATTTTGATCTTAGAGCTGTAGTTTTGTGTTTGTCAGTTGCAGCAAAAATGGGAAAGAGTCTTGTAACATACTGAAAACTAACAGATATATTCTGGCAGAAGCTTTTGTGGATGAGACTTCACTTTCTTGGATGTATATCACTGTTGTTCACTTCTGATGAGCATCACCCACAATTTATTCAGTGAATTTATAAACCTCCCACTCATAGAGCAGTGTATAACTTTAAATGATAACATAAACATACTAAAACTCAATGGAAAAACAGTACATGATCTCAGAAACAAAAGCCATAAAATCAGTAAGGCTGGTAACATCCAGCAGAAGCCATAAAAAGGACAATGAAGGCCAGCTAGCAAACATGCTGGAATGCCTAAGCTTGAGAAACGTTTTGCCTCACATCAAGATGGCATTAGGTTTAGAATCAGGCAAGCTTCTCTGTGGTGGGTGTTCCATATGTTGGTTGCCAAAATGTGAGAAAAGTCAGGTACAGAAGAGGGGCTACAATGAAGAATGAAGACTTCAGGCAGGCTCATGTGGTAGAAAGCACTCCTTTAAGTGATGAGGTCCCAAACGATTTGGTAGGGCTTTGCACAGAATTTCCCTCCCTTCAGAAGCCACTTCAGTGTTTTGGATAGGATGATGCTTCATTGCAGAGCTTCAGTTATGATTATGAAGTGGATCCTCACTGGTTCCTTTTCCAAAGATGTCTTCCCATTGACTGTAATGGAGAAATCAACAAATGGCTGTAACCTTCATTTGTTTATTGCAGAACTTGAATAAATTTGCAGTCACAGTACATAGACCCTTCTGAGGGGATGATGTTTCCTAAATTTCAGACAAATAGATACAAGGGGCTGGAGTCGTGGCAGGAGCATTGGCCCAAACCAAACTACACAGATAATTTAGTGTGGAAGGAGAGCACATCAGGGTCATTTGTGACGTGTGACATTGTTGCCACCCTGCAGCAACCATGCAGCTTCCCTCTAAAAAGACACAGGCTTTCTCAAAGTCCTTTTAGTGCACCTTTTTTTCCTTAAGTGTGGCTCCCATGCAGTTCTGCTGCAGTGTGCCCCATTTCCCCAAATTAAATTCTGCAAACTGGGCATGCCTAGGGGTGCGTCTGTCACCTGGCTGTGACCTGATCAAGGGCTGGGGCTGTCCCTTTTTTCCCCTTTCCTTCCCCCCCCATTGGTAGTAGCCGCTTTGGACACAGGCTTCTCTTCCCACTTAGCACTATTATGCACACAGTAGCGCTAATTGGCTGCTGGCCTTTCCTGTTTATTTTTACTTTGCACTACAACATTGCTACTTCACAGTCCAGTAATCTTGCAATTGTGTAATGTCATATTAGCACACTGTGGTAACTAATGTGTGGAGCAGGGCTTCAATATTGCTGCTTCATAGTCCTGGTGGATGCCAGGGGAGAGGTGTGGGGTAAACTACGGGACGTAATTCATCTCTTCCATTAAATTTCACTGAGCAGGGGATAGGGATGTGCGAAAGTCACTTACCTTTTCGAAGGGGGTGATTTGCGGTGGGGGGAGGCACTCCACATCTCCCTCCGATATCCTAACCTGGCTGGCTCCGCTTCATGGCAACTCCGCAGAGCTGGCGGCCGGGTGCATTCGTAGGCGTGAGGAGCCTGCGGATGCAAACGGCGGCAGCTACGGCAGCCATCATTTCCGTTCCTGGTTTTTGCCATGATAGTGTCAGGGGGCCCTAGCTGGCCTCTTTCAGTCTACTCCAGTAGCCAACTCCAGGCACAGACAAAAAGATTGTTTTCAAGGCTTTATTTCTTTTACAACTTAATAACTCTATCAGCAACTAAGCTATGGACAGCAGAGTAACCTATGCCCCAGGTTAGAAACAGTTGGTCCCCATTTGAATGAGAATCACTTCACTTGCAGACCCTGAACTTATGGGCTAGGGAGAGTCCCTCCCCTTTTCCCTTGGGTCCTCTGGACGTGACCGTTGCCTGCACGCCAAACAGGCGCTACGCCTCCTTTCTGTGCCCTCCATAGCTCGTCGCTCTTTGAGTCTGCATCGAGCATCCAGCCAGCCCTCCTGCTATGCTCTTTCACTCCCAAGACCGCTATCTATCTCTGGAATGCTGGCAGGAGGAATCTCTGCCAGCTGCAGGGCCTGGGAGGGATGAGAGCGCTCCTCTCCCACCGACGGCTGTCCCTCCTCAGAATCAGAACTGCACTGAGGTTCTATGGGCTCAGTGTCCACCCTGACAGATAGGCTACGTAAATATTTACATAGCCTATCATGGCAAAAAAACAGGGGCACAAATGGTGGCAGCTATGGCAGCCGCCATTTGTGTTCCCTTTTTTTGCCATGATAGGCTACATAAATATTTACGTAGCCTATCATGGCCTCTGCAGGGACACAAATGGCATCCCTGCATTAGCCGTGATAGGCTATGTAAGTATTTATGTAGCCTATCATGGCAAAAATGGGGAAGAGAATGGCAGCCGCAGATGCGGCCGCCATTCACAAAGCAGCGAGAACGGCACCAGGTAAGTGCTCCGTTTCGCTGCCTTTCATGGGGTGGTGAGGCAGGGGGCTTTGTTCTTCCATGGATTTTGGGGGGCTGAATGCACTGGCATTCGGCCTCACTGAGATCCATAGTGGAATTCTCTAACATCCCTAGCAGGGGAGCATTGAAAAGGACAGTGAGTAAGCCTCTCTCCTTTGCTGAGCAGGACCTATGCAGTTGATGACGTTCAGTTCTATTTGCTGTACTTGTCCCACCCAACCCTGAACTATGGTGGCTTCTAGGGATGGCAGAGAATTCCGCCAGGGATCTTGGTAAGGCTGAATGCCAGTGCATTTGGCCCCCCAAAATCTGTGGCAGAATGGCCTGCCACCCCCCGCCCCCCCGCAGATCCCCCCTGGGATGAGACTTACCTGGGGCAGATCTTCTGGGCGGTGGCGGCTGGTCTTCCAACCGGCTGCCGCCACTGCCATTTGCAGTTGTTGTTGTTGTTGTTTTACAGAGACGTGATAGGCTACGTAAGTTTTTACGTAGCCTAAAACGACTGGGTAAAAAAAAAAAAAAGGCGTACGCAAATGGCGGTGGCTACGGCCGCCACCATTTGCATTCCTTGTTTTGGGCCGTCTTAGTCTACATAAATATTTACGTAGACTAAAATGGCAAAAATAAGGGTAACACAAATAGCGTCCGCTACGCTATTTGCGTTCCCCTTATTTTTGCCGTCTTAGTCTACGTAAATACTGGCTTCAAGTGCTGTTTGACCTGTGAAAGCAGGATTCGGGATAGAGTATACTCTGTTTTTCTTGCTTCATGTGCCACTGATGGACAGAAGCAATTTCATCAAAATCCGGATATAACGACAAAGCGCTTCTGAAACTGTTGCCATGTAGATTGGGCCTTTGAAATTTGAGGGGGAGGGGATTTAAGGGAAAATGCCATTCTTCCCGGTGTGTTTTTTTAGGTGGTGGTGGTGGTGGTGGACAACTCTCTCTCTCACACACGCACGCACGCATGCACACACAGTGTTACAGTAGTACAGCGTGCACAGTGTAAAATCTTGCCTGCTTATAAATCCCTCAGTGATCCCGGCTCCTAATCTTACAGTCAGGGAAGGTGGGCAGTCTCACTGCTAATTTCAGAAGAGAGGCACCAGATCATCACTGTGGCTTTACTTTAAGAGCAGGGGTTTCCTTGGTTCTTACGAGCTATTTTATTCCAGGTGCAAGGGTAGCAGCTTCAGCCTCCCATCAGTGAAAGTGCCCGTTCCCTGACAACCCCACACCCTGCCCAGAGGCACCCAGCCCAGATGTTATGATTGGAATACTATTGTGATGAAGCAGGTGGAGGATGTGTCATGCAGCACAGCCAAGTTGGTTGGTTGGTTGATTTGTTTTTCATTCTTTTTAAATATGTATACATATATCCATAGCAATGAATGCATATGAAATACA
The DNA here is from genome assembly GCA_026122225.1 of Heloderma charlesbogerti. Taxonomy (NCBI): domain Eukaryota; kingdom Metazoa; phylum Chordata; class Lepidosauria; order Squamata; family Helodermatidae; genus Heloderma; species Heloderma charlesbogerti. The sequence goes on along the minus strand of JANEZZ010001545.1, from coordinate 552,865 downwards.
TATATATGAAAATCAAACTGTCTAGCAATTATACATAGGCTTCAACAAATGTGGACCAGATCTCCAAATAAGTACCCATTTGAAGGTGGTGTCTATGTGCCACACATTCAAATGTTGAAAGCATTGTGAGGTCCTTAATTCATTTCAGAATAGTAGGTGAGCATTCATACTTCTGATGTTGTCATATCAGTCTTTTAGCTGTCAAAAGGGCATGGAGAATCCATTTATGCTAACCATTTCTTAATTTCCATGAATCAGATAAATAATTTAAAGGAGCATGTACATCAGCAAATGTGAAAAGCTGCTCTGGTACACACACACAAAAAATCTGCATAGTAGCCTTCTTCAGAAAGAAGCGACTACTGGACTTTGCTAAAACATATGTTTGAAAGAAGCATAAGCTGTGTTGCTGCTCCAGCAGTTAGATGAATTAGACAATGCATTGTTAAAGACACATTGTGGTGACATAGACAAGCATTGGGGGATTTGGTTTGGCCAGTGTCGCCCAGGAACCAGGAATATTCCCACCAACCAACATTCAAGAGTAGACCATCTTCTTAAGTCCACCTGCTCTATGGAGGAGATTGGTCACTGTAAACTTCATAAAGGAGTGATCTCACCATGACAAGGAATCCATGAAAAAAAAATCTCCCATTTCCAAATCACCCTCTTGCATCAACCAGACCTGAAGTATATCTCCCCTTCCTGATTAATGTAAACAACTTCAAGGAGTAATGATAGGAAGTTGTCCAGTTCATAAAGATTTCACAGTTTTGCATTGCTGGGGCACAGCTTCACAGACTGGAGCACCCATTCTGAAGAATCAGTGGTCTATGTTTATAGATGGCTCATGGTTTTTATCCAGGAACTGCCATTCATGATACATGAGAATCTTCCCCGAGTTTTGTGCACTCAGTATGCAGGTTTCCAACCAGTTCCAAACATAGAAGACAAGTACTATCTGGGGTTTTGGTACTGAGTGCTTTGGATTCTTGGCCTACCCATGTTCTAGCTGGAATTCCAACTGATCTCTCTCAGCAAGAGACAAACCCCAGAGTCCCCACTAACCTTGGACCAGCCCAGAGAAAATGGCTTAATGGGTCCTGGACAACACATTTCTGCCACTCTTCTGCTGCATCTTGTTTTGCCCAGACAAATGCTAGTTACCTGCTTAGTTCTTTGGCTTGCTTCCTTGTCTTTTTAAATGGACATGTTTCCCTTTGTTCATATAGACTCAGGAGGTTTAATGCACCCCAACTTTCAGCTTTAGGAATGGGTCACATGAACCCAAGGAGAGATAACTTTGAATTCCTATCCCATATTCTGGAGGTTCTTTTACAACTTTTAGCCTCCTACCCTGCACCCCCGGTTTCTGTGCTCTGTGTGTGTGTGTGTGCTCATTTGATCTATTTTTGAAACTGTATTTGGGGTTGAAGCCTTCTCTGGTGTTTCAGTGCCAAGGTTTGCATCTGGGACTCCTGTTCCCCTGTTTGTTCCATCATGGTCCATCCCGGTTCTTCAAAGAAGGATTGATATATGGGAGCATCACATTCAAAGGAGCAAAGAAGGGTAGAGCAAAGTGCACAGAGTGCTGCACATTGGAGTGGATGTTGAGCTCTATGCAACCTCCTTCCCCCATCACCTTTTGTTATTAAGAACATTGATCAGGACTAGCCTGAAACAGATATAGCCAAAATGTTCTTCTCTGCATTTTATTGTTGCTATTGCTGTTTAAGTATTTTTACATTGCCTCTTGTTAGCACAAACAGTCTTTATGTTCCATTCCAAAGAGTGCTATAGACTCCAGTTTACTTATTGGCCATCTCTATGACCTCTCACACTCAGAAACCCATCCTATATTTGCACAGACCCTTAGTGCATGTCTGTGGTGTAGCCTAAGCTCTGAAACCCTCTGAGAGAACTAAACATATTTCCTCACTTCTAAAATGTGCACAAATTTGCTTTAGTCAATGGGACATGCATCCATTAATGTACCCATTAATGCATCCATTCAAAAATGTGCATAAACATATTATAGATTTTTTTCCAGTTGTTGTTGTTGTTTTTAATCCATGTGGAAGTGGCACAGAAGAGGAGATGGGAAGAGGAGGAAGTCTGTGGAAACAGATTTAAGAACACAAGAAGAGCCCTGCTGGATCAGACCAAAGGTCCATTCAGTTCAGCATTCTGTTCACACAGTGGCCAACCAGCTGTCGGCCAGGAACCCATAAGCAGGACATGAGCGCAACAGCACCCTCCCACCCATGTTCCCCAGAAACTGGTGTACATAGGCTCACTGTCTCTGGTACTGGCAGTAGCACATAGGCATCAAGACTAGTAGGCATTGATAGCCTTTGCCTCCAGGAATTTGCCTAAATGAAACCCATGATCTTCATGTTGGCCATGTAGTCCTGCACTGTTCCTCACAAGTAGGGATGTCGGAGGAATCCATTTGGGGCGGGGGGTATAGCTTAGCAAGTTTTGCCATCTCAGTCCCCTGGACTCAGGCTTCATCATCTGCAAGTTGGCCTGACTCAGTTCACAACAAGTTGGACCAACCTGTGGATGGGGGGTGGGGATTGTGCAAATTCCTGAAATCCAGGAACTTGGCGGAGGGGTTTTTTTGCACAAAATCGCAGGTTGATTTGCACAAAATCACAGATGCAAATGACACAATTTGTGCAAAATTGTGGCTGTAAACAATCTAATTTGCACAAATTAGACCATTTACGGATGCAATTTTGTGCAAATCGCACTATTTACAGCCATGCTTTTGTGCAAATCAGCCAGAGACTTTGTGCAAAGAACTCAGCGAAGTTTCCAGGTTTCAGGAACTATTGCTCAGCTTGGCTCCCAAATGCAAGCTGAGCTGGGTCCATCACTGGGATTCGTCAGGCCCCCAAAGGGGCAGATTTCCCCATGATGGACAACCTTAATGACAAGGCAATCTTGGCAGAGATGCTACAGTTTCCCAGAACCACAGCCTGGGAGTCCTCAGAATCATACAGCAAATTTTGTGGTCATCAGTTAAGAGGAGATATTCTCTGATGAATCAGTAACTAGAAATACAGAATAGGAATACATGGACAGTTCTTCCAGTGGAAGAATGTAAAGAGTATGGTGTGAGGACCTGAGGCCTTTTGGACCACCTAACAACCCTACTTCTAGTCATCAGGTCAGGTGCTTTGTTCAGTGTCTCTCCTCACACTTCCACCTTAAGGCTCTCACCCACAATCCTCTGTTGGTGTATTGTGATGCTTCACCACTCTCTCACTCGCTGCCACCAATAACCCTTTCAGAGCTGATTTCTTTCTTTTTGGTAGCACAAACCAAGCAGCCAGCTCGTGAGGGTTATCACAAAACCCTTCCTAATAACTAAAAAAGGTAACTGCCTTTTACAACTGAAAACAAAGAAGATTTATTTGGTACATCAGATTGGAAATAAGAACTGGGTTGGCATGAGGAAAGGGTATCAGGAATGATGATTAAAATAAGGCAACACTATAAACTGCACAATATAACTCTTGCTTTTAGTTCTATATCCAAAACATCTCACACCCTCTCTCACACTGTCTCACACACTCTCTAACCCACAGACTATCTCACTAGATGTTCTCACTCTTATATCCCAATCTAATCTCAGACTTATCTAGCTGTACCTCATCTATCTTACTCTCAGATTTATCTGACTCTCTGGAAGCAATCACTCCACCTTTTTCTGCACAAGCGCTCCTCCAATCACGCTGCATCCCATTCTCACTCAGCCACTCCCCCTTCCTTCCACTTGCCATACTGTCATTCTTGCCCACGCTCTGCCAGCCAAACCCCACCTCACACTCATCTGTCAAGCATTCCAGATGCAGACCAGCCACCATACCTATATACAAACCTTTACTATTAACATATTGTTCATGTGGAATCACCACATTTGGTCCCTCAAGGAGCTGTATAGAGACCACTAGTACAATTTAACTTGTATATAAATGGTCTGGGGTGAGCAGTGAGGTGGCCAGGTTTGCTAATGACATCACATTTTTTAGGGGGATTAAAACAAAAAAGGGATAGCAAAGAGCTTTCAGAGGACGTCTACAAGCTGGGGGAATGAACATAAAAATGGGAAATGTAAAGTGATGCTGACTGGGGCAAAAATTCCTAACTTCACATATACAGTGATGGGGTCTGAGCTGGTTGTGACTCACCAGGAAAGGGATCTTGTGGTTGTGGTATATGGTTGAATGGAAATGTTGACCCATTATGCAGCTACTGTGAAGAAGGCAAATTCCATGTTGGGGATTGTCACAGATGGGCAACCCTGTGTTCCATGAGTGGAAGAGGAAACAGGCACAATAATATGCCCACATTCCTTTTTGCTCTTCGCCTTTGTAGCTTTCTCCACTACCAGCAGTTGGAGGTCTGTTCTCTGGCTGCTTCCACCAAACCAGGCTCAAAAATTTATACCACTTGGGTATCTTTGTTAGGTATATGGTAATTAGATGTAAGGTGGGTACTAAACAAAAAGATATCACACCATTTCAAATAACAAAGTTTAAAGTTTGCTGAAGAAAATTGTCAATAGGAAAACATGTGTGTGGTGTTGTTGTTTTTTAAAGGGAAGTGATACACAAACATGAAAATAAAGAACAAACAAGCAAAAAACCCAACAAACCATATGAGCAAGATGGTAATAAAATAATCAGATATAAAAAATGGGTGAGCGTTAATCGATCCTGGATTTGTCTTGGTTATGGCTGATTGCTTGAAGTTGTTTTTAGATATATGTTGTCTTTGTGTATATTGTCTGTTTGTGTGTGTGTGGTTGTTGTTGATTTTAAATGTAAATGGCTTTTAACCTCTGTATACTGTATTTTTAATGTAAACTGCCCAGACAGCTTTGGCTAAAGGGCAGTATAAAAATGATGATGAGTGATGATGGTGAGATGGTGATGGTGATGGTGATAGCCTCTGGCTAACCTAACTAGACTGTAACTAGGGATGTACGAAAGTGACTTACCTTTCGCGGATTATGTTGATGGGGGGGCATTCCGTCCCTCCCCCCGGAATCCTGGCTGGGGGGAGGCACTCCGTTCCTCCCCCGGAATCGTCGAACGGCCGGCTGTGCTCCACGGCAGCTACGCGAAGCAGCCAGCCCTGCCCGGCCCGGCCAGGCCAGAGCCGTCCGCAGCCGGATTTCCGGCCGCGGAGGGCTCTGGGTAAAAAAACCACAAAAAACCCGCGTACACAAATGGCGGCGGCTATGGCCGCCGCCATTGCGTTCCTTCTTTTGGCCGTCTTAATCTACGTAAATATTTATGTAGACTAGGACAGCGAAAATAAAGGGGAACGCAAATAGCATAATGGGCACTATTTGCATCCCTTTTTGATTCTGCATTTTAGCCTACGTAAATCTTTACGTAGGCTAAAACGGTGAATCAAAAGGGGACGCAAATAGCGCCCTCTACGCTATTTGCGTTCCCCTTTATTTTCGCTGTCATAGTCTACGTAAATATTTACGTACATTAAGACGGTAAAAAGAAGGAACGCAAATGGCGGCGGTCGTAGCTGCCGCCATTTGCGTACGCTGCTTTTTTTTTTAACCCACCCAGCCGTGATAGGCTACGTAAAGATTTACGTAGCCTATCATGTCTTTTTAAAAAAAAAACCTAGCCATGATAGGCTACGTAAATCTTTACGTAGCCTATCACGTCTTTTCTTTTTTTTTTAAACAAGGCAAGCCTGGAAACTCTGACAATTTCTTTCCTCTAGGACACTGCCCTCCTTTTTTCTTATATTTTAAACTCTCAGGCCATCAGCAGGGTCTTTTGTTTTGTTTTGTTTTGTTTATTCCTGCCAAATAATTTCATGTGTCTTGAGTTGAACCTTTTAACCTCTTGTTGAATTTTATAAATTCCTGGCCTTTTGATATCTGCTAAAACTTTAAACATCCTGATTCCTGGCCTAAACATCCTAACCTCTATATACTGAATGAATGATAGAAGTGTATAAAATTAGGCAAATTAGACATCGTGTAGAGAAAATGTTTAAGGGGGTGTATTTCTCCTCTTCTCATAACACTAGAACCCTTGGTCATGCAATGAAGCTGAATGGCGGGAGATTTGGAAAGGAATACCCCTCCTGTAACACCGTCACTGCATCTCGTAGTAGAAAATGCCATAGTCTGATAATATGCTGTGTGAAGAAGCAGGTATCTACGTTAAGTACTTGTCTGTTAGATGTAAGGTGTACTAAACAAAAAGAAATCACACAACTTCAGATAACAAGGTTTCATACAACTAAAGAATATTATCTTCTTCTTCACACAGCATACAGTCAAACTTTGGCATTTTCTACCACAAGATGTAGTGATGGTGTTTCAGGAGTGGGGGGGGGGACTTTTCCTCCTGGTGGACTCCTTCTTTACATGTGTTTCCCAAGAAAATAATTTCTGATGGGCTGCCACCAGTCAGGATCAACATCCTGACACACCCTAGTCTGTCCAGTTGCTTGAGAAGTTTCTGAGCTGTCTTGCCAAGGATCCCTCTCTTCAGTCCAACTCTAGGGGAAAAGGAGGAGGACTGAAATAGAAACAGAGAGTTTACCGAAACCCATTAAAAAGAAATCTTAAGGCACAAGTGGGAGCTTTTTAACCATACAGTCTTTCACAAAGGGAAGAGAAGTATTAGAATTCCCTTTTAAAACAACAAAGCCAAATGTTTAATAAGAAGAAGAAGAAGAAGAAGAAGAAGAAGAAGAAGAAGAAGAAGAAGAAGAAGAAGAAGAAGAAGTTTAGGGGTGGCGGAGGGAGAGAGAGAAACAAGGTGAAAAAAAGCAGACAAGGCAGGCAACAATCATACGCATACACAGAGGTGCAAATAAAATCAAAAAGTCAGTCTAGATTATCTAGTCACATTTCCTACTTCAGTATAGTCTTGGGTCTTAGAGCACATGCTGAGTTTATTGCAGAGAGGATGGTCTGAGAGGATGAAGGTTTTGTTCACATTTTGGAGGACAAAGAAGTGAGATAAGGCTAGATAAAACTGTTCAGGTTGCCCAGCAGGGTGCCAATTAACCAGATGCTGTAGTGGGCACTATGGATCTATATTAGCAGTAGGGGTATGTCACAGATGGGGGGGGCCGCGGTGGCTTAGTGGTCAAGACGCTGAACTGCAGACTGGAAGGTCGGCAGGTCAGCAGCTCGAGACCCAAGTGCTGCGTGACGGAGTGAGCTCCCATCTTCAGTCCCAGCTTCTGCCAACCTAGCAGTTCGAAAGCAAGAAATTGCAAGTAGATAAATAGGTACCGCCTCGGTGGGAAAGGTAACAGCGTTCCGTGTTCAGTCATGCCGGCCACATGACCACGGAAGTGTCTTCGGACAGCGCTGGCTCTTCGGCTTAGAAACGGGGATGAGCACCGCACCCTAGGGTCGGACACGACTGGCTGGGGACACCTTTACCTTTTTATGTCACAGATGGCCAACAACCTGGATAGTTTCAAAGGGGGTTGGATAAATTCATGGAAAGTAAGGCTAGGGATGACTGCTAGTCATGATAGCTGCATATTAACTCCAGTATCAGAGGCAACATGCCTCTCAATGCCAGTTGCTGGGGAACATGAGTGGGAGATAGGGATGTCAGAGAATTTCACCATGAATCTCAGGGAGGCCGAATGCCAGCGCATTCGGCCACCCGAAATCAGTGGCAAAATGGTCTGCCACCCCCCCCGCCACCCCCTGGGACGGGACTTCCCTTGGGCGAATCTCCCTGGCGGCGGCGGCAGCTCCGGCAGCGGTGCGGCGGTGGCGGCTGCGGCGCCTGTAGTGGCCGGTCTTCCGACCGGCTGCCGCCACCGCCATTTCCAGTAAAAAAAAAAAACACGTGATAGGCTACGTAAAGATTTACGTAGCCTATCATGGCTCGATTTTTAAAAAATACCATGATAGGCTACGTAAATGTTTACGTAGCCTATCACGGCTGAGTAAAAAAAAAGCAAACAAAACCCCACATACACAAATGGCGGTGCCCATGTTCCTTATTTTGGCATGTCTAGTCTACGTAAACATTTACATAGACTACGGCGAAAATAAGGGGAACGCAAATAGTGTAGACGCTACGCTATGCGTATTTGCGTACGTGCGGGTTTTTTTTTTTAATTCAGCTGTAAACATTTACATAGCCTATCACGGCTGACTGCAGGGACGCAAAGGACAGCGGCTATGGCCACCGCCATTTGCGTTCCTGGCCGGCCAGGATTCGCAGCGGGAAGGATGGGGCGCCTCCCCCCCAGCCAGAATTTCAGGGGTGAGGGATGGGGTGCCTCCCCCCCTAGCCAGAATTTTGGGGGGGAGGGACGGGGTGCCTCCCCCCCGGCCAGAATTTCAGGGGGAGGGACGGAGCACCTCCCCCCCACCGCGAATCAATTTTGTCATAAGGTAAGTGACTTTCGTACATCCCTAGGAGAGTGCTACTGTGCTCATGTCCTACCTGTGAGCTTCTCATAGGCATCTGATTGGGCACTGTGGGAAAAGAATGCAGGGCTAGATAAGCCTTTGTTCAGAATCAGAAGTGCTCTTCTTATGTTCATCCCCTGACTAGGTATAAACACATGGGTTGAGATGGCAAATTATTTATTTGTTAGTTAGTTTATTTATTACATTTTTATACCACCCAATAGCCAAAGCTCTGTAGAGGATATGGCATTAGAAATTCACTGCTGTCCAGGGCAACCCAACTGGCTCCAAAGCCAGGATCAGTGTACTGCTCCCAGGTTCTCACAGGCACACATCCTAAGATATGTTGAGGGAGGCCAACCCAAGTCACCACCTCCTGAGCACATAAGCTTTGTCTGGGTGTTGTGCAGTGCTCAAAACTGCCCCATCTCTTGTCTAGGGATCCTGGGAAAATTTGATATGGACTTAAATGAGCTCAGATTTCTAAGAATCTGACCTGATGAATCTGCTGTGGACTGATCTCCTCAGATGGAGTCCGTGGAGTTTTGGATCTTTTTTTTTTTTAACTTTCCCAAAATTATGCATATTTATTCATAGAAAAATATGCATGTTTCTGCTGAGACTGAGACAGTAAACATATAATATGTGAGGAAAAGTTGAATGGAATGGGGGACAATGCGCTAAATGTTAAATACTAAGGTAAATTATGTAAATCGTAGTGAATCTTCTTATGGAATTGTTTGCATGTTTTTCCACATAATGAAAAAAAAAATCACATCCATCTCCGAACGGACAACGGAACAAAAGGTGCCTGACAATCTTCAAACTTTCCTGACAATGCAGAGGGAGAGGAGAAAGCAGGATTTTTGGAACAGATTGACACCCTAGCCCTCTAAATTTGAATAATGGATTTCTTGGGGATCAGTCCACTCCCATCTCTATTGCATTATATTAGCTCTACACAAATTTACAATATGCTTATATTAATTAAGATACATGAATGCTTAGCTAGAGCTTCCAACTACTGAATAAGACTAGACCTGTGGAGAACACATTTCATTAGTACAATCTTTAGCCTTAAGGCAGGGGTGATACTGAGGTAAAATGTAATGTGTATCCAACTAAGTTATGACAAGTTCCAGCAATCATGTTTCCTTCTGGCCTTCTGCTGCACAGCACGATACACCAGGGGGATGTCTTTAAACACTGAGATTATCTAATATTACCAAGATTCATTCTTGGTAATATTAGATAATCATCTCATGGATATTCTAAGACTACAGTCAATAACAGAGTCAGAAAGCTTGTATAAAACAGGCCACTCTGAGGTAGGATTATGCACTGTGAATAAGTAGGGATATACCACTGTGATCTTTGATAGCTTCCCTTTATCTAAAGAATATTGTGCCATTGGAGGAAGGTAGGCTGATGGTGGATGATAGTGCATTCTAAGTCAAGATTTGCCCCCAAAATGGCAGGGCCATTTCTTTTGCTGCTGTTGTTTCTGTGGATGTTGATGGCTCCGATTGAGTGCAAGGCACAGGCAGTTATGTGTACCATGATCAATCCCTTCCAGCTTCCATACAAGTATTATCAGACAGGGGACCTAATTATTGGAAAGATTGCATCTCAGTTTGGTTGCATGTTTGAGGAAATATCTTTCAGTGAACACCCCACAACAAAGTTTGTAAATGAAATGACGTAAGAAGTTTTTGTTGTGTTTTTTCATCCATAAGATGCAGTAGGCCATGTCATAATCACTATCACATGATCATTTTTAAAATAATAATAATAAATTTATATTTATTAGAAGGCTTATTAAAATGAGCATATGTGTCTCCTTCTATGTCATACAAGGTATTTTCCTAATTTTCCCTTGTTCCTCCTCTTGCCCATTCTGTATTTTTTCTTACTTCATATTACTCAGTGTCTTCACTACTTCCATTCTGTTTCAACATCAGCCTCCCACTGTCTCCTTTTATGTACTCCTGGCATCTGTTTTTGGTTATATGTAATGTCTGAAATATTCTTTCTTGTAGTTCTCAGCCACTATCATTGAACATCCTGGATCTATGAGTAAAAGATGGTGTGTTACATCTGAATATTCATATTGTTTCATATATTCATAAACCTGATGTAGATCAGGTTGAAATCACTTAAATGTTCTGTTCTGTTGTTTTCACTATCACATATTAGTCTTTACTTTTACCAGAATACACACACACACACACACCAAGATGTAGCCAAAATGAAACATTTTTAGACCTATTGATTTAAATAGGAGAGTGATAAGCCACTCTTTAACACTCTCAAATTGAGAAGTTTGACATGTATTTCATGTTGGCTGGCTCTTGTCCATGGATTGCATTTCAAAACTGGAAGGAGATATAATTATACATTTTGTCCCTTGAAGAGTCTGCTGAAAAATATTAAGAAGAAGAATGGTTTTGACTACACATCCATGTGCTCGAAATCTATGAAAGCTTGCATCACAAATGGTTTACCTGTTTTGACTTCTGATTTTGATAGGGATGGGGGAGAACTTCATTCAGCTCATATTTTAATGTGAGACTACCTAATCCATACTTCTCAAACTAACACAAAAATGAAAAGTCAGTTATATTTTGGTAATCACACGTCTATCCATTTTCTGAAGAAGTTTTCCATTTTTTCAAAAAATGTGTACAGAAATACAGATGGACAAAAATGTATACAAATGGTTGTGCAGACTCATAAAAGAACCACAAACCTATGCACAAACAGTGGGGTGGAACAAGCTTAAGCTTGAAAAAATAAAGAGAAGGGGAGAGAAACCAAAATTGATAGATTCCCTAGTTTTTGATGGGCTTCCTTGAAAATGTATGCAACTGTGATAACGTACACTGTGGCACGCTCTCAAATGTATGCTTTCTTAAGGGCTGAGTAGCTGCCTTATACAGAATTTAATGCTTTTTTTTAGTGCAATACTAAAAAACTACCAGCATGTCCTGTCTTTGGCATTTGCTGTGAAGGAGATCAATGAGAATCCCAACCTACTACCAAATGTTAGTCTGGGATTCCATGTCCATGACAGTTACTCAAATGCAAGGATGACACATCAGAACACCCTGAAACTTCTGTCCACTTGGAAAACGATTGTCCCCAACTTCAGCTGTGACAAGCAAAAGAATGTGATAGCTGTAATTGGAGGGCTTGACTCTGAAATCTCCCTTCACATGGCTACGATCTTAGGCATCTACAAGATTCCACAGGTAATATGAGTGTGTGTTTCAGGCTTTTTCAGCTCTGATATCATATTTATCCTTTTATAGTATGACTTTGTTTCACATTTCTTTTATTTTGGAAAAGAAATTGAGAACAAAATATGTGTAACATACTCACATTTGTTAAAAAAAATAGAGTCCGAGCTACATCCCCCAGAAACTGCACAATGCTTTAATAGCGCCCCTTACAGGGAGTGTCCCTCCCACAACGCGCTAGATGCCCCAGGAAATATAAAACCCAAACAAATCCCAATGACATCGCCCCCTTTTGCTTGGTTCAACGACTAACATAAACATGGCGGGTTAGAACTGACGCCACGCACGCACTCTCACCGCCTTTTCATAACCCGACCCGGCCAGGCCCTATATCCCGAGGCTCTGGCCCCCCCCCACGAACTATCACTCATACCAGATTCTTTAGCCGTGCAGTCCAGACATCCCACACCCGTCACACACGCACATACTGGTGCGTCCAATGCCTCTAGTACATACACTTCCAAACTCTAGCCCCTTAAACTGTTCGCCACTTTACGACCTCAGTTCGTACTTACAACATTTGTCCATCCCCTCAAAACAAAAGCGCCCCCAACCCCACAATCGCTGTAGCCAAACCCCTCCCATCCCCTCTTCCAAAACCCACACTACATTACGAACCTCATATCTGTCCTTTTGCCCTTTTGACTCCACATAATCCCTCCCACACGGGTTTTTTGTAAACTTGGAGTTGTCAACCCCTCGGCCCCCTTGGCATCTCCCCTGCTTATCTACATCCCATTACCCCTTGTCGCAACTCCGCCCCCTTGGCTTTCCAAATCTACACGTCAAGCAATTTTAAGGTCTAGCTAAACACAGATAGCAAGCGCCACAGTGTAGGGAGGTTATCGATATCCTGCATTAAATTAAGCATCCATTACCCACACCACGAAATCTAGATGCGGGGCCCCCACGCTTTCCCTCCCATAACAGCTCTCTCCCCCCCCTAACCGCAAGCGAGGGATCCTATTATAAATGCACCATCAATTGTGCCTCAAAATACCCCCATAGACCCTGCACAACCCCTAAGTCCCCCCACACCAACCCAGTCCAAAACAGCGAAAATATTCAACACAAAGTCTTTCTCTCATTCACCATCCACCCCTAATATATAAAACGCAGCATACCACCACCGGGGTCAACTCCTGGAGATAAACACAAACCCAAACCAACCAACTGCTGCATATACACTCTGATCAGGATAGCTCATGGTAACCTTGAGTCCAAAGCAGGAAACCACCAACTCTCACTAGTAAAGGGTTCAATGTATCTAAATTTCCTTAGTGGTGTGATTGCTGCCTCTGTTTCCCATGGTCATTGGCAATATGGCCATTGAGAAATCAAAGTAGGAAGGAATTTGAAGTTGTTATTTTTGATGTTGTACACCCAGAAAATCAGATATGATTGAATAATAGATTCAGCATTATAAAAAAGTAAAGTGATATAAAGTAAAGTAAACCTCACTACCACACACACGATAGAACAAAATAAATTCATGAATTTGATACTATAAAATGTAATATAACATAACATAATATATAAATTATACACACACACACATAATTTAATATAATATGAAATTGACTTCATACAAAATTAGCAGAGATTATCTACTTCCTTTCCAAGAAGCTAAAAAAATGTTCACTACAAACAGTAGTGTGACCAAAAAACTAACAAAAGTTGGCAGTTATGTAGAAAAACATACTGTGAGGGATAATACTTGTAATACAGTGATTATCACTCATGCCTTTCACATTTCTCCCAAGTAATAACAGTTAAGAATACTTTTACTTCAGGTCATTCCACTGGATTTCATCTCAATACATATTTTGAATAAATCATTACAGGTCAGCATAAGTTGCACTTGTTTTCAAAACTGATTTCTTTCCTTAGATTGCTTATTGTGTACTAGCTCCAGTGATGAACGTTAAAACCCAGCTCCCTTCTTTCTACCGGATGGTCCCCAATGAAGCCTATCAATATGCAGGGATTGTCCAGCTTCTCCTACATTTGAAATGGACATGGGTCGGGATCATTACATCAGATAACGATAATGGAGAAAAATTTATGCAGACCATGATGCCAAAGCTTTCTCAAAATGGAATCTGTATAGGCCTCCATGAAAAAGGACCAACTTTGTCTCAAACTATAGAGTCAATGCAGGAATTCAGACCTATCCAGACCAAGGCTGCTCAGCTAACCAAATCCACTGTCAAAGTGTTCATTGTCAATGCAGAGCCTCAGACCACAACATGGTTGGCATGGTTCATATATTTTTATTCAGTATTAGAAGACATTATGGAATCTTCTATAGGTAAAGTGTGGATTATGACAGCCCAATGGGATTTCTCATTAGAGACATTGCTAAAGTATCTTGATATCCAAATCTTTGGTGGTACATTATCTTTTGCACTTCACTCAAATGAAGTGCCAGGGTTTAGAAAATTCCTTCACATGCTACATCCTAGCTCAGAAAAAGGAGATGATTTTATTAGGATCTTCTGGAAAAGGGCCTTTAACTGCATATTTACTGATTCTAATGAGAGTAGAGAAAGTGATGATCCTTGCACTGAACAAGAGAAGCTGGAGACCCTTCCTGGGGCTCTTTTTGAAATGAGCATGACTGGCAAAAGCTACAGTGTCTACAATGCAGTATATGCCATAGCATTTGCTTTACATAAGATATACTTACCAGGTTCAAAACACAAAGCAATGGTGGACAAAGATGGAGTGGCTCTTCCACTTCTTCAACCCTGGCAGGTAATGTTTCACATGCAAAGCAGTTGTTTTGTCTTGGATGAATACTTGAGGGCTCTCAGTTCACTGGATGCTGTCACAAATCAGCATGCAATATTCTGTATGTCTTTCCTTAAAAAAAAGAAAAGAAAGAAAATTTCCTCATGTTCAGATGCTTTCTCTCCCCCACTAGCTGATGACACCATAGAAAACCATATCAGGTGTTTCCCATGCTTCTTCCTATGGAGCAGTTGGTGAATGCACTGGAGTTGCTTGATTTACAGCATTCCGGTGCCTCTCCAGCAATGTTCGAAATCTAGGGATGGCGGAGAATTCCACCACAGACTCCAATGAGGCCAGATTCTAAAGAATCCGGCCCCCTGGAGTCCGTGGCAGAACGGAAGACTTACTCCCACCTCCTCGCGGAAACCTCTTCGGCCAGATGCTCCGGCTCCGGATTGCCAGCAATACAGCTGCCATTCCGTATCACTGGCTGAAGAGGACTGACTGCAGATGCAAATGGCATCCGGGATGCCATTTGCATCCACAGTCAGTAGTCCCCTTCAGCCAGCGATATGGCATGGCAGCCGTATCGCTGGCACTTCGGAGCTGGCCAGTGGCTCCACGGAATCGCTGCGGAGCACAGCCGGCTGAAGAGGATTCTGGGGGGAGGAACAGATCGCCTCCCCCCCTGCGGACCCCCCCCCCAGACTGGCAGGTAGGGGATTCGTACATCCCTAAATTAAAGAAATGATATATAGTAATTATACTATATCGGAATATATAGTAATAGGTGGTTACATCAGAAGATCCCAGAACTGAAACAATTCTGTTAAATTCAGAGAGGAGGAAGTCAATTCATTATTATAAGTGAAGCAGTGGCTATTGATTAATTACTGGAAATAGATACAGGCAAAAATTTTATTGTTGCTACTGTTGTTTTAGAATTTTCCAATGTCTGATGTCTTGAGTGGCTACATTTTGAGTGTGTGTGTGCCTCTGTTTATTGATATAGATGACATAGATGACATAGATGTAATCCCAGGAGCAATAAAACCAAACCATAATTCTTCTTCTGCTTATAAATATAAGAATGAATGATATAAAAATGACACAGGCTAGTATCCAAAGTGTCCATCCATCAGCAGAATAGACACCTCAAGGGTTAAGGGACCCTCTGGACCCTCTGCAGTGGATTTAGGGAGGTGCAGGTGGGAGGAGAGGAAGGGGAAGTTTGCTCACACAACATTGGATGTAATTCACAGTTGCCCCTTTCCATCATTTGCAAAAACCTTTGTTGCCTCTCTTCATTCTAGCTCAACACTTTCCTGCAGAGCACCTCATTTAACAACGGTGTTGGAGATACCGTGTCTTTTGATCAGAATGGTGAATTAGCAGCTGGATTTGATATTATAAACTGGGTTACTTTCCCAAACCAGTCATTTTTAAGAGTTGAAGTAGGAAGGGTGGATCCACACGCTTCACAAGGCCAAACATTCATCCTTAATGAGAAGATCATCATATGGGACAGAACATTTAATCAGGTGGGATTTGACTATAGGTTCTCATTTGCAAAGCTAAATGATGCAATGTTATAGTATTGACCCTTGAGAATCTGTCCTCCACTCTTTGGATGATTGGTCTTACTAGTGCACATGAATACCTCAAGGTAATTTTGTTACTATAAGTGAAGTATGAGGTGAAATTCTCCTTTCTCACAACCATCATGTTGTATGCTGATGAGCAACATAATAGTTTTGTACCAGGAGAATGTAACATTACTACTGCATTCCTGCATAATAACTACAAGTTAGTCAAGTTGTGTGTAGTTTAAGGTTGATATCCCATGAGCATATAGGACTAAGAGGCATTGAACTCAGGGGACTTACTTGTGAGTAAACATGCATAACATCAGGCTGCAAAAGACCAAATGTCAAACACTAACACACATTTGTTCCTTGTGACCTCCTTCATACACCCTTTCTATATGATCAATCAATCAATCATCATCAATCCAGAATTACTACTACCCTTAAATATAAATGAACAAAGCTGTCTTATACTATCTGCCTGTTAGTCCATCTAGGCCAGTAGTGTCACTCCAACTGGCTGCAGCATTCAAAGATCACAGGTAAATTACAGTTCTAAAAATGCAAGAGGTTGAACCCAGAGCCATCTGCATGCAAAGAATGGACTAGATTACTGAGCAACAGGCCCTCACAATGTCACACCCTTATAATCTGCCATGTATTAGGATAGGAATAATTACTGCTGCATAGTTCTGCAGTCACAATTTTTATTCAAAACCCTCCTCCAGCCCATAATAAGCACACTGTAGATGAGAACACACTGATCTTTGTAAACCATGTAACTAATGAGTGCAACATGCTAACAGGTCTTAATACAGGCAACATGGTCAGAGGGCTCAGCTGATAGACACACACACACACACACACACACACTGAAAGAATGTGTGAGTAGGGGAATCACAACTTGGAATGGACAACTTGTCAGTTTTGGTTTCTCTCAATTTCTCATTTTCCCAGTGTTAAATCTGATTTGTTCTGCACACTGAGATATTTTATCTCAGTGTTCAAAACAAATTCTGAACACTAAAATGCTCATGAACGTTTCTGTGTATTTGTGTGTGTGTGTTTCTCCTAATACATGTATTTTCTGTACACAATTTTGCCTAATGTACACATTCTGCAAGCAATTGTCATAATATTTCAAAGGATAACTGAACTTCGGCTTGCACGTTGGCTCAAAAGAATGGAATTGGGTAACTCCACATTAGAATTAGGGGTGCACGAAAGTCCCTTACCTGTCCTCGAAGCTTTTTGCAGTGGGGGGGAGGCGCTTCGCTGCTCCCCCAGCGAAGTTCAGGCTGGGGGGGGAGGCTTCCCGCCTCGCCCGGCCGAAATTCAGGCCGGGGAGGAGGTGCCTCGCCTCGCCCGGCCGCGAACTAAAAAGTTAAAAAAAAACAAACGCCCCCATGATAGGCTATGTGATGATTAGCGTAGCCTATCATGGCTAGATCTGCAAAGTCAGCCGTGATAGGCTATGTAAATCGTCACATAGCCTATCACGGGTGACTTAAAAAAAAAAAAAGCTCGTACGCAAATGGCGGCCCCCATAGGGAGCCGCCATTCGCGTTCCTTATTTGGTCTCTGTAGTCTACGTAAATCTTTACGTAGACTACGGCGAAAATAAGGGCAACGCAAACACCCCCCGCCCCAGACGAAGACCCGCCGAACCGCCGGCCGGACCCGCCGCCTGGAGGGACATTCGCCAAAGGTAAGTCCCATCCCGGGGGGGGGGCGGGGGGGGGGGGCGGAGAATTTCTCCCTGAAACTTGTCCGGGGGGCCAAACACGTTGGCGCTTGGCCCCCCGAAGTTTCGGGGAGAAATTCTCCGCCAACCCTAATTAGAATGCAAACAAACGAATTTCTCCTCCGCCCCAAGTCACGATGCTGCATGGGCTAGCTTGGGCCTTGATGTGTGCAGTTGCCGTGCCTCCAGACATTCACATATTCAACCAGTGTGTGAAGAGGCTCTACTTGCACACTGATGTAAACCCCTCACTGGGTCAGGATCCCTCTTCCCCACAAAAAAATGTGGAGCAGCTATGTACACATACATTACGATATTTGAGAGAGGGCCTTCTCCCTTATCAACCTGATGTGATCAGATGAAGCACTTCTGGTGGTTCCACATGGACCTGCAGTCTGTTTGGAGTCTACTCAGTGTAGATCCTTCAGTCTATTGGCTCCCTCTGTATGGAACTCACCTCTGTAGGGGCAGGGGACTGATTAAGATCGTCTGCCCCAGGAGGCTGATGGATCCGGATGGTTTCCTGATGGCTCTTGGGGATTTTCCTGCTGCCGATTCTGTCGAAGCCCTGGCTGATCTCTGGAATAGGGAAATGGCTAGGATGATGGACACCATCACTCCTGAGTGTCCCCTCTCGCAGAGTGGAGCCAGACCAGCACCTTGGTTCTCTAGGGAACTGGCGGTGATGAAGTGAATGAGATGGAGACTAGAGCAACGTTGGCAGAAAACTCGGAACAAGTCCGATCAAACACAGGCTAGAGCTTATCTGAAAGCCTACTCTGTGGCAGTGAGGGCAGCAAAGAAGTCTTTCTTTTCTGCCACCATTGCAACTGCACTGAGCCAGCCAGCAGAGCTGTTTCAAGTGGCCAGGAGCCTTCTACATCCTGGCCCATGTGATGAAAATTCTGACCACTCAGCAGCCTGCTGTGAACAATTTGCCCAGCACTTTGTTGATAAAATTGCTCAGATACGTTCTGACTTGGATGCTCTAGTTGAAGCAGATCCTGTGGATGTCACTTTGGCTCCTGCTTGTTCAGTGTTGATAGATTCTTTTCAATTTGTGCAGCCTGAGGATGTGGACAGGATCCTTGGAGCAATGAGAGCCACCACATGTATGCTGGATCCTTGTCCCTCCTGGTTATTAAAGAGGCCAGAGGAGGACTAGCTGAGTGGATAATGGGAGGGGTTAATGCCTCTCTGGAATAAGGCATTGTTCCATTATGCTTAAAAGAGGCAGTTGTGAGATCTCTGTTGAAGAAGCCTTCCCTGAATCCCACCATACTAGATAACTATCGTCCAGTCTCTAACATGCCATTTGGGGGCAAGGTATTAGAGTGTGTGGTGGCCTCCCAGCTCCAGGGGTTCCTGGAAGAAATAGATTGTCTTGATCCATTTCAAGCCTGGGTGTGGGACAGACACAGCTTTGGTCACCTTGGTGGATGACCTATGCTGGGAACTGGACAGGGGGAGTGTGTCCCTGTTAGTTCTGGACTAGCAGCGTTCAATACCATCGACCATAGTATTCTTCTGGAATGCCTCACTGGGATGGGACTTGGAGGTACTGTTTTACAGTGTCTCCATTCCTTTCTAGGGGAGGCAAACTCAGAAGGTGGCGTTGGGGGATGCCTGTTCGACTCCATGGCTGTTAGCTTGTGGAGTCCTTCAGGGTTCTGTTCTGTCCCCCATGCTATTTAATATCTACATGAAATTGCTGGGAGAGGTTGTCTGGAGTTTTGGAGTTGAGTGCCACCGATATGCTGATGACACCCAGTTTTACTACTCCTTCCCACCAGAAGCCAAGGAAGCTGTTTCTGCCCTTAACCAGTGTTTGGCATCAGTAATGGACTGGATGAGGGAGAACAAATCGAAACTTAATCCAGACAAGACAGTGGTGCTCCTGGTCAGTTGAAAGGCAGATCAGGGAATAGGGATTCAGCCTACTGCACTCCCCCTGAAGACTCAGGTTCGCATTTTGGGGGTGCTCATGGATTCAGCCCTAAGCCTGGATGCTCAGGTTTCAGCAGTGGCCAGGGGTGGTTTTGCACAGTTAAAACTAGTGCGCCAACTGCTCCCATTCCTGAAGATGTCTGATCTGGCCATGGTGACACATGCCTTAGTTATATCCCGTTTGGATTACTGCAATGTACTCTACGTGGGGCTGCCTATGAAGAGTGTTCAGAAACTGCAGCTGGTCTAAACAGCTGCTGCCAGACTGTTGACTGGGGCTGGTTACAGAGATCATACAACTCCCTTGTTAAAACAGCTTCACTGGCTTCCAGTCTGTTTCTGGGCACAATTCACAGTGCTGGCTATGACCTATAAAAGCCCTATACGGCTCCAGTCCAGGTTATCTGAAATCCTGTATTCTCCCCTATGAACGTGCCTGTGTCCTGAGATCCTCTGGGGAGGCCCTTCTCTCAGTCCCACCACTGTCTCAGGCACGTTTGGTGGGAACCCAGGAGAGGGCCTTCTCAGTAGCTGCCCCACAGCTGTGGAATGCCCTTCCCAGGGAGGCTAGGATGGCTCCCTCCTTGATGTGTTTCTGGGGGCAGGCTAAAACATTCTGATTCCAGCAGGCTTTTGGGACATAGTTGGAGCCTGGGGGTAAGCTGCTAAAATGCTGTTTTAAAATGCTATCTTAATGTTTTTAATATAATTTTTATTGTTGTTCAATTATATTTTAACCTCTGTATATTTTCATATGTTTTAATTGTATATGTTTTAATGTTTGTAAACCACCTGGGGAAAAGGCAGGGTATAAATAATAACAACAACAACTCCCTGCCTGTTGATGTCAACTAGGCATCGATGTTGTTTCATTTTCAGTGCCTGCTGAAGACATTTTTATTTAAACAAACCTTCCCTGACAAATCAGGCACAGTTTTATTGGCATAATTTTATTGTAAAGCTTTTAATTCTCGTAGTGTGTGTGTGTGTGTGTGTATTCCTTTTTATTGTTCACCACATGGCCATGTTATTGGTACATAAATCAGTTGAAGCCCTTTTTAATTCTGCAAGAGCTTTGTCCACTTTTCCATGTTCCATTTTGAAAACCAACTTGTTTCTGATCTAGGGATGTCAGAGAATTCCACCACGGATCTTGGTGAGGCCAAATGCCAGTGTATTCGGCCCCCCGAAATCTGTAGTGGAACGGCCTGCCCCCCTGCCCCCCCCCGTGGATCCCCCCGGGATGAGACTTACCTGGGACGGATCGTCCGGGCAGCGGTGGCTGTGGCGGTGGCTGCGGCGGCGGCTGCGGCAGCTAGTCTTCTGACCGGTTGCCACTGCTGCCATTTGCAGGTGTGTGGGGTTTTTTTTACACCCACGTGATAGGCTACGTACGTTTTTACATAGTCTAAAACATCTGGGTTAAAAAGAAAATAAGGCGTACGCAAATGTTGGCGGCTATGGCCGCCGCCATTTGCGTTCCTTATTTTGGACCATCTTAGTCTACGTAAATAATTACGTAGACTAAGACAGCGAAAATAAGGGGAACACAAATAGCGTCCACTACGCTATTTGCATTCCCCTTATTTTTGCAGTCTTAGTCTACGTAAATATTTACGTAGTTTAAGACGTCAAAAATAAGGAACGCAAATGGCGGCGGCTGTAGCCGCCGCCATTTGCGTACGCAGGTTTTAGGTTTTTTTCCCCAGAGCCCTCTGCGGCCGGAAATCCGGCTGCGGACAGCTCTGGCCTGGCCGGGCCTGGCCGGCTGCTCCGCGGAGCCACCGCGGAGCGCAGCCGGCCAAGGATGATTTCGGGGGGGGGGAGGAACGGAGCGCCTCCCCCCCGTCCAGGATTCTGGGGTGAGGGACGGAGCGCCTCCCCCCCCGTCCAGGATTCCGGGGGGAGGGACAGAATGCCTCCCCCCCCCACCATCAGCATAATCTGCAAACATGTAAGTGATTTTCGTACATCCCTATTCTGATCCCTTTCATTCAGTTAGACACCTCACCCTACCACGAGAAGCAGCATTGCTGTTAGCTTTAAATGTAATACAGCTTCTTCTCTTTTTTATGGATAGGTGCTGCCACTTGCCATATGCAATGTTAACTGCCAACCAGGTTACAGAAAAAAGAAGAAGGAGGGGGAGCCATTTTGTTGCTATGACTGTCCTGTATGTCCAGATGGAAAAATGTCAAACCAGAAGGGTAGGAGAAATAATCTGCAGTATTACCGTGCATTGTATCTTCCATTGCTTTTATCATTAGCTGAGTTCTTGAAAACTAGGGATGAATGTGAGGGTTTGTTTGTTTTGTGTGTGTGGGGGGGGGGGTTAAGTAAGAGAACCTGAAACTGATAGATTCATCCATCCAGGCTGAGGGCTTTGAATGTTCAGCTCTTAAAAGTCTGTGTTTGAACCTTGAATATTCAAGCATTTTATTGCTGGATTAGGTTGCTTGGCAGCTATTTATTTATTTATTTATTCATTCCAATCAGACTCCTCATTTCTAACAGCTATAAAGGAAGCAAGCATAACATGGTCCTTTCCATGCTGGAAATCACTGTAGCTATTGAATTTGGCCCATGCAGATGGGTGGAAATCATTTCTATTTCTTTCTTTTTTCTAAGAATTTACCAAAATTTGCATTTTTTCATATTCAGGATGGGGGGGAAATGAGATAAAAATTGAATGCAGGGGAAAGCAAAATGTACAGATTCCTCCATCCCCTGTCTAAAAAAGGACTGAGATAATGACAAGCCATTAATGATGACACAGATAGGGATGGCGGAGAATTTCTCCCTGAAACTTCGGGGGGCCGAGCGCAGACGTATTCGCCCCCCCGAACAAGTTTCGGGGAGAAATTCTCCGCACCCCCCACCCCCCACACCCCCCCGGGACGGGGCTTACCTTTGCCGAATGTCCCTCCCGGCGGGGGTCTGGCCGGCGGTTCGGTGGGTGTTCGTGCGGGGCGGGAGCGGCAGCCAGTCTTTTGACTGGCTGCCGCCGCCGCCATTCCAATGAAAGAAAAAAAAAATGCCCCCGTGATAGGCTACGTGACGATTAACGTAGCCTATCATGGCTAGATCTGCAAAGTCAGCCATGATAGGCTACGTTAATCGTCACGTAGCCTATCACGGGTGACTTTTTAAAAAAAAAAAAGTGCATACGCTAATGGCGGCCCCCATAGGGAGCCGCCATTCGCGTTCCTTATTTGGTCGCTGTAGTCTACGTAAAGATTTACGTAGACTACGGTGAAAATAAGGGCAACGCAAATAGCAACAATAAATAAGCAAATAAATAAATAAATAGCAACAATAAACAAGCAAATAGCGTTGCCCTTATTTTCGCCGTAGTCTACGGAAATCTTTACGTAGACTACAGCGACCAAATAAGGAACGCGAATGGCGGCTCCCTATGGGGGCCGCCATTAGCGTACGCGCTTTTTTTTTTTTTAAAGTCACCCGTGATAGGCTACGTGACGATTAACGTAGCCTATCACGGCTGACTTTGCAGATCTAGCCATGATAGGCTACGTTAATCGTCACGTAGCCTATCACGGGGGCGTTTGTTTTTTTTAAAAAAAACTTTCAAGTTCGCGGCCGGGCGAGGCGGGAAGCCTCCTCCCCGGCCTGAATTTCGGCTGGGCGAGGCGGGAAGCCTCCCCCCCCCCGGCCTGAACTTCACGGGGGGAGCAGCGAAGCGCCTCCCCCCCACCGAGAACAAGCTTCGACGACAGGTAAGTGACTTTCGTCCACCCCTAGACACAGATCCTAAACAACATCAAATAAATGTCTTTATCATATAACATCAAATAAGTGTCTTTAATAATCACCTTCTATTTTCATTACCATAAGTTCCAGGTAAAGAAAACATTCACCAAGGTATGGTGGTGTATGTACCTAAAATATCTCATAACATAATAATTAGTCATATTTACTGGTAAATCAGGAGGCCAAACAAGTACTTCTGATAATTGATCAAATTTTACCCTCATTTCCATCTCTAACCTTACAAGAAAACAATGACATTTTCTGATTTTTAAGGCGTACTGGTAATGACCTACACAGGCTCTTTGCTTGGAAGAAAAGCAGAATACATTTAAAGAAATGACAACTCACTTTTATTCTGGTATTTCTGATAGATACTAGTGCACATCTAGAAAGACAAAGTATCTGAAAATATTATACTTAATAATATTATATTAAAAGTTTATTTCCAGCGTAGTTTCAAAATGTTACCATTTATCAAGAAAATTTTGGCTTGTCCAGAACTTTGAGGAAACCTATTTCTTTGCAGGCATTTTCTTGGATATATTTTACCTGACCTAGAAAAAGAGAATTGCATAAGTCATTTTAAGTATACATTGTTTACTAATGTAGATGCAATTTCATCTGCACCCACACGCAGATCTCATGCACATCCAAACTCCATTGATCTGGATGGAAACTTGTTTTGAAATACATGTTCATGTTTATCTGAGCCCATTCATTTGTGGGTGTGAGGAGCTGAATAAGGGATGTCTTCAATAGTCAAATGTTGTAGCATTGTATCATAGTGCAATCTTGCACAGGTTTACTCAGAAGTAATTCCCACTGAGTTCAATAACGCTTACTCCATTATAACTATGTATCAGATTACAGACTTAGGCTGCAATCTAATACCTATTTACCTGGGAGTAAGCCCCATGAATTAGTGGGACTTATTTCTGAGTAGACTTGAATACGATTGCACTATTAGAAAGGAATCCTATGGGCTGGACACCCATAGGATGGAGTACTCTAATGTCAGGCTGCTCCAAGTATCCAGTGATCTGCCAGCAAGAGCCTGGCAGTGTGGATGGAATGGAAGAGGATTTCTTGGCATCTCCATCCTCTGAAAAACATTTTTGCATTAAACAGGCCTCTATGTCCATCTAACCTTGATGGAGGCAGCAATGGTGGCTGAGAGGCCTTTGGATCCAGCCCTCATCCAGCCCATTACTGAGTCCAAGCACTGGTTCAGGACAGTCACTGCCTCATCTGAATTTGATAAAAAGGATAGGTAGAGTTGGGTGCCATCCACATATTGACAACATTTCACCCCATCCCTCTAGATAACCTTTTCCCATGGTTTCATGGAGATGTTAAAGAGCATGGGGGACAAAAAGGCCCTGAGGGACACTGCAACTGAGTCCCCACAGGGCAGAACTATAGTCCGCGATCACCATCTTCTGGAACCACCCATCCAAGTAAGAACCGAACCACTGTAAAACAATGCCTCCATCTCCCCAATCAGGCAGCCTCCCCAGAAGGATACCATTGCCAATGGTATCAAAACCCACTGAGACATCTAGGAGAACCAACAGGGATGCACTCCTGCATCTTTCCCCTGGCAAAAGTAATCTTACAGGGCAACAAAAGCAGTCTCTACCCCCAAACCAAGCCTAAAACCCAACGGATGCAAATGGATGGATGCAAATTATCATTACCGTGCAGAAGTACCTGAACCCACTTAATTACCTTGCCCAAAAGAGAAGATTGGACACTGATTTAAAATGGTTAAGGTCCCGAGCCTCTTCAAGAGAGGCCAAAGCACTGTCTTTTGAAAAAAAAAAAAATCTGTAGTTGGCCATCTCTCAAAGAAACATTGATCACTTCCTGGATCCAGGTCCTCCAGCCAGATCTACTGGCTGTAATTGGCTAAGAAAGGGTAGAGGTCAAGAGCACAGGTGGTCAGATGGAAAAAAATCCAAGCACTCTGCCCACATCACATTAATTTATGGAGATTAATCCCACAAAACTGGATAAGATGATACACTGGACAGCTCCATCATCTGGTTTGCATTGCCTATGGAGTCCAAGTCATGGCAGATCTGAATGACTTTATCTTCAATGTGTACTGTAAAATGATCACAACAAGCAGACAAGGGTTCAATTAGATTTTTTTCTGATCAGCATGTAAGGCCATGAACTACCTGGAAAAGCTCTGCAGAGCAACACTGCAAGGATGCAAAGATGGTGGTGCCATCACTGCCACAGAGTAGGCTTAATAATGGGCTCTAACCTGTATTCAGTCAGATTACGCATGAGACTTCCACCATCTGAGTTCAATATGCCTTTCCCTTCTCTACATAGCCCTCAGCTCCACAGAATACTATGGTGTCAAGCAGGCTTGGCCAGAAAGAAGGAGGTGCTCAGGAGTGACCATATGAACTGCCCAGATCACCTCCATATCCCACCGGGAGACTAAGGCTTCAACAGGAGCGCCAGCCATATCATCAGGAAAATCACCTAGAGGCCTCAGGAATCCATCAGATTCCATCATTCAACAGGAGCACAGTTCTAATAAGTCCCCACCTTTGCAGAGGGGGAATGGATCTAGAAGTCTAAACCTCAATAGAGCATGATTTGACCATGGCAATGGGTCCAGGGTTAGGTCCCCTATTTCCAGATCACCATCCTCCTGCCCAGTAGTGAAGATTAAATCAAAAATATGTTCAGCTGCATGCATTGGGCCAATGACATCATGTTGGGATAGCATCATTGTTGTCATAGCAGCCATGAAGTCATGAGCCACCCCAGAAATCATAGCCTCGGTGTGGAAGTTGAAGTCATCCAGGACCAACAGCCTGGGTGTCCTCAAAACCAAGTCTGAGACCACTTCTATTAACTCAGGCATGGAGACCATTGGACAGCAGGATGGGCAGTACACCAAACGAAATCCCTAATCTGTCTCAAGAGCCCAGCACCAGGTACAGTCATTCCAGATTTGGACTCACCCAGACAGGAAGTCTAGAGAGGGAGATGGAACTCCTATAGCTTATAGCAACTCAGCTCCTTGATCTTCAAGTTTATGCTGTTGCTGTACAAAATAACTGGGTGGTCACAGCTGGGATATATTAACCTCTCCCAATCAGGTTTCAGTAATGCACATCTGGTTGGCTTTCTTACCCATAATCAAGTCATGGATGATAAGAGATCTTATTGTGAACTGATCTGGCATTAATTAACAGCACTAGCAGACCTGAGTGCATGCTGATAGGACAACAGTCTCCAACCAGTTGGTAGAAAATAGTGTCTATTGCTACAGATGTCACAATAGACACTAAATGGCTACTCTTACATCTCTTTAGCTGGCCTATTGCCATATCTTCCCCTGCCCATAATTACTTCAATAGTAGCACCCCCATTACCTCATCTCCAATTACTTCCTCCTCCTAAACACATCTCCAAGAGTTAATAAACTAATCCATTGGCTCTTCCAAAAGCCAAATTTAAGCCCAACTCAGTGCACACATAAACAGCAGTTTCAAGGTCAATGGCTGGATGGAATGCAGTTCATGAGACAGGCACTTCCACAAGTGAAGAAACACAGTGGGCTCCCTCAGCCCAGTTAGCAGCTGGGAAATATGACATAAGGCTAAGCTTTCTCACCTGCCCTCCAAGTATGCATGTTTTAAAGATAGATACTGATGGAGATGACCCTTCCTGTGTGCAAACTTCCCCATTTAAATTGTGCTCCCAACAGCCTGAAAAACAGCACCTTGGCGGGCTGTCAGGAGCTTGACTGTTCTGAGTTAGAGGAGAAGAGAAATCCCTGTATGTCCTTTTCCCCTAACACAACTATGGTAGCAGTAGCAGAGGCACATGGGGGAGAAATCGGGGGGGCACAGCATGGGCGTCTGTGACACACTGCACAGGAGGCCTCCATGGGTTGTCCATATATTGTCTAACCCATATTGTTTCAGCATAGAAAACAAGAACACTACCCTTGATGTTTCATTGCCTTTACATTCTTGACAATGTCCTCTTCCCACTGCCAATGGCACAGATCTGTGTGCTTACATTCAGGGCTTCATCACATGGAGCTTTTATCCTGTGATTGAGATTGCTCCTTCACGGAAGTTTGAGGGCTCTTTACATGTCGCCGTGACCCTGCCATGACCCCCCTGAACAAAATGCCCTTTGTTCCATTTTTAAATAGATCGCAGATAATGAGCTATCAAATTACCCTATTGTGTTCCACTTCAGTTTCCTCCGTGAAAAGAGTTAAAGCTGAAACAAAAGGAGCGAGATCTATGAAAGATAATGGAAGACTGAGATATGGGGGAAAGCGGGGGGGCGGGGGAGGAAGCACATGTAAAGAGAGTCAGTGGTGATCTTGCATTTAAAACAGAAGCAGAAAGCCCTGTTTTAAATGCAGGATTATAGGCTGGTGTAGAAATGTCCTCACATTATGTTTCAAAGACAATTATTCTATGGGCAGAGCACCAAACAGTGGAGATGGATGGATGCACTTCATTGGGAAAAGGGTGGAAAATATCAAAAGAAAAATGAGGTCGTAGTACAGAGTTTGACATATTATCTGTGACTGTTTTATTTTTCAGATGTGGTTGAATGTTCAAAATGCCCAGGAAATCAATATCCAAATAGGAAAAAAAATCAATGCCTTCCCAAGGGTACAAATTTCCTCTCATTCACAGAACCTTTGGGGATGGTTTTAACTTTCTTGGCTCTGTCTTTTTCTCTGCTCACAGCTTTGGTGGTAGGAATATTCATCAAGAATCAGAACACTCCCATCGCCAAAGCCAATAATCGGGACATCACCTACTCTCTGCTCATCTCTCTGTTACTCTGCTTCCTCTGTGCCTTGCTATTCATTGGACGGCCTCATACAGTGACCTGCTGTTTACGTCAAGCTGCTTTTGGTGTAATCTTTTCAGTGGCTGTTTCTTGCATATTGGCAAAAACCATCACAGTGGTTCTGGCTTTCATGGCTACCAAGCCAGGATCCAAGATGAGGAGATGGTTGGGGAAAAGATTGGCAAATTCTATTATTTTTGTTTGTTCCCTTATTCAAGCCAGTATTTGTGGTATATGGCTCTCCACTGCTCCTCCATTCCCAGATATTGACATGCACTCTCTGGATGAAGAGATCATATTGGAATGCAATGAAGGGTCAGACACTATGTTTTATTGTGTTTTGGGCTACCTGGGATTACTGGCCATTGTCAGCTTCACTGTGGCTTTCCTAGCCAGGAAGTTACCTGACACTTTCAATGAAGCCAAGTTCATCACTTTCAGCATGTTGGTCTTTTGCAGTGTTTGGCTCTCGTTTGTTCCATCTTACCTGAGCACCAAAGGAAAATACATGATGGCAGTGGAGATTTTCTCCATCTTGGCCTCCAGTGTTGGTTTACTGGGTTGCATCTTTTTCCCCAAATGCTACATAATTATCCTGCGGCCGGGGATGAATACAAAGGACCAGCTAATAAAAAGGAATTAGTTTTAAAAACTCTATGTGTTTGTTGTGTTTATTGAAAGGGGGTGTTCTCTGGAGTTCGAGAAATATGGAAGGTCTAGTCACGGTGCATATACAATATTGATCACAAAACCTTCCAGTTTAAGACCAGAGTTAAGGCTATTTCATGATTGTCCAAACTCTGAAAACCCAGGAAATTGGAAGCTAAGTGTGATACCTGATGTGCTCCATGATTGGTGATGATGTTGTGCAATGTCACAAACTGTGCTTACATACAACTTACCCTCCATGCACTTTTCCTTGGTCTTTCAGGACTAAATCCAGATGGGGAAGATGGAATGCCTGTGATCTATATTGCCTTATGAAGCATCTCAGGTTTAATGTTTTGCTAGAGGAATCCTCTTGTGAGTTGATCCTTCTGCTCCCTCATCTGTGCATTCCATCTCCACCTAGGGATGGCGGAGAATTTCTCCCCGAATCTTTGGGGGGCCGAGCGCCAACGCAGTTGGCCCCCTGAAATCGGCGGTGAAATTCTCCGCCCCCCGCCCCCCCCCGGGATGGGACTTACCTTTGGTGAATGTCCCTCCCGGCAGCAGGTCCCGGCGGCGGTTCGTCACGGGCGGGGGCGGTGGCCGGTCTCCCAACCAGCTGCCACCGCCGCCATTGCAAAAAAAAAAACTAAAGTAAAAAAAACACAACACACCTGTGCATAGGCTATGTAACAATTTACGTAGCCTATCACGGCTAGATTTCCAAAGTCAGCTGTGATAGGCTATGTAAATCATCACGTAGCCTATCATGGGTGACTTTGGAAAAAAAAAGCCCATACGCAAATGGCAGCGGCCCATGGGCATTGCCATTTGCGTTCCTTATTTTGGCACGTCTAGTCTATGTAAAGATTTACGTAGACTACGGCGAAAATAAGGGCATGCTATTTGCGTTGCCCTTATTTTCGCCGTAGTCTACGTAAATCCTTACGTAGACTAGACGTGCCAAAATAAGGAACGCAAATGGCGGCGCCCATGGGCCGCCACCATTTGCGTACACGCTTTTTTTTTTTTTTTCATAGTCACCCGTGATAGGCTACGTGACGATTTATGTAGCCTATCATGGCTAACTTTGGAAATCTAGCCATGATAGGCTATCTAAATCATCATGTAGCCTATCACGGGGTCTTTTTTTTTTAACTTTTTGTTTCGCGGCCAGGGAGATGGGGCGCTTCTCCGCGGCCTGAATTTCGGCCGGGCGAGGCGGGAAGCCTCCCCCCCGGCCTGAATTTTGGCCGGGCGAGGCGGGAAGCCTCCCCCCCTTCACCTGAACTTCGGGGGGAAAAGTGAAGCGCCTCCCCCCCGCCGCGAAGGCAAGCTGCGAAAAGGTAAGTGACTTTCGTACATCCCTATCTCCACCACCACCCCATTTTTCTTTCTTAGGATCAAACCACATGTTATTTTAAAGATGTATCTTTTATTTTCATTTTTACTCAAAAGTAAGCACAGAGGACCTAATATGGAGCAGGACTGTAAAGTGAGGGTAAAGGACTGTAGCCCTTTGCCTGGAAGTTTCTTTTCAGCTAGAAGCCTTTTTAGCAGTGTCAATTGGAGTTATGGGGGCATGAAGCAAACTGGGACCACAGTGAGGGGAAAGGTTTAAAGTCTCCCTATCCACACCCATACTAGAGTTCCAATCCATACCCATTCCCTCTCCTCGCTTGTAGAGCTTACATGTGAGAATGACTGAATAGGGCTAGATTCTCACAATCATCTTAATGAGTGTCCATAGATGTGAATGCATGTTCACTTTAATGTGTAAATATATACCTAGTGTGAGTCATGATCCTTGCACATCCTTTTCCATCCACACAGAAACAAACAGAAGGGATTGAGGCTTTCACACTGTATTTCTGCCCTCAAGAAGTCAACACATGGGCCCTAATCTGATATGCCCTTTAATCTACCATGCAGAAAGAAGATCAGGGATTGGGGCCCTTGTGCTGAATTTCTGCTTTCAGGAAGGTGTTGTGAGGCCCTGGTCCTTCTCCTTTTCTGACCTATGTATTACACACACACACACACACACACACACAATTCCCTGAAGATCTAATTGCATGTTACTTTAAATATATAGCAATGTCTTTTTTCTTCTTTGATCAAAAGTAAGCTCATGCGTAAGCTAATATGGATCACGATCATCAAGTGATGGATAGGAGATGTTGATCCTTTGCCCTGTGCCTGAAATTTACCTTAAAACTGGATGCCATTTTCGCAATATAAATTGGCGGCATGGGGTGATGGTGGATCCAGATTGGAACCACAACAGGGGACAAAGGGTTAAAGTCTCCCTACCCACCCACCACCTATACTAGGATTCTAATACTTGTAGTAATGTGTAGTCTCACTTTATGAGGTTACATTCCATAATTAAAGGAATATACATTATAAATAGAAGCCCCCTGTAATATTCCTCTGAAAACACTGGAGTACTGGCAACATTCCAACATTGAAACTTTTCCTTTCCCATCCTATCCCCTGTTCATCAGATCCTATTATAGGAAATGCCATAAGATAAATATCTCTACTCCAGTGGTCCGACTAAAGACAATTCATGGGGGAAAATATGGCCATGAGCGCTTCTGTGACCAGGGACTTCTCCACATGGAGCTTTTGCTATTGAGATTGGTTACTCATGGACGTTTCTGGTCCTTTAGATAATGTCATCAATGTCCATGGTGTCTCCTGCACTAAATGACCTTTATTCCATTTTTTAAAAGATTGGAGATAAGGAGCTATCAAATTACAGTACTTGAGTTCCACTTGAGTTATCTCCATGAAAAGAGGAAAACCTGCAATAAGAGGAGCTGGACCAGAAAAAACATATGGAAGACTCAGATGAGGGGGAAAGGGAGGGGGAGAGGAGTGTGTGTAAAGGGATTCTATTGTGATTCTGCTTTAAAATAGCATCAGAAAGCCCCATTTTAATGTGGGATTTTAGTAGGGATGTACGAAAGTTCCGCCACGGATCTTGGGGAGGCGGAATGCCAGCGCATTTGGCCTCCCAAAATCGGTGGTGGAACGCCCCCCCCCCCGGGATGGGACTTACCTTAGGCAGATCTTCCTGGCGGCGGCTGCTCCGGCGGCGGCTCCGGTGGCAGTGCAGCGGCGGTGCAGCGGTGGCTGCGGCGGCCAGTCTTCCGGTAAATACTTACAGTATTTACTGTAAATACTTACGCTGGGACCCGCCGCCGAGAGGGACATTCGAAGGAGGTAAGTCCCATCCCGGGGGGGCAGCGGGGTGGTGGTGGAGAATTTCATGGCCAATTTCGGAGGTCCAAATGCGTTGGCATTCGGCCTCCCCGAGCTTCGTGGAGAAATTCTCTGCCAACCCTAGCAGGGACGCAAATGGCGGCCCTGCATTAGCCGTGATAGGCTACGTAAGTATTTACATAGCCTATCACGGCTATGAAGAAGAGGAAGTGATGGCGGCCGCAGGACGGCCACCATTCGCAAAGCAGGGCAGACAGGAGCAGGTAAGTGCTCCGTTTTGCATGCCTTTTGTGGGGTGGGGGCAGCGGGGACCTCATCCCGCACGCCTTTCCTGGGTTGGGGGGGCGGGAGCTTCGTCCAGCAAAAGATTTCGGGGGGCCGAATGCATTCGGCCTCACCGAGATCCGTCACGGAATTCTCTGACATCCCTAGAGATTACTGCAGAAAAAAAAGGTGGACGAGATGTATAAATGAATACATGCAAAACTGACATGGACCAGAAATAGAGTGATATGTCCACCCAGAAGGGACTAGGCAGATGGAGCACATAAAACCTATGATGTTCAGTCTGCATTGTGACCAATTTGTTTCCATGTTTAAATCAAGGTGCTGGTTCTTATTCTTAAATCACCACATGGGGTGAGACATGAGTACCTTAAGAATCACTTTCTACCTCCTCTCATGTACTTTGTTCAGTGTCTGAGAGCACAATCCTTTGTTATCCATGTTTGATAGAGAGAAGGCTAAGAAGCATATTGGAACTGAGAGAGACTAGGGATGGGCAAATGAGAGCTGATCGTGATTGCCCAGATTCTCCAAGCACTGAGTTGATGCTCTTCTCACCTCCATTTGTGATCACTGTTTGTGTTGTGCGAATGGGAAACTGTGCAAAAAACAAACAAAAAACATGATAGAACTGGAAAGTTGTGCAAAAGAAGTCCAAAGTTATGCAAAGTTCCCCCATACGCTAAAGCATGAAATGGCACAACTCTAAAGTTGCATCATTGTAAACTGTTTTTTTTTTTAGTGTAATTCTCAAATATGAGCACATGATTGAGAATTAGTGAACATTTTTGGAGAACATACTCTCCTGCTTGTGTTCAGGGTTGTGAACACATCATGGTCACATATTTTTCAAACCGAAACAACATTTTCATACATCCCTAAGAGAGGCTGGCCTCAAGACCTTCATGGGTGAACAGGGATGCATCTGTTTTCTACAGTGAAATTGTTATATCTGGAGGAGAGAGACACTGTAATGGAAAGTAGCTACATCTCTCAGACCACACTGCATGGAGTCACTCACCAATATCCCTGCTGAAATTCAGCCCCCAATGCATGGAGGTTTGTGGAATAGGCAACAGGGAGTCCAGGGACATGAAAAAGTGGCAGAGCTGATGGGCTGATCCCCACTCTCTCCCTCCCACGACGGTAATTAAATGGAGGTGGGGAGAATGATTGAAGATGTCTAAGGATTCATCTCATGCCACTGGGGGTGGGGTCCCCACTTTCTAGAAGAGAGACACTAGTATGGGAAATGGATGTATCAGCCAGTTCTCCTCCATATTTCACACTACCAAAAGTACTGAAGGGATACTTTGAAGGCAACACGATGCAGGAACTTCAATGACAACTTCCCTAAGTGGTCAAAAGGAAGATGACTCATTGGGAATACATTGATTTGTGGACTTCAGTGGTGCCTTCAGGAAAGAGAAGGCATATGAAAAAAGGAGAGGTGCAAATTTTTAAGGAAAGGGGGATTGTGTGTCCAGATTTGGGTCTGTTAATGTACTCCCTAAAAAAAAGTGTGCTCATACATTAGGCTGATTTCCATGTGAAACATTACCTGCTAATGTTGCAGATTTGGAGGATACAGGGGAGCTCTGTCCACTATGGCTCCAAGCTTGGGCCTGAGTGAGAACATCTTATGTAAAGCATGTGCTATGGTTTGCACTGCATTGTAGATGCTATAGTTTGGCCAGTCATGCGCATTTCAGAGAGAGCTCCAGAGAGGCTCTCCAACTTCACTTGCCAGTCCATTTATCATTGTTCTCTTCATACTAGGCATGGCGGAGAATTCCGTCATGGATCTCGGTGAGGCCGAATGCCAGCTCATTCAGCCCTCTGAAATCCATGGTGGTACGAAGCCCCCCTGCCCCATGAAATGGGCTTGGAACAGAGCACCTACTTGCTGCCATCCGCTCTGCATTGCGAATGGCGGCCGCATCTGTGGTCGCCATTCACTTCTTCCACATAGCCGTGATAGGCTATGTAAATACTTACAGAGCCTATCACAGCTAATGAAGGGATGCCATTTCAGAAGCTGTGATAGCTACGTAAGTATTTACGTAGCCTATCACGGCAAAACTAAGGGAACGCAAATGGTGGTGGCTACGGCAGCCACCATTTGCGTTCCCTTTTTTTCCCACCGTGACAGGCTATGTAAATATTTATGTAGCCTATCACAGCAAAACAGAGGGGGGCAAATGGTGTAGTGGCTGCCATTTGCGCCCCTCTGTTTTCCCGTAATAGGCTACATAAATATTTATGTAGCCTATCATGGTGGGAAAAAAAGGGAACGCAAATGGCGGCCACCATAGCCGCCGCCATTTGCGTTCCCTTTTTTTTTTTTGCCATGATAGGCTACGTAAATATTTACGTAGCCTATCATGGGCTGGCGTAGGGACGCAAATGGCGTCCCCTACACAGGATGCC
Organism: Heloderma charlesbogerti; assembly: GCA_026122225.1. Lineage (NCBI taxonomy): Eukaryota > Metazoa > Chordata > Lepidosauria > Squamata > Helodermatidae > Heloderma > Heloderma charlesbogerti. The sequence continues at coordinate 517,894 of JANEZZ010001545.1, read as the reverse complement.
ATTTGCGTCCGCACCAGCCCGGCAGTGGCTAGAGGCCTCGCTGTGGGTTGGCCCAGCCAGCGGCTCCACGGCCTGGCCGCGGAGCGGAGCCAGACGGGCAGGATTCTGGGGGGGAGGAACAGATCGCCTTCCCCCGTCGAGGATTCCGAGGGGAGGAATGGATTGCCTCCCCCCACCTGCAGAACCTGGTGGAGCCAGGTCAGTGGGGTTTCGTACACCCCTACTTCATACTCATTAGCAGAATCAGAAAATATGCAGATGAACACTTCCCCCTTTCAGGGGGAAAACTGTCTCCTTTCAGTGAATTAGGCCATAGATTCTGAAGGAATTTTGGAAACCCCAGCACTTCCTTTGAGTGAATTGCAAAAGACAAGACTCCATTGAAGACTTGTACAATCAGGGCCAGAAATATCAGAACAAGGATAACTGTTTTGGCAGTTGGCCTCTGTACACCACCACATTGAAGTTGAAAGGAAACACACCCAGATGGGAATGAAGTCAGGACTTTCAGCTGTAATTCAAGGGGTCTGACAAAAGTGGGGCACTAACCATTCAGGAAGGACAGCCAGTGGCATACACACACACCCATCGTTGGTGGCTCATAAGTAATGGAACAAACCAACATCATTTCAAACTTAAGGATAGGGATGTCAGAGAATTCCGCCACAGATCTCGGGGAGGCCGAATGCCAGTGCATTCAGCCCCCCGAAATCTGTGGCGGAACGGCCTGCCACCCCCTCGCCCACCTGCGGATCCCCCCAGGACGAGACTTATCTGGGGCAGATCCTCCGGGCAGCGGCGACTCCAACGGCGGCTCCGGCGGCGGCTCTGGTGGTGGCTTTGGCAGCAGCTTCGGCAGCCGGTCTTCCGACCGGCCGCCACCACCGCTGCCATCATTTCCAGGCTTGTGGGGGGGGAAAGAAGATGCGATAGGCTACGTAAAGATTTACGTAGCCTATCATGGCTAGGTTTAAAAAAGAAGACAAAAAAAGACGTGATAGGCTATGTAAATCTTTATGTAGCCTATCATGGTTGGGGGTGGGTTAAAAAAAGAAACCCATATGCAAATGGCGGCGGCTATGGCCGCCGCCATTTGCATTCCTTCTTTTTACTGTCTTAATCTATGTAAATATTTACGTAGACTATGATGGCGAAAATCAGGGGGAACGCAAATAGCATACCGGCGCTATTTGCATCCCCTTTTGATTTGCCGTTTTAGCCTACATAAAGATTTACGTAGGCTAAAACGGTGAATGAAAAGGGGACGCAAATAGCGCCTGCTATGCTATTTGCGTTCCCCTTGATTTTTGCCATCATAGTCTACGTAAATATTTATGTAGATTAAGACAGCCAAAAAGAAGGAACGCAAATGGTGGTGGCTGTAGCCGCCATTTGCGTACGTGGTTGTTGTTGTTGTTGTTGTTTTACCCAGAGCCCTCCGCGGCCGGAAATCCAGCTGCGGACGGCTCTGGCATGGCCGGGCCGGGTCTGGCCGGCTGCTCCGCAGAGCTGCCGCTGAGCACAGCCGGCTGTTCGAGGATTCCGGGGGGAGGAATGGAGCACCTCCCCCCCCGGCCAGGATTCCGGGGGGAGGACGGAACACCTCCCCCCCACCATCAACATAATCCGCGAAAGGTAAGTCACTTTCGTACATCCCTACTTAAGGATCGCCTTTAATACCTGAATGAAAATCCTTTGCAGTCAATGACTGCCTGAAGTCAGGAACCCATGGACATGGCCAAATGCTGAGTTTCCTCCCTTGAGATGCTTTGTCAGGCCTTTGCTCCAGCTGCCTTCAGCTGCTGCTTGTTTGTGGGTCTTTCTGCCTTCAGTCTTGTCTTCAGTAAGTGAAAAGCATGCTCTATTGGGTTGAGATTTTTTATTTATTATTTATTATTGCATTTATTTCCTGCCTTTTTTCCTCTTGAAAGGAACCCGAGGAGGCTTACATTATCATCCACCTCTCCATTTTATCCTCACAACAACAACCCTGTGAGGTAGGTTGGGCTGAGAGTGTGTGACTGGCCCAAAGTCACCCAGTGAGCTTCCATGGCCGAGTGGGGACTAGAACCCAGATCTCCCAGCTCCCAGTCCAACACTCTTGCCACTACACCACACTGGCTCTCTGTGACTGACTTGGCCATTGAAGAACATCCCACTTCTTTGCCTTGAAAAACTCTTGGGTAGCGTTTGCTGTATGTTTTGGGTCATTATCCATCTGCAAGATGAAGCGGCGTCCTATCAGTTTGGCAGCATTCGGCTGAATCTGAGCAGAAAGTATAGCCCTATACACTTCAGAATTCATCCTGCTGCTTTTATCAGCAGTCAGATCATCAATAAACACCAGTGACCCAGTTCCATTGGCAGCCATACATGGCCAGGCCATAACACTGCCTCCACCATGTTTGACAGATGATGTAGTATGCTTTGGATCATGAGCTGTTCCTTTCCTTCTCCATACTTTTCTCTTCCCCTTCATTCTGGTACAAGTTAATCTTGGTTTCATCAGTCCAAAGAATCCTATTCCAGAACTGGACAGGCTTTTTTAGGTGTTTGCTAGCAAAGGCTAATCTGGCCTTTCGGTTCTTGAGCATCACCAGTGGTTTGCACCTTGTTGTGAAGCCTCTGTATTTACATTCATAAAGCTGTCTCTTGACTGTAGATATTGACAATGACATGCCTACCTCCTCAAGAGCATTCTTGACCTGGCTAGATGTTGTGAAAGGGTTCCTCTTGACCATGAGCAGAATTCTGTGGTCATCCACTTTAGTTGTCTTCTGTGGTCTGCCAGGCCTTTTGCTGTTGCTGAGCTTGCCAGTTAATAGGGATGTATGAAAGGTACTTACCTTTCCATGGATTATGCTGATGCTGGGAGGGAGGCGTTCCGTCCCTCCCCCGGAATCCTGGCCAGGGGGGGAGGCGCTCCATTCCCCCCCTCGGAACCCTGGCCGGCCAGTTCCGCTCCGCAGGGGTTCTGCAGAGCCGCCGGCCGGTTCTGCCAGCAGCCGGACATCCGGCCACTGGCTAACAGGGACGCAAATGGCGGCGGCCGTTGCCGCCGCCGTTTGCATCCCTGCAGTCAGCCGTGATAGGCTACGTAAATGTTTACGTAGCCTATCACAGCTGATTAAAAAAACAACAACAACACGCTTATGTAAATGGCGGCGCCCATGGGTGCCGCCATTTGCGTTCCTTATTTTGGCACGTCTTAGTCTACGTAAACATTTACATAGACTAAGACGGCGAAAATAAGGGGAACACAAATAGTGTAGCTATGCTATTTGCGTTCCCCTTATTTTCAGCGTCTTAGTGTACGTAAATGTTTACACAGACTAAGACATGCCAAAATAAGGAACGCAAATGGCGGTGCCCATGGGCGCCGCCATTTGCGTACGCGCGTGTTTTTTTTTTAATCAGCCATGATAGGCTACGTAAACATTTACGTAGCCTATCACGGTGTTTTTTTAAAATCTAGCTGTGATAGGCTACGTAAATCTTTACATAGCCTATCACTTTTTTTGTTTTTTGTTTTTGTTTACCTGGAAATGGCGGCGGCGGCAGCCAGTCAGAAGACCGGCAGCTGCCACTGCCACCGAACCGCCGCTGCAGCCACCGCCGCCAGGAAGATCCGCCTATGGTAAGTCCCATCCCAGGTGGTGGGGGGGGGCATTCTGCCACCAATTTCGGGGGGCCGAATACGCTGGCATTCAGCCTCCTCGAGATCCATGGTGGAACTTTCGTACATCCCTACCAGTTAATTCCTTCTTTTTCAGGATGTTCCAGACTGTTGTGTTGGCCACTCCCAATGTTTTTGCTATATCTCTGATGGGTTTGTTTTGTTTCCTCAGCCTAATGATGACCTCCTTCACTTGCATGGACACCTCTTTGGACCTCTGGTTGGGAGTTCCAGTGAACAGCTACCAGATGCAAATGTAACACTCAGAACCCCCTCCAGGCCTTTCATCTCCTTGACTGGTCATAGGGTACCCAGGAAACCGGCCACACCTGGCCATTCAACTGCTTGTCAGCCATTCGTTCCATTACTTATGAGCCACCAACAATGGGTGTGTGTGTATGCCACTGGCTGTACTTCCTGAATGGTTAGTGCCCCACTTTTGTCAAACCTTTCATTACAGCTGAAAGTCCTGACTTCGTTCCCATCTGGGTGTTTCCTTTCAACTTCAATGTGGTGGTGTACGGAGGCCAACCGCCAAAACAGTTATCCTTGTTCCGATATTTCTGGCCCTGACTGTATATATATAATATACACATATACGTGTGAGATATATATATATATATATATACACACACACACACACATACATACACACACACACACACACACACTCCACTTCCAGCTCATGATCAAACCTCCTGTTAGTTATCTCAGAAGACTCTTGGGTGAATGGGTTTGTTTTTTTTCCAGGGAAACAGCTGGATTGAGAGAGAATCTCCCCCACACATAGACAAACGTAATGGAAGAATACAGTTCTTCATATTCCCTGGTATGTTTATTCCCCATTTTGTCCATTCCCTGAGCATGTGCAGAGTGTGCTTTTTATTCAAACAAAGATAAGCTTGCTAATCTTTCCCTTCATGCTGCATTTGTACAACTGTGACTGCTTCAGAAAGAACTTTCCATTATACTATCTCTTTTTCATGAGTTTCATAACAGAAGTGTGGTGTAGTGGTTAGAAGCCAGCCCAAATTCACCCAGTGAGATAACTAGCAGGAGGTTTGATCGTGAGCTGAATGTGGAAATACAAAGCTGAGCTGGGGGCAAGTGGGGTGCTGACATGTGTAGGAGTAAGTTGCATTGAACTCAGTAAGACTTACTTCTGAATAGACATGCACAGAGTTGGTTCTCCTCTCCATTTTAGCCTCACAACATCAACAGCAATGCTGGATGTGGAAATATAAAGCATAGCAGGGAGAATAATACCTCGTGCAGGGCTCCAGACCGGCATGGTCATTTTAAAAGGTTCTTTCTTTCTTTCTTTCTTTCTTTCTTTCTTTCTTCTTCATTCTTTCTTTCAAACAGCATTGCTTTAAATAAAGAGTGCATCGCTCAGGCACACCTAGTACAGCCTTGTTTTGGGAAGCCCCTAGGAGGAGGAAGTGTTTTGGCTGAAAGTAATTACTGCAGTCTCAGGGCAGGGGAAAAAATATGTGAATATCTACAAAAAATAGCCATTCTTACAGAAGTTATGCAGACTCATGGAGATGGCTGGGTACCGGAATTACGGTTGTCGGTACGGATTTTACCTGTAACTGCTACTTTATCCACTAAGTCATCTCTGTTGGTTAGGATCAAGCCAAAGATAGCCGATCCTCAAATTCCTTCCTCTAATTTCTGTAGAAGGAAATTATCAGCAATACAAGTCAGAAATCTCTTGGAGGGGCCACGTTTTGCAGAATTTGTCTCCCAACAAATATCGAGGAAATTGAAGTTCCCCATTACTTCTACATCATGCTTCCTTGAAACACTGGCAATTTTCTTTTCAAAGTTTCATCCTTGTCTTCTCCTTGATTGAGTGGCTGGTAGTAGACTCCGACCACCATCTTCCTTTTATTCCTTTTTAAAAGAAATGTTAGGAGCCTCCCCCTTGACCTCCCCTGCCGTACTCCCCCGTCCAACTCCCGTTTGATCTCCCTGTTAGTCAGATATTACTATAGTATTTATTATTTATTTATTTCATTTCTATACCGCCTCATGGCCAGAGCTCTCTGGGCCATTTATGACAATTCATAAACAATACAACAATGTACAAAAATACAACATGATAAAAACAGTCTGCAATTTTTCAACACAAAAAATTAAAATGATGTGAACAGCTAAAATCAATTTTAAATAAACAATATTTTCCCTAATTGATCTGTTCAAAACAGCAGATGCTGATGCCCTATCATGTACAGACTAGTCTGTTGTCAACCAATGTGAATGCCAGAGCTAGCAGCAATCTCTCTGTACTCATAAGGACCCTACCTGTGGCTGTGAAGGGAAAAATAAAGCAAGCATGGGGGGAAGGGAAAGAAGAGATGAAACTACCAGGCCCCAGACAGGGCTGGTTGAGGCTTTGCTTGGTCTGGTCTATACATCTTTTCACTCCCTGTGTACAGCCCCCATGTTACTCTATCAAGCTAAGTGGTTAATATTCTAATCAAAATTAGAAGTAATGGGTATGTGGAAATCTCGCTTTTAAAAATAAAAATAAAGAATCAATATTTCCTCTTCCCAGGGTTAAGTTCATGCTTTTTTGGGCCAGGTTCCATTGCAATAAATGCCGGACTTCCATGTTCTCAGCTGTATCTAGTGTCAGGCCTATGCTGAGGCCATGAATGTTCCTACCAAACCTTTATTTTTCATCTCAGCATCCAAGATGACTGTAGTGTGAACTGGAGAACTTGGCTCCTATGGTACAGCAAGCACAATGCACTGTTTTGTTAACAAGTCGAAGAGCTACATCTTTATCAGACGCCCTGCTGTATGTCCCACCACTAAGTGAGGCTAGGTTGGTAGGTACATCAAACAGGGCCTTTTCTGTAGCAGCACCCTGACTGTGGAACCCTTTCCCAGTGGAAATCCAATTGGGTCTATCCCTACTAATCTTTAGAAAGGCAGTAAAAACTGTATGGTTCCATCACACCTTTGATGGACTTCAATATTGTTTTTGCCTGTTTTAAAGGGTTTTTTTTTAATCTGGCAAGATTTTAGTGCAACATTATTTTAGATTGCACATCACTTTGAGGGCCCTGGTCAGCACAAAGGTGATTTATAAATACCTTTAATAAATAATAAAGAAAAAAGAATCTCAGGCTCCATGACCATGACTGGTTTTCCTTTCCTCGCTAGTCCAGGTACTACTTCATATTATCTTCTGACTGCAGAGGAGGATGTTTAATAGCCCTATTCCATTCTGTCCCAAAAAAGGACTCTGAGAGGTGATCAAGGAGAATTCATTAGAGCTTACTAGGTTATGTCCCAGACTCAGGGACTCAGCCTATGGCTCCTGGTACTTTATGTTTTAGGAAGTGCCAGGGGTACCCAGAAGCAAGTGCTGGTGTATTCAGTGGGGCTTACTCTCAGGTAACTATGCATATGATTAAAACAGTTGAGCCTTACTTTTATTTCCTTTTAAGCATGTCCTTGCTGTTCAACCCAGGCCTTAGTATAATTATGTAGCATTTGGGGAAAAAGATGCAACCCAGTAATCCAGCACTTGAGGCCAAGATGGAGAAGATCTCCACAGCCACCATGTATTTTCCTTTGGTGCTCAGGTAAGAGGGAACAAAGGATAACCAAACACTGCAAAAGACCAACATGCTGAAAGTGATGAACTTGGCTTCATTGAAACTATCTGGCAACTTCCTGGCTAGGAAAGCCAGTGTGAAGCTGACAATGGCCAGAAATCCTAGGTAGCCCAAAACACAATAAAACATTGTGTCTGAGCCTTCGTTGCATTCCAGTATGATTTCTTCAGCCAGAGAGTGCATGTTAGAATCTGGGAATGGAGGAGCAGTACATAGCCATGCAGCACAAATACTGGCTTGAGTAAGGGAACAAGCAAAAATAATAGAATTTGCCAATCTTTTCCCCACCCATTTCCTCATCTTGGATCCTGGCTTGGTGGCCATGAAAGCCAGAACCACAGTGGTGGTTTTTGCCAATATGCAAGAAACTGCCACTGAGAAGATGATGCCAAATGTTGTTTGTCGGAAATAGCAAGTCAACGGGTGAGGCTGGTCAATGAATAGCAAAGCACAGATGAAGCAAAGCAATAGGGAAATGAGAAGAGAGTAGGTGAGATCCCGATTGTTGGCTTTCACAATGGGAGTGTTCTGGTTCTTAATGAATATTCCTAGCACCAAAGCTGTGGTTAGAGAAGAAGACAATACCAAAATAACAAAAGCAATTCCCAAAGGTTCTTTGAATGAGAGAAAGTTTAGATCCTTGGGAAGGCAATCATCTCGTTTCTCATTTGGAAATTCATCTTCTTGACATTGGAAACAATAATCCATATCTGGAAAAAAAGAAAAAAAAACAGAATTGGTGCATTTTCCATCCATATATCATGAAATCATTTTTTTACATGTATCCTGTGTCCAAACAAGTGAATGGATCCATATCACTGATTTAATATTGTGCCAATAAACTACATATCTCTGGCTTCCAGTCGATTTCCAGGCCTTATTCAAAGTGCTGGTATTTACATTCAAATCCCTTAACAGCTTGGGGCCAGGTTATCTGAAGGATTGCCTCCTCCCATATGTGCCTGCCTGGACCTTAAGATCATCCTTCTCCATGAGCCCCTGCTAAAGGAAGTGAGGCATGTGGCTACTAGGAGGAGGGCTTTTTCTGCTGTGGCACCCTGGCTGTGGAATGAGCTCCCTGGTGAGGTTTGCCTGGCACCTACATTGTATTCTCTCCGGCGCCAGGTGAAGACCTTATTTTCCCAGACATTTAGTATTTTAGCTCTTTAGACTTCTAGCTTTGCTGTTTTAAATCTGTATTTTAAATCCTTGCACTGCTGCTAGGTTTTATTCTGGTTTTATTTTGGTTGTATTGTTTACTGTGGTTTTAATGTTTTATATATTTTGTATTGTTTTATTGTGCGCTCTTTGGTTTTAATTTTTGTGAACCGCCCAGAGAGCTTTGGCTATTGGGCAGTATAGAAATAAAATAAATAAATAAATGTCTCAGAAATGGCGTTCCAATTTCAACACATAAAACAGAAGCAAACTATCATAGATAAATCAAAGAGTGGAGTATTTTCAATGTGGGTACACGTTTGGGGGCATCAATCAACTCATCAATCAGTCAGTGAATGGCTATGCTTCTAAATTTGCCATAGTCTCATTTTGCCCAGCAATGTCACTGATTCCTAATTAAATTGTTCAGTTTGCCAGCAACAACAACAACAACAACAACCATGCTCACTATCAGAGTAAGATAAAGCATACACATATAAAAGAGGAATCAAGCAGTGCCTGCATACTGCAGTTATGGACGGCACTGGGCCAGTCTACACTAGGTCCCCCCCCCCAATCATTGTAATGCTGGCCTCACTTGTGATGAGTGAGAATTTCACTTCAGTTTTAAAAAGCATCTGCAAAGTTTAAATCTGATTTTATTACACAGCTGTAAGACAGATATCCTTAGGAGATCTGTTGGATAATATGTCACTGTACACATCATTCCAGCTACACATATGTGTGGGCCTATGGATGGGTGAGGATGTTGCTTCAGTTCAGTTTTTATAAGGATTTACCAACATTTGCACACGTGTGCATATTCAGGCTTTACAAATGGATTTCATAGTTTATTTTATTTGTACCCCACCTTTCTACCAAAAAAAAGAACTTAGGGCAGCTTAATGAACTTGAGCTTTAAAACAAATCAATCTGGGGGAAACTGAAAGTGACAGATTTGTCCATCCTTCAGAACAGAACCACCAGCCTCCACTGGCCTTGAGTGCTTTTGTCTTGGAAGTCTGGGTTTTAATCCCGGTGTATTCAACCATGTTAGTGTTGAATTAGTGTTGCCACCTCTCTTTTTTTTCTGACAAGCTCCTCAACTTTAATAGCTAGATTGCAGGAAGGTACATCATAGTCCTTTCTGTGCTGGGAATAGCTATACCTATTGAATTTAGCTGGTGCCAATGTTTGAGAATTTTATTTCAGTTTGTGAAATTTCAACCAAATCTGCAGTGGGAGAAAGCAAAACTGACTGGCCCAGTGCTGGAGTCTCCTCCTCCTCATTGCTACCACTTGCTTGCTTGACAGGCAGAGAGATGATGAGCAAGTAGGTGGTGGCAACTGCTGATGGTGTCACCATCACTATTGTCTGCACCAGAGTGACAGGCAGATGAACAAGCAGGTTGAAGTGGTGAAGAGGAGCAGCAACTCCAGGAGGCTCTTAGCAGTGGCTATCTTTGACGCTGGCCCTGGATTTTCCCACCTCTATTTGTATGCTTCATTTGTGGTTTACATTGCTGTACAATCCCTTGCCTGGAAAGGTAGACTGGTGGTAAAGCAAAAACAAGGAAAGGCGCAGTTCAGCTCTGCACATTATGTCTCCTACCCTTCTGGTCTGAAATCTTCCCAACAGGACATGGAGCACAATCGTAACAACAAAATTGTTTCCCTTCCTTCTTCTTTTTGCTGTAACCTAGATTGCATTTGTCATTACAATGTGCAATAGGCAGTACCTATCCATAAAAAAGAGAAAAAAAATATATAGCAACTCAACCTCAGCAAAACAGATACTTTATGTAGATAACATCAGAATTCCTTCTCATGCAATTGGAAAGGTTGAGAGTAATCACTAGTGCTGGTCTAAAGTAATAGTCCAATAATTTTTTACTGGTTTGAGGGGGTGAGGTATGGTAGACTTTCTTAAGGTAGAAAGTCTTAAGAACACTAAACATACACACACACACACACACATAAGAAAGAGCCATGCTGGATCAGAAGGGTTGACCTACTCCAGCGCTCTGTTCGCTCAGTGGCCAACCATCTGCACATGGGAAACCCACAAAGAGGATATGAGTGCAACAGCATTCTCCCACCCATGTTCCCCAGCAACTGGTGTACATAGGCATCCTGTCCCCGATACTGGAGGTAGCATATAGCTATCAGGACTATTAGCAATTGATAACCTTTTTTCTCCATGAATTTGTCTAACCCCCTTTTAAAACCATCCAAATTGGTGGCCATCACTACATCTTGTGGTAGTGAATTCTTTAGTTTAACTATGTGCTGTGTGAAGAAGTATTTGTTTTTAATCTGTCCTGAATCTCCCACCAATCAGCTTCATGAGATGACCCCAGGTTCTAGTATTATGAGAAAGGGAGAAAAATATTTCTCTATCCACTTTCTTCACAACATGCAAAATTTTGTATACCTCTATCATGTTTCCCCTTACTTGCCTTTTCCCCAAGCTAAACAATCCCAGCTGTTGTAACCTTCCCTCATAGGGGAGTTGCTCCATCTTCTTGATGATTTTTGTTGCCCTGTTCTGAACTGTTTCCAACTCTACGTTTATCGTCATCATCACCATGACCGTCACCATGACCATCATTATCACCATCATCATTAGGTATGGTGACCAGAACTGTCCACAGTATTCCAAGTGTGGTCGTACCATAAATTCATATGAGGGCAGTATGATATTGGCAGTTTTTATTCTCAGTTCCTTTCTGAATTATACCTAACATGGAATTCACCTTTTTCAGAGCAGCCACACCCTGAGTTGACATCTTCATTGAGCTGTCCACCACAAGCCCAAGATCTCTTTCTTGGTCAGTCACCCCTAGCTCAGATCCCATCAGCTTATACTTGACTTTAGGATTTGTAGCCCCAACATGAATCACTTTGCATTTGTTTCATTGAACCACATTAGCCATTTTGATGTCCATCCTCCCAGTTTGGAGAGATCCCTGCTTCAAAAATAGAAGAGGTTGGATCCAGACTTACAGCACAATCCTATCTTTGTCTACTCAGAAGTAGGTCCCATTGAGTTAAATAGATCTTACTCCCAGGTAAGTGCAGATAGGATTGTAGCCCTAGTCATACTTGGAGTAGACCCACTGAAATGAATGGGACTTAAGTTATTCATGACTTACTTGTTCCATTGATTTCAGTGGGTCCATCTAATGTCAATAATGTCTATGTTTTTTGTTTGTTTGTTTTTGGATGGGGCCAAAAACTTTTAATTTAATCTTAATCTGCCCATTGATTTCATTAATTTTATCATAACTTTTCATTGGGTGCAGCACATTTTCATTGGGGGCTTCAAATGCAACACCATCAGGCTGCTTATTGCATTGGAGTGACAGTAAAACTTCTGTAGTTAGAGAAAGAAATAAAGAAAGCCCTCTGCCATCTTATCGTAAAATGGTACAACCCCAACCCCAATGGAAATAAAAATATCCCCCCCAAATATTTCTGAAAATTGTCTCCCCCTTGCACAGCAGACCAAGAGCCACACAGAGGGGTGGATATTGGGCCCAGCTCTAGATATGACTGAATAGTAGAAATCACAACTCGGTGATTTTGTAAATTTAAAGAATGGTGCTCCTGAAAAAGTGAAAAATTGGTCAAATCAAATGTGGTTTAAAGGAATAGTTTCAAAGGGGATAGAAAAATACCCAGGGTTCCCTGATATTTAGTGCTGGGTTGAACTTTTTACCCATCTTCTCTGTCTGTGTGTGTGTGTGTGTGTGTGTGTGTGTGTGTGAGAGAGAGAGAGAGAGAGAGAGAGAGAGAGAGTCATGGGTCATGATAACAAAAACAAAAACAAAAAAAACATGAAGCTGGTGGGGTGCTGACATTACATCTCCCCATGACCTGAGTTCGATCCCAGTGGAAGCTGGGTCCTAGGTAGCCGGCTCAGGTCAACTCAGCCTTTCATCCTTCTGAGGTTGGTAAAATGAGTACCCAGCTTGCTGGGGGAAAGGTACTCACAACTGGGGAAAGCAATGGCAAACCACCCTACTATAGTTTGCCATGAAAACGCCAGTGTAAGCAGGCATCTCTCGAGGGGTCAGTAATGACCCGGTGCTTGCACAGGAGGAACCTTTACCTTTCCTAGATTAGAATTATGAGGTGAGTGAAGGTTCCCCCTTGTTCTGCACTTTGTTTTTTTAAAAGTGATGTCTCTCAATCAGAGATTGCTGCAGCTTTTGGAGTAGCAGGAGACATTTCCTGAAAAACTCCACCTCCACTTTTTTTTTTTGCACTCTTTTTAAAAAAACAAATCCTGTTTCCTTATTTTATTGGGAAAGCCAGTATCAGTCCACCACCTTTAATTTCATCAATAATCCAGTGCTAGAGAACTGAATAAATGCTACTGAATGAGAATCTATGAGTCTGGTTAGACAGTGAATTCTACAGCTCATCTGAGGGTCAAAACAGGAATAACTTTAAATATGTTTCTAGTAGCTACATTTTTTTCATGTTTAGTCTATAGTAGGCACAGGGAGTCCGATATGGAACTTAAGCCTCATGTGAGGGTCCCTATCCTGATTGGTGACTCCTACTTAAGCTGGAAAAAAGAAAGAAAGAGAGAGATTTAAAATAATGTCTGTTTTGGTTCCAGGTATTCTGCCAGGGGAATATCCAGTGGTTTCTAGTTCAAGCAGATGGGGGTGGCAAAATCATTTCTGATGATTCAGAGGAGGTGGGTGATATCTGGATAGTGGTGGGTAGATATTCAGTGGGGGCTTCTTAGTAAATGCACAATGTACAATAATACAAGGTTGTCCGAGAGATTTTTTAACAGTTTTCCTCTTCTTCTTTTACAAAATTCCATAAACAGATAAACTTCTCTGACTGTCTAGGAAGGTTGGCTACGGATGACAAAATGTGACTGGAAACCTCCCTGGAAATAATGCTCTCTTGTTCATAGTGTTGTTTCCAAGTGCTGTACAGAAATATCTGTCTGCTTCTGCCCCCATGTGCCCAGCATCTAAACAACACCACACTTTCTAGTCACTCCAAGAGACTTGTACCTGTAAGGAAGTTAAAAAGAAGATCAAGAAAAACATTAAAGCCCTTGAACCACCCTGTATTACTTTGAGTTTATCAGATACAACCCCCAAGTCCAATTACTTTCTCCATCATCCTACAGATGTCACTATTTTTTTTTCTCCCAATCTTTGTTGGAAAGAAGGATATAATGCATTTGGGAAGGTGAACTTTGCCAGCCGTACTCGGTTTGGAAACACTTCCTAATTTAGCTTTGCATCTTAAGAATGTTTAGACATACTCCACCTGATTAAACATGTTGTGCCATGTGATGACCTCATCATTGATGCTGAACACTCTGCCCAATAAAGCCTTTGGATCCATCCTTCCTACCTTGACTCTTGAGAAAGTTTGGTTTGGGAAAGTAACCCAGTTTATAATGTCAAATCCAGCTGCTAATTCACCATTCTCATCAAAAGACACAAAGTCCCCAACAGTGTTGTTAAATGAGGTGCTCCTCAGGAAAGGGTGAAGCTGGAAGGCAAGAGATGAAGACATGTTTCACAAAATGATTAAAAGGGGCAATCACTGGGATTTCTGTTGTAATCCTTCATTTTAATATTGACAACCATCAGTACCGTGCGAGGTGTGGTTTCCTTTTCTAAAGTTAAAGCCATAGGAGAAATACCCCTACTCCAATGGTTAGACTAAGGACAAGCCTTCAAAATCTGGAGTTCATGGGAGGAAATATGGCCATGAGAGTTTCTGTGGCCAGGTAAAAGGAAGGAAGAATAGAGAAGTTGGGGCTGTACTCCTCTCTCTCATCATGGTGACCCTGATTGCTATGCCACTCCATCGTCTGGGACTGTAAGGATGCTTGAGAAATCCACTCTTTGTGAATTTGGGTGCTAGCAGACCTGATTCACATCTCCTAGGCTACTGTGTGAATTATCCTTTTGATTTTGCCCTTCTGCAAATTTAGTGATGCATAGCTCAGAATAAGATTCATTTAAAATGTATACTTGAAGATAAAGTATTTTAATAGGTATTTTTAAAAGAAAATCCTACAGATTAATGCAGAAAAAAATGGAACAGATGTATTAATGAATACATGCAAAACTGACATGGACCAGAAATAGAGTGATATGTCCACCCAGAAGGGACTAGCCAGATGGAGAGAATAAGTCATATGTTGTTCCATCTGCATTGTGACCAATTTGTTTCCGTGTTTAAACCAAGGTGCTGCTGGTTCACCATCACATGGGGTGGGATGTGAGAACCTTAAGGATCACCTTCTCCCTCCTCTCATGTACTCTATTTAGTGTCAGAGAGCGCAATCCTATGTGACTGATGCTTGATAGACAGAGGGCTAAGAAGCATATTGGGTCTGAGAGAGTGAGAAGGAGGGAGAGAGAAAGAGAGAGAGAGAGAGAGAGAGAGAGACTACAGATGGGAAAACAAGTGGTGACTATGATAGCCCAGATTCTCTGAGCACCTAGTTGATGCTCATCTCACTTTGTTTCCCATGTTCATTTATGATCACTGTTTGTGTTGCGCAAATGGGAAATTGCACAAAACAAACACAATGGAACTGGAAAGGTGGGCAAAAAGTCCAAAGTTGTGCAAATTTCCAAAGGTATGCAAATTTTCCCCTACACTAAAGCATGAAATTGCACATTTCAAAAGTTGCAAAATTTGCGAACTTTTTTCTTCTTCTTCTTTATGTGCAATTTTCAAGTGTGATCACACATTTCAGATGGATTTATATATATGCAAACATTTTTGGAGAACACGTTCTCCTGCTTGCGTTCAGGGTTCCGAACATGGCACGCTCACATATTTTGTGACTAGAAGCAAATTTTTCATACAACCCTAAGAGAGGCTGGCCTCAAGACCTTCGTGGGCCAACAGGGATGCATCTCTTTTCTACTGCACAATTGTTATGGTATCTGGAGGAGAGACACTGGGATGGGAAGTTCAGACCACAGTGCATGGCGGGTTGTGGAACAGGCAACAGGGATGTGAAGTAGGAGCATTGCTGATGGGCTGATCCCAACCAATCTCCTCCGATGATGGTAGTTATGTGGAAGTGGGGAGAATGATTGAAGAGGGCTAAGGATTCATAGAATGCCCATGCGTTGTGTGTGTGTGATCCCACTTTCTAGAAGGGAGACACTGGTATGGGAAATTGCTCCACCAAGCTGTCTTCCTACATATTGCAGGCTGCCAAAAGCCTTGAAGAAATATTTGAAGGCAACACAATGCAAGAACTTTGATGCCAACATCCCAGAGATGTCAATAGGAAGAAGACTAGTTGGGAATATATTGATTTGTGGACTTCAGTGGTGCCTTCAGTAAAAAGAAGGTATCTAAAAAAAGGATATGTGCAAGTTTTTAAGGAAAGTGGGATTTTGTGTGTGTGCAGCTTTGGGTCTGTTAATGTATTCCATGAAAAAAAAAAGTGTGCTCATACATTGGACTAGAACAGAAAAGAGCTGATTTCGAAGGACCTCTCTACCCTAGGCTTTTATTGTGCACTTGTTATTTCTCACTCACAGTACTTTGTGGGTCCTTTACATGACATCGTCATCTTCCAGGGCCTCTCTCATGCTTTGGAACCAATATCACAGGGTTGTTGTTGTTTCCAGATTGAGGAAAGTGCAATATTTTCTGAATGGCTTCAGAAAATGTGTTAAAAAGCCCCCAGGTAAATTGTCAATTCCACTATACCACAACATCATCTAGTGGTTTTATAATGAAACATACAGAAAGGCAAAGAAAGAAAAAAAAAACTCTGAAAAAACACACGTGTAAATGAGCCAATCTTAAGCCTGCAACGAATCCGGAAGCAGAAGACTTGGTAAAGGTATGGGATAAAAGCGTCGTGTAGAAATGCTCCAAGTGAAACATTACCTGCCAAGGTTGCAGATTTAGAGGGTACAGGGGAGCTCTGTCCACTATGGCTCCAAGCTTGGGCCTGAATGAGAACATCTTATGTAAAGCATGTGCTATGGCTTGCACTGCATTGTAGATGGTGTAGCTTTGGCCAGTCATGGTCATTTCAAAAAGAGCTCCAGGGAGGCTCTCCAACTTCTCTTGGCCAGTGCATTTATCATTGTTCTCTTTGTCCTCATCAGCAGAATCAGAAAATAAGCAGCTGAACGTCTTTTCCCAGAAGATCCTAAGAAAACCATCCCCTTTCGGTGAATTAGGCTGTAGGTTCTGAAGGAATTTTGGAAACCCCAACACTTCCTTTGAGTGAATTGCAAAAGACAAGATTCCATTGAAGATTTGTATATCAAAAGCCTTGTGCATTGTCTCTATGGAAAAATCCCACTGGGCTGTCATAATCCACACTTTATCAATTGATTTCTGTGAAATATCTTTTAATACTACATAGCAAAATATCAGCAACATCAATGCAGTTGTTGTCTGAGGCTCTGCATTTACAACATATACTTTGACTTCAGGGTTCATGAGGGACACGAGCTTCACTTTCATCTCTTCAAATGATTGCAGTGCCTCCATAGCTTTAGATAACCCTGGCAATTTTTCACTCACAGCTGTACAGATTCCATCCTGAGAAAGCTTTGGCATCAAGGTCTGCATGAACCTTTCTCCATTGTCATCATCCGCTGCAACGATCCCGACCCATGTCCACTGGAAATGCAGGAGTAGCTGGACAATCCCTGCATACTGATACTCTTCACTGGGGACCATCCGGTAGAAAAAAGGGAGTTGGGCTTTAACGTGCATCACTGGTGCAAATACACAGTAGGCAATCTAAGGAAAAATAAGTAACTAGACAAACAAATACATGCATACATAAAATCATATTGAAGAATCGACTGGTACGATAAATTCTTATTCTTCATCCCAAGTACTTGCTGCAATGACTTACAGTGTAAAATACTGATCTAAATACTTTTTCCTTGCTTTCACAGGTGAGGTATGGGGAAGAATGTAATGGCAGATGTGATTGTATTAGCACAGTGGTTTTTAGGGAATCAAACTGCCAATCTTTTTTTTTTTTTTACCCTTTCTTTCTACAACTTCTTGCAAGAATAGTAGATAATTTTTGCTATTTTATAAATGTCAACCTTTAAAAAGAATTCTCTTACTGAATGTGCTCCTCCTGGATGAATGTACAAATTATGAAAAACATTTCGTCCTTTAAATGTAGGAAATTTTTGTGACTCTTGCAGAGAGCTTTGGCTATCGGGAAGTAAGTAAGTAAGTAAGTAAGTAAGTAAGTAAGTAAATAAATAATCAATAGTGGGTCTTTGGCAAAGCGGGAACCCAAAACAGCGCACGCACGCGCACTCGCGCACACACACGCGTGCGCACACACACACAAGGTTCTTCAAGCAATGGAAAATGTCATAAGCACAAACAATAATTTAAAATGTATAGTCATTAGTTTGGGGAAAATAGTGTGGTAAGGAATGACAATTCAAATATAAGCATACAAATAAATTGAACTGTTTAACTAGCCAAACTGAAACACCTTTGTCTCAGAAAAAAATGGACTTTTAACATGAGACTTGTGGTAGACTATCACCTAGGGCAAGGCACAGACCTAAGAGGTCAGACTAGGCTTACTCTGCATGAAAAATGGGTTGCAAAGGAGCGACAGTTCTGCAGTATCCCATAGACTACAAAAGCCCTTTCTCTCTGGGTTCATCCAAGGGTAGGGATGTCAGAGAAATCCACAAAAGATTCAAAGAGTGTTGGATTTCTATGGATCTGACCCATGGATTCTGCAGCAGACCAGCTTTTTCTAAACCATGTGTTTCCATTAATTTGCTTACCATTTCCCCCCTTTTTCCTTCTGGAATTGTACACAAATTTGGTCATACAAAAATTGGGAAGTTTCTGGCAAATATACGCATATACACCATTTAAAAGCAACATCAACAACACTTTTGCAACTCTGATCTCATTTCAGGCCTCTGCTGTGTAGCAATCTTGTGTGTGTGTGTGCTCTGCTCATTGATTGTATGCTGAGCTAAGGAAACATGCACAATGTTACATGCAAGTAAAAGTTATGTCAGTTGTGGTGGCCTTCTTTCTGTACTTCTTCAAAGGGGGGGGGGAATCAGAATGAGCAAAACACAGACAGAACGGATTAAATAAAATCTGTATATCCCTATCCAGGGATTTCACGGTTTGTCTCTCTCCAGGAGAGATCAGCTAGAACTCTTGTGAAAGAATCTCATTTTTCCAAGAATCCAAGTGTCCAGTGGTGAGGACTTAAGATGGACTAAAGGGGCAAACGTATGCACGTTTAGAGAGAAAAAGTCCTACAACTCCCAACATGCCCCAGTCAGCTATACTATATGTTGAGCTAAGGAAAATAGGCAAAATGTTACATGCTAGTAAAATTTCTATAAATTGTGGCAGCTTTTTCTGTGTACTTTTCTGAAGGGGGGGGAATCAGAATGAGTGAATGATGGAGTGGAAAATGCCTGACAATCTGCAAACAGCAGATGGAACCGATTAAACAAAATCTGTATATACTTTTCCAAGGGTGAGCTGGATTCCAGTGTAGTCCCCCTCCAGGAGAGATTGGCTAGAACTCTTGTGAAGGCACCTCCTTTTCCAAGAGCCCAAGTGTCCAATGGTGAGGACTTAATGGGCATTTCTGCACCAGCCTAAACTCCTGCATTTAAAACAGGGCTTTCTGCTTCCATTTTAAATGCAGGATCACCACTGACTCCTTTTGCATGCGCTTCCTCCCCCCCTTCTCCCCATATTTGAGTCTTCCATTATCTTTCATTGATCTCGCTCCTCTTCTTGCCACATTAACGCTTTTCACAGAGGAAACTTTTCATGGAGGAAACAGAACGTGGGTAATTTGAAAGCTCATTATCTGTGATCTATTTAAAGATGGAACAAAGGGTATTTAGTGCAGGAGATGCCTTGGATGATCACGGCATTATGTAAAGAGCCTGCAAATGTCTGTGAAGGAGCAATCTCAATCACAGGATAAAAGCTCTGTGTGAAGGAGCCCAATATGGAATATGTCTGTCAGCCATGGCAGCAATGCTTACTGCTCAGAACTCTGAAGCTTTATACACTTTAAATAAAGATGTTGACATCATGACTATCACAACTTTGAAGTCTACTACTGGCCACCCAATCAAGGAGAAGGCAAGGATGAAACTTTTGAAAAGCAAATAGCCAATGTTTCAAGGAAGCATGCTGTAGTAGTAATGGGAGACTTCAATTTCCCAGATATTTGTTGGGAGACGAATGCTGCAAAACATGGTCCCTCCAGCAAATTCCTGACTTGTGTGGTGGATAACTTCCTCTTACAGAGAGTAGAGGAAGGAACTAGAGGATTGGCTATCCTTGACTTGATCCTAACCAACAGAGATGACTTAGTGGATAAAGGAGCAGTTACAGGAACTCTGGGGGAAAGCGACCATGTTATACTTGAGTTCTTGGTTCTAAGAGAAGCAAAAGCCAAGTGCAGTCAAACACGTACCCTGGATTTTAGGAAAGCTGATTTGAATAAACTCAGAACAATGATCAGTAAGGTCCCATGGCAAGCGACTCCAACGAGAAAAGGAGTCCAAGATGGTTGGGAGCTTTTAAAAAAGGAAATTCCCAAGGCACAAGTAGGGATGTATGAAAGTCACTTACCTTTTTGCAGCTTGGCTTCACGGTGGGGGGGAGGCACTTCGCTTTTCCCCCCGAAGTTCAGGCAAAGGGGGGGAGGCTTCCCGCCTCGCCCAGCCAAAATTCAGGCTGGGGGGGAGGCTTCCTGCCTCGCCCGGCTGAAATTCAGGCTGGGGAGAAGCGCCGTGTCTCCCTGGCCGCGAAACAAAAAGTAAAAAAGAAAAAAGACCCCGTGATAGGCTACGTAACGATTTACGTAGCCTATCACGGCTAGATTTCCAAAGTCAGCTGTGATAGGCTACGTAAATCATCAAGTAGCCTATCACAGGTGACTTTGAAAAAAAAATGGACGCCGCCATTTTCGTACACGCTTTTTTTTTTTTCAAAGTCACCCGTGATAGGCTACGTGATGATTTACATAGCCTAACATGGCTGACTTTGGAAATCTAGCCGTGATAGGCTACGTAAATCGTTACGTAGCCTATCAAGGGTTTTTTTCTTTTTTACTTTCCTTTTTTTTTTTTTTGCAATGGCGGTGGCAGCAGCCAGTCGGGAGACCGGCTGCTGCCCCCGCCCGCAACGAACCGCCGCCGAACCACCACCGGGACCCGCCGCCGGGAGGGACATTCGCCAAAGGTAAGTCCCGTCCCGGGGGGGTGGGGTGGTGGTGGAGAATTTCACCGCTGATTTCGGGGGGCCGAATGCATTGGCGCTCAGCCCCCCGAAGATTCGGGGAGAAATTCTCCGCCATCCCTAGGCACAAGTACAAACAATTCCAACAAGAAGAAAAGGTGGAAGACAACAGAAGAAGTCAACGTGGCTTCACAAAAAGTTTAGAGATGACCTGAAAACAAAAAAGGACACATACGGGAAGAGGCTAAAGCTGAGAAAGAGCTGAGGTTAGCAAGGGATGCCAAAAGCAATAAAAAGGCTTTCTTCAGCTACGTGCATAGTAAAAGAGAGTGGAAAGAAATGGTGGTTCAGCTATTAAATAAGTATGGCAAAATGATAATAACAAGGAAAAGGCAGAAGTGCTCAATTCTGCCTTTGGCTCAGTCTTCTCCCAAAAGAGGGTCTATGAGCCTCCTGGCAAAGGCAAAGTACAGGCTGAATGGGCAGGATTACAGCTTGAGATCGATAGGCATATGGTCAAGGAACACCTAATTACTTTGAATGAGTTCAAATCAAATGGAGTTCAGGGCCAGATGAACTGCATCCTAGAATAACAAAGGAACTGGCAGAAGAACTCTCAGCACCACTGTTTATTCTCTTTGAGAAATCATGGAGGATGGGTGACGTGCCAGATGACTGGAGGATGGCTAATATTGTTCCTATCTTCAAAAATGAGAAAAAAGGAGGAACCTGGGAACTACAGACCAGTCAGTCTGACATCAATCCCTGGGAAAATTCTGGAGCAGATGATAAAGCAATCCATCTGGAAGGACCTTGAAAACAATGCCGTGATGACTCAAAGTCAACATAGATTTGTCAAGAACAAATCCTGCCAGACGAATCTGATCTCACTTTTTTATCAGGTCACCTCCCTTGTGGAATGCTGTAGACATAATATACCTCAAGTTCAGCAAAGCTTTCAACAAAGTGCCCCATGATATCCTGATGAGCAAACTACCTCCAAGTGGGCTAGATGAAACAACGATCCAGTGGATCCACAGTTGGCTACAGAATCAGGCTCAAAAATTGTTTCTCAATGGGATCTTCTCAAACTGGGGAGAGGTAATGAGCAGGGTACTACGGGGCTCAGTCCTGGGCCCAGTGCTCTTCAACATTTTGATGAATGACTTGGAGGAGGAGGTGCAGGGAATGCTGATCAAATTTGCAGATGACACCAAATTGGGCGGGATAGCTAATACTTTGGAAGACAGAAACAAAATTCAAAGTAACCTTGATAGACTGGAGTGCTGGGCAGAAAACAACAGAATGACATTTAATAGGGGTAAATGCCAAGTTCTGCACCTAGGAAAAAGAAACCAAATGCACAGTTGCAAGATGGGGGATACATGGCTCAACAACACTACAAGCGGGAAGCATCTTGGCATTGTTGTAGATCACAAGCTGAATATGAGCCAGCAATGTGATGTGGCTGCAAAACAGGCAAATGCTATTTTTGGGCTGCTTTAATAGAAGCATCCAAATCCCGGAAAGTACTAGTCTCCTTCTACTCAGCACTGGTTAGTTCTCCTCTGGAGCACTGTGTCCAGTTCTGAGCACCACACTTTAAGAAGGATGCAGACAAGCTGGAGAGGGTTCGGAGGAGGGCAACAAAGATGATCAGGGGACTGGAAACAAAGGCCTATGAAGAGAGACTGAAAGAACTGGGCATGTTTAGCCTTGAGAAGAGAAGACTGAGGGGAGATATGATAGTGCTCTTCATGTACTTGAAAGGTTGTCACAGAGAGGAAGGCCAGGATCTCTTCTCGATCATCCCAGAGTGAAGGACACAGAATAATGGGCTCAAGTTACAGGAAGCCAGATTCTAGCTGAACATCAGGAAAAACCTCCTGACTGTTAGAGCAATACAACAATGGAACCAATTACCTAGGGAGGTGGTGGGCTCTCCCACACTGGAGGCATTCAAGATGAGACTGGATAGCCATCTGTCGGGGATGCTCTGACCTGGATTCCTGCATTGAGCAAGGGTTGGACTTGATGTTTTTTTAGGCCCCTTCCAACCCTACTATTCTATGATTCTATGACTTCTGATATTTTTGTGAGAAAACATGCAAAGTTAAAACAACAACAACAATGACATAATTATGTCCCAAAGGCTCAGGCTACCTGTGGAATCTTGTAGATGCCCAATAGAGTAGCCATTTGAAGCGTGATTTCAGCATCAAGTCCTCCGATTACAGTTATCCGATTCATTTGTTTGTCACATATAAAATTGGGGACCAGCTTTTCCCAGGTGGACAGAAGTTTCAGGGTGTTCTGATGAATCATTCTTGCATTTACATAACTGTCATAGATGTGGAAGCCCAGGCTGATATTTGGTAAGAGTTTGGGGTTCTCATTGATCTCCTTCACAGCAAATGCCACGGAAAGGACATGCTGGTAGCTCTTTGGTATTATGCTGAAAGGAGACATAAATGTAAGAAAGTGATTCAACCTTTCAAGAAATCTATCTTTGAGAGTATGACAATGCATACATCATAGCTTCAAATTTATTAACTGAATTTTACATATTTATAAACTATACAAAAATAAGTGATGCGAACATTGACATCTCATTAAACTAGTCCAATCTTACACAGCTTTTGGCCATGTCCATACGATTTATATATTTTTCTTATCATTTTTTTTCCCCCAGCCACCTCCACATAATAAATTTATAATTGGATCCATAAAGACTTACATACATACAAACATGTGTGTGTGTGTGTGTGTGTGTGTGTGTGTGGAGTATACAAATGTAATAAGTAGATAAATGAATATAAATAAATAAATAAATGTCTCCAAATATATATTTTACTATTATTTTTCATGAAAACTCCACAAGATAAACTTATAATTGTATTCACACACCTTTACGTGTGTGTGTGTGTGTGTGTGTGTGTGTGTGTATCCTAAAATAATGCAATTTGGCAAATTGGAAAGGGCAGTAAATATATTTCTCCTCCTTTATCTGCTTCTGTGGTAAGGATATGGCCACCTACTCCCTTCAGCTTCTACCAGCAACCAGATCCTATTCACTGGATGAGAGCCCTCAGGTTAACAATTCTGATCGGTACCTCTCAAAAAACAGCCTGGTAGGAATGTCAGGGATGGAATACAAGCCAGGACACCAGCAACAGCAGACCTTTCCAGTTAGCGAATTCTGTTTTCCATCTTCCCTTCCTCTTACAGTGGCTCTTAGAAACTGTGAAAGGTTATTATGTTTTGCAAAATGCAAACACAATGATAGAAGAAATGAACCTCATCCCAAATATTTTATTTCTAATTCATTTCTAAAATTTATTTCTCACAACAATTAGTGCCAACTGGAATTACCAGGGAGGCTTATGTAGGGAATAAAAATACAATATTACCAACCAACCAAAACAACAAACAAAGTAAAAAAGGGAGAGGGAGAGAGAGAGATGCAAAGAAAAAGAGAGAAAAAGAATAAAAGAAACAAAAATCATTTATTATTAGAAAAGGTAAAAGTAACCTTTGTACAGGATCTTTGTCAAAAGCAAGATTTAAAAAAAAAATGACAGAGAAATGGCAGAGAAATTATTTCAGTTGCATTTAATTGTGAACTTCTCTCATTTTGCACTTTTGAACCACTATGCAAACCTAAACTCAGTCTGCAGATTTTGGAATGGAGTTCCCCATTCCAGAAATGTGTATAAAAATAGGATAAATAACATTAAAATGCATTAGATTAAGATTTATTTATTTATTTCGCAACAATGAAATATTAGGCAAAAATGCATGTATTAGAAATGTGCTTAGGAATTTTCATGCCAACATTTTAAAAAAATCAGAAAATTCAAAATTAAGACAGTAGAAATAAGAAATGGTGATAAACCAAAACTGAAGGATTCGTGCATTTCTAAAACTGACCAATGTCATCCAAAGTACATATCAGGATCTGTGAGTGATAGAAAGTCAAGAAAATGACAGTTGCTGACCTGCATGTGGGGAAAAAAAGCTCAGATGTTATTTGCAGCCAAACTCTGAAAGACCGAAGTGCACGAATGGGCAGAAGTTTGAAGAGCGCAGAAGATTGAAGATAAAAGAGAAAGTGGTGAAATAACATGATGGAAGAAGTGGTGGATATAGTATGGAAAAGTGGGTGAAGAAAGAGAAATGAGCAAAAAGCCAAGCACATTGTATGAAACCTAATGCATGTACAATATAATAAGCTTGCTACTAAGCCTAAATTTGTTCATAAAACAGGTAATCTGAAGACTGTTTTCCAAACTTATTAATGCTTGGATGACATAGTCAAAGTCAATATAACCTGGCCTCATGAACATTAAGGAGAGGGAGGGGTTGTCCTTACACAATTTCATCTAGAAACTTTGTTTTGGGGTGTTCACTGAAAGATATTTCATCAAATATACAGCCAAACAGAGAAGCCATTGTTCCAATGCTGAGGTCCCCGGTCTGATAATAGTTGTGTGAGAGCACAAAGGGTTCACTCATGGCACACATAACAATGTCTGCCTTTCCTTCATTTGGAGACAGCTGAAACCACAGAAAGAGTATCAGCAAAGTAATCATTCCAGCCATCTTGGGGCAAATCTTGATCTTCAGTGGCATACAATTCTTTTGATAAAGATGGTGATGAAAGGTTAGAGTCCCCTACTGCAATTCTGAGTGGGATAAAGATAATTTATGTGCATTTTCAGATCGCTGTTGATCATGGTTTTGATGTCATGTGTTGTTTGGAAAATGGAGGATGATTCCTAATAATTTAAGGTAATTACAGTGTTCTATATGACTCACTAACACACGCACACATGTTTGAGACATCATTTGAAACAGAAGATTTTATATATATATATATATATATATATATATATATATATATATATATATATATGATCTCACCATTATTTAGTTGAACACAAGGGACATGTAGGTTCCAGATGGTCTCTGACATTTTTTTTTAAAAAATGAAGCAGAATAATAAGCCTCTGTGATTGCAGCCAAGAGGGAAATACCATATTTGGGATGTGTGTGTAACAAAACTTACTTATACAAAGTGGAAACTTTTTTTAAAAAAGTTTGAAAATTAGGATTAGATACATAATTAGAGTAGACCCATTTAAATAAATGAGACTTAAGTAAGTTGGCCTAAGTCCCATTCATTTTAATGGGATTTACTATGGATCCAACCCATAACTCATGTTACTTCTGACATCCATCCATCAAGCACAAAGTGGTTTCTGTGTGAGCATTATATAGACAATAGATAGATATGGGCTGTGCATGGATCCCTGATCCAACTTGGAAGCTGCTTTGGGGCTTCCAAGATGGGTCCGATTTGGCTCGTGCTTATTCAGAGGGCCCCTCAGCGTATGAAGCTGAAGCAGGATTCAGACATCTGACTCCAGCTTCCCCCCGGCCAAAAAAAAAAAAAAGGCTGCCAGCCCCCAGCTCCTTACCATCAGGTGGCTTGTGCACCCCAATGGATCGTCTGGCACCCCCCCCCTGGGGTGAAGGCAACCCCCTTTGGAGACCACTGCTTAAGCCACATAACATTCAGACAGTCTTCTCCTTGGCATGTTGGGAGGGGGGAGCAGGATTCAGTTGCGAGCGGAGATGGGTTAAAGAAGACACAGACAACGAAGTGTGGGTTGAAAATTGGGCCACATTTATTGATAATATCTGCAAAGGGGTACCTAGGATGGGCACCTGACTGTGTCAGTGACTAGCTGGCACTTCTTGGTTAAGAACACACCCAGCCTGAGGGGTGGTGGTGATCTCGCCATCCCTCCGGACTGCCCCTTGTGGGGGAGGTAGACCTTCCCCTGTCACCCCCTCCCGCTGCCGCACAACACCTGGGTGAGTGAGGAGGGTTGGTCTCCAAGGCAACCCTTATCCCCCCACCGAGCTGCACAACCCATTTGGGGGGCCTCAGGCGTCACCTGTCACCATAAGGTGCCTCTGCATGCACACTATCCCTAATCTCTTTCTGCTTTTGCCTGTCCTAGCCACCAACTGAAAAGTGACCTGTGAGAGATAGGACCATATTCGCCTGCCAGATGCACCCTAGCCCCAATAACAGTGTGATGTAGGCAAAAAGTCTCACAGTAACAGGCCAATTGAACTGTGAGTCAAAAATTCCTACATGGCTCCCAAAAGGGCAACCAGTAAGAAACCCACACTGCTTAAGGGAGGGTGGGAGGGAGACACATGAGCGAGAGAGCTGAGGATGGGAGGGGGACAGAGCTTAAGGCAACTCTGCCAGCCCCTCCTTGCGTGGTGGTGCCACAGGGGATGCACCAATGACTGACAGCCATGTCCTCTCACCCCATCCACCCGCAATGCCCCCCCTTTCAGCCAGACATGTTGGCACCGGGGTTAGGGCATATGTCTGAGCTATCAGAGAGAGTGAACAGGGAGAGCAAACAGGAGTTTGGCCTGGGAGTTTCAGTGACAGAGGAGACAAAGGCAAAAGAGTGAGTGGGCTGGAGTAACCCCAGGGACTTTCCATTCTGAGTTGCCATGTACTCACCATGTGCTCTTGAGAACTCCAAGTGAATTGAAGGGGTGTGGCCTGATTACTCTCAGCAGCTGTGTGGGTGGGGAGTTTCAGTCTGTTTCCCATCTCCTAGCTGAGCAGAACAGAGGAAGCTGCTCCAGCTGGTCTAGGGGCTATACAAGCAAGCAAGTTCCCACAGAGTGAGCGATCAGAGCAAGCGAAGAGGGAGAGCAAACAAGAATTTGGCAGGGGAGGTTGGAAGGGGAGGTCAAGGGGGAGGTCCCTAACTTTTTAAAATTTATTTTTCTTGTAACACACACTTCCATACCAATGAGGCTCTATTGTTAACCTCCAGTGAATAGAGGACAAGACAAAGGCTATAACAGTCCAATCAGGAAGCTAAAAACGTTATTTATTTATTTATTTATTTATTTATTTCTGTACTGCCCAATAGCCAAGCACTCCGGATGGTTCACAAAAATTAAAGCCAACAAGCACATTAATATAAAAATATTAAAACCACAATATAGCAATACAACCAGAATAAAACCAGCCTAAAACTTAGCAGCAATGCAAAGATTGGAAATACAGATTTGAAACAGCAAAGCTAAAAGTCTAGAAAGCTAAAATGCCTGAGGAAAAAAAGGCCTTAACCTGGCGCTGGAAGGAATACAATGTAGATGCTAGGCGAACCTCACTAGGGAGTTCATTCCACGGCTAGGGTGCCACAGCAGAAAAGGCCTTCTTCCTAGTAGCCACCCGCCTCACTTCCTTTGGCAGGGGCTCATGGAGGAGGGCTGCTGAGGATGATCTTAAGGTCCGGGCAGGCACATATGGGAGGAGGCGATTCTTCAGATAACCTGGCCCCAAGCCGTTTAGGGCTTTGAATGTTAATACCAGCATTTTGAATCGGGCCTGGAAATGGACTGGCAGCCAGTGCAGCTGGAAAAGTACTGGCGTAATATGAGCTCACAGGCCAGTCCCTGTTAACAGTCTTGCTGCCCTATTTTGGACCAGCTGAAGTTTCCAGACCGTTTTCAAGGGCAGCCCCACGAATAACGCACTGCAGTAATCCAGGAGAGAAGTTATCAGAGCATGGATAACTGTAGCTAGGCTATCTCTGTCCAGATAAGGGCGTAGTTGGCTATTATCAGCCTAAGCTGATAATAGGTGCTCCGTGCCATGGAGTTCACCTGTGCCTCAAGTGACAGTTCTGGATCCAAGAGCACCCCCAGACTACGAACGTGATCCTTTAGGGCAGAGCTTTCCAAACTTTTCATGTTGGTGACACACTTTTTAGACATGCATCATTTCGTGACACGGTAATTCAGTTTTACTAGCAAACCAGAGGTTAAACTAACCTGTTATAAGAGTTACGGACACATACATAATTGTATGTAATGAAATAATTGTAATAATGAAATGTATGGGGATAGAACATATCTCATGAAAACCTTTCATTTATATTTTTAACAATATATGGTTTGTAAGATAATAACATACATCGTTGTCATTTATGAGTAACAGTGCATAAATATGTGCAAGAATTTTAAAAAGTTGAATAACACTAATACCTACTTACCATTTTAATGGGATGTATGAGGTTGATGGGATGACCACAGCTTTTCAATATTTGGTGGAATATTAGATAAAGACACTCGCATTTTGTCACCAAGCATTTTTAACCTTCCACATTTCAGTGCCTTTAAGTTTGCCATCGCTGAAAAGGATACTTCACAAATGTATGTAGTAGAAAACTGCAGAAGAATTTTTAACTCTTTTTTTAGCTATGTTTGGATGCATTTTTGAAATGCGAATCCAAAAGCTGTCTAAGTCACCCTGTTCATGCAGCATTAACAGATTTCGATTGTTTTTTTTATGTCAGCTAATTCTTCTTCAATAAGTGAAAAGTTCCTCATTGCAGTTGAAAGAAATGGATTTCTGATCCAATCATAGTCTTGGATTTCAACATTTGGGAAGTAATTCTCTCCAAGCAATGTTAAATGGTGAACAATTAGCGAGCTGATATCACATTTTAGCTAGCACTCAGCAGTTTTGGAAAAAGTTTCAACATTTCCTTCTTTCACTTTCCTTTTCCAAATTGTTATTTTGTCTCTCATAGCACAAATTTTATCTACCACTGTTAAGATATTTTCTCCTTTTCCTTGCATACTGGTGTTTATTTTATTAAAATGTTCAAATATGTCAGCAAGATATGTCAATTTTGTGCACCAAAGTTTGCTTTGAATTAGATTGCAGAATTCATTTTGCTGATTTTCCTCAAAAAGTTTAAGCATCATTTCCCTCAATTCATATACATGACAAAGCACTCAACCTCTTGAGAGCCAATTAACTTCTGTGTTAGCGTTGCCCTTATTTTCGCCGTAGTCTATGTAATCTTTACGTAGACTACAGCGACCAAATAAGGAACGGGAATGGCGGCTCCCTATGGGGGCCGCCATTAGCCGTACGCACTTTTTTTTTTTTTTTAAAGTCACCCGTGATAGGCTACGTGATGATTTACGTAGCCTATCACGGCTGACTTTGCAAATCTAGCCGTGATAGGCTACGTTAATCATCACGTAGCCTATCACGGGGGTGTTTGTTTTTTTTATTGGAATGGCGGTGGTGGCAGCCGGTCGAAAGATCGGCTGCCGCCCCTGCCCCTGACGAAGACCCAACGAACCGCCGCTGGGACCTGCCGCCGGGAGGGACATTCGGGAAAGGTAAGTCCTGTCCCGGGGGGGTGCGGGGGGTGGGAGGGTGCAGAGAATTTCTCCCCGAAACTTCTTCGGGGGGCCGAACACGGTGCTCGGCCCCCTGAAGTTTTGGGGAGAAATTCTCCGCCAACCCTACCACCCACTAACAGTAACTCCATATTGTCTGGTTTGAGTTTTAGTTTATTGGCCCTCATCCAGTCCATTACCATGCCCAGGCACTGATTCAGAACAGCCACTGCCTCACCTGGGTTTGATGAGAAAGAGAGGTAGAGCTGGGTGTCATCCGCATATTCATGGCAGCTCAGCCCACACCTCCAGATAACCTCCCCCAGCGGTTTTATGTAGATGTTAAACAGCATGGGAGATAAAATAGAACCCTGTGGAATCCCATGGCATAATTGCCATGGCACAGAGCAATAATCCCCCCCCCACACACACACACACACCTTCTGGAATTGGCCATCCAAGTAGGACCAGAACCACTGCAGTGCAGTGCCTCCGTCTCCCAACCCAGACAACCTATCCATAAGGATAATATGGTCAATGGTATTGAAAACTGCTGAGAGGTCCAGAAGAATCAACAGGGTCACACTCCCCTGTACCTCTCCTGACAAAGGTCCTCCCACAGGGTGACCAAGGCAGTTTCTGTTGCAAAACCAGGTTTCAATCTGTTTCAATCTGAAGCCCGATTGAAATGAATCTAGATAATCTATTTCATTCAAGAGTGCCTGGAGCTGTCCTGGAACCACCTGCTCAAGAATCTTGCCCAAGAAGGGGATGTTGGCCACTGGCCTATAATTCTTAATATCCTCTGGGTCCAGGTTAGGCTTTTTCAGGAGTGGTCTGATTACCACCTCTTTTAAAGTGGCCAGCACCACTCCCTCTCTCAACAGAAAGAGAATAGAGACTATGGAAGGAAAAGACTTCTACCACCACCAATGGTGGTGACCTGCAAGGTCTGTGCAATGTTTCTTTTCTTGCCTGAGATCAACATGAACTAAATGTGCAACAACTGCAAGTTGATTACACTGCTGGAAGAAAAACGTAAGAGGACTGGAGCAGCGAGTGTCGCCCCTACAGGGAAGAAGAGAAGATGAAGAGTTCTTATACAGAATGGTGGAACTACAGCAGCAAAACAATGTACAGGAACTAGAATAGCAACACCAAGCTGAGGTAGAAGAGGAAAAGGCTGAGGTGGGGAAAAATGAAGTAGAGGATACTCCTTGGAAAAGAGCTGAAGAACTAGGGATGGCGGAGAATTTCTCCCCGAAACTTCGGGGGGCCGAGCGCCAACGTGTTCGGCCCCCCGAACAAGTTTCGGTGAGAAATCCTCCGTACCCCCCCGCCCCCCCCGGGACGGGACTTACCTTCCCTGAATGTCCCTCCCGGCGGCGGGTCCGGCTGGCGGTTCGTCCGGTGTTCGAGCGGGGCAGGAGCGGCAGCCAGTCTTTCCGACCGGCTGCCGCCCTCGCCATTGCAATGAAAGGAAAAAAAAAAAAAGTCCCCTGATAGGCTACGTGACGATTCACGTAGCCTATCGCGGCTAGATTTGCAAAGTCAGCCGTGATAGGCTACGTGAATCATCACGTAGCCTATCCCAGGTGACTTAAAAAAAAAAAAAAAAGTGTGTACGGATAATGGCGGCCCCCATAGGGAGCCGCCATTCGCGTTCCTTATTTGGTCGCTGTAGTCTACGTAAATGTTTACGTAGACTACGGCGAAAATAAGGGCAACGCTATTTGCGTTGCCCTTATTTTCGCCGTAGTCTACGTAAACATTTACGTAGACTACAGCAACTAAATAAGTAACGCGAATGGCGGCTCCCTATGGGGGCCGCCATTCGCGTACGCGCTTTTTTTTTTTTTTAAAGTCACCCGTGATAGGCTACGTGACGATTCACGTAGCCTATCACGGTGGACGTTCCAGATCTAGCCATGATAGGCTACGTGAATCGTCACGTAGCCTATCAGGGGACGTGTTTTTTTTTTTTTAAAAAAAACTTTCGTGTTCGCGGCTGGGCGAGGCGGGAAGCCTCCCCCCCCGCCCTGAACTTCACGGGGGGAGCAGCGAAGCGCTCCCCCCCACCGCGAACAAGCTGCGAGAAAAGGTAAGTGACTTTCGTCTACCCCTATGAAGAACTAGAAGCCACTCGGCATCAGTGGAAGAGGTGGAAGTAAGGAACCATTTTCAGGTAGGGATGTCAGAGAATTTTGCCACGAATCTCAGGGAGGCCGAATGCCAGCGCATTCAGCCCCCCGAAATTGGTGGCGAAACAGTCTGCCACCCCCTGGCACCCCAGGATGGGATTTACCTTGGGCGAATCCTCCTGGCAGCGGTGGCTCCGGTGGCGGTTCTATGTAAACATTTACGTAAACCAGACGTGCCAAAATAAGGAATGCAAATGGCGGCGCCTATGGGTACTGCAATTTGTGTACGTGCAGTTTTTTGTTTTTGTTTTTTTACTCAGCTGTGATAGGCTACATAAACATTTAAGTAGCCTATCACAGCTGACTGCAGGGATGCAAACGGTGGCGGCTATAGCCGCCGCCATTTGTGGCCTGGTTGGCCAGGATTTGGGGGTGGAGGGATGGAGCACCTCCCCCCCAGCCAGAATTTCAGGGAGGAGGGACGGACCACCTCCCACCCACTGCGAATCAAATTTTGTCACAGGTAAGTGACTTTCGTACATCCCTATTTTCAGGTACTTGAGGATGAGACTGGAGGACAGCCTGCAAAGGAAGAATTACAGCGGACCCCACATGAGAACAAGCAAGAGGCTGAAGGTCAGGCAAGCAGAGGCAATGAAACCAAGGCAAACAACAACTAGGGATGGCAGAGAATTCTGCCACGGATTCCAGTGAGTCCAGATTCTTTAGAATCTGTCCCCCCGGAATCCGTGGCGGAACAGCCTCCTGCCCCCCTGCTCCCCTGCAGAATCCCCCAGGATGGAACTTACCTGGGGCGGATTCCATGGCGGTGGCAGCAGTTCCGGAGGTGGATTCAGTGGTGGCGGCAACAGCTGCGGCTGGTCTCCTGGCCGGCCGCGGCAGGGCTGCTGCGGCTGCCATTACTGTCCTTGCAGCTGTGATAGGCTACGTAAGAATTTACATAGCTTATCACGGCTAACCCCCCTCCAAAAAAACCACAGCGTATGCAGATGGTGGCGGTTACTTTGGCCGCCATTTGCGTTCCCTATTTTTCGCTGTTCTAGCCTATGTAAATATTTACGTAGGCAATTATGGCGAAAAAAATGGGAACCGCAAACAGCGCCCACATGGGCACTGCCATTTGCGTTCCTTATTTGGG
This sequence comes from Heloderma charlesbogerti, assembly GCA_026122225.1. NCBI lineage: Eukaryota > Metazoa > Chordata > Lepidosauria > Squamata > Helodermatidae > Heloderma > Heloderma charlesbogerti. Next base: position 484,624 of record JANEZZ010001545.1, on the reverse strand, counting down.
CATGGGTAGTCTACGTAGATTTACGTAGACTATGGTGAAAATAAGGGCAATGCCATTTGTGTACGCACTTTTTTTTTTTGTTAGTGCACACAGCTTTTCTTGTAGCACTGTTATCCACAGTTTATTCTTGAACTTTTCCACCTGAAGATAGAGATGTACAACCCCCAACTTTCTGCTCCAGTGGGGCTCAGGGCCCCTCAAAATCCTCTGGAGCTGCTCCATGTCCAGGGCAGTTCATGGAGTGGCTCTCTGGCTCCCTATACAAGGAGATATGCTAATGGCAGCTGCCATTAGCCCATAGCTAGGAAAAATACAGATGCAAATGGCATATGGTATGCCACTTGTGGCCGTAAAGCCCTGAGTTTGACCTAATTGCAGCCATTTATGGCTGTCCAATACGCCATTTGCGTCTGTATTTTTCCCAGCAATGGGGTAATGGCAACCACCATTAGCGTATCGTCTTGTATAGGGAGCCGGAGTGCCGCTCCGCATGAAATCCTGCAGAGCTGGAGGTAAGTGGTGCCATTCCGCTGCAGAATCCAGAGGTCAGATTCTTTGGAATCCAGCCTCATTTGAGTCCATGGTGGAATTCTCTGCCATCCCTAGCTGTGGAAATGACCTTTGCAGGTGAAAGGAGGGGGAAAATAGAGAGACAAGAGGCAGGTATTTGGTATGAGATCTTGGCCACATTGATTGAATTTGCTCAGATCAGCAGAGGGCAAACCAAGCAGGCACCTTCCATAAGCCAAAGTCACCTGGCATTGTATTGGGTGAGACATTCACTGCCCGTAGAGTGGCGTCTTTGATTGCCACCCCTCAGGATTTCCCAATTTTGGGGAAAGAAGGTCTTCCTTGGTCACCTCCCCTCGAGCCACAAAACTCCGAGTGGGTGAGTTGAGTTGGCCTCAAAGGTAATCCCTATATTCCAACTGGGGCCACAAAACCCTACGCTGGAAGCCTTAGGCCTTACCAGTCACCTGAAATGGTGCCTTCAATGCTCACCAACCCTATAACCCACCAAAGGTGCCTGCACATAACCACCACAGGAGGATAGCAAGACCCTGCTTAGCCATTCTCCCCCCACCTGCACTGAATCAGTTCCAGGACACCCACTCACAGATCAGCCAGAAACAAATCATTGTCCATATCAGTTAAACGAACCCCATCCTGCCTATAAAGCTCCCTCTGTGCATGGGAAATATTCGGGTGCCTCACTATCCCATCACCCTGACTGGTTAAGGAATTACCTATCTCCCTATTTACCTTCTTACAGGCCCTGTCCAGGGCTCGAGGAGCCATCCCATCCCCCTACACCAGTCGAGGCAATAAACGAGACCAGATAATGACAACTCCCAGCCAACAATGCCGGATCACCTGAATGTTGGCATAGGTCTGCAAAATGGGGGCCTTGCCCTTCAGCAAGCCCAAATTATTCCCCCTGAGGGGTAATACTACAACCTGCAGGAAACCCTAACCAAACCTTGCTGGAATAATGTAGGCAGGAGGTTCTCCCAACACATGCCACATCTGCCCAACCACTGAATGTTGGCATACTGGTTGAGTCCAAGCTGGGATCCACAGCTTGACCTGGAAGGCCTCCATCCAGCCCAGAAGACCATGCTGTGCCCACAAATAAGCACACGCACTGTCTCCCAACCATTCCAGTGATCTAGGAAACAAAACTGAACATGTGAGAAAAAACACAGAATAAGAAACTAGTCGGGTAGTGGCCTCACATAGGTCCTATAGGCTTTGGAGCACCACCTCCCCACAGACTGCACCTTATCCATTGGGAGACCAATAGATGCAGCAGTTGAAGCAGCCCCAATGTGAAATGAGTGTGAACAAAAATGAAATGCACCTAATCCGAGACCCTTCAAGGCCAGCTTCGTGACAGTCCAGAAATGATAATTAGTCAGGTGGGCAGAGTCTAGGGATGTCAGAGAAATTCTCTCGAAAGTGAAATGGGCTCGAAATCAGCCACATTCGGTTCACCAAACTCTATCCCAGGACGGGGCTCCCCGGTCTACCCGAACATGAGCTCACGCGGCACTTTATTATTTTTTATCTGCCGAACGTTTTACGAAGGTATTTACGAAGGCAACTTCGCAAATTAGGACGAAAGATGGCGAAAGGGATTTCACGAAACTATTTAATAAACATGCAGTTTCCTTTCCTGCTACGAAACGGCTTTCTTTCGCTGGGAGGGACGGGGTCACGAAGTGCACGTAGCCTGCCTGCCCTGAAGCTGAGCTGCATAGCCTCATCTTTTGTTTTATACTTTTATTGTCTGTGTGAGGTCAGGTTCAGGTCAGGTGAGGTAATGTGAGCGAGATCCCTCCAGGCCACCCCCCCACCCCACCAGGAAGATAATGTCATTGAGGGGAGGGAACTCATCGACCATTTATCCCCTGGATTCCTGCCTTTAGTTCACATAGGACAGCGGTTGTGCAGCCTCACTTGCTCCAAACTAGACTCCAGAGTCCAGAGACAGACTAGAACAGGCGCCGCTGCTGCTCCATCCCGGCTGTGGCAAGGAGGGTGTTTCTTTCTCTGCATCACCACATTCTACGGCACTGCAGTTCAACCTTTTCTCCTTTTTCTTTATTACAGTGAAGGTATGTTTACTTTACCGGAATGTGCCCCTATGCTTAGTGATTTTGGGGTGAGATGGAGGAGCAGGGGGAACTGGGTGGGAAGGGATCCTGCAAGGACTCCATCCCCCACCCTCCTGGGCTTTCCAGAATTAATCCATCTGCTTGCCTATGTATTTCTGAGTGGGTTGGGGCAGGGGGGGGGAACTGGAAGGACTCCATCCGCCATCCTCCTGGGCTTTCCAGGATTGACCCATGTGCATGGATATGTATTTCTTTCTGGGGTGGGGGGAGGGGGGAGCTGGAAGGACTCCATCCCCCATCATCCTGGGCTTTCCAGGATTCAATCATGGGACTGCCTATGTATTTTTTCTGGGGCGGGTGGAGGGGGGAGCTGGAAGGATTCCATCCCCCATCCTCCTGGGCTTTCCAGGATTCACCCATGTGCCTGCCTATGTATTTCTTTCTGGGGCGAGGGAAGGGGGGAGCTGGAAGGATTCCATCCCAAATCCTCCTGGGCTTTCCAGGATTCACCCATGTGCCTGCCAAGGTATTTCTTTCTGGGACGGGGGGAGGGGGGAGCTGGAAGGATTCCATCCCCCATCATCCTGGGCTTTCCAGGATTCACCCATGTGCCTGCCTATGTATTTCTTTCTGGGGCGGGGGGAGGAGGGAGCATCCCCCATCCTCCTGGGCTTTCCAGGATTCACCCATGTGCCTGCCTATGTATTTCTTTCTGGGGCAGGGGGAGGGGGGAGCTGGAAGGACTCCATCCCCTATCATCCTGGGCTTTCCATGATTCACCCATGTGCCTGCCTATGCATTTCTGAGTGGGTTGGGGAGGGAATGGAAGGACTGCATCCCCCATCCTCCTGGGCTTTCCAGGATTCACCCATGTGCCTGCCTATGTATTTCTTTCTGGAGCGGGGGGAGGGGGAGCTGGAAGGATTCCATCCCCCATCCGCCTGGGCTTTCCAGGATTCACCGATGTGCCTGCCTATGTATTTCTTTCTGGGGCGGGGGGAGGGGGGAGCTGGAAGGATTCCATCCCCCATCCTCCTGGGCTTTCCAGGATTCACCCATGTGCCTGCCTATGTATTTCTTTCTGGGGCGGGGGGAGGGGGGAGCTGGAAGGATTCCATCCCCCATCCTCCTGGGCTTTCCAGGATTAATCCAAGTGCCTGCCTATGTATTTCTGAGGGGGTTGGGGCGGGGGGGGGGAATGGAAGGACTCCATCCCCCATACTCCTGGGCTTTCCAGGATTCACCCATGTGCCTGCCTATGTATTTCTTTCTGGGGTGGGGGGAGGGGGGAGCTGGAAGGACTCCATCCCCCATCCTCCTGGGCTTTCCAGGATTCACCCATGTGCCTGCCTATGTATTTCTTTCTGGGGTGGGGGGAGGGGGGAGCTGGAAGGATTCCATCCCCCATCCTTCCGGGCATTCGAGGATTCACCCATGTGCCTGCCTACGTATTTCTTTCTGGGGCGGGGGGAGGGGGGAGCTGGAAGGATTCCATCCCCCATCCTCCTGGGCTTTCCAGGATTCACCCATTTGCCTGCCTATGTATTTCTTTCTGGGGTGGGGGGAGGGGGGAGCTGGAAGGATTCCATCCCCCATCCTTCTGGGCTTTCCAGGATTCACCCATGTGCCTGCCTATGTATTACTTTCTGGGGCGTGGGGAGGGGGGAAGCTGGAAGGATTCCATCCCCCACCCTCCTGGGCCTTCCAGGATTCACCCATGTGCCTGCCTATGCATTTCTGACTGGGTTGGGGCGGGGGGGGGGAATGGAAGGACTCCATCCCCCATCCTCCTGGGCTTTCCAGGATTAATCCATGTGCCTGCCTATGCATTTCTGAGTGTGTTGGGGAAGGGGGGGAGCTGGAAGGACTCCATCCCCCATCCTCCTGGGCTTTCCAGGATTCACCCATGTGTCTGCCTATGTATTTCTTTCTGGGGCGGGGGGAGGGGGGAGCTGGAAGGACTCCATCCCCCATCCTCCTGGGCTTTCCAGGATTAATCCATGTGCCTGCCTATGCATTTCTGAGTGGGTGGCAGGGGAATGGAAGGACTCCCTTCCCCATCAGCCTGGGCATTCCAGGATTCACCCATGTGCCTGCCTATGTATTTCTTTCTGGGGCGGGGGGAGAGGGGTGCTGGAAGGACTCTATCCCCCATCCTCCTGGGCTTTCCAGGAGTCACCCATGTGCCTGCCTATATATTTCTTTTTGGGGCGGGGGGAGGTGGGAGCTATAAGGACTCCATCCCCTATCATCCTGGTCTTTCCAGGATTCACCCATGTGCCTGCCTATGCATTTCTGAGTGGGTTGGGGCGGGGGGGGGAAATGGAAGGACTCCATCCCCCATCCTCCTGGGCTTTCCAGGATTCACCCATGTGCCTGCCTATGCATTTCTGAGTGGGTTGTGGGGGGAATGGAAGGACTCCATCCCCCATCCTCCAGGGCTTTCCAGGATTCACCCGTGTGCCTGCCTATGTATTTCTTTCTGGGGTGGGGGGAGGGGGGAGCTGGAAGGACTCCATCCCCCATCCTCCAGGGCTTTCCAGGATTCACCCATGTGCCTGCCTATGTATTTCTTTCTGGGGTGGGGGGAGGGGGGAGCTGGAAGGACTCCATCCCCCATCCTCCTGGGGTTTCCAGGATTCACCCATGTGCCTGCCTATGTATTTCTTTCTGGGGCGGGGGAGGGGAGCTGGAAGGACTCCATCCCCCATCCCCTGGCTTCCAGGATTCACCATGTGCCTGCCTATGTATTTCTTTCTGGGCGGGGGAGGGGGAGCTGGAAGGACTCCATCCCCCATCCTCCTGTGCTTACCAGGATTCACCCATGTGCCTGCCTATGTATTTCTTTCTGGGGTGGGGGGAGGGGGAAGCTGGAAGGACTCCATCCCCCATCCTCCTGTGCTTACCACGATTCACCCATGTGCCTGCCTATGTATTTCTTTCTGGGGCGGGGTGAGGGGGGAGCTGGAAGGACTCCATCCCCCATCCGCCTGGGCTTTCCAGGATTCACCCATGTGCCTGCCTATGTATTTCTTTCTGGGTGGTGGGGAGGGTGGGAGCTGGAAGGACTCCATCCCCCATCCGCCTGGGCTTTCCAGCATTCACCCATGTGCCTGCCTATGTATTTCTTTCTGCGGTGGGGGGAGGGGGGAGCTGGAAGGACTCCATCCCCCATCATCCTGGGCTTTCCAGGATTAATCCATGTGCCTGCCTATGCATTTCTGAGTGAGTTGGGGCGGGGGGGGGAATGGAAGGACTCCATCCCCCATCCGCCTGGGCTTTCCAGCATTCACCCATGTGCCTGCCTATGTATTTCTGAGTGGGTTGGGGCGGGGGGGGGAACAGGAAGGACTCCATCCCCCATCCTCCTGGGCTTTCCAGGATTCACCCATGTGCCTGCCTATGTATTTCTTTCTGGGGTGGGGGGAGGTGGGAGCTGCAAGGACTCCATCCCCCATCCTCCTGGGCTTTCCAGGATTCACCCATGTGCCTGCCTATGTATTTCTTTCTGGGGCGGGGGGAGGGGGAAGCTTGAAGGACTCCATCCCCTATCCTCCTGGGCTTTCCACGATTCACCCATGTGCCTGCCTATGCCTTTCTGAGTGGGTTGGGGGGGGAATGGAAGGACACCATCCCCCATCCTCCTGGGCGTTCCACTATTCACCCATGTGCCTGCCTATGTATTTCTTTCAGGGGCGGGTGGAGGGGGGAGCTGGAAGTATTCCATCCCCCATCCTCCTGGGCTTTCCAGGATTAATCCAAGTGCCTGCCTATGTATTTCTGAGTGGGTTGGGGTGCGGGGGGGAATGGAAGGACTCCATCCCCCATCCTCCTGGGCTTTCCAGGATTCACCCATGTGCCTGCCTATGTATTTCTTTCTGTGGTGGGGGGAGGGGGGAGCTGGAAGGACTCCATCCCCCATCCTCCTGGGCTTTCCAGGATTCACCCATGTGCCTGCCTATGTATTTCTTTCTGGGGTGGGGGGAGGGGGGAGCTGGAAGGACTCCATCCCCCATCCTCCTGGGCTTTCCAGGATTCACCCATGTGCCTGCCTATGTATTTCTTTCTGGGGCGTGGGGAGGGGCAGCTGCAAGGACTCCATCCCCCATCCTCCTGTGCTTTCCAGGATTCACCCATGTGCCTGCCTATGTATTTCTTTCTGGGGAGGGGGGAGCTGGAAGGACTCCATCCCCCATCCTCCTGGGCTTTCCAGGATTCACCCATGTGCCTGCCTATGTATTTCTTTCTGGGGTGGGGGGAGGGGGGAGCTGGAAGGACTCCATCCCCCATCCTCCTGGGATTTCCAGGATTCACCCATGTGACTGCCTATGTATTTCTTTCTGGGGTGGGGGGAGGGGGGAGCTGGAAGGACTCCATCCCCCATCCTCCTGGGCTTTCCAGGATTCACCCATGTGCCTGCCTATGTATTTCTTTCTGGGGTGGGGGGAGGGGGGAGCTGGAAGGACTCCATCCCCCATCCTCCTGGGCTTTCCAGGATTCACCCATGTGCCTGCCTATGTGTTTCTTTCTGGGGCGGGGTGAGGGGGGAGCTGGAAGGACTCCATCCCCCATCCTCCTGGGCTTTCCAGGATTCACCCATGTGCCTGCCTATGTATATCTTTCTGGGTGTTGGGGAGGGGGGGGGAGCTGGAATGACTCCATCCCCCATCCGCCTGGGCTTTCCAGCATTCACCCATGTGCCTCCCTATGTATTTCTTTCTGCGGTGGGGGGAGGGGGAGCTGGAAGGACTCCATCCCCTATCATCCTGGGCTTTCCAGGATTAACCCAACTGAATGCAGAGTTCCAGAGAATAGCAAGGAGAGACAAGAAGGCCTTCTTAAATGAACAATGCAAAGAAATCGAGGAAAACAACAGAATGGGAAAGACTAGAGATCTCTTCAAGAAAATGGGGATCTCAAGGGAACGTTTTGTGCAAAGACGGGCATGATAAAGGACAAAGAAGGCAGGGACCTAACAGAAGCAGATGAGATTAAGAAGAGGTGGCAAGAATACACAGAAGAACTATACAGGAAAGATCTGAATGTCCCTGATAGCCATGATAGTGCGGTCACTGAACTTGAGCCGGACATCCTAGAGAGTGAAGTCAAGTGTGCCTTAGGAAGCATTAGTAACAACAAAGCTAGCGGACATGACAGTATTCCCTCCGAGCTATTTAAAATCCTAAAAGATGATGCTGTTAAAGTGCTGCATTCAATATGCCTACAAATCTGGAACACTCAACAGTGGCCACAAGACTGGAAAAGGTCAGTTTACATTCCAATTCCAAAGAAGGGCAATGCCAAAGAGTGTTCAAACTACCGCACAATTGCGCTCATTTCACATGCCAGCAAGGTGATGCTCAAAATCCTACAAGCTAGGCTTCAGCAGTATGCGAACCGAGAACTACCGGAAGTACAAGCTGGGTTTCGAAGAGGCAGAGGAACTAGAGATCAAATCGCCAACATTCGCTGCATCATGGAGAAAGCAAGAGAATTCCAGAAAAACGTCTATTTCTGCTTCATTGACTACGCTAAAGCCTTTGATTGTGTGGATCACAACAAACTGTGGCAAATTCTTAAAGTGATGGGAGTACCAGACCACCTTACCTGTCTCTTGAGAAACCTGTACGAGGGTCAAGAAGCAACAGTAAGAACCAGACATGGAACAACCGAGTGGTTCAAAATTGGGAAAGGAGTACGACAAGGCTGCATATTGTCACCCTGCTTATTTAACTTATATGCATAGAACATCATGAGAAATGCCGGGTTGGATGAATCAGAGGTCGGAATTAAGATTGCTGGGAGAATGATCAACAACCTCCGATATGCAGACGATACCACCCTAATGGCAGAAAGCGAAGAGGATCTCAAGAGCCTCTTGTTGAGGGTGAAAGAGGAGAGTGCAAAAGCTGGTTTGAAACTCAACATTAAAAAAACGAAGATCATGGCATCTGGCCCCATCACTTCCTGGCATATAGAAGGGGAAGAAATGGAAGCAGTGACAGATTTTACTTTCTTGGGCTCCAAGATCACTGCAGACGGTGACTGTAGCCATGAAATTAAAAGACGCTTGCTCCTTGGGAGGAAAGCTATGGCCAACCTAGACAGCATAGTAAGAAGCAGAGACATCACCTTGCCGACAAAGGTCCGTCTAATCAAAGCTATGGTTTTCCCCGTAGTAAAGTATGGCTGTGAGAGCTGGACTATAAGGAAGGCTGAGCGCCGAAGAATTGATGCTTTCGAACTGTGGTGCTGGAGAAGACTCTTACGGGTCCCCTGGACTGCAAGGAGGTCAAATCAGTCCATCCTAAAGGAAATCAACCCTGAGTGCTCATTGGAAGGACAGATAATGAAGCTGAAGCTCCAATATTTTGGCCACCTAATGCGAAGAGAAAACTCCCTGGAAAAGAACCTGATGCTGGGAAAGACTGAAGGCAAAAGGAGAAGGGGACGGCAGAGGATGAGATGGCTAGATAGCATCACCAATGCAATGAATATGAACTTGAGCACACTCCGGGAGAGGGCGCAGGACAGGAAGGCCATGGAGTCACGAAGAGTCAGACATGACTGAACGACTGAACAACAACTGCCTATGCATTTCTGAGTGGGTTGGGGCGGGGGGGGAATGGAAGGACTCCATCCCCCATCATCCTAGGCTTTCCAGGATTAATCCATGTGCCTGCCTATGCATTTCTGAGTGGGTTGGGGCGGGGGGGGAATGGAAGGACTCCATCCCCCAACCTCCTGGGCTTTCCAGTATTCACCCATGTTCCTGCCTATGTATTTCTTTCTGGGGCGGGGGGAGCGGGGAGCTGGAAGGACTCCATCCCCCATCATCTTGGACTTTCCAGGATTCACCCATGTACCTGCCTATGTATTTCATTCTGGGGCGGGGGGAGGGGGGAGCTGGAAGGATTCCATCCCCCATCATCCTGGGCTTTCCAGGATTCACCCATGTGCCTGCCTATGTATTTCTTTCTGGGGCGGGGGAGGGGGAGGGAAGGATCCCCCCATCCTCCTGGGCTTTCCAGGATTCACCCATGTGCCTGTCTATGTATTTCTTTCTGGGGCGGGGGGAGGGGGGAGGGGGGAACTGGAAGGATTCCATCCCCCATCCTCCTGGGCTTTCCAGGATTCACCCATGTGCCTGCCTATGTATTCCTTTCTGCGGCGGGGGGAGGGGAGAGTTGGAAGTATTCCATCCCCCGTCCTCCTGGGCTTTCCAGGATTCACCCATGTGCCTGCCTATGTATTTCTGAGTGAGTTGGGGCGGGGGGGGGGAGCTGGAAGGACTCCATCCCCCATCCTCCTGGGCTTTCCAGGATTCACCCATGTGCCTGCCTATGTATTTCTTTCTGGGGCGGGGGGAGGGGGGGAGCTGGAAGGATTCCATCCCCCATCCTCCTAGGCATGGATGGACCACATCCTCCATCCTGGGCTTTTCAGCCTAGTCTGCTGTACAATATTCCCCTATTTAGTTAGCACTGAATGACTGGATTGGAGGGTGACTACTTCTACACTACTATATCTGCGATTAGGCTGTTCACCTGATTTCAGCTTTGCCACATGCATTTATGTCTCCTTCTGCCCAGAGACATGAACATGGAGAAAGAGGAACCCGTGGTCAATCCAGCACTCAAAAGAGGCTTGGACACCCGTCAAGTACATACACTGCTGAGGTTGCATTTCAGCAGTATTTTAATAATGAGATGGAAGTGGAGGAAGCCCAAGGTGTGACCAGTAGCGACAGCGGCCCCAGCCCCAGCCCACTCCGCACCCGTAAGCAGCACACACCGCCAATTTCCGCCACAGAAAGTGGCAAAGGCACAACCGGCCACAACTCCAGAGGAAGAGGAAGAAAGTTCTTGGATGGTGAGCAGAAGGGCAGTGTCTCCAAACCCAAAGCGGATGAAAATGTTCCCAAGGAGACTCTGCAGCGGCGGGATGAAAGTCAAGATATCTGCCTCATTCCAAAGGATGGATCTGGTAAGACTCTGTCACCACAGGTGCTTGTGAACATCTGGATACAAATAAATATCTTTGAATATTTGAATATTCCCTGCATTAGCCTTCTGCAACCTGCAGCCTTCCAGATGTTTTGGGCTACAACTCCCAACATTATTGACCATTGGTCATGCCAGCTGGGCCTGATGGGAGTTGAAGTCCAAAACCTTTGGAGGGGACCATTTGGGGAAGGGATCTTCTTCTTCAACACAACAAAACATACATGACTGTTTTACATTCATTCATATTCATTGCTGTGAACATGTTGTTGTTGTTCAGTCGTTCAGTCGTGTCCGACTCTTCGTGACCCCATGGACCATAGCACGCCAGGCCTTCCTGTCCTGCGCTCTCTCCCGGAGCGTGCTCAACTTCATATTCATTGCATCCGTGATGCTATCTAGCCATCTCATCCTCTGCCGTCCCCTTCTCCTTTTGCCTTCAGTCTTTCCCAGTATCAGGGTCTTTTCCAGGGAGTTTTCTCTTCGCATTAGGTGGCCAAAATATTGGAGCTTCAGCTTCATTATCTGTCCTTCCAATGAGCACTCAGGGTTGATTTCCTTTAGGATGGACTGATTGGACCTCCTTGCAGTCCAGGGGACTCGTAAGAGTCTTCTCCAGCACCACAGTTCGAAAGCATCAATTCTTCGGTGCTCAGCCTTCCTTATAGTCCAGCTCTCACAGCCATACATTACTACTGGGAAAACCATAGCTTTGATTAGACGGACCTTTGTCGGCAAGGTGATGTCTCTGCTTCTTACTATGCTGTCTAGGTGTGCCATAGCTTTCCTCCCAAGGAGCAAGCGTCTTTTAATTTCATGGCTACAGTCACCGTCTGCGGTGATCTTGGAGCCCAAGAAAGTAAAATCTGTCACTGCTTCCATTTCTTCCCCTTCTATATGCCAGGAAGTGATGGGGCCAGATGCCATGATCTTCGTTTTTTTAATGTTGAGTTTCAAGCCAGCTTTTGCACTCTCCTCTTTCACCCTCAGCAAGAGGCTCTTGAGATCCTCTTCGCTTTCTGCCATTAGGGTGGTATCGTCTGCATATCGGAGGTTGTTGATAATTCTCCCGGCAATCTTAATTCCGACCTCTGATTCATCCAACCCGGCATTTCTCATGATGTACTCTGCATATAAGTTAAATAAGCAGGGTGACAATATGCAGCCTTGTCGTACTCCTTTCCCAATTTTGAACCAATCGGTTGTTCCATGTCTGGTTCTTACTGTTGCTTCTTGACCCTCGTACAGGTTTCTCAGGAGACAGGGAAGGTGGTCTGGTACTCCCATCACTTTAAGAATTTGCCACAGTTTGTTGTGATCCACACAATCAAAGGCTTTAGCGTAGTCAATGAAGCAGAAATAGACGTTTTTCTGGAATTCTCTTGCTTTCTCCATGATGCAGCGAATGTTGGCGATTTGATCTCTAGTTCCTCTGCCTCTTCGAAACCCAGCTTGTACTTCCGGTAGTTCTCGGTTCGCATACTGCTGAAGCCTAGCTTGTAGGATTTTGAGCATCACCTTGCTGGCATGTGAAATGAGCGCAATGGTGCGGTAGTTTGAACACTCTTTGGCATTGCCCTTCTTTGGAATTGGAATGTAAACTGACCTTTTCCAGTCTTGTGGCCACTGTTGAGTGTTCCAGATTTGTTGGCATATTGAATGCAGCACTTTAACAGCATCATCTTTTAGGATTTTAAATAGCTCGGCTGGAATACTGTCATCTCCGCTAGCTTTGTTGTTACTAATGCTTCCTAAGGCCCACTTGACTTCACTCTCGAGGATGTCCGGCTCAAGTTCAGTGAGCGCACTATCATGGCTATCAGGGACATTCAGATCTTTCCTGTATAGTTCTTCTGTGTATTCTTGCCACCTCTTCTTAATCTCCTCTGCTTCTGTTAGGTCCCTGCCTTCTTTGTCCTTTATCATGCCTGTCTTGGCACAAAACGTTCCCTTGAGATCTCCAATTTTCTTGAAGAGATCTCTAGTCTTTCCCATTCTGTTGTTTTCCTCGATTTCTTTGCATTGTTCATTTAAGAAGGCCTTTGTCTCTCCTTGCTATTCTCTGGAACTCTGCATTCAGTTGGGTATATCTTCCCCTTTCTCCCTTGCTTTTCGCTTCCCTTCTTTCGTGAGCTACTTGTAAAGCCTCATTAGACAGCCACTTGGCTTTCTTGCATTTCTTTTTCATATTATTTAAATGTTACATGGTGCTCCAGTACTAAAGAAAACCCCAAGTCTTTAAAAGAACTGCAATACTTTCTCAAACGATACAGCTTTTCGGTGGGAAAACACTTCAGTGTTTTGTGCTTGCTTTGTTTCCAAAGCCATTCATCATAGTTTGCTGTCTTGTTTGGGCTTGATCTCTTTTAACTAGAGCTGCAATGTGAAAAGAAGGGGGCTGTCCACGAGAGCCAGTATGGTGTAGTAGCAAGAGTGTTGGACAAGGAGCTGGGAGATCCGGGTTCTAGTCCCCACTCATCCATGGAAGCTCACTGGGTAACTTTGGTCCAGTCACAGACTCTCAGCCCAACCCACTTCACAGGGTTGTTGTTGTGAGGATAAAATGGAGAGGAGGAGGATAATGTAAGTCGCCTTGGGTTCCTTGCAAGAGGAAAAAAGGCGGGGTATAAATGCAATAAATAAATAAATAAATAAATAAATAAATAAAATTGATTAAGCAATTACATTTCTGAGGATGGTTTTTAAAATGTTGCAGAAATCTGAGTCAGAGACTTGTTTAGTCTCTTTAGTCTGACCCCCGATATGGCTACTACAAAAAGAGGGCCTGACTAATCAGGCACTGCTCCTGGGGGAGCACAAATGCACCCTGGAAAAAGCAGTGGGATTCGCCAAGTATGTGCTCAGGTCAGTACCAGCCCTATCATTAGGGAGCAGCGAGGTGTGGCACTGAACTGGGGGTGCTCCTCAGACTGCCCTGTAGCTCCTCAGCCAGCTTGTTGTCCTCTGGTGTGGTGGAAGAGGCTCTCCCATTGTCACTGTTCAAGTAAGATTCAGCTATCGCCCTATGTAGGATGGAGGGGTGCCATTTTACCCTTTGCCTCAGGAAGCAAAATGCGTTGGGCCAGCCCTGTGGGTGATGAGTCCCACACAATGATATAATAGAGCTGATGAAAGAGGTGGACCTTGCAAGGGAGCCAGATATCTCCTCCCCCATGCTTTTCAGACTTTCACCAGTGAGGACACGTTTAGATAGCTCTTGTTGAGTTTCCAAGTCTGTACAGTACATTTTTTTTGCACCTAATGTGTTTTCTCAGTGCTCGGTAGTGCAGGAGTAGCTTACAACTGCACCTTGTGTCATGTGGATTGATTGCAAGTCCTCCAAGCAATGTTTCATAGATTGCTACAACAACACAGTTTTATTCTCTTGGCTATTACTCATGTGTAAAAGTTGCATTTCTCATGAAACTCTGCTTCTATGTATTTTGAATCTTTACAGAGACGCCCACAACCGTCCTCCCTGCATCAGACAGTGGAAGTGGGACAGCAGGTGAACCAGGTCCACAGCTGCCTGCTGATGATCACCTCATGGGCGGCGGCTCAGGTGATTTTGAAAAAAAGGCCGGAGGACTTAGCGTCATCAGTGATCCGGACAGCGAAGATGATGAGGAGCTCTTCTGTATCAATGATGTCCCTGCTGAGACTGGGTCTGACTGTTCTCCAGTTCCAGCCTTCTGGGTTCTGTGGGAGCAATCCCAAACCTCAGGAACAAACGTCCCCTGCTAAGCACTGGTCAGCACCATCAACAACTCCATCAACAACACCATCCACAGATGAGTGGAAACATGCAGCTCCAGATGCCACCTCATCTGGAAACGAAAGCCCGATTCCCCAAAGAAGAAATGGTGGTGGCAGGGTGAGCTCCTATGTGTGGCGCTTCTTCAAATATGCAGAGAACAACTGCTATGTCATGATGTGCGATATTTGTCGAAGCCGTGTGCGGCTAGGAAAAGAAGGGGGCTGTCCACGAGTGGGCACGTCTGCCATGAGGCGACACATGGAGGTGCATCATCTGCTTCTTGTGCCCAAAGATAGCAATGGGAAGCCACAACCATCCAAAAAGAACAGTACCGCCTTTTCCTCATCTTCCAAAGAACTCACGCAAAGTGGTCTGGGTGGGAAGGGCACAGAAGGCAGCTTTGCTAAGAGGCAGGTCTCACTGGAGAAATGCCTTGCACTGACACAGAAATTACCCTCTGACAGCGCCCAGGCACGACTGTGGACCCACCTCCTGACAGTGGCCATTGCAGCACGTATGCTTCCCTTCTCCCTGGTGGAAGATGAAGACTTTTTGACCTTTATTAAGAGCATCTGCCCTCGGTGGGATGTCCCCGCTCGTCACTACATTAGTGGCGTAGCCATTCCAGCCCTGGCTTCTGCAATCAGATGGGTGCTCCAACAGGATTTGAAATGTGCAGTTGGAGGAAGTGTACATTTAACAACTGACACATGGACAAGTAATCAAACAAAGTCTTATCTGTGTGTCACCGTGCAATGGGTATCCATCAGTGCGAGCAGCCGACTGAGTCGTAGAACAGCGACATTGTCCCTCACAATGCTCTCTGGGACACACACAGCGGAAAACGTCAGCAGCAGCATCAGTGGTGTTGTTCAGTCCTGGTTGGCCCCCTTAAATCTTACAGTGGGCTGTGTAGCAACAGACAATGCCTCAAACTACCTACAAGCAGCCTGCATTGCACGGCTAAACCATGTTCCGTGCGTTGCGCACTGCTTGAACCTTGTGGTGTGTTCTGGATTGAGCAACACCTCCCCTAAAATTGGCAAGCTACCTAAGGTGGCCCGATCCATTTGCACCCACTTCAGGCAGTCCTGCTCAGCAATGGAGGCAATCGCCGCCATCCAACGTAGCCGTGGCCTTCCAGAACACAAATTCATTTTGGATGTGTCCACACACTGGAACAGCACATTGCATATGCTTCAGAGACTCTGTGAGCAGAGACCAGCTATAAATGACTACATCACTGAGAAGCAACACCACTCCAAATTTTTTGTCACACCACATCAGTGGCTCTGGATGCAAGACCTGGTGGACATTTTAAAAATTTTCGATGAATGCACAGCGGTACTGAGTGCAGACTATGCCACACTGGGCCAAGTGCTACCTGTGCTAGGGGTGGACGAAAGTCACTAACCTGTCCTCGAAGGACGTTCGCTGTGGGGGGGAGGCGCTTCGCTGCTCCCCCCGCGAAGTTCAGGCCGGGGGGGGAGGCTTCCCGCCTCGCCCCGGCCGAAATTCAGGCCAGGGGGGAGGCTTCCCGCCTCGCCCGGCCGCGAACATGAAAGTTAAAAAAAAAAAAAAATGCCCCCTGATAGGCTACGTGACGATTCACGTAGCCTATCACAGCTAGATCTGCAAAGTCAGCCGTGATAGGCTACATCAATCGTCATGTAGCCTATCACGGGTGACTTTAAAAAAAAAAAAAAGCGCGTACGCTAATGGCGGCCCCCATAGGGAGCCGCCATTCGCGTTCCTTATTTAGTCGCTGTAGTCTACGTAAATGTTTACGTAGACTATGGCGAAAATAAGGGCAACGCAAATAGCGTTGCCCTTATTTTCGCCGTAGTCTATGTAAATCTTTACGTAGACTACAGGGACCAAATAAGGAACGGGAATGGCGGCTCCCTATGGGGGCCGCCATTATCCGTACACACTTTTTTTTTTTTTAAGTCACCCATGATAGGCTACGTGACGATTGACGTAGCCTATCACGGCTGACTTTGCAAATCTAGCCGTGATAGGCTACGTGAATCGTCACATAGCCTAACAGGGGGCTTTTTTTTTTTTTTTCCATTGCAATGGCGGCAGCGGCAGCCGGTCGAAAGACCGGCTGCCGCTCCCGCCTCGCTCGAACACCCGCTGAACCGCCGGCCGGACCAGCCACCGGGAGGGACATTCGGTGAAGGTAAGTCCCATCCCGGGGGGGGTGCGGGGGGCAGGGGGGTTCGGAGGATTTCTCCCCGAAACTTGTTTGGGGGGCCGAACACGTTGGCACTCGGCCCCCGAAGTTTCGGGGAGAAATTCTCCGCCAACCCTAACCTGTGCTGAGGATCATAGAGGGGGTGCTCAGA
Source organism: Heloderma charlesbogerti (assembly GCA_026122225.1). NCBI lineage: Eukaryota > Metazoa > Chordata > Lepidosauria > Squamata > Helodermatidae > Heloderma > Heloderma charlesbogerti. The sequence continues at coordinate 467,895 of JANEZZ010001545.1, read as the reverse complement.
AAACGCCATGCTGAAATTTGTGAGCGCACCAGTGCTGGAGGCAGTCAATTCTTCCCCAATCCTGCAGTTAGGCTTCCAGAATTCCTTCTGCAGGAGCTGGGCACCAACAAACACATAACTTCAATCACGGGGGACATGAAATATGTTGCTGCTGCATTCCTTGAACCACGGTTCAGGGATAGCTCAACAAGTGCGGAGCCTCCAAATGACAACCCTGACTTCCAAAGTTTAAAAAAATATTTGACTGAGAAAGTCATGGAGTGCTTCCAGAGAGATGGGCTGGATGAGAAGGAGCTGGGTGAGGCTAGTAGGACTACTACCTGCCCTGAAGACAATATCTGCAGCAGTAGCAGCATCACCAGCAGGAGGGGCAATGATGACACCACAGCAGCTGCACCACCAACACAAGAAACAGAGTCAGACACAGGGGCATCTTGTCTCAAGTTCAGCTTTTACTCCTCAGTGGCAGTGGAGCTTGGTGTAAGTGGGCGCAGGCAGGGGAAATGTGCCAAAGCAGCCAGGAAAGCATCAGCCTATGATGTGGCTGTCCGGGAACTTGAAGGTTATTCAAGAGAGAGTTTCTCGGGAACACAGATCAGCCCAGAGAGTGATCCTCTCCTATACTGGGATACAAAACATGGCGTTTGGCCACATCTGACCAAAGTCGCCATTTGGCATCTATCTTGCCCTCCCTCGAGTGTGGCCTCTGAAAGGCTTTTCTCCACCACTGGCAACATCGTCACCGCCCACCGAAGCAGACTCACACCACAACATGTCTCCACCCTCGCCTTCATGCACTCCAACAGGGGATGGATTCCCAAGGAGCACCTCCCCCACCACCACCAGCTGTCAGCAGCAGAGTAGAGCAGTCATCAAGTGACGAGGAGGACCCCTGGGATGATGACACTGCTGCTAATGTGAGCCAGAGTTCTGAGGGACAATGAGGCAGAATGATACAATTTGTGAGTGGTCACACTGAGATGTCCCTCAGAACTTTGTCCAAACCTGCAGTCCCTGTCTGGCCTGGGCAGAGCCCAAAGCACTGGCGATATGTGGCGGAGCTTTATAATACCTCACATGCAGAATCCATTTGCGCTACCCGACTGTGTGTGGCGGACTATTCAACAGCGTACATCCCTACTACACACACACACACACACACGCACACAGAGTTCTCTATGCATCCCAGTGTACTCCGCTATCGACTGTATATGTGTGTCTTTACCCCTCTGAATGTTAGTATGATTCTGATTCCCCAAATGTATGTATAGTTCTATTTCTCTTGATGTTGATGTGTGCTTTTAATTCATTTAAAATTCTTTCATAAATCAAGGAATTGCTTTCAAAGACCTTGTTGTGGTCTCTCCCTGGACTCCCTCAGCTTTTGGGTTTTCCTAAGCACCGAGAGCTCTATGTGAAAAGATCCCTCTGGTATGCGTCCAGTTTACATGTATGTGATATGCACCTACACGTAAAACAAAGCATACTTCATAGAATCATAGAGCCACAGAATCATAGGGACGGAAGGGGCCTACAAAGCCATCGAGTCCAACCCCCTGCTCAATGCAGGTATCCAAGTCAGAGCATCCCTGCTGGCAGATGGCTGTCCAGCCTCGTCTTGAATGCATTCATTCATAACATCAGGGATGCGGACTGTCCATCTCCCTATGAGGGAAGCTTACAGCAGCTGCGCTTGTTTGGCTGGGATTCTGGGGAGGCATTCTTGTTGTGGTTAACAGTAAGCAAACACAGAGATCATTGTGTACAATGATCTAGATTTAAGAAATTATATCTGTGGACTTGAACCAAGGAATTGTAACCTATTTTTTAGAAAGAACTTTATATACAAACAGAACAGATCGAAACAAAACACAGAAACAATTCAACAATTCAAAAACAATGTTGGGCTGGCTGGCTGTGGCTGCAGGCCTCGGCTCGTAGGAGGAGGATGGCTTTCCCGCTCCAGGGCCTCCACCCTTCTTCGAAGGTCGTCACCTGTGTGTAGAAAGAAAGAGAAGAATAAAGCACAATGGTAATATGCATCTTGCAGGCAGAGTTGTTAGCTCAGGTCAGGTGCCATTCTGTAGTACTACTTACAGGTCCTCCTGAGCATCCGGAGTCTCTTATCAGACACGTCAGGATCACAAGAGGAGGGGCTTCATCTGTGGAAGAAGGGTGGCCTTCTTCCACAGATGCTGCTCCTCTCGCTGCTGGCTCTTACTCCTCCTCTTCCTCTTCCTCCTCCTCCTCCTCCTCTGTCCTCTCCCTCTCCGTGGCCCTCAGTGCCTCCTCCACCAGCAAGGCACGATGCGCAGCTGTGGGATGTCACAGTAACAGAATGAATGCCTTTATATATGTGGTGAGTGAACAAAACCACAGTCACTGATTTATCTGTCTATCACCATCCCCACTACCATAAGGACCACTGATTCTGTCCTCCCACCACAAGGTCTAATGATGAGGGGATAATTAGAGAGGCAGATTATACAGTACTGACAGTTTTGGTGTGATGGGGACTGTTGGACTTCTGTAAACATGCACAGGATTGCACTTCTAGTCACCCCACTTCTACATTTGCAATGCCATGGTATCTGTTCATTCTAGTGATGCATTGCATAAATGCCACCTTTTTTCCTAGTGCAAGGAACCCAAGGCGGCTCACATTAGCCTCTTCCTCTCCATTAATGCTCACAACAACAACACTGAGGTAGTAGGCTGGGGCTTTCTGACTGGGCCAAAGTCACCCAGCGAGCTTCCATGGCTGAGTGGACTATACCCAGATCTCCAAGCTCTCCGATGAACACTTGCTCATGAGTTGACTTGAGTGCCAATGTCTTGGAGGAAAGTGGGGTGGGTGGGGTGCAAAAATTCAGCAATCACTACATGAAGAAGGAAGATGACACCGAGAGGCTGGCCCTGTTGCTGCTGGGCTGGTGCCAGTCCCCCTGTGTGCACTGCAGAGACCAGCAGCAGCAGCATTTCCTGGAAATGGACAGTGTGTCAGTGTGTAATATGAATTGTAGTAGCCAGACCCGCATAATCCTATGCATGTGGTTGTACAGGGGAAAACAATGCAGTTCCCAGCATCCCTTCTTCAACCAGCCAAAGTGTCCGGAAGATGATGGGACCTTTTTCTGTCCAAGTTCAGCAAGCATAGGATTGCAGGCTAAATGTCAGGATTTGTTTGTTTCTGCATGAGACCACAAAGAGATAGCTTCATTTTCGGTATCCCTGTCTTCATATTTAGTTGAGCTTGATGATGGGATAACTATAACTTACCAGGCATATACCTCTGCAAAAATGGGGGTCGGCCTGCTTGGACCCACACTCTGCGGATGCGCCAGTAGTAGGCGGGGGGGTTGGACAGCGGTGCCCTCCGCTCGGCAGCAGCAATCCCCTCTCTGATGAAGGACTGCTTGAGTGCCTTCCATTAGGACCTCAATTGTCCAACTGTGCGATGGTGGCCCGCTCGCTCCATCCTCCTCTTTATCTGGGCCCAATAAAGTTCATTGCGGCAGGAGGAGCTGCCAAACAGCACTGCCACCGCCTCGCTGCGCTTAATGTTGATGAGGAGGGCCTTGGTCTCCTCATGGTCCCACCTCCTGCCATGCACTGGTGCAGCCATTTTGCAATTTGCACACAGACACACACACCAAGACAGCCATGCGCACAACCACCACTTAACTACACACACACACAGACCAAACCGGACAAAAACACCACAATGCACAACTACACACATACACACAGACCAGACAAAACCACAACAATGAACAAACAACAGGAAATTCAATAATAAGCAAGCACCACCACTAACACACCACCACCACCACACCGCAGAACTCCACCCACAAATCCCCACGCAGACGCAAGCGCAAATGCAGACGACATTCAGGAAGTTAGCAGGAAGTTGACGACAGATTTTGCGGAAGCGGAGCTGCAGCCCCATTTTTTTTTATTGTGACTGTGAGGCGGTTAGGTTAACAAGACCAGCAAACGCGAGGATCATTAAGCACAAATACACAGAAATTAATAAAATCACAGTCCCTGTCCCTGTCCGAGAAAACAAGACAGCGGGGGAGCGCACAGAAGGCGAAAAAGTGGGAAACATATTTCAGGCAGCAACCACAAAAAATACGTAAATAATTACGAAAATTGTGGAAATGTTCTGGCGAAGGCAATCCACAATGGCGAGAGTACGGCGGAAGCAACGGAGGGATTCCCCCCTATGGAGGAAATCTGTAAGCAATCACAACGTAATATTTACAATTACATTGTAATTGTTAATCTTTACGTAGACTACGGTGAAAATAATATTTTCGCTGTGGTCTACGTAAATCTTTACGTAGACTACAGGGGTCAAATAAGGAACCCAAATGGCGGCGCCCCATGGGCGCCGCTATTTGCGTACGTGCTATTTTTTTTTCCCAAAGTCACCCATGATAGGCTATGTAACAATTTACGTAGCCTATCACGGCCACGTGGTCTTTTTTTTTTTTTCCAAAGTCAACCGTGATAGGCTACGTAACGATTTACGTAGCCTATCACGGCCACGTGGTCTTTTTTTTTCTTTCTTTCTTTCGTAGTTCGCGGCAGGGGAGACGGGGCGCTTCTCCCTGGCCTGAATTTTGGCCTGGGCGAGGCGGGAAGCCTCCCCCCTGGCCTGAATTTTGGCCGGGCGAGGTGGGAAGCCTCCCCCTAGGGATGGCGGAGAATTTCTCCCCGAAACTTCGGGGGGCCGAGCACCAACGTGTTCGGCCCCCCAAACAAGTTTTGGGGTGAAATCCTCCGAATCCCCCCTACCCCCGCACCCCCCCCCGGGACGGGACTTACCTTCGCCGAATGTCCCTCCCGGCGGCGGGTCCGGCCACAGTTCGGCGGCTGTTCGTGTGGCGCGGGAGCGGCAGCCGGTCTTTCGACCGGCTGCCGCCGCCGCCATTCCAAGAAAAGAAAAAAAAAATGCCCCCTGATAGGCTACGTGACGATTAACGTAGCCTATCATGGCTGACTTTGCAGATCTAGCCGTGATAGGCTACGTTAATCGTCACGTAGCCTATCACGGGGCCATTTTTTTTAAAAAAAGAAAAACTTTCGAGTTTGCAGCCGGGTGAGGCGGGAAGCCTCCCCCCCGGCCTGAATTTCGGCCGGGGTGAGGCGGGAAGCCTCCCCCCCGGCCTGAACTTCGCGGGGGGAGCAGCGAAGCGCCTCCCCCCCCCGCGAACAAGCTTCGGCGAAAGGTAAGAGACTTTCGTCCACCCCTACCTCCCCCCCTTCGCCTGAACTTTGGGAGGAGAAGCGAAACGCCTCCCCCCCACCGCGAAGAAAGCTGCGAGACCAGGTAAGTGAGTTTCGTACATCCGTAGCAGAGTCACTGTGACAGTACAGAGGGCCAAGCAAATCCCCTTGAATATTGAGGAATGCCCTGAGAGTTGTCACCAGGCATAACTCCTCCAGAGGGTCCAGGAAAAGAGACACCTGAACCCCTCTACCAAATGGTTTGGTCTTAGATCTCTGCAATCGGATGCGCATAGCCAATTGCAAAAATTGAATATCACTAAATTGTAATGCTCACCCGGACTGATTGCCCTTGGTGGCCACATCTAATTCTGAAATCCAGAATGTTCCAAAAAATGCAGTCAAGGCAGCAGCATAGAAAAGGGTAGCCTCATACTGAGAGTGACATAGAGATGGCCACTGGACCTTCAGCCCCGGCAAAGTATCTGACGTCAAAGGAAGCTGCGAGCGTGAGTCAGGTATTGCTGGAGACATCCTTGTGCAACCCTGAAGAGCTTGCAAACCCTAAAATCCATGGTATTGTCAGGCACACCCTTCAGTTTGGACCAAAAAGCAAGTGCCAAGAGCCTACCTCCAATGGTCTGAGCCAAAAGGCCTCTCTGCTGAGCATGAACACAGAATTGCAAGAGGTACTCTACTGGAATGGGCCATATCTGTTGCAGCTGCAAAGAATCCCTGAAAACAAAGAACTCCCTACCTGTCTTAAAGTAAGAAGCCCTCATGCTAGGTGCTATGGACTGCAACATTGCCTGCTCGGCCTCATCCCACCAATCTCCCAAAGCTCAGCTGGCATGGTCTCTGGCAGTTCCTATGTCCAGGGAGCAAGGTCCCGAAACCTCTGTACCTGGTCATATGACAAAACATAGGAAATGTCATTGTCCAAGCCAGGGATGTGCTGAGCCTGGAACAAAATATTTAACTGAAGGCATTGCAAAGTGAATGTCCTGACTAAAACCATTGCATTATGATTACAGGATGACAAGGCATTAATGACCTGGACCGTGGCCTGGTTGTCAGACCAAAAGTGGATGACAGAGTTGGACAACTGCTCAGCCCACAAACCTGCTGCTAGGGCTGTATGAAAATCACTTAACTTTTGGGGATTATGCTGGTGGGGGGGGGAGGCGCTCCGTTCCTCCCCCCCCCTGGAATCCTGGCTGGCTGGCTGTGCCCCGCAGTGATTCTGAGGAGCCGCCGGTCGCCTCCGCCAGCAGCCGGACATCCAACAGCTGACTAGCAGGGACGCAAATGGCGGCGGCTGTAGCTGCCGCCGTTTGCGTCCCTGCAGTCAGCCATGATAGGCTACATAAATGTTTACATAGCCTATCACGGCTGCTTTAAAAGAAAAACAAAAAGAACACGCACGTATGCAAATGGGGGCACCCATGGGCGCCGCCATTTGCGTTCCTTATTTTGGCACGTCTTAGGCTACGTAAACATTTATGTAGACCAAGACAACGAAAATAAGGGGAACGCAAATAGCATAGACACTACGCTATTTGTGTTTCCCTTATTTTCACCGTCTTAGTCTACGTAAATGTTAACGTAGACTAAGACGTGCCAAAATAAGGAACGCAAATGGCATGGCACGTTGTTGTTTTTTTTTTTTAAGTCAGCCGTGATAGGCTACGTAAACATTTACGTAGCCTATCACGGTGTTTTTTTAAAATCTAGCCGTGATAGGCTACATAAATCTTTACATAGCCTATCACGTTCTGTTTTGTTTGTTTAACTTGGAAATGTCAGCGGCGGCACCGCACCGCTGCCGGAGCCACCGACGGAGCCGTCACCACCAGGAAGATCCGCCCAAGGGGAGTCCTGTCCCGGGGGGGGCAGGTTGTTCTGCCACCGATTTCGGGGGGCCGAATGCGCTGGCATTCAGCCTCCCCGAGGTCCGTGGCAGAACTTTTGTACATCCCTACTTGCTGCTGCCACGTACGTACATGGGAAAGAGTTCCAAAACATGAGATCCCTAAACATACCTGCAGCTAACCAGTTCTCCAGCCATGGTTTGGAGCACCAGCGATCCTGAAAAATGACTCCAAAAGCAAAGGCACCAGATGCATCTAGGATAGGGATGTTAGAGAATTTTGCCACAAATCTTGGGGAGGCTGAATGCCAGCGTATTTGGCCCGCTGAAATCGATGGTGAAACGGTCTGCCACCCCCCCACCCCCACCCCCGGGATGGGACTTACCTTCGGTGAATCTTCCTGGCAGCGGAGGCTCTGGCGGAGGTGCAGCGGCGGTGCGGCGGTGGCGCCTGCGGCGGCCGGTCTTCCGACTGGCTGCCGCCACCGCCATTTCCAGTTAAAAAAAAAAAAACGTGATAGGCTACGTAAAGATTTACCTAGCCTATCATGGCTAGATTATTAAAAAAAACCCACCATGATAGGCTACGTCAATGTTTACATTGCCTATCACGGCTGATTTAAAAGAAAAAAAAAACTGCGTACACAAATGGTGGCGCCCATGGGCGCTGCCATTTGCGTTCCTTATTTTGGCACGTCTTAGTCTACATATACATTTACGTAGACTAAGACGGCGAAAATAAGGGGAACGCAAATAGCATAGACGCTACGCTATTTGCGTTCCCCTTATTTTCTCCGTCTTAGTCTACGTAAACTACGTAGGCTAAGATGTGTCAAAATAAGGAACGCAAATGGCGGTGACCATGGGCGCCACCATTTGTGTACGCATGTTTTTTTTTCTTTTTAATCAGCTGTGATAGGCTACGTAAACATTGACGTAGCCTATCATGGCTGACTACAAGGACGCAAACGGCGGTGGCTATGGCCGCTGACATTTGCGGAGCCAGCCGGCCAGGATTTGCGGGGGGAGGGACGGAGCGCCTCCCCCCCAGCCAGAATTTTGGGTGGGGGGATGGAGCACCTCCCCCCCACCGCGAATGTCACCCTTCGAAAAGGTAAGTGACTTTCGTACATCCCTAATAGGAGGTCAGAGAATTCCGCCACGGACCTCAGTGAGGCCGAATGCCAGGGCATTTGGCCCCACAAACTCCGTGGTGGAATGGCCTGCCACCCCCCCCGTGGATCCCCCCCAGGACGAGACTTACCTGGGGCGGATCTTCCGGGCGGTGGCGGTTCCGGCGGTGGCTTTGGCGGCAGCGGCCGCTGGTCTTCCGACCGGCTGCCGCCTCTGCCATTTGCAATCTCATAATAACATACAAAAAAAACACACGACGTGATAGGCTTTGTAAAGATTTACGTAGCCTATAATGGCTAGGTTTAAAAAAAAGGAAAAAAATGACGTGATAGGCTACGTAAATCTTTACGTAGCCTATCATGGTTGGGGGTGGGTTTTAAAAACAACAACAACGCGTACGCAAATGGCGGCAGCTACGGCCACCGCCATTTGTGTTCCTTCTTTTTAGCCGTCTTAATCTACATAAATATTTACGTAGACTATGACGGCGAAAATCAAGGGCAATGTAAATAGCACAGTGAGCGCTATTTGCGTCCCTTTTTCATTCACCGTTTTAGCCTACGTAAATCTTTACGTAGGCTAAAACGGGGAATCAAAAGGGGACGCAGATGGTGCCCGCTATGCTATTTGTGTTTCCCTTGATTTTCGCCGTCATAGTCTACGTAAATATTTACATAGATTAAGACGGTAAAAAAAAAGGAATGCAAATGGCGGTGGCCGTAGCTGCCGCCATTTGCGTACGCGTTTTTTTGTTTTTTTTTAACCCAGAGCCCTCTGCAGCTGGAAATCCGTCTGCTGATGGCTCTGGCCTGGCCGGGCCAGGCCTGGCCGGCTGCTCTGCGGAGTTGCCGCAGAGCATAGCCGGCCATTCGAGGATTCCGGGTGGGAGGAATGGAGCGCCTCCCCCCCGGCCAGGATCCCGCGGGGAGGAACGGAACTCCTCCACCCCCACCATCCACATAATCCGCAAAAGGTAAGTCACTTTTGTACATCCCTATTTATGGCATCATCCCGCAATGGGTATCGCTTCAGAAGGTGTGTAAGGGACCCTAATTTAACCAGACTGGGTAGTCTACGTACATATTTACGTAGACTACCCATGCCAAAATAAGGAAAGCAAATGATGGTGCCTATGGGCGCCGCCATTTGCGTACGTGCTTTTTTTTTCAAAGTCAGCCATGATAGGCTACGTAAACATTTACATAGCCTATCACAGTGTTTTTGGAAAATCTAGCTGTGATAGGCTTCGTAAATCTTTACGTAGCCTATCACGTTTGTTGTTTGTTTTGTTTTTTTACTTGGAAATGGTGGCGGTGGCAGCCAGTCGGAAAACCGGCCGCTGCCGCAGCCGCTGCACCGCCACCGCACCGCCGCCGGGAGCCACCGCCACCAGGGACATTCACTCAAGGTAAGTCCCATCCCTTGGGTGGTGGGGGGGTGGCGGACCGTTTCTCCACCAATTTCAGGGGGCCGAATGTGTTGGCATTTGGCCTCCCGGAGATTCGTGGAGATTCGTGGAGAAATTCTCTGACATCCCTACAGCAATGTGAAATTCTGTGACCAGGTGAGACATACCTGAACAGGTTTTTCAGTCTGCTGTCCAGGTGCCAAGTGGTTATGGACAGCAGTTCTTATGGTTCTGTATTTTTACACCAGAACTGGACAGGATATTACTATTTAATAAAAAAGATATCACCAAAAATCAGTACATTCTTACTAATTTCACTTGATTAGCTTGTCCTTGCTGTTCAACCAAGGCCTCAGGATAATTATATAGCATTTGGGGAAAAAGATACAGCCCAGCAAACCAGCACTGGAGGTCAAGATAGAGAAGATCTCCACAGCCACCATATATTTTCCTTTTGTGCTCAGGTAAGCTGGAACAAAAGACACCCAAACACTGCAGAACAGCAACATGCTGAAAGTGATGAATTTAGCTTCATTGAAATTGTCAGGTAATTTTCTGGCTAGAAAAGCCAGAGTAAAGCTGACAAGAGCCAAGAGTCCCAGATACCCCAGAACCCAATAAAACATTGTGACAGAACCTTCATTGCATTCCAATATGATTTCTCCAGCCAGAGAGTGCATGTCAAAGTCTGGGAATGGAGGAGCAGTAGAGAGCCATATAGCACAAATACTGGCTTGAACACAGGAGCATCCAAGAAGAATGGAGTTGGCCAACTTTTTCCCCACCCATTTCCTCATCTTGGACCCAGGCTTGGTGGCTGTGAATGCAAGAACCACAGTGATTGTTTTTGCCAATACACAAGAAACAGCCACTGCAAAGATGATGCCAAAAGAAGTTTGACGTAAATAGCAGGTGACTTTCCGAGGCTGGCCAATGAATAGTAAGGAGCAGAGGAAGCAGAGAAGTAGAGAAATGAGCAGAGAGTAAGTGAGGCCCCGATTGTTAGCTTTGACAATGGGAGTATTACGGTTCTTGATGAAGACCCCAAGCACCAACACTGTAATAAGAGATGGAAGCAAGACCAAAAAAGTCAAGGTGATCCCTAAAGCTTCGGTGAGAGAGAGGAAGACTAGTATCTTGGGAATGCACTGATCTCGGTTCTTGTTGGCATACCACTCATCTGGGCATTTTAAGCAGTCGTCCATGTCTGAAAAACAGCACAGAATCATTCATTTCCCATCTATCTATCATGGGAGAAGGGGTTGAAGGAAGGGGATGGAGACATTGAGGAGGGCATTATGGCATTGGGCTCATCCCTGCTTTCCCATAGGTACATATCAAGCTGCCTTATGCTGAGTCACATCATTGGTCCGTGAATCCCAGCACTGTCGACAATAATGGTTAGTGGCTCTCCAGGTTTTCAGGGAGGACGTTTCCTTCTCTACCTGGAGATGCCAAGCTTTGAACTGGGGATTTTCTGCATGCAAAGCATGTGCTTTACCAGAGAGCTATCCATCCCTATTTCATGGGCCATCCCCCATGCCCCCTCTCCTTGCATGTTGGTAATTATGGGGTGGGAGAAGAGAATGACTGAATAGAGCTTATGCTGCCTACCTTTCTGGCCTGATATCTTCCCGTCTGGACATGGAGTGCAATCATAGCAACAGAATGGCTCCCCCTCCTTCATTTTTCTGCTGTAACCTGGTCGGCATTTGTCATTACACAGGGCAATGGGCAGCACCTATCCATGAAAAGCATTGAAGGTATATACTCCCTCAGTCTTAACCCCCAAAATAAATACATGGTGCTCTAGGCAACAAACACCAAGATTCCTTTTTTAGGAGGGTTGTTGAGGTGGAACGACCAAATGGAAGAAATTGTTACCTGGGTCACAGAGAAATTAATCTTTGGACAAAAGTCCAGTGCTCCTGAATACCTTGGAACTGGAGAATGAAGGAGCAGCTTCAAACAAAAAGTTAATTTCTGAAGTAATACATGTCTGTATTTAGCTGATATTTCTCCAATAATCTTTTGTGTGGTATGTCCAAGAGAACTGTTATGAGTGAAGGCTTAGTACATTTGGAGAGGCCATCTGCCACCCAGAGACAATGTGTGAAGAAAAGATCTTGTTAGGTGGAAAACAGCAGAAATTCTAATATGGAAGGCTTGGTACATGGAGCTGTTTTAAGTAGGCAAGGCAGAAAAAAATGACCTACCAACTGAAACTACCTAAGGCAAAGGCAAAGTACCAGATGTAGGGATGTCAGGGAATTTTGCCACGAATCTCGGGGAGGCCGAATGCCAGTGCATTCGGCCCCCCGAAATTGGTGGCAAAACAGTCTGCCCCCCCCCCGGGACGGGACTTACCTTGGGTGAATCCTCCTGGCAGCAGTGGCTCTGGCGGCAGTTTGGCGGCGATTCGGCAGCGGCGGCTGCGGCAGCTGGTCTTCTGACCGGCTGCCGCCGCCGCCATTTCCAATTAAAAAAAAAACCCAAAAAACGTAATAGGCTTCATAAAGATTTACGTAGCCTATCACGGCTAGATTTTTAAAAAATACCATGATAGGCTACGTAAATGTTTACGTAGCCTATCATGGCTGAGTGAAAAAAACAAACAAACCGCGTGTACGCAAATGGCCGTGCCCATGGGCGCCGCCATTCGCGTTCCTTATTTTGGCACGTCTAGTCTACGTAAACATTTATGTAGACTACGGCGAAAATAAGGGGAACACAAATAGCGTAGCGTCTATGCTATTTGTGTTCCCCTTATTTTCGCAGTAGTCTACGTAAATGTTTACATAGACTAGACATGCCAAAATAAGGAACGCAAATGGCGGCGCCCATGGGCGCCGCCATTTGCGTACGTGTGGTTTTTTTTTTTTAACTCAGCCGTGATAGGCTACATAAACATTTACGTAGCCTATCATGGCTGACTGCAGGGACGCAAACGGCGGTGGCTACAGCCGCCGCCATTTGCAGACCCGGACAGCCAGGATTCGTGGCGGGAGGGATGGGGCGCCTCCCGCCCAGCCAGAATTTCAGGGGGGGGATGGAGCGCCACCCTCCCACTGCGAATCAAATTTCGTAAAAGGTAAGTGACTTTCGTACATCCCTAAGATGTTTAGAAAATATGGCATGATTTTATTGCATTTACAAATCAAAGACATCCGTAGAAATATTTGACAAGGCTTTTCCTCAAAGTATGGAAAAGAAACTAATTGTTTATTATTATGAAGAATGATGGATAAAGCTCAAAACCGCCAAGGGATTCCACCTATGTTTTTGTCTGTAAAGTAAAGGAAAAATATATTAATTTTTTTACCCTCTATCAGTTACCAGATTTAAGTCTAATGCATTATTTGTTCATCTTTGTATATGGAAAAATAATATTGTTAAAATGAAAGAAACAGAAAAAAAATCTTATTTTTGTTGGTTGCTTTTGTTAAGTTAGCAGATTGTACTTAGAGGTTCTAGGCCTGGTTATGTTTTATACTAAGATAGAGTTTACATTAATTCATAAGAAGCAGTGGTTGTGTTTAGTGGAGGGCAGAGAACACTGATGAATGTCTTTTATGGCGGTGCTCAAGGGAACTGACGTGATGCTACTGAATGGGTTTCCTTCAGCATGTTTGCAGATCCTACCTGATTGAACCTGTTGTGCCATGTGATGGCCTCATCATTAATGCTGAATGCTCTGCCCAGAAAAGCCTTCAGATCCATCTTTCCTACTTTCACTTTCAAAAAAGATTGGTTTGGGAAAGTAACCCAGTTTATAATATCAAATCCATCTGATAATTCACCATTCTCATCAAGAGACACCAGATCTCCAACAGTGTTGTTAAATGAGATGCTCCTCAGGAAAGGGTGAAGCTGCAATGAAACAGGCAAACACAGATTTTTACTCCTGTCAATTCATCAGTTGATGTCAATTAAAATTATAGGCTCAGGGGGGTTGATCTGGATTGGGGCAACAGTGGGAGGCAAAAGGTTAAGCCCCCTACCCCCGCACTAGGTTCCTAATCCATATTGTGGCCCCTGAACTTACTTCAGAGTACGAAAAAAAAGACCCCTTCATGGATCACTGCCTTGTTGTGGCGAAGGGGCTTGCGTAACTCAGTGAAGCCATAAGCTATGCCGTGCAGGGCCACCCAAGACGGACAGGTCATGGCAGAGAGTTCTGACAAAATGTGGTCCGCTGGAGAAGGAAATGGCAACCCACTCCAGTATTCTTGCCAAGAAAACCCCATGGAATGTATCACAAGGCTAAAAGATATGACGCCGGAAGATGAGCCCCTCAGGTCGGAAGGTGTCCAATATGCTACTGGGGAAGAGCAGAGGGTATTTCCAAGTAGTGCCAGAAAGAGTGAAGCGGCTGGGCCAAACCCGAAAGGACACTCAGCTGTGGATGTGTCTGGCGGTGAAAAGAAAATCCGATGCTGTAAAGAACAATATTGTTTAGGAACCTGGAATGTCAGATCAATGAATCAAGGTAAGTTGGAGGTGGTCAAACATGAGATGGCAAGATTGAACATCGACATCTTGGGAATCAGCGAACTAAAATGGACAGGCATGGGCGAATTTAATTCAGGTGACCATCATATCTACTATTGTGGGCAAGAATCCCTTAGAAGAAATGGAGTAGCACTCATAGTCAACAAAAGGGTGGGAAAAGCAGTACTGGGGTACAATCTTAAAAATGATAGAATGATCTCAGTACGAATCCAAGGCAAACCATTCAACATCACAGTAATTCAAGTCTATGCCCCAACCACTGAGGCCGAAGAAGCTGAGGTTGATCGGTTCTATGAAGACCTACAACACCTTCTAGAACTAACACCAAAAAAAGATGTCCTCTTCATCATAGGGGATTGGAATGCTAAAGTAGGAAGTCAAGAAATCACCGGGATAACAGGCAGGCATGGCCTTGGTGTACAAAATGAAGCAGGACAAAAGCTAATAGAGTTTTGCCAAGAGAACATGCTGATCATAGCAAACACTCTTTTCCAACAGCACAAGAGGCGACTCTACACGTGGACGTCACCAGATGGTCAATATCGAAATCAGATTGATTATGTCCTTTGCAGCCAAAGATGGAGAAGCTCTATACAGTCAGTAAAAACAAGACCTGGAGCTGACTGTGGCTCAGATCATGAGCTGCTTCTTGCAAAATTTCGGCTTAAATTGAAGAACGTCGGGAAAACCACTAAACCGTTCAGGTATGACCTAAATCATATCCCTGATGAATATACAGTGGAGGTGAGGAATAGATTTCAGGGATTAGGCCTGATAGACAGAGTGCCTGAGGAACTATGGACGGAGGTCCGTAACATTGTTCAGGAGGCAGCAACGAAATCCGTCCCAAAGAAAAAGAAATGCAAGAAAGCCAAGTGGCTGTCTGAGGAGGCTTTACAAGTAGCTCATGAAAGAAGGGAAGCGAAAAGCAAGGGAGAAAGGGGAAGATATACCCAACTGAATGCAGAGTTCCAGAGAATAGCAAGGAGAGACAAGAAGGCCTTCTTAAATGAACAGTGCAAAGAAATCGAAGAAAACAACAGAATGGGAAAGACTAGAGATCTCTTCAAGAAAATTGGAGATCTCAAGGGAACGTTTTGTGCAAAGACGGGCATGATAAAGGATAAAGAAGGCAGGGACCTAACAGAAGCAGATGAGATTAAGAAGAGGTGGCAAGAATACACAGAAGAACTATACAGGAAAGATCTGAATGTCCCTGATAGCCATGATAGTGCGGTCACTGAACTTGAGCCGGACATCCTCGAGAGTGAAGTCAAGTGGGCCTTAGGAAGCATTAGTAACAACAAAGCTAGCGGAGATGACAGTATTCCAGCCGAGCTATTTAAAATCCTAAAAGATGATGCTGTTAAAGTGCTGCATTCAATATGCCAACAAATCTGGAACACTCAACAGTGGCCACAAGACTGGAAAAGGTCAGTTTACATTCCAATTCCAAAGAAGGGCAACGCCAAAGAGTGTTCAAACTACCGCACAATTGCGCTCATTTCACATGCCAGCAAGGTGATGCTCAAAATCCTACAAGCTAGGCTTCAGCAGTATGCGAACCGAGAACTACCGGAAGTACAAGCTGGGTTTCGAAGAGGCAGAGGAACTAGAGATCAAATCGCCAACATTCGCTGCATCATGGAGAAAGCAAGAGAATTCCAGAAAAACGTCTATTTCTGCTTCATTGACTACGCTAAAGCCTTTGATTGTGTGGATCACAACAAACTGTGGCAAATTCTGAAAGTGATGGGAGTACCAGACCACCTTACCTGTCTCCTGAGAAACCTGTACGAGGGTCAAGAAGCAACAGTAAGAACCAGACATGGAACAACCGATTGGTTCCAAATTGGGAAAGGAGTACGACAAGGCTGCATATTGTCACCCTGCTTATTTAACTTATATGCAGAGTACATCATGAGAAATGCCGGGTTGGATGAATCAGAGGTCGGAATTAAGATTGCCGGGAGAATTATCAACAACCTCCGATATGCAGACGATACCACCCTAATGGCAGAAAGCGAAGAGGATCTCAAGAGCCTCTTGTTGAGGGTGAAAGAGGAGAGTGCAAAAGCTGGTTTGAAACTCAACATTAAAAAAACTAAGATCATGTCATCTGGCCCTATCACTTCCTGGCATATAGAAGGGGAAGAAATGGAAGCAGTGACAGATTTTACTTTCTTGGGCTCCAAGATCACCGCAGACGGTGACTGTAGCCATGAAATTAAAAGACGCTTGCTCCTTGGGAGGAAAGCTATGGCAAACCTAGACAGCATAGTAAGAAGCAGAGACATCACCTTGCCGACAAAGGTCCGTCTAATCAAAGCTATGGTTTTCCCAGTAGTAATGTATGGCTGTGAGAGCTGGACTATAAGGAAGGCTGAGCGCCGAAGAATTGATGCTTTCGAACTGTGGTGCTGGAGAAGACTATTACGAGTCCCCTGGACTGCAAGGAGGTCAAATCAGTCCATCCTAAAGGAAATCAACCCTGACTGCTCATTGGAAGGACAGATACTGAAGCTGAAGCTCCAATATTTTGGCCACCTAATGCGAAGAGAAAACTCTCTGGAAAAGACCCTGATGCTGGGAAAGACTGAAGGCAAAAGGAGAAGGGGACGGCAGAGGATGAGATGGCTAGATAGCATCACGGATGCAATGAATATGAACTTGAGCACGCTCCGGGAGAGAGCGCAGGACAGGAAGGCCTGGCGTGCTATGGTCCATGGGGTCACGAAGAGTCGGACACGACTGAACGACTGAACAACAACAACGAAAAAAAGTCAAGCATTCCTTGGCCCTCAGATATATTTGATCAAATAATAATTTAAATACCACTGATCTAACATCAAAATTAATTGGGAAGCATTTTTCTAGTTGTAATTATTGAATGCCAGAGGGAATCTATATGTGTGTAATGCTCAAATTATTCCAGTGATAATACTGCTTTTTCAAAAAATAATGGATCAATGGAAGTGCAGAGGCCCTTTCGAGGGCACCATTCCTCGCAGAGGCCAATTTGTCAGGCATGCATGACAGGGTTTTCTCCCTAAATTATAGTATGTGCTACTGCAAGAACAATTCAGCTAATACTTTTGCTTTTATAAAGCCATAACAACAACAAAATACGGTATCAGTGAAAATGGAGATCCCTTTTGAGTGTGCCATTGCCCACAGAGGCACATTTGCCAGGCATGAGTAAACGGGCATTCTGCTTTGTTGTCTCAAAATGATGGGATGTGTTCCCTCAAGAAAAATGGTAATGAAAGTACTTTGAGATACTGTTAGGGGCAGGGATTACTTTGGACCCATTGGTAGCTTTGTTAGGCAGGGATAAATAAAATATATATTTCTTAAAAACACACACACACAAATAATTGGAGACAACACAATCTCCAAATGTTAATGAAAGGCTAAGGAAGATTTGGCACAGGGTGCCAATGGTTAAGCTTAGGAATGGTTGAAAATTTATTTGAGTTCACAGTGTAATGTAAGATTTCCCAGTTGTCACCTCCTGGAATTGAGCATGGACATGAACATAATTTGCCACTGGAAATCTGTACATTTCAGAAGTTATGATGCATTTCCCCAAAAGAAAGAGAAGTGTTCAAAAACAGATAGCACATATGAAAGAAGATGTTAAAACGTGCACTTAAAAAAATGAGATGAGAAATACATATGGATTTCTGTGTGGAAATCAAATAGTCATCTGCAGAAGTGAGACAGAGCAAGGCTAGCATTGGAAAATGCAGAGCTCAATATGCAGTAGCACAGCTTCTTACTTAAGGCTGTAGTTTTTTTTGTGTCGCCACAGCCTCTACAGTTGGAAGTACCAGCAGCCTGGCCATCATTTTGCATCTTCCACAATGCCTTGGGCATAGTATTTCAGGGCATTGCTGGGCAGAAATTGAAGGTTGATTTAAACAAACAAACAAACTATGGTAAGTATCCAGAGGAAATTCTGCAAAATGACCTTCATTTTCTAGGAAGGGTGGTGAGAAAGAGAAAGTTCTCATTCTCTCCACCCCTCCATGCAATTCACATTATGTGAGGATGAAAGCATTGGCCTTCCCTGCTCCAGCTTGTCCCCATCAGCAGCCCCAAGGCTCTCCACACATTGGATGGTGGAGTATCTGAACTTGGGATTTATGAAACCCATGTGGTTTAGAAGCCTGGAAGATAAGGCTTCTCATTCATGCAACAGAGCAGACATAACTAGAACATGCTCTGTGTTGCAATGGATGAATGTTTGGGGGAGAGGCCACGAGGACATAACGGAACATGTTCCCCTCACACAATACTGATGGTAGGGTTGGGGAGAGGAGAATGATTGAATTGGGCTAAAGTCGGTAAAGATTCATCACATTTCAACTAAATTTTCAGGGTGTAGGTACTGATATGGGAAATAGTGGCATCAGCCATCCATCCTGCAGGGGACAAAAAAATGCTGAAGCAATATTTGATGGCATCGGCAACACACCTCTAAGGGGTCTGTATGAAGAGGACCGTGTAGGAAGAGGATACTTTGATTTGAGATTTGATTTGATTTAGAGGTGCCTTCAGCTGGTTGGAAAGATACAGTATCTGAACATAGAAGATATAGAAAAACTAAGGAATGTTGTATGCAGATTTGGTGGGGAGGTGTTCATGTATGCCCTGAATCAATTTTTATCATACATTAGGCCAGAATACCAAAGAGAGGTAATTTGCAAGTAAAAACACCTGCCAAGGTTGCAGATTTGGAGGCATCAGTCTCGTTTTCTTAACCATTGCTCCAAACTTGGTCTTGGATGAGAACATCTTAGGTAAAACATGTGCTATGGCTTGGACTGCATTGTAGATACTGTAGCTTTGGCCAGTCATGCTTGTTTCAAAAAAAGTTGCAGGGAGGCTCCTCAAGTCCTCTTGACCAGTGCATTTCTCATTACCCTCCATGTCCTCACTAGAATCAGAATATAAGCAGCTGAATGCACTTTCCCAGAAGATCCTGAGAAAATCATCCCCTTTTAGTGAATCAGGATGTAAACTTTCAAGAAATGTTGGAAACCCTGGTACTTCTTTTGAGTGAATTGCAAAAGACAAGGCACCATGGAAGAGTTGTATATCAAAACCCTTGTGTGTTGTCTCTGTTGAGAAATCCCACTGGGCTGTCATAATCCATACTTTAGCTACAGAAGTCTCACTAGCATTTTCTGCTAGTGCATAAAAATATATCAACAATGTCAAACCTGCTGTAGTCTGAGGCTCTGTATTTACTACATACACATTGACGTTGAAGTTGACGAGTGAAATAGCCTTGACTTTCATGTATTCATAAGATTGTAATAACTCCATAGTTTGAAACAGGGCTGGGATTTTTTCATTCAGTGCTGTACAAATTCTATGTTGGGAAAACATTGCCATCAAGGTCTGTATAAACCTTTCTCCATTGTCATCATCTGCCGCAACAATCCCGACCCATGTCCACGAGAAATGCAGGAGCAGCTGGATAATCCCTTCATACTGATATGCTTCATTAGGGACCATACGGTAGAAGGAAGGGAGATGACTTTTAATATGCATCATTGGAGCAAACACACAATTCGCAATCTAAGCAGAAAGAAAACAATAAAAGGAAAGGAGATACAATTGAAGGGATAAGCAGGTACACTGATTGGAGTATATCATTTCCGCGGAAAATGCAGCTAATTAAATGCAATTAATGCAAATATTTCAAGGCCTAACAAAAAAGGTTCTGCTAATGTTAGGGTTGAGCTAGGGGATAAACTGAAAAGCAGCAAGAAGAATCAAATGTTTACTAGCAGCAAGTTATGTAGTAAAGAGTTTGAAGTTTCCAGCAGTTTAGAGTTAGCACACTGGAAGAATGAAAATGAGGGGTTGGCAAATATCCTCTCAATGACTTTTAAAGATGGCTCAACTGGGCACAAAGGAAGTAGAGTAAAGGCATGATTAAAAGAACAAAAAGCCACACCAGCTAGTGGTCAGGAGGGCTTTCCAAACCCACAGACTGAAGAAACAACAAACACTACCTGAGGGGCCTATTTTCCAGTGAGACCAATGGTAATTTTGCAAACACTGGGAACTTGGCTAACACAAGAAACATGCCAACGTAGATGGAACTGCTAGGCTTAAGATGTTTGGGGGCAGTGGTTTTGGAGATCCCAACCACTAGTAAGAATGCTCAACTTCATAAAATTTCCAAATTTGGCATGAAGAATAGGGAATAGCAAAATCTTTGAACATAAATTGCAGTGCACCCTTCTTCTGGGGTCCTGAATCCAATCCAAACTTCTAGGAGGCGTATCAGGTCTGGATACGAACATTTGGGAAAACATGTGCTATGGCTTGGAAGGCAGTGTAGATGCTGTAGCTTTGGCCTCGCATCCCCGTTTCAAAAACAGTTGCAGGGAGGCTTCTGAGTGGGCTTCACTAGCTAATGCTTGAAGCAAAATTGTAAACTTCACTTCTGTTTTCTGTTATGTGAATGAGTGAGTGTGTGATTGTTTTTCTTACAATAAACAAAGATTTCGAGCTAAACTAAGCTTGATATATGGTGCTCTATTATTTTAATCCAAGGGCAGATCTCAAATTCCGAATGCAATTCATAATGGTTGAGCAGGGTTTGTAGGGATCAGTCTCTGAGAGATCTTAATTTCGAAAGAGAGTATGTCCTCACTAAATTGGAGACCCTAATTTAAAGTCCTAAGCAACAAATCATAGAATGTTCTACGAAAATGTAGTGATTTATCTAGGGATGGTGGAGAATTTCTCCACGAAACTCAGGGAGGCCGAATGCCAATGCATTCGGCCCCCCAAAATTGTTGGTGAAATTCTCCGCCTCCCCCCCATCCCGGGATGGGACTTACCTCCCTCGAATGTCCCTCTTGGTGGCGGGTCCCGGCGGGAATTCGGGGGCATTTCGTCAGGGGCGGGGGCGGTGGCCAGTCTTCCGACCAGCTGCCGCCGCCGCCATTAAATAATAAAGTAATAAAAAAAAACACACCCGTGATAGGCTACATAATTATTAACGTAGCCTATCACGGCTAGATTTCCAAAGTCAGCCGTGATAGGCTACGTAAATCGTTATGTAGCCTATCACGGGTGACTTTGGAAAAAAAAAAAGCACGTACGCAAATGGCGGCACCCATGGGCGCCGCCATTTGCGTTCCTTATTTGGTCCCAGTAGTTTACGTAAAGATTTACGTAGACTACGGAGAAAATAAGGGCAACACAAATAGCGTTGCCCTTATTTTTGCTGTAGTCTACGTAAATCTTTACGTCGACTACCAGGACCAAATAAGGAACGCAAATGGTGGCGCCCATGGGCGCCGCCATTTGTGTACGAGCTTTTTTTTTTTTCAAAGTCACCCGTGATAGGCTACGTAACGATTTACATAGCCTATCATGTCTGACTTTGGAAATCTAGCCGTGATAGGCTACATTAATTGTTACGTAGCCTATCATGGGTGTGGGGTTTTGTTGTTTTTTTTTACTTTTGTATTTTGCGGCCGGGGAGACAGGGCGCTTCTCCCCGGCCTGAATTTCGGCCAGGCGAGGCGTGACACCTCCCCCCGGCCTGAATTTTGGGGGAAGAACCGAAGCGCCTCCCCCCACCATGAAGCAAGCTGCGGGACCAGGTAAGTCCCTGTCGTACATCCCTAGATTTATCCTAAATATCTCTTGAGATGAAAATGCAGTGGAAAATATGAAAACAAAAATATATTTATGTGTATTGTTTTTTCCATGATTTCACACTATCATTAGTTTCAGTTACTTTCAGAGGAAGAAATTACAACTGCCTTTGAAATATTGGTGGTTTCTCTTTCGGTACTCCATTCTTGCTTTAGGCTAAACATCCTGTTCAGTAACAGATATGCAACTATCTAGTGGGTAAGAAATATATGAGATACACACCGGCATTGTCTCTGAGCAAGGCACTGCTGTGAAACATTTTAGAGATTATTTCATTTTGACTGCTGTGACGAGGGAAAAAAGGAATGCCTCAGGCCAGCTGCAACACATGCACACTATAAAGGAAATGTAATGCTGTTTTCCTCAGCTCAGGTATTTTCTGGAAGAACACACAAGGCCTCTTCCTTTTATCTCAAGAAACTCTCTCTCATAATCACTCCATATATTTTTTAAAAATGGATAAAAAGGGAAAGTCTGGTTTGTTCTAGACTTATTCATGTATACCGTAGATTGATCAAAATCAACTGGATTTTTAAATTACAACCTCCACAGTCTGATTGATTTTAATTAGATCAATCAAATTAAAGTTAGTCATGAAGACTGTCATGTTGATTTCAATGGGATTAACTTGGTCTGGATCTAACTGATACTGAAAAGGATATACTCTATCAGAGCTGAAAACTGCCACGGACAAAATAATTGTTGTACTTGTGAGATTTTGTAGATGTCTAAAATTGTAGCAAGATGAAGTGAAATTTCAGAGTCAAGTCCTCCAATAACAGCGATCAGATCCTTTTGCTTCTCACAACTGAAGTTGGGAACACTTTTTTCCCTCATGGACAGAAGTTTCAGGTTGTTCTGATGGGTCAGTATTGCATTTGTGTAACTGTCATAGATGTGGAAGCCCAGACTGATGTTTGGCAAGATTTTGTGGTTGTCATTGATCTCCTTCACAGCAAATACCAAGGACAGGACATGCTGGTAGTTTTTTGGAATTGCACTAAAGGAAAAACAACAGCAACACGCACACACGCACACACACACACATTATATATGAGAGAGATCCAACTCTTCAGGTAGTACCTTTCTGAGACCATGTCACTGTATACATCACCATAGCTCTTATAGGTATTAGAGATTTGTATTCTTCAAAGCCATAGAAAAAGAGAGGCATAAATACACACAATATTTAAGTAGCACACACTTTTATAGCTCATCAGCAAATTGGTATACTTCTCAGGTTTTCTGTATGTTTTTTTTCCTGATTCAGTGACTTTATCAGAGGGATCTTACATTTAAAGAAGACATGGCCAAGGTTTTTCTTCTTTCCTTAAAATAATAATAAAGCAGTTTTCTCAGAACATCAAGCAGATGTTTGCCGTGTTTTGGTACATATCAGTGACAATACACACCTGGGAAGGGTTTTATGTTGAGAGGTAGCTTTGTTTACAGAGGGATTCTTGTGGTGGGTGTGGGCGGGAGTGACTGTCATTGTGGGATAGACATACTCATTTACTGATAGAGTACAGGAAGTAAAATGGCAGTCATGAAATCCATGTGGGGGAAAACTCTGGTTTTATGTGGAGTCAAATACTGTACTGAAGGCCAGAAAATGCATTATTGTAGAATGAAAACAAAACTGAAAGAAATTGGTGAAGGACATTAAAAAATGGTGATTTGAAATGGAAAAGTGTTGGAAGTAGGGACGTACGAAACTCTTACCTGGCTCCGCACTGGGCATACTCGGTGGGAGGGAGGCACTCCGTCCCTCTCCCCGGAATCATCCCTGGCCGGCTCCGCTCTGGGGGGCCTCTCTGTGGAGCCGCCGGCTGGGGCCTCCCGCAGCCAGACATCCGGCCGCTGGGCTGCACAGGGACGCAAATGGCAGCTGCCATAGCTGCTGTCATTTGCACCCCTGTCTTTAGCCGTGATAGGCTATGTAAATACATATGTAGCCTATCATGGCTAACGACACGGATGCAAATGGCAGCTATGCCATTTGCGTCCCTGTCCTGAGCCATGATAGGCTACGTAGATACTTATGTAGCCTATCAAGGCTTACCAGGGATGCAAATGCTATTTGCAACTGCAGACTGGCAGCAGCTGGAGCTGCCGGAGCTGCCACTGCTGCCAGAGCCACTGCCGCCACTGGAGCTGCCAGAGCCTCCGCTGCCACTGCCAGAGCCACCGCCAGGTAGGCTCCATTTCATGGGGCTTTTGCCGGGTGGTGAGGTGGGTTGCTCCATTCCACCATGGATTCCGAGGGTCCAAATTTACTGGCATTCAGCCACCCTGGGATCCGTGACGGAATTCTCTAACATCCCCAGTTGGAAGAGAGCAAAATGCCAAGGTGCTGACAGAAATACTTATATGGCATTTGAAGGATGTTTGCTATGAAACCAAAATTCAGCTTTAGGACTAGAATATATGGACAGTTTTCTGAACAAGCCAATGCTTGGATGATGTAGTCAAATCAGATATCAGCTATCCCAGTGCCTATCATAGAAGAGGAAAAACTTACATAAATTCATCTAGAAACCTCATTTTGGGATTTTCCCTGAAAGATATTTCTTCAGATATGAAGCCAAACTGAGAAGTAATTGCTCCAATGGTTATGTCTCCTGTCTGATGATACTTAAACGGAAAATCAAAGGGCTCAGTGATGGTACATATGTGTGGCTTACACACAGCTGGAGATAGCCTCAACCAAAGCATAAGCAGCAGCAAAGGAAATAACTCTACTTTCTCCAAGTGCATCTTGGCACACAAATCCCACTTCCAGTCTATTATCTTCCAGCAGTCTGCTTATTGACACTGTTCCTCCAATGGCTCAAGATTCTTTTGATAAAAAGAAAGGGATGAAGAACAGAGAGGTAACGTCCTGTACATCATCCACACACCTTTTCCCAGCTCTGAAGAGCATATGGATGTTTTATGCCAGTATTCAGGCTGTGTCACTGACTGCGCTTTTGACTTCACTAATCCATGTCTGAAGACAATCAGGATCAGTCCTAGTAACCTGAGTAAATTACAGGGTTCAGAATCAACTCCCATGAATATTACGCTGAGTGAGGATTCATTTGCAATAGATGAGCAGAAGAAAACATGTTTTTCAGAACCCCCTACTACTTAGAAAAGTACCACAGAGAGAGAGAGAAAGAGAGAGAGAGATTAGAGGTTAAGTGAATTGAGCAGTTAGTATGCATAACAATTGGCTATTGTCTGGACTTATCACACCTCAAGGAGAATGAGCACAATCTCAGTATGAAGAGGGATTTATTTATTTATTTATTACATTTATTACATTTGTATATCACCCAATAGCCAAAGCATTCTGAGCAGTTCACAAAACATGACTTAAAACCATAAAATACAAAGTCAATCTCTCATCTGTGTCATCCTTTTTCTTCATAGTTGTTGACAACCTGGCACCAATGGAGTGAATTCATCCATTCCCCAATATTTCTTGCAGTGCCTATGGAGTACTTTTCTTTTAATTGTTCCTTCCCTCTACATACAACACTGAGGCATTTTATACTAGAAAGGACAACACCACAGACAATGATACATTTGCTTGGTACCCCATGTTTGCACATTGTGTGGGGAACTAATGAAATGTTCCATTTTCAATTGTTTTTTACCTAGAAAGAATGGAATTTTATTAGTCACTAATGCAATTTTGTTGGCCCCAATACTGATCAATTGTTTTTGACAGGTGTCATGAGAAATAGGATTGTTGTCATTAAGTACAAGCACATGAGTGTAGATTCAAGACACATGTTCTTGGAGTCCACAAAGCTACAACGTTACTAATATTATGTTAAATAATCTCCAAACAGTTGAAACTTAACAATTATTGTTTTACTACCAAACCCTGTCCTGGTATCATAGGAAGAGATGGTGGAGAAGTGGGGAAGGAATATTGTTAGTTTCCATTCTGAATTAGGGCAGACATCTTGGAATCAAGCTATCTGGAAAATGGGGAACACACTTTCAATGTGACAATTAAAACATGAATCTGAAAAGATCAGCTCCAGCAGAATTTGTTTTGCCCATGTCCTCGACACCAGATCCTGAACTACTCTGGAAGTTTATTTATTGATTTATTTCTATCCCGCCCAATAGTCATTGCTCTCTGGGCAGTTCTGGGAAATTAGATCCTACAAATACCAATAAGAAAGAATATTAGATATCATCCTTAAGATATAAAAAAAAACACCAACCATCAATACAATGTAAAACAGTTACAGTCAAATACTGGACCGGATAAAGAAAACTGACATAAATGCCCCATCATATGCCACCCAATGCTTGGAGGTAGGGGACAGTCTTACCCTGATGGAGGAACGATGACTATGTTGGTGCCAGGCAGACCTCGGTGGGGATAGTACTCAAGAATCAGGGGTCCACCTCTGTCAAGGCCTTCTCCCAAATCAGGTTTGGAAACATGCAGGCAGCCATTATATGCTTCGCAGATTTGGTCCTTCTTATTCATCTGGCTTCTACATTTAGCGCAACCTTCAGAACAATGTTCAAGGGAAACCCCAGATGGAGCACACTGTAGTAATCTAACTTGGAAGGTTACCATGGCATAGTCTACTATCGCTGTCCAGATAGGTGCATAGCTGGGTCACCAACCAAAGTTGGTAGAAGCATGTTCTAGCTGATGCTCATTCAGTATGCATTTATATTTGGGGGAGCAGGTACCACAAACCATAACTGTAGTCTTTGAGTAATTCCCATATAGTTGTTCCCAGAGCACCACCTTCTGGAGTTAGCCATCCCAGTAGGAGTGGCTCTACTGCAGTGCAGCACCCCACCCTCCCACGTTAGTCTCCCGCGGGAGGATTCCATAGTTGATGGTACTGAAAGCCACAGAAAGAACAAGGAGAATCAACAGGGTCACATGCCCTCTTTCTGTCTCCCAACATAGGTCATCATGCAGAGTGACCGCGGCTGTTTCCAGGCCCAAACCCCTCCTAAACCCTGAATGAAATGGATAATCAGATAATCAGTCCCATAGCAGAGAATCTGGAATTGCTAGGCAACCACCTACTCTAGGACTTGGCCCAGGATAGGAATGTTATTCCCCACTTGCCTAAAAGTTGGTAGACCTTGATCTCCAGGAGGACCTCACCATAAGGATACTACTTAACCTCCTATGATAAATTCATTTTGCTCCACCTGCAACTGGGGGGCAAAAAAAAAATTGTATAGCTTATGCAAGCTGATATTTGAATAGTCACCTTCAAATTCAGAGGGATCTACTTCAAGCAAACCATCATATGATCACAAATTTAAAACAAACACACACACAAATAAAAAACATGAAAACAAACACAAACTGTGTCCCAGAGACTCAGGCTACCTGTGGAAACTTGTAGATGGCCAATATAGCAGCCATTTGTACAGTGATTTCAGCATGAAGTCCTCCGATTAAAGTTTATTTATTTATTTCATTTCTATACCGCTCAATAGCCGAAGCTCTCTGGGTGGTTCACAAAAATTAAAACCAAACAGCACACAATAAAACAATGTAAAATATATCGAACATTAAAAGCACAATGTAACAATACAACCACAATAAAACCTAGCAGCAGTACAGGAGTTTAAAATACAGATTTTAAACAGCAAAGGTAAAAGTCTAGAAAGCTAAAATGCTAAAATGCCTGGGAAAATAAAAAGGTCTGCACCTGGTGCCAAAATGAATACAATGTAGGTGCCAGGCAAACCTCACTAGGGAGCTCATTCCAGAGCCAGGGTGCCACAGCAGAAAAAGCCCTCCTCCTAGTAGCCACCCGCCTCACTTCCTTTGGCAAGGGCTCACGGAGGAGGGCTGCTGAGGATGATCTTAAGGTCTGGGCAGGCACATATGGGAGGAGGCAATCCTTCAGATAACCTGGCCCCAAGCCATTAAGGGCTTTAAATATTAATACCAGCAATTTGAATCGGGCCCAGAAATGGACTGGCAGCCAGTGCAGCTGAAGAAGTACTGGCGTAATATGAGCTCGCAGGCCAGTCCCTGTTAACAATCTTGCTGCCCTATTTTGGACCAGCTGAAGTTTCCGGACCGTTTTCAAAGGCAGCCCCACATATAACGCATTGCAGTAGTCCAGACAAGAAGTTATCAGAGCATGGATAACTGTTGCTAGGCTATCTCTGTCGAGATAAGGGCGTAGTTGGTATACCAGCCTAAGCTGATAAAAGTGCTCCATGCCACTGAGTTCACCTGTGCCTCAGGTGACAGTTCTGGATCCAAGAGCACCCCCAAACTACGAACGTGATCCTTTAGGGGGAGTGCAACCCCCTCTGGAACAGATTGAATATGACCTAGCCAGGCAGACGACTCACTAACAGTACCTCCGTCTTGTCTAGTTATCTGATTATCTGATGGAAACCATGGCTTCCTGGGAGCTGCACCATATTCTAACTGGGCCCACCCATGTAGCCGGTCATGCACTAGACCTTGTGGTTGTTTCTGGAGAAGCGGGGAGTGATCTGGAAGTTGGGGGTATATCCACCACCCCCTTGTCATGGTCAGATCACTATCTGGTGATGTTGGACTTCTCAGTTCCACAACCCCTCCGCAGGGGTGGAGGACCCATTAAAATGGTCCACCCCAGGTTATGGATCCAAATGGATTCCTGAATGTGCTTGGGGATTCTCTGGGGCATGCCAACGGCCACTCAGTCGAGACCCTGGTGGGTGGCTGGAATGCCACAATCACTAGGGCATTAGATCAGGTTGCTCTGAAACGCCCTCTCCCCCTGAACAGGGCTCAGACTGCACCATGGTTCAATCCATGGTTACGAGCTCTGTAACAGGATGTGAGACGGCTAGAGCGCCGGTGGCAGAAGTCTCGCTCCAAAGACAATCAGACATGGGCTAGAGCTGTATCTTCAGCCTATCACATGGTGGTGAAAGCAGCAAAAAAGGAATATTATGCTGCCTCTATCGCATCTGCAGAGTGCTGTCCCAGGAGGCTGTTCCAAGTGGTCCAGAGCCTGGTCAGTCCTGTGGCTCCTGAACCACTGGAGCATTCTAAGGCCTCCTGTGAGGCCTTGGCAAGGCACTTTGCAGATAAAATTAATTGGATTAGGAGTGTTATTCTGTGCGTTCTGGATACAGTTAGTGAGCAAGAGGCGGCCTGTGGCAAACTGGTTTTGTGGGATCGGTTCCAGCATCTTCCTCCTGATGAAGTGGACAAGGTGCTTTCATCTGTAAGGCCGACCACCTGCTTACTTGATCCTTGCCTATATTGGCTCATTATGGGCTGCAGAGAGAGACTGGGTGAGGGGATCAGGGCGGTGGTGAATGCCTCCCTTGAGGAGGGAGTGATGCCATCAGCCCTCAAGGAGGCAGTGATAAGACCACTCTTAGAGAAGCCCTCCTTGGATCCTCAAGTTCTGAACAACTTTTGCCCAGTCTCAAATTTGCCATTTTTGGGCAAGGTGATTGAGCGGGTGGTGGCGATGCAGTTAGGGACGTACGAAAGTCACTTACCTGTTTGCGGATTATGTTGATGGTGGCGTGGGGTGCTCCGTCCCCCCCCCGGAATCCTCACCAGGGGGGAGGTGCTCTGTTCCTCCCCCCCAGAATCCTCCGAGGATGGCTGTGCTCCACGGAGCAGCCAGCCAGGCCTGGCCAGGCCAGAGCCATCTGCAGCCAGATTTCCGGCCATGGAGGGCTCTGGGTAAAAAACAAAATAAAACCCGCGTACGCAAATGGTGGCGGCTACAGCCGCTGCCATTTGCGTTCCTTATTTTTGCCCTCTTAATCTACGTAAATATTTACTTAGACTATGACGGCGAAAATCAAGGGGAACGCAAATAGCGTAGCGGGCGCTATTTGCGTCCCTTGTTGATTCCCCATTTTAGCCTAATTAAATCTTTATGTAGGCTAAAATGGGGAATCAAAAAGGGACGCAAATAGCACCCGCTACACTATTTGCGTTCCCCTTGATTTTCTCCATCATAGTCTACGTAAATATTTACATTGATTAAGAGGGCAAAAATAAGGAACGCAAATGGCGGCGGCTTGTTGTTGTTTTTTACCCACCCAGGCATGATAGGCTACGTAAAGATTTACGTAGCCTATCATGTCGTGTTTTTTTTTAAAACCTAGTCATGATAGGCTACATAAATATTTACGTAGCCTATCACGTCTTTCTTTCTTTCTTTCTTTCTTTCTTTCTTTCTTTCTTTCTTTCTTTCTTTCTTTCTTTTTTACCAGAGTGGAAATGGCGGCAGTGGCAGCCAGTCAGAAGACCGGCTGCCATTGCCACTGCTGCGGCTGCCACTGCCGCCACCACCAGAGCCGCCGCCGGAGCCGCCGCCGCCTGGAAGATCCACCCCAGGTGAGTCTCGTCCTGGGGGGATCCACGGAGGGGCGGGGGGTGGTAGGCTGTTCCGCCACGGAGTTCAGGGGGGGCGAATGCACTGGCATTCAGCCTCGTCGTGATCCATGGCAGAATTCTCTGACATCCCTAGGTGCAGTTGAAGGCACACTTGGAAGAAACTGATTATCTAGACCCATTTCAGTTGGGCTTCAGGCTTGGGCATGGGACAGAAACGGCCTTGGTCGCCTTGGTGGATGATATGAGGAGGGCTCTGGATAGGGGCGAATGCTCCTTCCTTGTTCTCCTCGACCTCTCCGTGGCTTTTGATACCATTGACCACAGTATCCTCCTGGTACCACCTGGAGGGGTTGGGCATTGGAGACACCATATTTCGGTGGTTCTGGTCCTTCCTCTCTGGCAGGTACCAGAGGGTAGCACTGGGCGAGGAGGTTTTGGACCCATGGCCACTCACTTGTGGGTTGCCTCAGTGTTCCATCCTTTCCCTGATGCTATTTAACATCTATGTGAAGCTGCTGGGGGCTATCATCAGGAGGTTTGGGGTGCGGTGTCACCAATATGCGGATGACACGCAGCTCTACCTCTCGTTCAAATCTTCACCAAGGTTGGCTGTCGAATCCCTGTCCAAATGTCTGGAGACGGTGAGTGGCTGGATGGGGAGGAATAAGCTGAAGGTGAACCCTGACAAGACCGAGGTACTTTTGGTGGGAGACAAGAGGAGGCTGGGGGATGTTGACCTGGTGTTGAATGGGGTACGGCTACCCTTGAAAGACCAGGTCCGCAGCCTGAGGGTCATTTTGGACTCCCAGCTATCCATGGAGGCTCAGGTATCAGCTATCAACTCCATTTGATACGGCAGCTGCGCCCCTTCCTTCCCGACCATCTGTTCCCATCGGTTGTACATGCCCTGGTCTCCTCTCGTTTAGACTACTGTAATGCACTCTACATGGGGTTACCTTTGAAGACCGTTGGGAAGCTGCAGCTGGTACAGAACGCGGCGGCTCGCCTGATTAAAGGCAGCTGCCGGTGAGATAACATCACTCCAGCGCTGAAGGAGTTGCACTGGTTACCAGTTGTTTTCCGGGCGAAATTCAAGGTGTTGATTTTGACCTTTAAAATCCTATATGGTTCAGGCCCAGCCTATCTTAAGGAACACCTCCAGCAACATCATACAGGTAGGGGTGGATGAAAGTCACTTACCTTTCGTCGAAGGTTGTTCGTGGTGGGGGGGAGGTGCTTCGCTGCTCCCGCCGCGACGTTCAGGCTGGGGGGGAGGCTTCCCGCCTCGCACCAGCCGAAATTCAGGCCGGGGAGGAGGCTTCCCGCCTCGCCCGGCCGCGAACGTGAAAGTTTTTTTAAAAAAATAACGCCCCCGTGATAGGCTACGTGACGATTAACGTAGCCTATCACAGCTGACTTGGCAAATCTAGCCGTGATAGGCTACATTAATCGTCACGTAGCCTATCAGGGGGCGTTTTTTTTTTTTCTTTCATTGGAATGGCGGTGGCGGCAGCCGGTCAAAAGACCGGCTGCCACTCCCGCCCCGCTCGAACACCCGCCGAACCGCCGGCCGGACCCGCCGCCGGGAGGGACATTCAGCGAAGGTAAGTCCCGTCCCGGGGGGGGTGCGGGGGTGGGGGGGTGCAGAGGATTTCTCCCCGAAACTTGTTCGGGGGGGCCGAACACGTTGGCACTCGGCCCCCCGAAGTTTCGGGGAGAAATTCTCCGCCATCCCTACATACAGGCCGCTCAACAAGATCAGCCTCTGATGGCCTTCTCTCTGTCCCATCAGCCAGGACAGCTAGACTGGTGGGGACGAGGGAGAGGGCCTTTTCTGTGGTGGCCCCCACTCTGTGGATCTCCCTCCCTAGGGAACTCGGTCATGCCCCCTCTTTAATGAGCTTCCGTTGTGCATTAAAAACGTGGTTGTTCAGGCAGGCATTTGGGGTGGGTTAGGGTTTTTTAGAAAATGTTTTTACTGTAGAATTTTATTGTTTTAAACTGTTTTATTGTACATTGTACATCGTCCAGAGTGGCTGGGTGACCAGCCAGATGGGCGATTAATAAATTTAATAATAAATAAATATAAATAAATGATTCTTTTTTGGGGGGGTCACAGTTAAATTTGGGGACAAGACATTCCCAGGTGGATAGAAATTTCAAGGTGTTCTGACAAATCATCCTTGCATGTGTCTAACTCTCATAGATGTGAAACTCCAAGCTGTGTGGTGGAAGAGTTTGTGGTTGTCATTGATTTCCTTCACAGCAAATGCCACAGAAAGGACATGCTGGTAGCTCTTTGGGATTAGAATAAAGGAATCCATACATGTAAGAAAGTGATTCAGCCTTTCAAAAAGTATATCTTTGAGTGCATGACACTGTATACATCATAGCTTCAAATGTAGTAACTTTGGCCACATCCATAGGCTTTATGTCCAATATATTTTTCTTATTTTTCATGAAAACTCCACAAGATAAATTGGATTTGCACACACACACACACGCACACGCACACACACACATGCCCACACACAGATGTGTGTGTATATATCCAGGTCCCCAATCGCCAAGGATGCCTAAAACAGTGGGTCATGGCAAAGTAGAAAAAGGCAGCAAACTTGTTTTCTCTACTCTTCCTTTATTTGGTCCTGTGGCAAGCGTGTGGCCACCTACTCCCTTCAGTTCCAATCTGCAGCCAGATCTCACTCACTGGACAGAGAGTTCCAAGGTTAACAATTCTGATTGCGTCCTCTTATAAAAACAGAGCCTGGAAGAAACATCAGGGATGGGACACAGACCAGGAGACTATTTCCATGAGCTATTTACTTTGAAATGGCTGCATGTGGAAGTCATTAGGGATACATGATGTCGTGGCCATCCAGCAGCCACCCTGGAGCTTATCAGGGAAAAATAGGAATTCCTGAGAATGCTTAGAGTCCAATTCTTTTCCTTAATTTGGGTTCTCCCCAGTATAGTTGCTGTGTGCCCCAACCCACACATTGACCTTGGGTATGCTAGCCCTGCCCAGGGGAGTACCTTTCACCATGACCCCAGTCAAGGGGTATTTCCTGTGTGTTTCCCATCCCTGCACAAACCAATTAGTATCTATTCAGAAGTAACTCCCATTGTGTTCAATGACACTTCTCCTCTGAACACAGAGCCTGCAGGTTAAAATGGGGGCTGGTTTCCCTCTTTGTGTTTACTTCTCTCTTTCCCTCAACAAATGTATTGGTGTCTCCTCAGAAGTATCCCCCATTGTGCTGAATGAGGTTTGCCCTCTGACTTCCCACATCAGTACTTACAGAAATCCCCCTCAATGGAAATGGCACAGTTTAAAACACAGTTCCCTAAGTGTGGCTAAGCGAGATCTCGAGGCTCTGATTCTCAGTTGTTTGCTTTATTGCCTTAGGAAGTAACTAATTCACAGCTTTGGCATAGAGACCCTGTGCAGTATCAGTTTGGTTAGAAAGGGGGCTGGTTTCCCATCCCTGTGTTCTCCCCCCCCTTTCCCAACATAAGCATATTGTCTCTACTCAGAAGTAACACCCATTGTGTTTAATATGGCTTGGGTCTCATTGGGTGGCTTGTCTTACAAATGTGCACAAGGGGAAGCAACTACTTCACACCTTCCTTGAAGAGCCTGGAAGGGGGGGGTCTCTTATTGGTTGAGCAGCCCCTGCCACTCAGATGAGATTCACTCCCTCCCCCAACACACCCACCCAGAAGTATATTTTGTGAAGCCATTTAGAATAGTGTGATGTACACCCTCGTAGAGCCCTGCCCAGGCCAAAAGTGGCTCCTACAAAATTGTGGGTGAGCCACTCCTCCCTTCTTTTTCCATTGTCATGGAAACAGGGCCTATGAGACACCAGCAACAGTTGAACCTCTTCAGTTAGTGAATGTTTTCCATCTCCCCTTCCTCTTAAAGTGGCTCCTTGAAACTGTGAGAGGTTATTATGTTTTGCAAAATGATGGCCACTCTGCTGTTACACTGATGAACTTTGGACTGTCATCAAAAATCTAAAAGGAGATACAAAGATAAGGGGTATGAACCCCATCCCATATATTTTATTTCTATTTCATTCCTAAAATGTATACCTCACAGCATTCAGTGCCAACCACCATTCCTACGGTGGTTTATGTAGAGAATAAAAATGCAATATTAAAAAAGTGTGTATGTGTGTGTGTGTGTGTGTGAGAGAGAGAGAGACAGAGGCAAAGAGAAAGAAAGAAAGAAAGAAAGAATCAAACATAATTTATTATTAGAAAGGGCAAAGGTCACCATACTGGATATTTGTTAGAAGCAAGAAGTTTTTTGTTGTTGTTTTGTTTTTAAATGACATGGTCAAAGCAGAGTCTGAAAGATGATAACTAATAAAACAACTTTTATGTGAATTAAAACTGAATAGGGTTGGCAGAGAAATTTGTTGAGTGGGCATGTTATTGTGAACTTTCCTCATTTTGCACTTTTGAAACACTATGAAAACATAACCTCTGTCTGATCATATTTGTAAGGGAGTTTTCCAATTAAAAAATGTGTTAAATCATTAGAGAAAATAACATTCAAAATGCACCCGAATAGGAGCATTGCTTGCAAAAATGTATATTAGGCAGAAATGAATACAAATTGATGTATTAGGAGAAATGTGGACTGTCTTTTACGTAATGTTTGCGTTCCCTATTTTTCACAGATTTATCTTACGTAAATATTTATGTAAGATAAAACAGTGAAAAAAAGGGGAAAGCAAATAGCATAGTGGTGCTATTTGCATTCCTTTATTTTTCGCCATTCTAGCCTATGTAAATATTTACATAGGCTAGAATGGCAAAAAATAAAGGAACGCAAATAGCACCCACTACACTATTTGTGTTCCCCTTTTTTTGCCATTTTATCTTTTGTAAATATTTACGTAAGATAAATCAGTGAAAAATAGGGAACGTAAATGGCGGCCGCTGTAGCCGCTGCCATTTGCGTAAGCTGTTTTTTTTAATTATTATTGGCTTGCCGTGATAGGCTACGTAAATACTTACATAGCCTATTATGGCAAAGACCAGGACGACAATGGCGGCCGCAGCAGCCGGTCGAAAGACCAGCTGTGGCTGCTGCCGCCACCGCCACCACCGGACCTGCCACCATCCAGAACATCTGCCCCAGGTAAGCCTCGTCCTGGGGGGAATCCACAGGGGGGGGTAGGCCATTCCGCCACGGATTTCGGGGTGCTGAATTCCAGTGCATTCAGCCTCACTGAAATCTGTGGCGGAATTCTCCGCCATCCCTAATACAACCATGGTGTTATTGTGGTTAGATTATCAAAAGGGAACCAGAGAGACCCAGTTTATTCACTCAGCCTGACACTGGATTGGATCCCGATTTAATCATGTTTTGAGTAGATCCACAAACATTAATGGGACTTACATTAGAAATGACCTGTGCCATTGTTTTCAATGAGAAATTATGATAATGCTTGGATCCAGCCCATGGTCACCCACAGAAAAGCCTCTAAATCAGGGACAGGTAAGTCCAGCATGGGACTTACCTTAACAAACCCATGGGGCATACACATCAGGTACAGCAGCTTCTTTCCCTGACCAAGCTCCCTCTGCTAGGCCAGAGAATGGGGTGGGCGGGATCTTATTTCCATTCAGCACCTGTTCGGAGATAATGCTCTCCCCTGCTTAGCACTGAAAAAGGCCTTTACCTTGGGCTTTGATCACCACTGCAATGCAGTGCCACAGCTTGCCCAAGATGGAATCTGCCCTTTGGGCTAAAAAAAGTTCCCTACTCCTGGACTAACATTCCACATTAAAGTATTCTCATCATTTGTTATTTAAAATATTTATATACCTCTCCATATCTAGAACAAATTTTGAAGCAGTGATTTTGGTTTGCAGTGATTTTGGTTTCCAGTCCAGAGGCCTGGACTGGAGAAGACTGAGTGAATCAGTCAATATGTTTTCATCAGTTTCCTTTCAAATAACCATTACCATTTAATAAAGGGAAATCACCCAAAACTCAGTACATTGTTACTAATTTCGCTTCTTTAGCTTCTCCTTGCTGTTCAAGGAAGGCTTCAGGATAATTATATAGCATTTGGGAAAAAAGATACAGCCCAGCAAACCAGCACTGGAGGTCAAGATAGAGAAGATCTCCACAGCCACCATATATTTTCCTTTTGTGCTCAGGTAAGCTGGAACAAAAGACACCCAAACACTGCAGAACAGCAACATGCTGAAAGTGATGAATTTGGCTTCATTGAAACTGTCAGGTAATTTTCTGGCTAGAAAAGCCAGAGTAAAGCTGACAAGAGCCAAGAGTCCCAGATACCCCAGAACCCAATAAAACATTGTGACAGAACCTTCATTGCATTCCAATATGATTTCTCCAGCCAGAGAGTGCATGTCAAAGTCTGGGAATGGAGGAGCAGTAGAGAGCCATATAGCACAAATACTGGCTTGAGCAAAGGAGCATCCGAGAAGAATAGAGTTGGCCAATTTTTTCCCCACCCATTTCCTCATCTTGGACCCAGGCTTGGTGGCCATGAATGCAAGAACCACAGTGACTGTTTTTGCCAACACACAAGAAACAGCCGCTGAGAAGATGATGCCAAAAGATGTTTGACGTAAATAGCAGGTGACTTTCCGAGGCTGGCCAATGAATAGCAAGGAGCAGAGGAAGCAGAGAAGTAGAGAAATGAGCAGAGAGTAAGTGAGGTCCCGATTGTTAGCTTTGACAATGGGAGTATTACGGTTCTTGACGAAGACCCCAAGCACCAACGCTGTAATAAGAGAAGGCAGCAAGACCAAGAAAGCCAAGGTGATCCCCAAAGGTTCAGTGAAAGAGAGGAAGATTAGTATCTTGGGAATGCACTGGTCTCGGTTCTTGTTGGCATACTGATCATCTGGGCATTTTAAGCAGTCGTCCATGTCTGAAAAACAGAACAGAATCACTTCCCATCTATCTATCATGGGAGGAGGGGTTGAAGGAAGGGGATGGTGACATAGAGGAGGCCATTGCGGCATTGGGCCCATCCCTGCTTTCCATAGATACATATCAAGCTGCCTTATGCTGAGTCACATCATTGGTCCATGAAGCCAAGCATTATTGACAATAATCGGTAGTGGCTTTCCAGGTGTCAAGAATGCCCTAGCTGCCTCTTTCAGTCTACTCCAATAGCTAACTCAAGACACAAACAAAAGGATTCTTTTCAAGGCTTTATCCTTTTACAACTTAAGGACTCTTTCAGATGCTAATCACCAGCGACTAAGCAAGGAACAGCACTGGGGAAAAGATAGCAGAGTAGCCTATGCTCCAGGTTAGGCAGTTGGTCCCCTTTTGACGGAGAATCACGGGAAGACCCTGTACTTATGGGCTAGGAAGAGATCCTCTATCTTTCTCTTGGGTCCTCGGGACGCAACTGTTGCTTGCGTGGCAAAGGAGCACTACGCCTCCTTTCTATGCCTTCCAACTATCATCGCTCCCGGCGTCGGCGTTGAGCAGCCAGCAAGCCCCCCTCCAGCACTCTCTCGCTGCCAGGGTCACTATCTATCTTAGGAATGCTGGCAGGAGGAATCTCTGCCAGCTGCTGTGCCTGTGAGAGATGAGTGCACTCCTCTCCCACAGATTGCTGTTCCTCCTCAGAATCAGAACTGCTCTGGGGTTGTATCGGCTCAGTTTCTACCCTGACACCAAGTTTTCAGGGAGGAGCTCTTCCTTCCCTACCTGGAGATGCCAAGATTTGAACTGGGGATTTTCTGCATGCAAAGCATGTGCTTTACCAGAGAGCTATGGGTCCACCCTCATGGCCCCTCCCCCCTGAAAGTTGGTAATTATGGGGTGGGAGAAGAGAAGGACTGAATAGAGCTTATTCTGCCTACCTTTCTGGGCTGATATCTTCCCATCTGGACATGGAGTGCAATCATAGCAACAAAATGGCTCCCCCTCCTTCTTTTTTCTGCTGTAACCTGGTCGGCATTTGTCATTACACAGGGCAATGGGCAGCACCTATCCATGAAAAGAACTGAAGGTATATACTCCCTCAATCTTAACCAAAAAAGAAAGAAAGAATTGAATGGTATTCTATGCAAGAAACACCAAGATTCCCTTTAATGAGGGTTGGTGAGGAGGAATGACCAAATGGAAGAACTTGTTACCTGGGTCACGGGAAAATTAATCTTTTGGCAAAAGTCCAGTGCTCCTGAATACCTTGGAACAGGTGAATGAAGGAGCAACTTCAAATGGGAAAGGTTAATTTCTGAAGTAATACATTTTGGGATGTCAGAGAATTCTGCCATGGATTCCAGATTCGTGGTGGAACGGCCTCCCCTCCACTGCAGAATCCCCCCAGGATGGAATTTACCTGGGGTGGATGCAGTGGCGGCGGCTCTGGCAGCTGCTCTGGTGGCGGCTCCAGCTGCTGCGGCTGCCATTTGCGTTCTTGCAGCTGTGATAGGCTACGTAAGTATTTACACAGCATATCATGGCAAAGAGCATGGACACAAATGGCCTCCACTACTCCATTTGTGCCCCTGCTCTTTGCCATGATAGGCTACGGAAGTATTTACATAGCCTATCATGATAAAGGCAACCACGCAAATGGAGTAGCGGCCGCCATTTGTGTGGCTGCCTTTACTGTGATAGGCTATGTAAATACTTACATAGCCTATCACGACTGCTTGCAAGGACTCAAATGGCACCTGCTACGACAGCTGCCATTTACGGCCGCAGCAGCTCAGCATCGGAGGATAATGGGGGGAGGGACGGAGTGCCTCCCCCCCACCACGGATGCCCCAGCACGGAGCCAGGTAAGGGATTCATACATCCCTAAATACATGTGTGTATTTATCTGATATTTCCCCAGTAATCCTATCTGTGGTATGTGCAAGAGTACTGTGAGGAGTGAAGGCTTAGTATATTTGGGGGAAATCATCCGCCATCCAGAGACAATGGGAGAAGAAAAATGCCTTGTTCAGTTGAAAAATGGGATGGTCTAACATGGAAGTCTTAGTATACAGAGCCCTTGCAAATTCGCTAGGCAGAAAAATTGACATGCCAATAGGGATGTACGAAAGTCACTTACCTGTTCGCGGATTATGTTGATGGTGGGGGGGGATGTTCCGTCCCTCCTGCCGGAATCCTCGCCGGGGGGGGAGGCAGTCCGCGCCTCCCCCCTGGAATCCTGACCGGCCGGCTCCGCTCCGCAGGGTTTCTGCGGAGCTGCCGGCCAGCTCCACCAGCAGCCAGACATCCAGCTGCTGGCTAGCAGGGACGCAAATGGCGGCGGCTGTAGCCACCACCGTTTGCGTCCCTGCAGTCAGCCATGATAGGCTACGTAATTGTTTACGTAGCCTATCACATCTGACTTAAAAAAACAACAACAACGCACGTACGCAAATGGCGGCGGCCACAGCCACCGCCATTTGCGTTCCTTATTTTGGCACGTCTTAGTCAATGTCAAGATTTGCGTAGACTAAGACGGCGAAAATAAGGGGAACGCAAATAGCATAGCATCTGCTACGCTATTTGTGTTCCCCTTATTTTCGCCGTCTTAGTCTACGTAAATCTTGACGTTGACTAAGACGTGCCAAAATAAGGAACGCAAATGGCGGCGGCCGTCACCACCGCCATTTGCGTACGCACGGGTTTTTTTTTTTAAAAAAAAGTCAGATGTGATAGGCTACGTAAACATTTATGTAGCCTATCACGGGTTTTTTTAAAAAATCTAGCCGTGATAGGCTACGTAAATCTTTACATAGCCTATCACGTCTTTTTTTTTTTTTTTAACTGGAAATGGCGGTGGCGGCTGTCGGTCGGAAGACCAGCCGCCTCCGCCACCGCACCGCCACTAGAGCCACCACTGGAGCTGCCGCCACCTGGAAGTTCCACCCCAGGTAAGTCTCGTCCTGGGGGGGCGGGGGGGTGGCAGGCCATTCCGCCACCAATTTCGGGAGGCCAAATGCACTGGCATTCGTCCTCCCTGAGATCCATGGCGGAATTCTCTGACATCCGTACATGCCAACTGGAACTACCTATGGCAAAGGCAAAATATCTGATTTTTAGAAAATATGGCATGATTTTATTTCATATACAAATCAAAGACATACCTAGCAGTGTTTGACCAACCTTTCCTCAGATAATGGAAAAGGAACTAATAATTTATTATGAAGAATCAAGACTAAACCTCCAACCTGCCAATTGCTTACACACATATTTTTTGTCCATTACGCAAAGGAAGAATATATTAAATTTCCTACACTCTGTCAATATTAGATTTATATCTGATGCATTACTTGTTAGTCTTTGTCTATGGCAAACTAACACTGTTAAAATGAAAGAAACAGGGAAAAATGTTTTTGTTGGTTGTTATTGTTAAGTTGGCAGATTATGCTTCGAGATTCTTGGTGCAGCTGTGTTTTATACTAAGATAAGCAGTTTTACTTAATTAGGGATGTACGAAAACTCACTTAACTTTTCTTGGAATCTTTCACGGTGTGGGGGGGAGGCGCTCCATCCCTCCCCCTGGAATCCTCGACAAGGGGGGAGGCGATCTGGTCCTCCCCCCTGGAATCCTCGACAGCTGGCTCCGGGCCGTCCGCAGCTGGATTTCCGGCCGCGGACGGGCTGCTGTGGACACAAATGGCGGCCACCGTAGAGGCCGCCATTTGCGTCCAGCCAGGCAGCCATGATAGGCTACGCAAGAATTTACGTAGCCTAACACAGCTAATGCCCCCCCCCAAAAAACCCACCATATGCAAATGGCGGCGGCTATGGCAGCCGCCATTTTCGTTCCCTATTTTTCGCCGATTTATCTTACATAAATATTTATGTAAGATAAAACGGTGAAAAAAAGAGGAATGCAAACGGCATAGTGGGTGCTATTTGCATTCCACTACGCTATTTGCATTCCCCTTTTTTTGCCGTTTTATGTTACAAAAATATTGATGTAAGATAAATCGGCGAAAAATAGGGAAAGCAAATGGCGGCAGCCGTAGCCGCCGCCATTTGCATATGCTGGGTTTTTTGGGGGGTGGGTAGCCGTGATAGGCTACGTAAATTCTTACATAGCCTATCACGGCTGCAAGGATGGCAATGGGAGTGGCAGCAGTCCGGCTGCGGCCGGCCAGGAGACCAGCCATTGCCACCGGAACCGCCACCGCCGAATCCACCACATCTGCCCCAGGTAAGTGCCATCCCGGGTGGATTCTGCGGGGGGGGCAGGGGGACAGGAGGCTGTTCCGCCATGGGGGGCAGATTCAAAAGAATCTGGCCTCACTGGAATCTGTGGCAGAATTCTCTGCCATCCCTATACTTAATTCATAAGGAGCTGTGATTGTGTTTAGTGGAGGGCAGAGAACACTGATGAACCTTTTTTTACAGCACTGTCTAAAGGAACTGACACATGGCTCATGAATGGGATTCCTTTGGCAAGTTTGCAGATCCTACCTGATTGAACCTGTTGTGCCATGTGATGGCCTCATCATTTATGCTTAATACTCTGCCCAGAAAAGCCTTCGGATCCATCTTTCCTACTTTCACTCGCAAAAAAGACTGGTTCGGAAAAGTAACCCAGTTTATAATATCAAATCCATCTGCTAATTCACCATTCTCATCAAGAGTCACCAAGTCCCCGACAGTGTTGTTAAATGGGATGCTCTTCAGCAAAGGGTGAAGCTGAAGTGAAACAGGCAAACACAGATTTTTGCATCCATCAATTGATCAGTTTCTGTCAGTTAAATTTACAGGCTTATGGGGACTGATCTGGATTGGGGCCACTGTGGGAGACAAAGTGTTAAAGCCCTCCTATACCCACACTAGAGTCCCAATCCATACTGTGGCCCTGAACTTCCTGTAGCATTAAAAAAATAAAAAAAAGATGAAGCCTCTACCTACAACTTCAAACTCAAGGGTGTGTTTTTTGACCCGTAGAGACATGTGATCAAACAATACTTTAAATACCAATGATCTAACTTCAGAATTAACTGGGCTGCATTTTTCTAGTTGCAATTACTGAAAGCCAGAGGGAAACTATATGTGTGTAATGCTCATATTATTCAAGTGGTGATGTTACCTTAAAAAAAAAAAAAAGATAATTTATCAATGGAAATGCAGGGGTGCTTTCAAGGGAGCCTACACCTGCAGAGGCCCATTTGTCAGGCATGCATGGCAGAGTTTACTTCAAGAACAATTCAACAGATACTATTGCTTGTATAAAACCATAACAACAAATTACTGTATCAATGAACATGGTGGTCCCTTTTGATGGTGCCATTACCCACAACAGCCCATTTTTCAGGAATGTATGAAAGGGCATTCGCCTTTGTTGCCTCCACATGATGGAATGTGCTTCCTCAAGAAAAAAAATATGACAATGAAAGTACTTTGAGACAGAGGACAGAGATTACTTTGGACCCATTCGATACTTTTGTAAGGCAATGATAAAGGAAATATATATTTCTTAGAAAAAATTATGAAATTATCTTTGAATTGCTGTGCTTATACGAAATCCTCTGAATGCTACATACTAGAAACAACACAATCTCCAAATGGTAATGAATGGCTAAGGAAGATTTGGCACAGGGTGCCTATGATTAAGCTCAGAAATGGGTGAGAAATTGTTTGAGTTCACAGATTAATCTAAGATTACCCAGTTGTTACCTCCAGGAACTGGGTGTCAACATGAACGTAATTTGCAACTGGAAACCTGTGCTTTCAGAATGTATGAGCCATTTCACAAAAACAATGAGAAGTGCTCAAAAAAGATTGCACAATTGAAAAAGGTGTTAAAAATGTCCACATTTAGAATAACAAAGGTGAAAGGAAATACTTATGAATTTCTGCCTGGAAATAAAATAGTGAGTTGTGGAAGTGGGACAGAACAAGGCTAGTGTTGGAAAATGTGAACCTCAATTTGCAGTAGCAGCATGGCTTCTTTCTTCAGGGTGTAGCTGTTGTTTGTGCTGCCATAACTCCTACAATTGGAGGTTGCAGCAATTGTAGTAGCAGGCCACAATGTTGCGTCCTCCACAATGCCCTGGACATAGTGTTTCAGGGCATTGTTGGTCAGAAAATGCAGGCTGAAATAATTTTAAAAAACACACAAAAACCTATGATAAGTATCCAGAGGAAATTCTGCAAAGTGCCCTTCATTTTCTAGGCAGGGTGATGGGAAAGAGCAAGTTCTCATTCTCTCCACCCCTCCGTGCTTCACATTGTGTGAGGATGAAAGCATTGGCCTCCCTGCTCCAGCTTGTCTTGATCAGCAGCCACAAGGCTCTCCACATGTTGGAGGGTAGAGCATCTGAATGTGGGATTTATGATACCCATGTGGTTTAGAAGCCTGGAGGCTGAGGCTTCTCCTTCATGCAAGGCAGCCTATATAACTAGTCAATGCTCCATTCTGCAGAGGTTCAGCCTTCAATCTATGGATGGCTGTGGAACAGGCTACAGGGACATGAAGGAACATGCTCCCCTCACACAATGGTGATTGCAGGGTTGGGAAGAGGAGAGTGATTGAATAGGGTAAAGATTCCTCTCATTTCCACTAAATGCCCTACTTTTCAGGGGATAGATATTGATATGGAAAATTGCTGCAACAGCCAGTCCTCCTGCGTATTTCAAGGGACCCAAAATGCTGATGCGATGTTTGAAGGCAACACACCTCTAAGGGGTCTGTATGAAGAGGACTGGGTAGGAAGAGAGTAGTTTGATGTGAGGACTTGATTAGTTCCCTCTCTTGGTTGTAAAGATACAGCACTTGAACATAGAAGAGAAACAAATCATTAAGGAAAAATGAATGTTGAATGCAGATGGGGGGGTCATTTATGCTCTGAATCACATTTTATCACACATTAGACTAGAATAGAAAAGAGAGGTAATTTGCAAGTATAATAACACCTGCCAAGGTTGCAGATTTGGAGGCACTAGTCTCATTTTTTTAACCATTGCTCCAAATTTGGTCTTGGGTGAGAACATCTTATGCACAACATGAGCTATGGCTTGGACCGCATTGTAGATACTGTAGCTTTGGCCAGTCATGCCTGTTTCAAAAAAAGTTGCAGGGAGGCTCCTCAAGTCCTCTTGACCAGTGCATTTCTCATTGCCCCCCATGTCCTCACTAGAATCGGAATATAAGCAGCTGAATGCACTTTCCCAGAAGATCCTGAGAAAATCATCCCCTTTTGGTGAATTAGGGTGTAAGCTTTCAAGAAATGTTGGAAACCCTGGTACTTCTTTTGAGTGAACTGCAAAAGACAAGGCACCATGGAAGAGTTGGATATCAAAACCCTTGTGTGTGGTCTCCAATGAAAAATCC
Organism: Heloderma charlesbogerti; assembly: GCA_026122225.1. Taxonomy (NCBI): domain Eukaryota; kingdom Metazoa; phylum Chordata; class Lepidosauria; order Squamata; family Helodermatidae; genus Heloderma; species Heloderma charlesbogerti. Next base: position 423,379 of record JANEZZ010001545.1, on the reverse strand, counting down.
CACTGGGCTGTCATAATCCATACTTTAGCTACAGAAGTCTCAGCAACATCTTCTGCCAGTGCATAACAATATATCAACAATGTCAAACCTGCTGTAGTCTGAGGCTCTGTATTTACTACATACACATTGACGTTGAAGTTGACGAGTGCAGTGGCCTTGGCTTTCACAGGTTCAACATATTGCAATGTCTCCTCAGTTTGAAATAAGGCTGGGATTTTTTCATTCAGTGCTGTACAAATTCCATGTTGGGAAAACTTTGCCATCAAGGTCTGTATAAACCTTTCTCCATTGTCATCATCCGCTGCAATGATCCCGACCCATGTCCACTGGAAATGCAGGAGTAGCTGGATAATCCCTTCATACTGATATGCTTCATTGGGGACCATCCGGTAGAAGGAGGGGAGATAATCTTTAGTATGCATCATTGGAGCAAACACACAATTGGCAATCTAAGCAAAAAAAAAAGGAAAGGAAATGTTGCAGAACTCAGAGTCAGAGAGACCACGGAGTGAAGGAAAAAGAGTTTCTTTATTTCACGCGCGGGCTTAAGGCTGGAATCATTTCCAAAGAGCCAGAAGCCCTGATTTACATCAGCACATTGTTTTTATAGATATTGTGACACATAGGAAACGGCTCCTCCTCTCCCTCCCATGTGGGGTTGCAGTCCTCAACATTTCTTCTCCTAGCACCATTGTTTATAGTACAAGAAATGGGTTATAGGGTAGCCATGATAAGCAGAGAACAGAAGAGAACAAGATATACAATTCTATGACCTTAGCCTTTGTTGACAAGATAAGAAATTCCTGTGTCTCGTCATCTTACAAACATATATTTCAGAGAGCAAGAGCTCAGCAAGAACATGAAGCATGAGGCTGCATGAGGCTACTTAGCCTGACCCCCGATATGGCTGCTACAGAAACACAATTGAAGGGATAAACAGATACAGTGATTGGAGTCTATCATATACTGGGAAAATGCAGCTAATAAAAATGCAAATGTTTAAAGCCTTCCCCTGCTAATGTTAAGGGTTAAGCTAGGGGATGAACTTAACACCAGCAAGAAGAATTAGTCATTTACCGGTAGCAAGGTATTTAGGAAATATTTTGAAGTGTCCGGCAGTTTAGAGTTGGCACACTGGAAGAATGACCATGAGGGGTTGGAAAATATCCTCCCAACACATTTTAAACAGAGCTCAATAACTGAACATAGAGGAAGTAGAATAAAGGTATGATTAAAAGAACAAAAAAAGCCACAACAGCTAGTAGACAGGAGGGCTTTCTAAACCCACAGATTGAAGAAACAACAAATGCTAACTGCAGAGGGTATTTTCCAGTAAGACCAATGGAAATTTTTCAAAAGCTGGGAACTTGGCTAACACAAGAAACATGCCAGTGAAGTAGATAGAAGGGTTACACTTAAGATGTTTGAAGGAAGTGGTTTTGGAGATCCCAGCCATTAATAAGAATGCACAACTTCATAAAATTATCAAAGTTGGCATGAAGAATAGGGAATAGCAAAATCTAAGAACATAAGCAGAGCTGCACCCTTCTTTGGGGATCCTGCATCCATTCCAGACTTATAGGAGGCATTTCAGGTCTGGATGGGAATATTTGGGAGAACGTGTACTATGGCTTGGGAGGCAGCGTAGATGCCGCGGTTTGGCCAGTCATCCCTGCTTCAAAAATACCTGCAGGGAGGCTTCTGAATGGGTTTCACTAGCTAATGCTTCTAAGGAAAATTGTAAACTTCAGTTCTGCTTTCTGTTAAGTGAATGACTGAGTGTGCAGATTTTTTCCCCTTCCCAATAAAGGAAGATTTTGATCTCAACATGGCGATCACTTGTGACTGAGTAAGATTGTCTTCCAAAGATGGAGTCTATATAGATAACTCTTTAAAGGGATTAGACAGATTCATAGAAGATACTTCAATCAACACATTACTCTCTAGCAGTGGGTCTGCAGGTGGCTGTAAAGGCCGATTCTGGATCTACACAGCCTCTCACAGTGAGGACAGAGGTTTCCAGGTGGGAGGCGGTCACGGTGATGGTTTGCTTGACGTGCCTTCCACTGAGCTCATTTCTCCCTTTCTCCCTTTCTCCCTTTCTCCCTGTACTCGTGCTTCTTCAAAGTCCATTGCGCCTTTAATGTAGGCTGACCTCCAGTTGGAACGCTCATGAGTTAGAGCTTGCAAGTTCTCAATGCTTATGTTACATTTTTTAATAATTTTAACAATTGGGGATGGTTTGTATGGATTGGTCTCTGAGGGATTTCCCCCCCCCAACAAAAAGATTTTTAATAAATCTTTTTTTAATAAAAAAGATATTTCCCTGCTAAAGTTGGAAATCTTAATTTAAAGTCTGTAGCAACGAACTGCAGAATGATGTACTAAAATATAGTGATTTATCCTAAATTTATGTTGAGATGAAAGTGCAGTGGGAAATACCAAAATAAAAATTTATTTATGGTGTATTGTTTCCCCATTTTTTCTTACATGCTCTTGCTAGTTTTTTTCAAAGGTAACAGGTGACATTCTTTAAAATGTCAGTGGTTTATCTTTGGGTACTCCATTCTTGCTTTAGGCTAAACATCCTGATCAGAAAGAGATATGCAGCTATCTAGTTGGATGGATAAGACATAGATGAGATACACACCTGTATGGTCTCTGAGCACAGCACTGCTCTGACACATCATAGTGATTATTTCATATGGATTTCTGCAACCAGGAATAAAAGCCCACCGGCCAGCTGCCCCACATGTATACTGTGAAGGAAATATAAGACTGTTTTCCTCAGCTCAGGTATTTTCTGAAAGAATGTTCAAGGCCTGTTTCTTTTATCTCAAGAACCTCTCTCCTGTATTTACTCATTAAAAAAAAATGGATAAAAAGAGAAAGTCTGGTTCGATCTAGACTTATTCATGTAGAAGGTAGATTGATCAAAATCAACTGGATTTTTAAATTATGACTTCCACAGTCATCTTGATTTTAATGAATATTTCCTTCCTTTCAGTTGATTCTAAACATGACTAAGTCTTGATCAAATCCATAGGGGGGGATCCAGATTAAGTTGGCTTTCTGTGGTTTGCATTGAATTCAATCAAATTAAAGTTAGTCATGACGACTGTCATGTTGGTTTCAGTGGGATTAACTTGGTCTGGATCTAACTGACAGTAGAAAGGATATATTATATCACAGCTGAAAACCATCATGGACAAAATAATTTTTGTACTTGTGCAATTTTGTAGATGTCTAAAACTGTAGCAAGATGAAGTGAGATTTCAGAATCAAGTCCTCCAATAACAGCGATCAGATTCTTTTGCTTCTCACAGTTGAAGTTGGGGACACTTCTTTGCCTCATGGACAGAAGTTTCAGGTTGTTCTGATGGGTCAATATTGCATTTGTATAACTGTCATAGATGTGGAAGCCCAGACTGATGTTTGGTAAGATCTTGTGGTTGTCATTGATCTCCTTCACAGCAAATACCAAGGACAGGACATGCTGGTAGTTTTTTGGAGTTGCACTAAAGAATAACAACAACAACAACAACAACAACAAAACACATTATATCAAAGAGGTACTTCCAACTCTTCAGGAAGTACCTCTGTGAGACCATGTCACTGAATACATCACCATAGCTCTTATAGGTATTAGAGATTTGCATTCTCCAAAGCCATAGAAAAAGAGAGGCAAAAATACACACAGTATTTAAGTAGCACACCCTTTTATAGCTCATCAGCAAATTGGCATACTTCTCTGGTTTTCTGTGTTTTTTTTTCCTGATTCAGTGACTTTGTCAGAGGGGTCTTACATTTAAAGAAGATGTGGCCAAGGTTTTTCTTCTTTCCCTTACAAAATATTAAGAAAGCAGTTTTCTCAGAACTTCAAGCAAGTGCTTGCCGTCTTTTGGTACATAGCAGATACAATACACCCTTGGGAAGGTTTTATATTGAGAGGTAACATTGTTTCCAGAGGCATTCTTGGGGTGGGGGGTGGGGGGGTGGGATTGACTGTCATTATGGGATAGACATACTCATTTATTGATAGAGTACAGGAAGTACAATGGCAGTGCTGACATCCATGTGGGGGAAACTGGTTTTATGTGGAACCAAACACAGAAGGCCAGAAAGTGCATAATGGGAAAACAAAACTGAAATAAATTGGTGAAGGATTTTTTTAAAAAAAGTTATTTGGAATGGAAAAGTGTTGGAAGAAAGCAATATGCCAAGGTGCTGACAGAAATACTTATATGGGTTTTGAAGGATGTTTGCTATGAAACCAAAATTTAGCTTCAGAACTAGTAATATATGGACAGTCACCTGAACATGCCAGTGCTTGGATGATGTACTCAAATCAGATATCAGCTATCCTAGTGCCTATCATAGAAGAGGAAAAACTTACATAAATTCATCTAGAAACCTCATTTTGGGATTTTCCCTGAAAGGTATTTCTTCAGATATGAAGCCAAACTGAGAAGTAATTGCTCCAATGGTTATGTCTCCTGTCTGATGATACTTAAATGGAAAATCAAATGGCTCAGTGATGGTACATAGGTGTGGCTTACACGCAGCTGGAGATAGCCTCAACCAAAGCATAAGCAGCAGCAAAGGAAATAACTCTACTTTCTCCAAGTGCATTTTGGCACACAAGTCCCACTTCCAGTCTATTATCTTCCAGCAGTCTGCTTATTGACACTGTTCCTCCAATGGCTCAAGATTCTTTTGATAAAAAGAAAGGGATGAAGAACAGAGAGGTAACGTCATGTAAATCATCCACACACCCTTTCCCCAGCTCTGAAGAGCTATGGATGTTTTATGCCAGTATTCAGGCTGTGTCACTGACTGCGTTTTTGACTTCACTAATCCATGTCTGAAGTCAATCAAGATCAGTCCTAGTAACCTGAGTAAATTACAGGGTTCAAAATCAACTCCCATGAATATTACGCTGAGTGAGGATTCATTTGCAACAGATGAGCGAAAGAAAACATGTTTTTCAAAACCTCCTATTACTTCGGAAAGCACAGGGGACCACACACACCCAGAGAGAGAAAGAGAGAGAGAGATTAGAGGTAAGAGAAATTGAACACTTAGTATGTGTACCTATGGGCTATTGTCTGGACTTAACACACCTCACAGCTAATGAGCACAATCTCAGTATGAAGAGGGATTTATTTATTTATTTTTATATTACATTTTTATATCACCTAATAGCCAAACCATTCTGAGCAGTTCACAAAACATGACTTAAAACCATAAAATACATGGTCAATCTCTCATCTGTGTCATCCTTTTTTCTTCATAGTTGTTGTCAACCTGGCACCAATGGAGTGAATTCATCCATTCCCCAATATTTCTTGCAGTGCCTATGGAGTACTTTTCTTTTAATTGTTCCTTCCCTCTACATACAACACTGAGGCATTTTATACTAGAAAGGACAACACCACGGACAATGATACATTTGGTTGGTGCTCCATGTTTGCACAGTGTGTCTGGAACTAATGAAATGTTCCCTTTTCAATTGTTTCTTACCTAGAAAGAATGGAATTTTATCACTCACTAATGCAATTTGCTTGGTCCCAATATTGATCAATTGTTTTTGACTGGTGTCATGAGAAATAGGATTGCTGTCATTAAGTACAAGCACAAGAGTGTAGATTCAAGACACATGTTTGTGGTGCCAGCAAAGCTACAACTTTACTCATATTATATTAAATAATCTCCAATCAGCTGAAACTTTAACCATTTTTGTTTAATTCCCAAACCCTGTCCTGGTATCACAGGAAAAGATGGTGGAGAAGTGGGGAAGGAATATTGTTAGTTTCCATTTTGAATTAAGGATGACATCTTGGAATCAGGCTATCTGGAAAATGGGGAACACACTTTTAATGGGACCATTAAAACATGAATCTGAAAAGATCACCTCGAGCGGAATTTGTTTTGCCCATGTCCTCAATACCAGACCCTGAACTACTCTAGTCTGGAAGTTAGTTTATTGATTTATTTCTATCCCACCCACTGGCCATGATTTATTTCTATCCCACCCACAAGACCAGCCTCCGCTGCTGCTGGAGCTTCTGCCAGAGCCGCCACTGTCCGGAACATCCGCCCCAGGTAAACTTCGTCCTGGGGGGAATCCACAGGGGGGCGGGGGGGCAGGCTGTTCTGCCATGGATTTCGGGGGGCCGAATGCCAGTGTATTCAGCCTCACTGAAATCCATGGTGGAATTCTCCACCATCCCTAGTCGGAAGTAGCCATATTGCGGCCCTCACTGCTCCCATGGATTGATTAGAAGGCTCAGAATGACGCTGCCATTGGCAGGGCACGTCAGAGGTGGACAGAAAGCTGGCTTAGCTGTGGACAAGGAGGGAGCATTACAAGCAGGATGGTGTCCACCTGTCTACTGTAGGGTATAACATATTTCCATTTGATCTGCAAAGGGGCCTGCGGGAAGTTCTTCTGCCCAGGTGGGGGGATTTTCACAAGCAATAGGCTTGTGACTCCTGCGGCGGCTAGGATGGGCAAAAGCAGAAAGAGATTAGGGATGGTGTGCATGCAGAGGCACCTTATGGTGACAGGTGATGACTGAGGTCCCACGAACGGGTTGTGCAGCTCGCCAGGGGGATAAGGGTTGCCTGGGAGACCAACCCTCCTCACTCACCCAGGTGTTGTGCAGCACTGGGTTGGGGGTGACAGGGGAAGGTCTACTTCCTGTCGACCATAGCCACCCCCAGCTTCCGGAAGGTTGAGTCTGTCACCTCCAGAATATCATCCATCCACCTTGCCCTTGGTCGGCCTCTCATCCTTTTGCCTCCACTTTCCCTAGCATCAGCATCTTCTCCAGGGTATCCTGTCTTCTCATGATGTGGCCAAAGTACTTCAGTTTTGCCTTTAATATCCTTCCCTCAAGTGAGCAGTCTGGCTTTATTTCCTGGAGTATGGACTGGTTTGATCTTCTTGCAGTGCAAGGCACTCTCAGAATTTTCCTCCAGCACCACAGTTCAAAAGCATCTATCTTCCTTGGCTCAGCCTTCCTTATGGCCCAGCTCTCACAGCCATAGGTTACTACGGAGAATACCCTTGTTTTAACTATGTGGACCTTTGTTGTCAGTGTGATATCTCTGCTCTTCACTATTTTATCAAGATTTGTCATTGCTGTCCTCCCAAGAAGTAAATGTCTTCTGATTTCCTGGCTGCAGTCAGCGTCTGCAGTAATCTTTGCGCCTAGAAAGACAAAGTCTGTCACTGCCTCCACGTTTTCTCCCTCTGTTTTCAGTTATCAATCAAGCTGGTTGCCATAATCTTGGCTTTTTTGAGGTTTAACTGCAACCCAGCTTTTGCACTTTCTTCTTTCACCTTCGTCATAAGGTTCCTCAGCTCCTCCTTGCTTTCAGCCAAAAAAGTGGTATCATCTGCATATCAGAGTTTGTTAATGTTTCTTCCAGTGATGTTAACTCCAGCCTTGGATTCATCAAGCCCAGCACATCGCATGATGTGTTCTGTGTACAGGTTGAATAGGTAGGGTGAGAGTATACAACCCTGCTGTACTCCTTTCCCAATCTTAAACCAGTCCGTTGTTCTGTGGTCTGTTCTTACCGTTGCTACTTGGTCATTATACAGATTCCTCAGGAGGCAGACAAGATGACTTGGTATCCCCATACCACCAAGAACTTGCCACAATTTGTGATGATCCACACAGTCAAAGGCTTTAGAATTAGGGGTGCACGAAAGTCACTTACCTGGTCTCGCAGCTTTTCACGGTGGGGGAGAGGCACGAACTGCACTCCCCCCGAAGTTCAGGCCAGGGGGGGGAGGCTTCCCGCCTCACCCGGCTGAAATTCAGGCTGGGGGGGAGGCGTCCTGCCTCGCCCGGCCGAAATTCAGGCCGGGGAGGAGGCGCCTCGCCCAGCCGCGAAATTAAAAGTTAAAAGAAACCCACCCCCATGATAGGCTACGTGACGATTAATGTAGCCTATCACGGCTAGATCTGCAAAGTCAGCCATGATAGGCTACGTAAATCGTCACGTAGCCTATCACGGGTGACTTAAAAAAAAAAAAAGCGCGTACGCAAATGGCGGCCCCCATAGGGAGCCGCCATTCGCGTTCCTTATTTGGTCCCTGTAGTCTATGTAAATCTTTACGGAGACTACGGCGAAAATAAGGGCAACGCAAATAGCGTTGCCCTTATTTTCGCCGTAGTCTACATAATCTTTACGTAGACTACAGCGACCAAATAAGGAACGTGAATGGCGGCTCCCTATGGGGGCCGCCTTTAGCCGTACGAGCTTTTTTTTTTTTTTTTTTAAAGTCACCCGTGATAGGCTACGTGATGATTTACGTAGCCTATCACGGCTGACTTTGCAAATCTAGCCATGATAGGCTACGTTAATCATCACGTAGCCTATCACGGGGGCATTTTTTTTAGTTTTATTGGAATGGTGGCGGCGGCAGCCGGTCAAAAGATCGGCTGCCGCCCCTGCCCCTGACGAAGACCCGACGAACCGCCGCCGGGACCCGCTGCCGGGAGGGACATTCGGGAAAGGTAAGTGCCGTCCTGGGGGGGGGTGCAGGGGGCGGGGGGGTGCGGAGAATTTCTCCCCGAAACTTCTTTGAGGGGCCGAACACGTTGACGCTCGGCCCCCCAAAGTTTCGGGGAGAAATTCTCCGCCAACCCTATTTAGAATAGTCAATAAAACAGAAACAGATGTTTTTCTGAAACTCCCTGGCTTTCTCCATTTTCCAGCAGATATTGGCAATTTGGTCTCTAGTTCCTCTGCCTTTCCGAAACCCAGCTTGTACATCTGGCAATTCTCGTTCCATTAATTGCTGGAGTCTACCTTGCAAGATCTTGAGCATTACCTTACTGGCATGTGAAAGAAGTGCCACTGTTCGATAGTTTAAACATTCTTTGGTGCTTCCCTTTTTTGGTATGGGGATATAAGTTGATCTTTTCCAATCTGTTGGCCATTTTTGTGTTTTCCAAATTTGCTGGTATATGCATCACCTTGACAGCATCATCTTGCAAGATTTTAAACAGTTCAGTTGGGATACCGTCATCTCCTGCTGCCTTGTTATTAGCAATGCTTCTGAAGGCCCATTCAACCTCACTCTTCAGGATGTCTGGCTCTAGCACACTGACCACACTGTCAAATCTATCCCTGATGTTGTTATCCTTCCTATACAGATCTTCCGCATATTCTTGTCACCTTTTAATGATCTCTTCTGCTTCTGTTAGGTCCTTGCCATCTTTGCTTTTGATCATACCCATTTTTGCCTGGAATTTACCTCTGATGTTCCTAAATTTCTGGAAGAGGTCTCTTGTCCTTCCTATTCTATTATCTTCTTCTGCTTCCATGCATTGCTTATTTAAAAATAATTACTTATCTCTTCTGGCTAACCTCTGGAATTTTGCATTTAATTGGGCATATCTCCCCCTTTCACTGTTGCCTTTTGCTTTCCTTCTTTCTTGGGCTGCTTCCAGTGTCTCAGCAGGCAGCCATCTTGCCTTCTTGGTTTTCTTTTTCTTTGGGACGTTTTTTGTTGTCGCCTCCTGAACAATGTTGCAAACTTCTGTCCATAGTTCTTCCGGGACCCTATCTACTAAATCTTGTCCTTAAAATCTATTCTTCACTTCCACTGCATATTCATGGGGAATATTCATGAGCTGATATGTAACTGATCTGTGGGTCTTCCCTATTCTCTTTAGTCTGATTCTAAATTGTGCAATCAGAAGTTTGTGATCTGAACTACAATCAGCTCCAGGTCTTGTTTTTACCAACTGCATAGATGTCCGCCACCTTTGGCTACAAAGGATGTAGTCAATCTGACCTCAGAGTCGACCGTCTGGTGAAGTCCATGTATAAAGTCATCTCTTAGGTTGTTGGAAGAGAGTGTTTGTTACGCACAGTGAGTTGTCTTGGCAAAATTCTATCAGCCTATGTGCTGCTTCATTTTGTTCTCCCAGACCATGCTTGCCTGTAATTCCAGGTGTCATTTGACTACCCACCTTAGCATTCCAGTCTCCTGTAATGAAAATAACATCTTTGTTTGGCGTACTATCCAGTAGATGCTGCAGATCCTCATAGAACTGATCTACTTCTGCTTCTTCAGCATGTGTGGTTGGGGCATATATTTGGATCACTGTGATGTTAAATGGCTTACCCTGAATTCGAATTGAGATCACTCTGCCATTGGTTGGATTGTATCCAAGCTAGGGATGGCAAAGAATTCTGCCACAGATCTCGGGGAGGCCAAATGCCAGTGCATTAGGCCCCCTGAAATCTGTGGCGGAACGGCCTGCCCCCCTGCCCCCCCCGTGGATCCCCCTGGGACGAGACTTACCTTGGGCGGATCTTCCGGGAGGTGGTGGCTCCGGCGGCGGCTGCAGCAGCGGCGGCTGTGGTGGCTGGTCTTCCGACCGGCTGCCGCCGCCACCATTTGCAGTTTTTTGTTTTTTACACACATGTGATAGGCTATGTAAGTTTTTACATAGCCTAAAACGTCTGGGTAGAAAAAAAAAAAAAAAGGCCGTTGCCATTTGCGTTCCTTACTTTTGGCCATCTTAGTCTACATAAATAATTACATAGACTAAGATGGCGAAAATAAGGGGAACGCAAATAGCGTCCACTACGCTATTTGCGTTCCCCTTATTTTCGCTGTCTTAGTCTATGTAAATATACTATGTAAATATTTACATAGATTAAGATGTCAAAAATAAGGAACGCAAATGGCGGCGGCTATAACCGGTTTTTTCAGGGGGGTTTTCCCCCAGAGCCCTCCACGGCCGGAAATCCAGCTGCGGATGGCTCTGGGCTGGCTAGACCTGGCTGGCTGCTCTGCGGAGCTGCCGCAGAGCACATCCGGCCATGGAGGATTCTGCAGGGAAGGAACGGAGAGCCTCCCCCCCTGTCCAGGATTCTGAGGGGATGGACGGAACACCTCCCCCCCCCATAAACATAATCCGTGAACAGGTAAGTGATTTTCGTACATCCCTAATCCCTAATCCAAGCACTGCTTTAGCCACTTTATTATTAATTATGAAGGCTACTCCATTTCTTCTGTGGTCCTCTTGTCTACAGTAGTAGATCTGGTGTTCATTTGATGTGAAGTGGCCCATTCCAGTCCATTTCAGTTCACTGACACCCAAAATGTCTATATTTAATCTTGACATCTCCCCAATAACCACATCAAATTTGCCCTGGCTCATGGATCTTACATTCCAGGTTCCTATGGTGTATTGATCTTTAGACCATCGGATTCATCATTCGCCACCAGCACCATCGGCTGCTGGCCGTCCTTTCAGCTTTGAGCTAGCTGCATCCTCACATCTGGGGCTAGTTGAACTTATCCTCTGTTCCTCCCCAGTAGCATTTCGACCATCTACCAACCTGGGAGTCCCATCTTCCGATGGTATACCGACATATCTCTGGTTGTACTGATCCATTTAGTTTTCATGGCAGGAATACTGGGGTGGGTTGCCATTTCCTTTCCCAGGGATTGTATTTATTCTGACATCTTTGCCATGACCTTCCCATCTTTGGTGTCCCTTCACGGTTTAGCTCATGACGTCATTAAGGTGCTCAAGCAACAGCACCACGAAAATATAACGATCTCCTTTGCTGGAGGTAGGGATGTACGAATGTTCTGCCACGGATCTCGGGGAGGCTGAATGTCAATGCATTCGGCCCGCCGAAATCGGTGGTGGAACGGCCCGCCCACTCCGCCCCCCCCGGGACGAGTCTTACCTTGCTTGGATCTTCATGGCAGCGGCAGCGGCTCCGGCGGTGGCTCCGGCGGCAGTTCGGCGGCGGTTCGGCGGCAGTTCGGCGGCGGCGGCTGGTCTTCCAACTGGCTTCCGCCGCTGCCGCCGCCATTTCCAGGTAAAAAAACCAAAAAAATGAAGAAACGTGATAGGTATGTAAAGATTTACATAGCCTATCACGGCTAGATTTTAAAAAACACCATGATAGGCTATGTAAATGTTTACGTAGCCTATCACGGCTGACTTAAAAGAAACACAAAAAACTGCACGTATGCAAATGGCGGCGGCCATGGCCACCGCCATTTGCATTCCTTATTTTGGCACATCTTAGTCTACGTAAACATTACGTAGACTAAGACAGCGAAAATAAGGTTAATGCAAATAGCGTAGTGGGCACTATTTGCGTTCCCCTTATTTTCGCCGTCTTAGTCTATGTAAATGTTTACGTAGATTAAGACGTGCCAAAATAAAGAATGCAAATGGCAGCGGCCATGGCTGCCTCATTTGCGTATGCGCATTTAAAAAAAAAAAAAACCAGCCGTGATAGGCTACGTAAATATTTATATAGCCTATCACGGCTGACTGCAGGGACAGAAACGGCAGAGGCTACAGCCGCCACCATTTGCGTCCCTGCTAGCCAGTGGCCGGATGTTCGGCTGTTGGCAGAGCCGGCCGGCAGCTCCGCAGAATCGCTGCGGAGCATAGCCGGCTGGCCAGGATTCCGAGGTGGGAGGAACGGAGCACCATCCCATGGCCAGGATTCCGGGAGGAGGGACGGAACCCCTCCCCCCCACCATCAACATAATCACCAGAAAGGTAAGTCACTCTCGTACATCCCTAGCTGGAGGTAGGGATGGGGGAGAATTTCTCCCCGAAACTTCAGGGGGCCAAGTGCCAACGCATTTGGTCCTCCGAAGGTTGTTCGGGGAGAAATTCTCCGCCCCCTTGCCCCCCCCCCAGGATGGGACTTACCTTTCACGAATGTCCCTCCCGGCGGCGGGTCCCGGCGGCGGTTCGGTAGGTCTTCGTCAGGGGCGGGGGCGGCAGCCAGTCTTTCGACCGGCTGCCGCCACCACCATTACAAGAAAAGTAAAAAAAAAGTCCCTGTGATAGGCTACGTAATGATTAACGTAGCCTATCACGGCTAGATTTGCAAAGTCAGCCGTGATAGGCTACGTTAATCGTCACGTAGCCTATCACAGGTGACTTAAAAAAAAAAAAAGCGCATACGGCTAATGGCGGCCCCCATAGGGGTAGTCTACGTAAAGATTTATGTTTACTACGGTGAAAATAAGGGCAACGCAAATAGGGTTGGGGTTGGCCTATGGGGGCCGCCATTTGCGTATGCACTTTTTTTATTTTTTTCAAAGTCACCCGTGATAGGCTACGTGATGATTAACGTAGCCTATCACAGCTGACTTTGCAGATCTAGCCGTGATAGGCTACGTTAATCGTTACGTAGCCTATCACGGGGGCGTTTTTTTTTTCTTTTGAAATTCGCGGCTGGGGAAACGGGGCGCTGAATTTCGGCCGGGCGAGGCGAGAAGCCTCGCCCCCCGGCCTGAACTTCGGGGAGAGCAGCGAAGCACCTCCCCCCCACTGCGAAGCAAGCTGCGAGACCAGGTAAGTGACTTTCGTACACTCCTAGCTGGAGGTTCCATAGAACTCAATAAAACATCGCCATCTAGTGGATGTTTTAATCAAGTAACAATCTGACTTCAAATAAATAGCTCATTAGTTCCAGATCTTTTGGGAGTGAAATAGCCTGGAAACACTGTACCTTTTGATGTGCCCTGGAGGTTAACGACATTGTGAGAAGGACCCACAAACTTCTGTGAGTGAGCAATCTCAATAGCATGATAAAAGCTCTGTGTGAAGGAGCCTGTCCACAAAAAGGCTTATGAATTTTTATGCTTTTTTTTTTTAACATCTCATTGCTCCAGATAGACCAGACATAAGATTAGAGAAATGAGAAGTGGAGATTGACTAAAACTGAAGGATTTGTCCATCTCTAAAGTGACTCATGTCATCCAAAGTATGTACATATCAGGACCTGTGATGGTTAGAGTAAAAGACAAGAAAATGGCAGTTTCTGAGTTGCATGTGAGAAAAAGTTCTGATGTTATTTGCATTCAAAAATAGAAAGATAGAAGTGCATGAAAAGACAGAGAGCAGAAGACTGAAGACAAAAGAGAAAGGGATGAAATAGCATGATGTGACTGAGGAAGTGGTGCAATATAATATCGGAAATTGAATGAAGAAAGAGAAATGAGCAAACTGCCAAGCACACTGTATGGAAAGTAATGCATATACAATATGTAAAAAGCTCTCTAATATGCATACATTTGTGCATGAAACAAGAAATATGAAGACTGTTTTCCAACAGTATTTGTATGAAACAGTCAAAGCCTATATGACCCGGCCTCATGCACATTAAGGAGCGAGCGACACCCTTTCACAAGTTCATCTACGAGATTTGCTTTGGGCTGTTGACGTAGTGGCATTTCATCAAATTCACAGCCAAAGAGAGAAGCCTGTGTTCCAATGCTGAGCTCCCGTCTGATAATAGTTGCACAAGAGCTGGAAGGGATCACTCATGGTGCACATAACAACATCGGCCTTTCCTTCATTTGGAGACAGCTGCAACCACAGGAAGGTTCCCAGCAACATAGACATTCCAGTCATCTTGGAGCAAGACTTGGTCTTCAGTGGTTTCCAATTCTCTTGATAAAGTGAAATGACAAACTGTTTGACTGGTGCAGTCCTGCCAACTGCAGTCCCTTATCACAATTCTAAATAGCATAAAGTTTATTTATATATAATAATATATGTAACAGACTAACAACACAGTAATTTGAAGTCAAATTTAATACTATGCACTTCAGCTTCTGCCGTCATCACTACCTGCAATGTTGAATGGATATAAAGAGCAGCAGTTTGGAAGGCTGGGAGATGAAAATCCCGAAGAAGAAAAATACGGAGGTGTGAGTGGTATAAAGTTTATGAATTCTCCTCCAGCGTAAGACCATGTGGAATAAGAGTTCTGAGTCTGTCGATCCACTGACACCATAGTCAGTGACACTGACATGATTGAAAGAAAGGAGAACTTCTGGATATAACCAAGAATCTCTGGGAAGATTTTGGAACATTTTCCTCACACCTCAGATCTTTTCAGTGTGCTCTCTTGGCTTCAGCCCCAGAGTATTTGTCTCCCTGCTCCTGGACCTTCATAGTCAGTGTTTTACAATACCAAGGGAATTCCATTCACCTCATCATCCCTTCAGCCTTGTGGCATTCATTTGGTGGGCACCTGTTCCAGAGCCTCACAGCCTTGCAGGATATGTCTGCAAAACTAATGTGTAAAAGTAAAGTTTTATCATCTCTATTTCCATTGTCATTACTGTTAGAATGTCATTGTCGTCTTCTCCTCCTTCTCCTTCTCCTTCTCCTTCTTCTCTTCTTCTTCTTTGTACAGTTATGAGGCTTTTTAAGTTTGACATAGCTTAGGAAGTCAGCATGTCTGGTCCTGGATGTAATGGGAATTTTCCCTCTTAAGTTCCAGATTGGTGTGGAGCCCAAATCCTTTTCTGCCTGGGAGGGAAGGTGGTGGATGGGGGAGGGGGGTCTGCCTGGTAAGGGATGCCTCATGTAGGTATGAGACGAACTCATCGTTTGAGCAGGTTCAGAAGGATTTAAGGCTGAGGTGTCCCTTTTCTGTTTCATATATCCTCTCTTCCTATCGGTCTCTTTAAAATCTCTATTGATAATAAAAGCATTTTTCTTCTAATTTAGTTGGGAAGTGTGAGTCTGAGCTTTCCAAGCAAGTCCAGGGAGACACTTTTTCTCACAACATGGCCTAGCCTCTCAGAAACACTACCAAAGCATTAGGACTGGATCCTAGAAGGGGGATGCTGAACACGGGGGCTCAAGCAATCCCTTGCTCTGTTGGGGGATGGGAATGTGAAAAGAGAATTTTGCTGAGCCCCTTGAGCCACCTGTAGGAAATGAAGGGGTACCCTGCAAGGTTGAGTCTGCTTGTTCAGTCTGCTGCCCAGGTGCCAAGAGGTCATGTGCAACAGTTGGTATGGTTCTGTGTATTTACACCAGGATATGGAAGAGACCCTTTCTGCTGTGGCACCCCAGCTGTGGAATGAGTGCCCTAGAGACGTTTGCCTGGTGCCTACGTTGTACTCCTTTCAGTGATAGGTGAAGATGTTTTTATTCTCCCAGTATTTTAGCATAT
This sequence comes from Heloderma charlesbogerti, assembly GCA_026122225.1. NCBI lineage: Eukaryota > Metazoa > Chordata > Lepidosauria > Squamata > Helodermatidae > Heloderma > Heloderma charlesbogerti. Next base: position 407,383 of record JANEZZ010001545.1, on the reverse strand, counting down.
TAGCTTCCTAGTCTTTTAGCTCTGGTGTTTTTAAACTGTATTTTAACTGTGAGCGGAGATGGGTTAAAGAAGACGCAGACAACAAGCTTGGGTTGAAAATTGGACCACATTTATTGAAATAGCTGCAAAGGGGTAACTAGGACAGGCATCTAACTGTGTCAGCAGCTAGCTGGCACTTCTTGGGTGAAAACACACCCAGCCTGAGGGGTGGCGGTGATCTCGCCATCCCTCCGGACTGCCCCTTCTGGGGGAGGTAGACCTTCCCGTGTCACCCCCAACCCGGTGCCGCAAAATACCTGGTTGAGTGAGGAGGGGTTGGACTCCCAGGCAACCCTTATCCCCCCGCTGAGCCACACAACACATTTGGGGGGCCTCAGGCATCAACTGTCACCATAAGGTGCCCTTGCATGCACACCATCCCTAATCTCTTTCAGGTTTTGCCCGTCCTAGCTGCCAAGTGGAATGTGACCGATGATATAGACTGTATTCCCTTACAGGACACACTCAACCCGAATAATAGTGTGATGTAGGCAAAAAGACTCACAGTAATAAGCCAATCAAACTGTGAGCCAAAAATTCCTACATGATTCCCAAAGGGGCAACCGGCAAGAAACCCACACTGCCTAGGGGAGGGTGAGAGGGAGCTGCGTTGAGCCAGAGAGCTGAGATTGGGAGGGGGGCTGAGTTTAAGGTAACTCAGCCTGCCCCTCCTTGCATGGTGGTGCCACTGGGGTACACCAATAAGAGGCCCTTACGTCTCCTCACCCCACCCACCCGCAAGGCCCCCCCCTTTCAGCCAGACAAGCTGTCTAGGGATGCCAGAGAATTCCGCCACGGATCTCGGTAAGGCCGAATGCCAGTGCATTCGGCCCCTGAAATCTGTGGCGGAACAGCCTGCCACCCCCCCACCCCACGGATCCCCCTTGGGATGAGACTTACCTGGGGCAGATGTTCCGGTTGGCAGCTTCGGCAGCAGCGGTTTCAGCAGCTGGTCTTCCGACCGTCTGCTGACGCTGCCATTTGCAGTCTGGACGTTTGGGTTTTTTATTATTTTTTACAAAGACATGATAGGCTACGTAAAGACATATGTAGCCTATCACATCCCGGTTTAAAAAAAACACAACGGCATACGCAAATGGCGGTGGCTGTGGCTGCCGCCATTTGCGTTCCTTATTTTTCACCATCTTAGTCTATGTAAATATTTACACAGACTATTGCAGCGAATCAAAAAGGGATGAAAATAGCTCCCGCTATGCTATTTACGTTCCCCTTTATTTTCGCCATAATAGTCTACGTAAATATTTACGTAGACTAAGACGGCGAAAAAGAAGGAATGCAAATGGCAGCAGCCATAGCCGCCGCCATTTGCGTACGCGGGGTTTTTTTTTAACCCAGCAGTGATAAAGATTTACGTAGCCTATCACGTCTCTGTTAAAAAAAAAAAAATGACAAGACTGCAAATGGCAGCAGCGGCAGCCGGTCGGAAGACCAGCCGCTGCAGCCACCGCCGCCGAAGCTGCTGCTGGAGCTGCCACAGCCCAGAACATCTGCCCCAGGGAAGTCTCATCCTGGGAGGGATCCGTGGGGTGGGGGGGGTGGCAGGCTGTTCGCCACAGATTTCGGGGGGCCGAATGCACTGGCATTCGGCCTCACTGAGATCTGTGGCGGAATCCTCTGAGATCCCTAAATGCTGGTGAAGCCATGTCTTGCACGCCCAGTGTTCTTCTGAAGCTAGAATGCTGCAAGTACTTCAATGTTTTCAAAGGGTATTGCAAAGAAAATCAATAGCATTCTGTGCTGACTGCCTGTTCCTTTAGTTATGGAATGTGACCTCCCAACATCAGGCTACACCTTAGTAGGGATGTCAGAGAATTCCGTGATGGATCCCCCAAAATCCATCATGGAACAAAGCCCCTGCCTCCCCCAACCCACGAAAGTTGGGCGGCACGAAGCCCCCACCCCACAAAAATAGCGCGAAACGGAGCACTTACCTGCTCCCGTCGGCACCAACTTGCGAATGGCAGCCGCACTGCGATAGATGGACGGATGGATGGATGGATGGATGGATGGATGGATGGATGGATGGATGGATGGAAGGATGGATATGGATATGGATATGGATATAGACAGGTATGTACAAAATATGTATGTATTGAAATTGATATATTCATATACATGTAACCAGTTTTTTCTTTCTTCCTTTTGTTGAAATTTGAAAATAAACAATAAGTTGAAAAATTATTTTTAAAAAGTGAAACACACACACACATTTACACTTTGTCTTTTGGAAGTGGAATCTTCTGGCTAGCAAGTGGACTGAAATCAGAGAAATAATAATAAAATAATTCATGGAAAATAGTGTGCTATTTATCTTGCCCAGGGATGTTCCACCACTTGGGTGGAGGATCAGGCAGGGATGAGTTCTGGCTGGTTCTGACTCAAACCCGGAATGGATTCACAGCCTCACCGAAATGAGAAATGAGAAATGAGAGCTACCAGCCTCCAGTCCTCCCACCCACACATCCTCGATATCAGTGCAGGCTTAGCACTGGCTTTGCAGCAGTGCAGGAATTTTTCGATGGCCACCAGATTGGACTTAGGCGACAGGTTTGTTCACCCATTCTGCATGAAGTAAGCAGATAGGTGTCAGGAGTGCCCTAGTTGCCTCTTGCAGTCCCCACCAATAGCCAACTCAGGACACAGACATCGAGGAATTCTTTCTGAGACGTTATTCCTTTATTACTTTATGACTCGTTCAGAATACTAATCACTAGCAACAATGCAAGGAACAGCACTGGGGAAAGATAGCAGAGTAGCCTAAGCTCCAGGTAAGGCAGTTGGTCCCCGTTTGAAGGAGAGTCACTTGCAGACCCTGAACTTATGGTCTAGGGAGAGATCCTCCCTCTTTCCCTGGGGTCCTCGGGATGCGACCATTGTTTGTCATGAGGTTCCTCAGCTCCTCCTCGCTTTCAGCCATCAAAGTGGTATCATCTGCATATCTGAGATTGTTCATGTTTCTTCCAGTGATTTTAACTCCAGCCTTGACTTCATCAAGCCAAGCAAGTCGCATGATGTGTTCTGCATACAGGTTGAATAGGTAGGGTGAGAGTATACAACCCTGCCGTACTCCTTTCCCAATCTTAAACCAGTCTGTTGTTCCATATTTCTGTTCAATAAAACAAAAATAGATGTTTTTTTTGAAACTCCCTGGCTTTCTCCATTATCCAGCAGATATTGGCAATTTGGCCTCTAGTTCTCTGCCTTTTCGAAACCCAGCTTGTACATCTGGCAATTCTCGTTCCATGAATTGCTGGAGTCTACCTTGAAAGATCTTGAGCATTACCTTACTGGCATGTGAAATAAGTGCCAATGTTCAATAGTTTGAACATTCTTGGTGCTTCCCTTTTTTGGTATGGGGATATAAGTTGATCTTTTCCAATCTGTTGGCCATTCTTGTGGTTTCCAGATTTGCTGGCACATGGTATTCATCACCTTGACAGCATCATCTTGCAAGATTTTAAACAGTTCAGCTGGGATACCATCGTCTCCTGCTGCCTTGTTATTAGCAATGCTTCTTAAGGCCCATTCAACCTCACTCTTCAAGATGTCTGGCTCTAGCTCACTGACCACACCATCAAATCTATCCCCGATGTTGTTATCCTTCCTATACAGATCTTCCGTTTATTCTTGCCACCTTTTCTTGATCTCTTCTGCTTCTGTTAGGTCCTTGACATCTTTCTTTTTGATCATACCCATTTTTGCCAGGAATTTACCTCCGATGTTTCTAATTTTCTGGAAGAGGTCACTTGTCCTTCCTATTTTATTATCTTTTTCCACTTCTGCGCATTGCTTGTTTAAAAATAATTACTTATCTCTTCTGGCTAACCTCTGGAATTTTGCATTTAATTCGGCATATCTCCCCTATCACTGTTGCCTTTTGCTTTCCTTCTTTCTTGGGCTGCTTCCAGTGTCTCAGCAGACAGCCATCTTGCCTTCTTGGTTTTCTTTTTCTTTGGGACATTTTTTGTTGCCGCCTCCTGAACAATGTTGCGAACTTCTGTCCATAGTTCTTCCGGGACCCTATCTACTAAAGCTAGTCCCTTAAATCTATTCTTCACTTCCACTGCATATTCATGAGGAATATTTGTGAGCTCATATCTAACTGATCTGTGGGTCTTCCCTATTCTCTTTAGTCTGATTCTAAATTGTGCAATAAGAAGTTTGTGATCTGAACTACAATCAGCTCCAGGTCTTGTTTTTACCAACTGCATAGATGTCCGCCACCTTTGGCTACAAAGGATGTAGTCAATCTGACCTCAGAGTCGACGGTCTGGTGAAGTCCATGTATAAAGTCGTCTTTTAGGTTGTTGGAAGAGAGTGTTTGTTACGCACAGTGAGTTGTCTTGGCAAAATTCTATCAGCCTATGTGCTGCTTCATTTTGTTCTCCCAGACCATGCTTGCCTGTAATTCCAGGTGTCGTTTGACTATCCACCTTAGCATTCCAGTCCCCTGTAATGAAAATAACATATTTTTCTTTGGCGTACTATCCAGTAGGTGCTGCAAATCCTCATAGAACTGATCTACTTCTGCTTCTTCAGCATCTGTGGTTGGGGTGTATATTTGGATCACTGTGATGTTGAATGGCTTACCCTGAATTCGAATTGAGATCATTCTGTCATTTTTTGGATTGTATCCAAGCACTGCTTTCGTCACTTTATTATTAATTATGAAGTCTACTCCATTTCTTCTGTGATGCTCTTGTCCACAGTAGTAGATCTGGTGTTCATTTGATGTGAAGTGGCCCATTCCAGTTCATTTCATTTCACTGACACCCAAAATGTCTATATTTAATCTTGACATCTCCCCAATAACCACACCCAATTTGCCCTGGCTCATAGATCTTACAGGCCAGGTTCCTATGGTGTGTTGATCTTTAGACCATCGGATTCATCGTTCACCACCAGTGCCATCAGGTGCTAGCCATCCTTTCAGCTTTGAGCTAGCTGCATCCTCACATCTGGGGCTAGTTGAACTTATCCTCTGTTCCTCCCCAGTAGCATTTCGACCATCTACCAACCTGGGAGTCCCATCTTCCGATGGTATACCGACATATCTCTGGTTGTACTCATCCATTTAGTGTTCATGGCAAGAATACTGGGGTGGGTTGCCGTTTCCTTCCCCAGGGATCGTATTTAGTCTGACCTCTCTGCCATGACCTTCCCGTCTTGGGTGTCCCTTCACGGTTTTGCTCATGACGTCATTGAGGTGCTCAAGCTCCAGCACCATGACAAGGTAACGATCTCCTTTGTTGAAGACCAAAGATCAAGGTAAAGTAAAGAAAAAAATGCGTACGCAAATGGCGGTGGCTACCGCCGCCGCCATTTGCGTTCTTTATTTTTTGCCATTTTAGTCTATGTAGATATTTACGTAGACTGTTAAGGCAAAAAAAAAAAAAAGGAATGCAAATAGCATAGTGGGCGCTATTTGCATTCCTTTTTTATTCGTCGTTCCAGCCTACGTAAATATTAACGTAGGCTAAAACGTACATATTTATGTTTTTAGTCTACGTAAAAAATATTTATGTTGGCTAAAATGGCAAATAGAAAATGAACACAAATAGTGCCCACTACTCTATTAGCGTTCCCCTTTTTTTTCTCTCCGTAATAGTCTATGTAAATATTTACATAGACTAAAACGGCGAAAAATAATGAATGCAAATGGCAGCCACCTTAGCCGCCTATCACAGTTAAATACAGGGACGCAAACAGCAGCAGCTACGGCAGCTGCCATTTGCATCCCTTCTGCCCAGTGGCTGGACATCCAGCTGTGGCCAGAGCCGACCGGTGGCTCTGGGGAATCCCCGTGGAGCGGAGCCGGATGGGCAGGACTCTTGGGGGAGGTGCGGAGTGCCTCCCCCCCACCGCAAAGCAGATCCACAAAACGGTAAGTGACTTTCGTACATCCCTACTGCTTTGGCACATTTCCCCTGCCCGCTTACACTGAGCTCCACTTCCATTGAGGTGTACACGTAGAACTTTCCACAAGATGCCCCTGTATCTGTATGTCATGTTGGTAGTGCAGCTGCTGTTGTGTCATCATCACCCCTCCTGATGGTGATGGTGCTACTGCTGCAGATATTATCTTCAGGGGAGGTAGTAGTACTACTTGTCAGGGTGGACACTGAGCCCATAGAATCCCAGAGTAGTTCTGATTCTGAGATCCTGGGTCCTCTTTCCCAGGACCAACAGCTGACAGAGATTCCTCCCACCAGCATTGCTAGTTTAGTTAGCAGTCCAGGGAGTGACCAAGCACAGATGGTAGACTTGGTGGATGCGTGACGCAGATGCAGAGAGCGGCGCCAGATGGAGGGCGCGGAAAGGAGGTGAAGTGCCAGGTTGGCGCACAAACAACGGCTGCGCCCAGAGGCTCCAAGGGAAAAGGGGAGGGACTTTCCCTAGTCCTTAAGTTCAGGGATCTGCCAGTAATTCCCTTTCAAACAGGGACCAACTGTTCCAGCTTAGGGCATAGGTACTGTCCTGCTCAGATCTAGTTGCAATTGGTATAGTTGTTAAGTTGTAAAAGAAGAATAAAGCTTTGAAAGGAATCCCTTTGTCTGTGTCTGGACTCAGCTGCTGGATTAGACTGAGAGAGCCCTCCAAGGAGCCTTTAACACTACTAGCCTCACTCTTCCCCAGCTCCTTCTCAGCCAGAACATCTCTCTGGCAGCACTCCATGACTTTCTCTGTCAAATAGCTTTTTAGACTTTGGAAGTCAGGGTTCTGGTTTTGCAGCACCTCCCTCGTTGCGCTATCCCAGAACCGTGGTTCAAGGAATGATGCAGCAATGTCTTTCATGTCTCCCCTCATCAAAGTGATGTTTTTGTTGTCACCAATCTCCTGTAGAAGGAATTCAGCAAGCCTAACTGCAGGATTGGGGACTTGACTGCCTACAGCACTGGTGTGCTCACAAAGCCCAGCACAGCATTTCCTCAGTGCCCCCTCTATAATCTTCAGCACAGGTAGAACTTGGCCCAGTGTAGCATAGTCTGTACTCAGTAGTGTTGTGCATTCATCAAATACTTTTAATATGTCAACCAGGTCTTGCATCAAGACCCACTGCTGTGGTGTGACAAGAAATTTGGAAGGGTGTTGTTTCTCGATAATGTAGTCATTTATAGCAGCTCTCTGCTCACAGAGTCTCTGTAGCATATGCAATGTTCTGTTCCAGCGTGTGCACACATCCAAAATGAATGTGTGTTCCAGAAGACCACAGCTACATTGCATGGTGCCGATTTCCTCCATTGCTGAGCAGGACTGCCTGAAGTGGGTGCAAATGGATTGGGCCACCTTAAGTAGCTTGCTTATTTTAGGAGATGTGTTGCTCAATCCAGAATGCACCACAAGGTTCAAACAGTGTACAACGCACTGAACGTGGTTTAGCCATGCAATGCGGGCTGCTTTTAGGTAGTTAGAGGCATTGTCTGTTGCTACACAGCCCACTGTTAGATTTAAGGGGGCCAACCAGGACTGAACAACACCACTGATGCTACTGGCGATGTTTTTTGCTGTGGGTGTCCCTGAGAGCATTGTGAGGGCCAATGTCGCTGTTCTCCAAGTCAGTCGGCTGCTCGCACTGACGGATACCCATTGTGCGGTGACACACAGATAAGACTTTGTTTGATTACTTGTCCATGTGTCACTCATTAAATGTACACTTCCTCCAACTGCACATTTCAAATCCTGTTGGAGTACCCTTCTGATTTCAGAAGCCAGGGCTGGAGTGGCAACGCCACTAATGTAGTGATGAGAGGGGTCATCCCACTGAGGGCACAATCTCTTCATGAAGCGTAGGAAGACCTTGTCTTCCACCAGGGAGAAGGGAAACATACATTGAGCAATGAGCTCTGTCAGTTCGTGATTCAGCCTTCATGCCTGGACACTGTCAGAGGGGAATTTCTGTGTCAGCGTAAGGCATTTCTCCATTGACATCTGCCTCTTAGCTAAGTTGTCTTCTGTGCCCTTCTCACCCAGACCACTTTGTGTGAGGTCTTTGGAAGATGAGGCAAAGAAGGTGGTAATGTTCTGTTTGAATGATTGTGGCAGGGACTTGCCATTGCTATCTTTGGGCACAAGAAGTGCATGATGCACCTCCATGTGTTGCCTCATGGCAGACATGCCCACTCGTCCACAGCCCCCTTCTTTTCCTAGCCACACACAGCTTCTACAAATATCGCAAAGCAAGATATAGCGGTTGTTCTCTGCATATTTGAAGAAGCACCACACATAGGAACTCACCCTGCCACCACCATTTCTTCTTTGGGGAATGGGGGTATCAGTTCCAGATGAGGTGGCATCGGGAGCTGCACGTTTCTGCTCATCTGTGGATGGTGTTGTTCTTGGAATTGTTGATGGCGATGACCAGCACTTGGCAGGGGATGTTCCTGGGGGTTCCGTTTCCAGTCAGCACGAGCAGTGGCAGATTTCATGGCTCCTCGGTTTGTTTGTTTTAAATTTTAATTGTTTTAAATTGTCACAATGTGTTTTAAGTTTTAATTTGCCAGTTTAAACCTCTATTATTGTAGTGCACACCAGGCAACTGTAATGTTTTGGCTGCCCTAAGGTTTAATCTGTTCAAGTTTTTACCAGCTGTGAGGAGGCAATGCGAGAGCTCTCAGTGTTTGGACTATGTTTTGAATTCTTCTGATAAAGTCCTTACATACACACACAAGCCGTAGAAGCATATGTGAACGCCTGCCTCATTGTTTTGCCAATTTTGCTGACTTCTGTAAGCATTTATCCAGTGGAGGAGCTTGCGGAGTGGTGCTACCTGATTTTTCTATCCTCTGTTTGCAATGTGTAGTAAGAAAAAGAGACAGAGAGACCAACTAGAGTCTCCAACTTTCCCTGTTTCAAAACAATCTAAAATTGATAGCTTCATGTTTGGTGGCTCTGATACCCCTGGAGGACTCCCAATCCTTACTACTAATCGATATTCAATCCTGACACCCCTTTGGGGGAAAATGATGAGTCCCAGGAAGGAAAAATTGAGGACTCCCAGGAATGGAGAAATGAGGAGAAACAGGCAACTACTGGGCTGAAGCCTGAAGATGTGAACATGGCAATTATTGATACCATGGCAGAACAGTGCTTGTTAATTTTTAAAACTCTAATATTTTTGGGACAATCGGAGCTATAAATGATAAACTAACTCCTATCACTGGATATACAAAGCAACTTGATGAGATTATACAACTTCTCAAGGATCAGGATACCAGAACAAAACAAGATGTGAATCCAGAAGTAAATCAGAAAGACATGACACTTCCAGTTTTAGAACCTATACAGGCTTTGGTTCCTTCAACTGTATCCCAACGTTCGAATTTCTTGAACCTTGCAGACTGTGGAGAACTTGTAGAACTGAAGAATTGGGACTTTAAGGGGAACTTAATTTTAGTCCCAGACCAAGTGGCCTTTGAAATATCACCATTATCAGATGGTGTTCTGCCTAGTTGGTGGGGGAAAAACCGAGTTGTGTATAATCTTAATGCATTGTTGAACTTAAGAATTCATATAAGAAATATTAGACCTGTACACACACTTCCAGGCTCTCTGTATTTACAGAGATGTATAATAACTTTCAACTCACCAATGTTGGTTAAAGAAATCTTTGCTGCGAGGCTCCAACTGGGTAAATATGGAGTAAGGGCTAGAAGGTTCTTTAAAACTTCTTCATTAACACCACTATTTAAGCAGAAATCCAGAAGGAAACACATAGATCAGTATGCCCCAGAAGCAAGTCGACTACATAATGTTCAAGAGCAGTCTAACACTGAAATGCTCATTGATTTTACAACTCAGGAGACAGATGTTGGGACCATTGATATAGAGTCTGCTGATCAGGGCCTTCAGATAACAAACGTTAGGTCTTTATGTTCCTCTAGTCCCTTACTCAAAAATGATGTTTTGTTAGACACTGAAATTCTCTTAACCAATATTGCAATTAATTCTTATATTGACAACTTTCAGTTGATACCACAAAAAAAAAACACCAGAAAACAGTGGTAGCTGAAATCAACACCACAGTAGTCCCAATAGCAAATAATTCTCAAAGGAAACACATGATCCAGAACTCCACTTTCCGCTTAAATGGTGCCATGCAGCTTGACCCCTCAATAGATCAAATTACATTAGATGATTGCTCCTGACAAAATAAGGCTTTGGGGAGTTCACTTAAGTGTGTCCCCTGGAACATCTCCAGATGGTCTAATAAAAGGGCAGATGGTTCATTCAGAAGGTACCTTAGATCTTTTGATATCATATTCCTACAGGAAACATGGTGCACGGGGGAAATTCTTCTGAGTGATTACAAAACCTATGAAGTCCCTGCAAGCATCCCCAGAGGCATGGGATGCCCATGGGGGAGATTAGCCTGTTGTATATCAACTTCATTGAAAGGTGAAAGCTATCTCATCAGTAATTTGAAGTCCTGGGCTTTGGCTATATTTTTCAAAATTAATTCAGCATCATATATCATGGTAAATGTATATATTCCTCCTTGGAAATCAACTCATCACAGCAAAAATGTTTGGGAAAGCCTTACAGATTACATACTTGGCCTGCAGACCCAACTATCTGGAGCTCATTTGATATTAGTTGGTGATTTTAATGCCTGGATTGGCCCAAACTGGAATGCAATAGAGCCAGTCTCCTATTTTTCCCTGGATGACTTCCCACTGATAAAGGATAGACAGTCAAAGGATCACACAATTAATACCCAAGGGAAGCTGTTTATTCAAATGATCTTTCAATCTGGACTTCTCATTCTGAATGGCTCTCTGTCCGAGGATTTGACAGGGGAATTTACCTTTATCAACAATCTTGGGGCTAGTGTAATTGATTATATTGCAGTTCCTCCAGCTGTGTTTGGGCTGATTACACTCTTTAGAGTAGATTCATATCCATGTAGTGATCACCAACCACTGATTGTCCAGTTAGGATGTCTTAAAAATGCCCAGGCACATCAAGAAAATAGGCTCCCAGTCCCAAGCACGAGGGTTGCAACATACCATCGTAAATGGGCAAATGTGAATTTAAATGCTTTGGAACGCTTATGGCATTCTGAGAATGTACAACTCTTGCTGAATACCCTGTCCTCTTCCAAAGAGATGGAAGTAGTACTAGAATGTTATGCCCAGATTATAGCAGCAGTCGAACCTCTCTTATTTTGGAAAGGCCAGTCAAAGAATCAGAAATGAAATAAATAAATAAATAAATAAAGAATCAGAGGCCAAAAAAGGGCAATCCATGGTTTGACATGGACTGTAGAAAACTTAAGCAGGAAATTAAAAGAAAACATAAATTCCTAAGAGACAGAGGTATAGTCCCTTTACCACAGTCCTATTTGGCACTGCATAAATTATATAAAAATACCATTAAAGAAAAAAAGCGAGAGCATGCTAGGCTGCAATGGGTGGAACTAGCATCAGCCCTCGAAAGAAATGATAGACCTAGATTTTGGCACCTTACTTCAGACTTAAGATACTCTGGGACTCCATCCATTGACTCTGTTATTATGAGACTTCCATTCCCTCTTTTATGATGAGTTGGCCTCTCTTCCCCTATTGCAGGAGGAAGACCCAGAATCACCTAGTTGGCCCCCAGTCACCTGTGAGGAAATAGCTATGCTGATACGGAAGTTGAAGCACAGAAAGGCCCCCGGAAGGAGTGGCATTTCACCAGATTTCTTGATTGATTATCCTCATTGGTGGATCCCAAAGTTAGCAACCTTATTTACACTTATTGATAGAACTGGGAAATTTCCCCAAGATTGGGCAGTAGCTATTGTAATGCCTATTTATAAAAAGGGCAATCGGTTAGACCCTAAGAATTATTGCCCTATAAGTCTACTGGATGTTATAAGTAAGTTGTATGCAAGACATCTTTTAGATAAGCTGGAAAATTGGGTGCTCAGGAAGGATCTCCTAGTTGAAGAACAAGCAGGCTTCTGATGTGGCAGATCTACAGTAGACCATTGTTTTCTACTAAAATATTTGGCTGGGAAATATACATTTCCCCCTTATCACTCACTTTTTGCTGCATTTGTAGACTTCGAGCAGCCTTTGACTCTATATCTAGACCCCGCCTTTGGCAGAAGCTTACACTTTTAAATGCGGATCATAAATTGCTCAGGGGAATACAGGGGCTGTATGAGAATTCTATCTTGCGTGTGAGAGGGTCTTCAGGTGATCCTTCAGACCCCATTATTGTTAACAAAGGAGTGCGCCAGGGATGTTTGCTTGCACCTCTTTTATTCAATCTATCTTAATGATATGGTTCTCTACTTATCTAATCCAGACTTCTTCTCACCTCTTTTAAAAGACAAGAATATTTCAGTGTTATTATATGCAGATGACGCTGTTCTCCTGTCATACACCCAGGTGGGGATGCGCAGGCTTTTAAGAAGCTCATATTGTGTGAGAGAAGCCCTTCAGATCAACTACAAAAAAAATAAAATCTTAGTCTTTGGCAAAACGAGGAAAAAATACTGATGGCAGCTGGATAACCACCTGCTTGATCAGGTCAACAAATATAAATACCTAGGGGTGACATTTCAAAGTTCAGGATCTTGGTCGGAGCACTTGAAAGCAATAGCCCTGACAACTAATGTAACTAGTAATGCCATTCTTCGTTTTGCTGCTGGACCAGGTGGTAAGATGGTGGCCCCTTTAATAGAGCTATACAAGGGCAAATTACTTCCCCAAATATTATATGGGGCACCTGCCTGGACCCATGCTAACACTGCTTCATTGGAGTCAGTGCAGCACAAATTTCTATCCAGAGTACTCGGGGTTCCTAGATCAACTTCTAAGGCCATTGTCTGACTAGAAACAGCTTGTCATTCAGTGGGAATGCTTGTCCAAAAAGCTGCCACTTTCTTCTGGTTAAAGATTGTGTTCCGACTTGCCTCCCCCTTGGTCTTATTAGCATATGAAGCTATGGGAAGGGGCTCATGGGCAGACAAGATAACCACATCTGTCTCTGAGTTGGGCTTTTCACAATCATATTTGCTTGCGAGGGGCTATGATAGAGCTAGGGATGAGATTTCAAAGAGGTTACAGGATGTTGATATTCAAACAACAATGGCTGTTGCTGCTGAAAGTCACTCTAACAAGATCTATAAAAGCATCATGACCTCTCTGGGGAAGGCTCCCCCGTATTTGATTTCCATCACCTCACATGAATTGAGATGGCTCATGACAAGGTGTAGACTGAACTCACTCCAATTGATGGAGGTGAAGGCATGTTATAGGACCCATCATGGCATGAGTGCAGATTGCCCAGCTGGTTGCCCCAAGGTAGACGACATGGTACACTTTCTAGCAGAATGCCCATTGTATATCGATTTGAGGACGCAATACCTTGAGCCCCTATTAGCTGTGCTTGAGGATACTTCTGGTGCAAGCATAACTCGATTATTATTAGCTGGAATAGATCATTATACATCATATAGGACTGCTAAGTTTGTCAGTCGAGCCCTAGAGAGGCGAAACTCATTGACGGTTATAAAAAAACTAAATCTGTAAACATGGTAATAACATTCTGGCAGATATTGTTTTAGGATTTTAAAATGTTTTTAACTTGCTCTTGTTAGTTATTTTATTAATAATTTATACTTCAGTCTCCCTTTTGGGTTGATGTGAGAATTCTATTTGTTTTGTGTGTGGATGGCCTGATTGGCTAAAAATAGGGATGTACGAAAGTCATTTACCTGGTCTCACAGCTTGCTTTGCGGTGGGGGGGAGGCGCTTAGCTTCTCCCCCTGAAATTCAGGCCGGGGGGGGAGGCACCTTGCCTCGCCCAGTCGGAATTCAGGCTGGGGAGAAGCGCCCCGTCTCCCCGGCCGCGAAATAAAAAGTTTTTTAAAAAAACGCCCCCATGATAGGCTACGTAACGATTTGCGTAGCCTATCACGGCTAGATCTGCAAAGTCAGCCGTGATAGGCTACGTTAATCGTCACGTAGCCTATCACGGGTGACTTTTTTTTTAAAAAAAAGCACGTACGCAAATGGCGGCCCCCATAGGGAGCCGCCATTCGCGTTCCTTATTTGGTCGCTGTAGTCTACGGAAATCTTTACGTAGACTACGGCGAAAATAAGGACAACGCAAATAGCTTTTGTAAAGAGTTACGTAGACTACAGGGACCAAATAAGGAACGCGAATGGCGGCTCCCTATGGGGGCTGCCATTAGTGTACGCGTTTTTTTTTTTCCAAAGTCACCCATGATAGGCTACGTGACAATTAACGTAGCCTATCACGGCTGACTTTGCAGATCTAGCTGTGATAGGCTACGCAAATCATTACGTAGCCTATCACGGGGGCATTTTTTTTTTTTTACTTTTATTGGAATGGAGGCGGTGGCAGCCGGTCGAAAGACTGGCTGCCGCCTCCGCCCCAGATGAAGACATGCCGAACCGCCGCCGGGACCCGCCGCTGGGAGCGACATTCGTGAAAGGTAAGTCCCATCCGGGGGGCGGGGGGCGGAGAATTTCTCCCCAAAACTTTGGAGGACCGAATGCGTTGGCACTCAGCCCCCCGAAGTTTAGGGGAGAAATTCTCCCCCATCCCTAGCTAAAAAGCAATAAACTGTATATGCATGTTCCTGAGGTGTGGGATTGCTCCCAAAGAACCCAGCAGGCTGGAACACAGAGTCAGATTCAGTCTCAGCAGGGACATTGAGATAGAAGGGCTCCTCATCATCTTTGTTGTCCAGTTCACTGATGAAACTAAGTCCTCTGGCCTTTTTTTCCAAATCACGTGGGGCGCTGCCCATGAGGTGATTATCAGCAGGCAGCTGTGGACCTGGTTCATCTGTCCCACTTCCACTCTCTGATGCAGGGAAGATGGTTATGGGCATTTCTGTAAAGATACAAAATAGATAGAAACGGAGTTTCATGAGAAATGCACCTTTGACACAGGAGTAATAGCCAAGAAAATAAAACTGTGTACTTATAGAAATCTATGAAACATAGCTTGGAATTGCGATCAATCAACACTACACGAGGTGCAGATGTAAGCTACTACTGCACTAGCTAGCACTGAGAAAACAACACATGACACAAGTTGCAAAAAAAAATGTACTGTACAGACTTCAAAACTCCACAAGAGTTATCTAAACGTGTCCTCACTGATAAAAGTCTGAAAAGCATGGGGGAGGAGATATCCGGCTCCCTTGCAAGGTGCATTCCTTTGCATCAGCTCTATTATACCATTGTGTGAGACTCAGCACTTACAGGGCTGGCCCAAAGCATTTTGCTTCCTGAGGCAAAGGATGAAATGGCACCCCTCCATCCTACATAGAGCGATAGCTGAATCTTACTTGAACAGTGACAATGGGAGAGCTTCTTCCACCACACCAGAGGACAACAACCTGACTGAGGAGGTACAAGGCAGTCTGAGGAGCACCCACAGTTCTGTGCCCCAACACCTCACTGCTGCCTAATGATAGGGATGGTCCTGAGCACATACTTGGCAAATCCCACTGCCTTTTTCCGGAGTGCATTTGTAGTCCCCCAAGAGCAGTGTCTGATTAGTCAGGCCCTGTTTTAAAAGCCATCCTCAGAAATCTAATTGATTAATCAATTCACATTGCAGCTCTAGTTAAAAGAGATCAAGGCCAAACAAGACAACAAACGATGATGAATGGCTTTGGAAACAAAGCAAGAACAAAACACTGAAGTTGTTTTCCCACCGAAACGGTGTATCGTTTGAGAAAGTATTGCAGTTCTTTTAAAGAGTTGGGGTTTTCTTTAGTACTGGAGTACCATATAACATTTTAATAATATGAAATATGTTCACAGCAATGAATATGAATGAATGTAAAACAGCCATGTATGTTTTGTGGTGTGGAAGAAGATCACGGGGGGTAGTCTTCCCCAAATGGTTCCCTCCAAAGGTTTTGGACTTGAATTCCCATCAAGCCCAGTCGGCATGACCAATGGTAAAAAATGCTGGGAGTTGTAGCCCCAAACATCTGGAAGGCTGCCGGTTGCAGAAGGCT
The DNA here is from genome assembly GCA_026122225.1 of Heloderma charlesbogerti. Classification (NCBI taxonomy): domain Eukaryota; kingdom Metazoa; phylum Chordata; class Lepidosauria; order Squamata; family Helodermatidae; genus Heloderma; species Heloderma charlesbogerti. Next base: position 391,326 of record JANEZZ010001545.1, on the reverse strand, counting down.
AATGTAGGGACTATTCAAATATTCAAAGATATTTATTTGTATCCAGATATTTACAAGCACCTGGGATGACAGAGTCTTACCAGATTCATCTTTGGAATGATGTAGACATCTTGACTTTCATTCCACCGCTGTAGATTCTCCTTGGGAACATTTTCATCCGCTTTGGAGACACTGCCCTTCCGCTCACCATCCATGAACTTTCTTCCTCTTCCTCTGGAGTTGTGGCTGGCTGTGCCTGTGCCACTTTCTGTGGCGGTAATTGGTGGTGTGTGCTGCTTACGGATGCAGGGGGGAACTGGTGCTGAGGCTGCTGTTGCTACTGGTCACACCTTGGGCTTCCTCCTCTTCCATCTCATTCTTAAAATACCATTGAAATGCAACCTCAGCGGTGTATGTTCTCGCCAGGCGTCCACACCTCTTTTGAGTGCTGGATTGACTATGGGTTCCTCTTTTCTCCATGTTCATGTCTCTGGGCAGAAGGAGACATAAATGCATGTGGCAAAGCTGAAATCATGTGAACAGCCTCCAGTTGCAAATATAGTGCAGTGTAAAAGTAGTTCCCCACCAATCCAGCCATCCAATGCTAACTAAATAGGGGCATATTATACAGCAGATTAGGCTGAAAAGCCCAGGATGGAGGATGTAGTCCATCCATGCAGCCTGAAAAACACAAGCCTACAGTACACACAGGATGCTGGGGGATGGAGTCCTTCTCAACACACCTAAACACAGGCTGCTGGCCTGGCCGCCCAGGCAGGCCCTCCCCAGAATCACTCAGAAACACTAAGTACATGACTCTTGGAGTTGAAAAGCACATTGATTAATCCTGGAAAGCCCAGGAGGATGAAGGATGGAGTCGTTCTCAGCAGGCCTAAACACAGACTGCTGGAGGATGCCTTCCCAGTTCCCCCCACCACGACCCACCCCAAAATCACTAAACATAGGGGCACATTCAGGTAAAGTAAACATATCAAAGAACATACCTTCAGTGTAATAAAGCTTGAACTGCAGTGCTGTAGAACAGGGACACACAGAAACACACTCCTTGCAGCTGCTGGACACGGACACTCTGTCTGCAGCAGCAGCGCCTCTGGTCTTTAGTCTGGACTGGAGCAACTGAGGCTGCTGGACACTCACACACCACCTTCCTATGTGTGAAGGTGGGAAAAATGGTCGGTGAGTTCCATCCCCTCAGTGACATTATCTTCCTGTAGGGTGGGGAGGGTGGCCTGTAGGGATCTCGCTCACCTGACCTCATCTGACCTCACCTTCACAGACAATAAAAAAAGAAGATGAGGCTATGTGCACTTCGTGACCCTGTCCCTCCCAGCGAAAGAAAGCTACGTCGTCACAGGAAACTGTGTATTTATTAAATAGTTTCGTAAAATCCCTTTCACTGTCTATTTCTTTTGTTCTGATTTGTGGAGTTTCTTTCGTAAATACTTTCATAAAATTTTCAGCAGGGAAAAAAATAAAGGGTCCGTGTGAGCTCCAGTCTGAGTAGACTGGGGCACCCCATTCCAGGGAGGGTTCCTCAAACTGGATGTGTCAGAATTCGATCCCATTTAACTTTCAGGCGGTTTTCTCTGACATCCCTACTGAACAATCACTACACGTGTTGCTATGCACAGATGTGTTTGGAAGAAGTTCATTAGTTCTCTATGTAGTAAATGATTGTGGGATCTGCTGCACCTGCTGAATTTCTGCATGGACACATTTCCCCCATCCCCCCATGTGTGCATGGAGCCTAATGTTCATCACTGAGTGAGCATAATAGCCAAAACCATATATAGTCTCTTCTTCTTATATGGGATCCATATTCTTGGATCCATATGTAGTCAAACTTACAATAGACCCAATCAAATTAATGGGATTGACCCATACATTTTAATGGGTTTACTGCAGGTATGATCCAAAACATATACCTTGCCTAATTTTCAATTCCCACCCTTTTTGGAGCATGAGCAGAAATTGTTAGTGACTTTACAGTTAGTGACTTCAATATTAAACTGAAGGGGTTTAAAAAATCCTTTTTACTGAGTAGATTTAAGGAAGATTTTATGCAAGCATTATGAACGTTGAGAGCAGGGATGTTGCAGGAGTCCGAGGAGGGGATGGAGTGCGATGGACTCCTGCCCCCGGCCTCCTGAGCCCCAATCGCTGAGCTGTGGGGTGCGGACGGACCCAGGCGCCTAGCACCCCGGAGGTCAGCAAGTAGCTGGGAGTGGTGCCGAGGACTCGTCCTCCCCCGCCATCTGTCAAGGAAGCCCAAGGTGTGGGTGAGGGGTCCTAGGATGCATCCCATTGCTCTAGGCCTGTCCTTCTCAGGAGGAGGATAGGGTTAGAGTGCTCGAGGGGTGTGCCACGCAGGGACCCATCCTGTCTCCACTGGCTGTCAAGCAAGCTGTTGACGCTCGAAGCTTTGCTGAGGACTCGATTTGCCTCCAGTAGCTGTCAAGGAAGTGCTTGACAACTGGCGTGGTCAGGAGGGGCTTTTACTGAAGTGAGGGAGACTGAGGAGGCTACAGGCTGCCACAGAGCTGATTGCAAAATGACAGGCAGGACACTCATGCACAGTCCCTAGCCACCTCATAAGTAAGGTAAGCACATGAACCCCAAACACAACCCATGCCAATTTCTCCAAAAGTTTTCCTCCTTGGAATTTCTTTCTGAAAGCAATTTCTTTTCTGTCAGATTGAAGGAGGATGGTCGGCAAAAATGTGGGTAAAATTTTCAGAACAGCACTATTAAAAATACAACATTTAGTCACTACTCAGCATGACTGAGATGTAGGGGTGTACGAGACTCCACTTACTGGCGCCTGTGGGGGGTCCGCCGGGGGGGAGGTGATCCATTTCTCCCCCCAGAATCCTCCTTGGCCAGCTCCGCTCTGCTGAGAGTCTGCAGAGATGCCAGCCGGGGTTGCCGGCAGCCAGACTTCCATCTGCTGCTGGGCTGCGTCTGCAAATGGTGTCATGTATAGGGGATGCCATTTGCTTCCATGCTTTAGCTATGATAGGCTACGTAAGTATTTATGTAGCCTATCACAAAAAGAGTAGCTATGTGAATGCCATAGCGGACACCATTTACAGCCCTGTTCTTTGCCGTGATAGGCTACGTAAATATTTACATAGCCTATCACAGCTAAAGCGGGGAGGCAAATGCAGTCTGCAACACAAGACACCATTCGAGGCCGCAGACCAGACAGCAGAAAGCAGTGGCCGGATCCGGACCCGCCAGAGGCATGTGGGAGCCGGTCCACCAAGACTTCATGGGGTGGCAGGGGGGATTTCTCCGTTCCTCCACAGACACTGTGGGGCCAAATTCTCCACCATCCCTACTGAGATGGTGCTTCAAGAGCACCATCACGTTTTATGTATTGAGACACATGTAGAAATAATTAGTATGATTCAGATAGAAATGCAGTATGTTGTTGTTGTTGTTATTATTATTATTATTAAATTTATTATTATTATTAAATTTATTAATCACCCATCTGGCTAGTCACCCAGCCACTCTGGGAGATGTACAACATACAATAAAACAGTTTAAAACAATAAAATTCTACAATAAAAACATTTTCTAAAATACCCTAACCCACCCCAAATGCCTGCCTGAACAACAGCGTTTTTAATGCATGACGGAAGCTCATTAAAGAGGGGGCATGATGGAGTTCCCTAGGGAGGGAGTTCCACAGAGCGGGGGCCACCACAGAAAAGGCCCTCTCCCTCGTCCCCGCCAGTCTAGCTGTCCCGGCTGATGGGAAAGAGAGAAGACCATCCAAAGCTGAATTTGTTGAGCGGCCTGTCTGGTGTTGCTGGAGGCACTCCTTAAGATAGGCTGGGCCGGAACCATATAGGGTTTTAAAGGTCAAAACCAACACCTTGAATTTGGCCCGGAAAACAACTGGTAACCAGTGCAACTCCTTCAGCACTGGTGTGATGTGATCTTGCCAGAGGCTGCCTTTAATCAGGCGAGCCACGGCGTTCTGTACCAGCTTCAGTTTCCAAACCGTCTTCAAGGGTAACCCCACGTAGAGCGCATTACAGTAGTCTAAACGAGAGGAGACCAGGGCATGTACTACTGATGGGAGCAGATGGTCGGGAAGGAAGGGGTGCAGCCGCCATATCAGATGGAGTTGGTACAGCGCTGTCCGGCTCACAGCTGACATCTGAGCCTCCATGGACAGCTGGGAGTCCAAAATGACCCCCAGGCTGCGGACCTGATCCTTCAAGGGTAGCCGTACCACAGTCAATACCAGGTCAACATCCCCCAATCTCCTCTTGTCTCCCACCAAAAGTACCTCGGTCTTGTCAGGGTTCAGCTTCAGCTTATTCCTCCCCATCCAGCCACTCACCATCTCCAGACATTTGGACAGGGATTCTACGGCCAACCTTGGTGAAGATTTGAATGAGAGGTAGAGCTGTGTGTCATCCGCATATTGATGACACTGCACCCCAAACCTCCTGATGATAGCCCCCAGCGGCTTCACATAGATGTTAAATAGCATCGGGGAGAGGATGGAATCCTGTGGCACCCCACAAGTAAGTAGCCACAGGTCCGAAACCTCCTCTCCCAGTGCTACCCTCTGGTATCTGCCGGAGAGGAAGGACCGGAACCACCGCAATACGGTGTCTCCAATGCCCAACCCCTCCAGGCGGTCCAGGAGGATACCGTGGTCAACGGTATCAAAAGTCGCTGAGAGGTCGAGGAGAACAAGGAAGGAGCATTCAGCCCTATCCAGAGCCCTCCTCATGTCATCTACCAAGGTAACTAAGACCATTTCTGTCCCATGCCCAAGCCTGAAGCCCGACTGAAACAGGTCTAGATAATCAGTTTTTTCCAAGTGTGCCTTCAACTGCACCGCCACCACCCGCTCAATCACCTTGCCCAAAAATGGCAGATTTGAGACTGGGCGAAAGTTGTTCAGAACTTGAGGATCCAAGGAGGGCTTCTTTAAGAGCGGTCTTATCACTGCCTCCTTGAGGGCTGATGGCATCACTCCCTCCTCAAGGGAGGCGTTCACCACCGCCTTGATCCCCTCACCCAGTCTCTCTCTGCATCCCATAATGAGCCAAGATGGACAAGGATCAAGTAAGCAGGTGGTCGGCCGTACAGATGAAAGCACCTTCTCCACTTCATCAGGAGGAAGAAGCTGGAACCAATCCCACAAAACCGGTTTGCCACAGGCCACCTCTTGCTCACTAACTGTATCCACAGTGTGCAGAATAACACACCTAATCTGATCAATTTTATCTGCAAAGTGCCTTGCCAAGGCCTCACAAGAGGCCTTAGAATGCTCCAGTGGTTCCGGAGCCACAGGACCGACCAGGCTCCGGCCCACTTGGAACAGCCTCCTGGGACAGCACTCTGCAGACGCAATAGAGGAAGCATAATATTCCTTTTTTGCTGCCTTCACCGCCACATGATAGGCTGAAGATACAGCTCTAGCCCGTGTCTGATCATCTTTGGAGCGAGACTTCCGCCACCGGTGCTCTAGCTGTCTCACCTCCTGTTTCAGAGCTCATAACCGCAGATTGAACCATGGTGCAGTCCGAGCCCTGTTCAGGGGGAGAGGGCGTTTCGGAGCCACCCGATCTAATGCCCCAGTGATTGCGGCATTCCAGCCACCCACCAGGGTCTTGACCGAGTGGCCATTGGCATGCCCCAGAGAATCCTCAAGCGCGTTCAGGAATCCATTTGGATCCATAAGATGCCTGGGGCTGATCATTTTAATGGGTCCTCCACTCCTGCGGAGGGGTTGTGGAACCGAGAAGTCCAACGTCACCAGATAGTGATCTGACCATGACAAGGGGGTGGTGGATATACCCCCAACTTCCAGATCACTCCCTGCTTCTCCAGAAACAAACACAAGGTCTAGTGCATGACTGGCTACATGGGTGGGCCCAGTTAGAATATGGTGCAGCTCCCAGGAGGCCATGGTCTCCATGAAGTCCCAAGGTGCTCCTGTGAGGATGGCCTCCTAATGTATGTTGAAGTCCCCCAACACCAATAAGTTAGGGGACTGTACACGCACATCAGAGACCACCTCCAGCACCTCGGCCAGGTAGTCAGTCGTGCAGCGGGGTGGACGGTACACGAGCAGAATCCCCAGACTGCCCTTCTGGCCCAGCCTCCAGTACATGCACTCAGCATCCTTGGTCTCCCGGAGAGGGGGTCTGGTGAAGACCAAGGACTCTCTGTAGATAACAGCCACTCCCCCTCGCCGATCCCCGAGGGAGGTTTTCTGGGTAACAGACCTGCCATTGCAGAGCAGCAACTGAAGGCCAAGGAATGGAGTCACACCTCCCCCAGCCATCTTTTGGCTCTGGACAGGCCCGGAGCAGGGGACAGATATTACACATCTCTCCCTTGTTCCCCTTACCTGGCATGGTCTGACCCTAGCGCTCCGCCAGTGCCTGCTGCCCAGCCTCGGTATGTTCTGGTCCCCAACACTCCCCCCACTGCCTGCATCAGGTGGACACATCCCCCCTCGCTCCCGCCTATCAGGCAGGCTACCCACCTCTAAAAACACAACAACCCCCCCCAGAAAAACAAAACAAAATAGCAACAAAAAACAATTAAAACCCCCCTTAAAAATAATGCCAGGCAGAAGTCCACAGGGAAGGCCTGGTGGTGGCAGTGGCAGCAGGAGCAGCAGGAGCAGGTCCACCTCTTCCCTGGTGGTGGTGGTGGTGGTAGCTTCTCCTGCAGGCCCTGGCTCTCCCAGGCCACCTCAGCCAGCCAGCTTACATAGCCCCTCCAGGGAGGGGCAGGTGGAGAGGCACAGCTGGCTTGGTAGCTGGGGGCCTGGTCCTGCAGGGATTGGCGGTCTACCAGGCAGAAGTCTACAGGGAAGGCCTGGTGGTGGTGGCGGCGGTGGCAGCAGCAGCAGCAGCAGCAGCAATGTCTCACTGCAATGTGGAATTCTGAGACCAGATGAGATATATCTGAATGTCCTGTTCAGTCTACTGTCCAGGTTCCAAGTGGTTATGGGCAGCAGTTCTTATGGATCTGTCTCTTTACACCAGAATTGGACAGGATAGCCATTCAAATAGAGCATGCCTTTCAACAGAGAACCGTCCTCTAAGAGCCTGTAAAATAGAGCTCTGTCAGGTGCAAAGATGTCACCCACCCACCTACCTGTTTGCTGAATACTTGCTTTCTTCTTGGGCAAGCTAATTTGGAGAAGAACCTGAATTATAGAGAGGTTTGTGTTTGGCTCCTTCGTGTTCGGAACTGGACAAGTTTGGGACGCTATACCTAGGGATGGCAGAGAATTCCACCACGGATCACGGTGAAGCCGAATGCCAGTGCATTCGGCCCCCCTGAAATCTGTGGCAAAATGGCCTGCCCCCCCTGCCCCCCCCCACAGATCCCCCCTGGCACAAGACTTACCTGGGGCGGATCTTCCGGGGGGGGGGCGGCGGCTCCAGCGGCAGCTCCGGCAGTGGCTTCGGCAGCGGTGGCTGGTCTTCCAACAGGCTGTCGCCGCCGCCATTTGCAGTTTTGTTTTTGTTTTTTTTTACAGAAAAGTGATAAGCTACATAAATTTTTACATAGCCTAAAACGTCTGGGTTAAAAAAAAAAAAAAAAGCATACAAAAATGGTGGTGTCCGTTACGCTATTTGCGTTCCCCTTATTTTTGCCGTCTTAGTCTACATAAATATTTATGTAGACTAAGACAGCCCAAACTAAGGAATGCAAATGGCAAAAAAACCATTTGCGTACGTGGTTTTTTTTTTTTCCCAGAGCCCTCTGCGGCTGGAAATCCGGCTACGGACATCTCTGGCCTGACTGAGTCTCTGGCCTGACTCTGGCCTGGCCAGCTGCTCCGCGGAGCTGCTGCGGAGCACAGCCGGCCGTGGAGGATTCCGGGGGAGAGGAACGGATCGCCTCCCCCCCAGTGAGGATTCCAGGGGGAGGGACGGAATGCCTCCCCCCCCACCATCAACATAATCCACGAAAGGTAAGTGACTTTTGTACATCCCTAGCTATACCATGAACTCCCAAATGCTGGTGTTCAGCTGCATCCTGCATCACTACCAAGAACAACAGTGCCCACATTTGCCAACGGAGAGAAAACAACAACTGAGAAGATGACTCCAAAAGCCATTTGTTGAAATAGTAGGCCCCTGTTTTAAGCCACTTAATGAAATATCTTGTGCATATTATGTTTTGACATAACATCGGAAGATTGGTGTTTTGTTTGTTTTTTATTGAAACATGTCTCTGCATTTACACTTCATCTTCTGGAAGAAGAAAATTCTGGCTAACAAGTGTATTGAAACCTGAATGATAATAAAATCCACAGAAAACATTGTTCCATTTGTCTTGCCTAACGACATTCCACTGCCTGGGTGAAGCTTCAGGTATGGACGGGATGTAGGAGGAGTGTAGGGGGTGGGACTGCAGCATGTCATTGTACAGACACACGCCATCCAATGTTGCTAGGGGAGCAGGGGCAGCGAGCCCACTGTGGCCACACCTTGGCCTGCTTACCTCAGCGGGCTCCCACCCACACTACCTCGGTATCAGTGCAGGCCTAGCGATTGCTTTGGGGTGATGTAGGAACTTCTGGCTGAACATCAGCTGGGCCTTAGGTGGAGGGTTTGTGCACCTCCTCTGCAGATGCAAGCAGACTGCATATTTTAGGCTTGGTGAAGATACTAGCCCTATTCAAGCCCTCAGAAAGAGGTTGAAATCCCCATGGAAGGGGAGGAAGTGATCCATCCCTTCCTCATTCCCTCATTGCGCTCTTCACTGGGCATGACTCTTGGCAGAGCTCAGCCTCCTCTATCGGTGGAGGGTCTCTGTGCAATTGAGAACACTGATCTTCCCACGTTGTGAGTTGCATGAAGAGCCCATGAATAATGGGTGACAAATGTGCGAAGGACAAGGAATGCACAGGAAAATTAGGTGGGGTCCAAGTTGGTCAAGCACCCTGAGGCAGTGTGATGTTACTAGTGATTCCCAAGACTTCATATTCAGGGGTGTGGGCCCTGTGCTGAGGGTACAGATGACATTTGGGGCTGACCTGTGTCACCACTCACAGTTGTGGGTCCCAAGCTGGGGGGGGGGTGATATGTGAAGGCATCCCTACTCACCTGCAAAGGTGAGGCTCTGGAGAGGGTGCAACCAGCTGCCACCTGTTTCACAGGATACAGCCCGTTCACCTACATAACTACCAGTGCAGATCGTATCAATTGCAGCTTCCCATATAACCTCCTAGATCATTACATGATTTAAATGTGGCTGATAGTTCAATCCACTTGCCTGCCTGTGTCTTGCCTCTTTATTTCTGCATCCACTCACAACCTGATAAAACATAACAGAGAGCCAGGGGAGGCATGGTATAAAAAGAAAAGAAACATATTTCAGTAGTTGGCATTAGCATACAGATGTTTCAGGCAGAAACTCAACTAAAATATTCAGGCAGGAGGTGAATACAGAAGCTACTGCCCCTGAAGAATTTCTGACAGGTCATTCACTACACTTGTTGCTATCATTAGGGCTGTATGAAGTAAGTGATTGGGGAAGCTTCTGCACCTGTTAATTTCAGAATGGACACATTTCCCCATCCCCCATCTCAATGACCAAAGTGAAGTATGAGTCCATAGAGCATAATGTTCTCATTAACCAAGCATAATAGCCAAGACTATATACAGTTTCATCTTCTTATGTAGGGTTGGATGCATATTTGGTCATACTTACAGTAGACCCATTGAAATCAAAGGGGCTGACTGACACATAGATTTTTAATAGCTCATCTAGGTATGATCCAAAACCTTTGATTTGCCTTAATTCACGATTTCCACACTTTTGGAGCCTGAATGGAAATTCTACATGGCGTATGTCATACTTAACTGAACAAGATATATATGCATATATATACATACAGAGAGAGAGGGGGGGGAAGAGAAAGGGAAAGAGAAAGGGAAAGAGAAAGAGAGAGAGAGAGAGTAGAGAAGAGATTTATGGAACAGTTTAAGCAAGCTATATGAACATTGAGAATAATGAAAATTTAATTATAAATCCCTTAAAATAAATTATAAGCTTTTTTTTTCCTTTTATACAAATTGAGGATGTGTATTATTTGGTGATTACTATCACCATTCAAAGAGACTTGGAAAAATACACCATTTAACCACTACTCACTATGATTCAGATGGTACTTAAAGAAGGGGTGGGTGGGTAACTTAAAGTGAAATGGACATATACAACCATGGTGATATTGTGGTTAGATTATCAGAAGGGAACCAGAAAGACCCAGTTTCTTCACTCAGCCTGACACTGGATTGGATCCAGATTTAATCATGTTTTGAATAGGGATGTCAGAGAATTCTGCCCAGATTTTAAATGGGATCGAATTCTGACAAATCCAGTCTATGGAGTGCTCCTCAGAATGCGGCGGCCAGGTCAACCTGGACTGGAGCTCACGTGGACCATTTCTTTTTGTCTGCCAAAGGGCGGATTTTTGTAAAAATAATTACAAAAATAAAAATGTAAATGGGAAATGGAGGAAGAAAGACCACGAACGGCTTTACCCTTTTTATGAGGCATTTTCTGGAGGCTTTCTTTCGCTGGGGCTGAGTCATCGACGGAAATCCTTCATCTTTCCTGTTTATTGTCTGTGGAGGTGAGGTCAGGTCAGGTCAGGTCAGGTCAGGTCAGGTCAGGACAGCTCCGGTGAGGTCAGGTGAGGTCAGGTGACCGGAAGTTACATGGGAAATCCCCATGAAGGGCTTTACTCTTATGGAGACTGAGGGTGTGCGGAAAGGATTTTTCAGCAGGAATCACAAAATTATTTATGTAGGTTCTGGAGTTGGAAAAAATGGGCGGGGGAAATCTGGGGCAGGCAGATGGTGGAACGGGGCAGCCCTCAGCTCTGTGGAATCCTTGCAGAGCAGAGCTGCTCCACGAGGATTCTGAGGGGGAGGAATGGATCACCTCCCCCCATGGATTCCCCACTGGAACAGACGGTGGGGAATCCGTACACCCCTAGTTTCGAGTAGATCCACAAACATTAATGGGACTTACATTAGAAAAAACTTGTGCCATTGATTTCAATGAGAAATCATGATAATGATTGGATCCAACCCATGGTCTCCCACAGAAAAGCCTCTAAATGAGGGACAGGAAAACTCCAGCATGTGACTTACCTCATCAAATCCATGGGTCATATACGTCAGGTACAGCAGCATCTTTCCCTTTCCAAGCTCCTCCTAGGGATGTCCAAAAATCGCTTACCTGTTCATGGATTATGTTTATGGGGGGGGGGGAAGGCGTTCAGTCCCTCCACCCAGAATCCTGGATGGGGGGGGAGGCTCTCCGTTCCTCCCCACTGGAATCCTCCGTGGCCAGCTGTGCTCCGTGGCAGCTCCGTGGAGCACCCAGCCAGGCCCAGCTAGGCCAGAGCCATCCGCAGCCAGATTTCCGGCCGCGGAGGGCTCTGGTTAAAAAGGGAAAAAAAAAACCGCGTACGCAAATGGCGGCAGCTACGTAAATCTTAATCTACGTAAATATTTACGTAGTCTATGATGGCGAAAATAAAGGGGAACGCAAATAGCGTAGCGGGCACTATTTGTGTCCCTTTCTGATTCCCCATTTTAGCCTACATAAATATTTATGTGGGCTAAAATGGCGAATCAAAAAGGGATGCAAATAGCGCCTGCTACGCTATTTGCGTTCCCCTTTATTTTTGCCGTCAGAGTCTACATAAATATTTATGTAGATTAAGAGGGCAAAAATAAGGAACGCAAATGGCGGCGGCCGTAGCCGTATGCTTTTTTTTTTTTAACCCACCCAGCCGTGATAGGCTACATAAAGATTTACGTAGCCTATCATGTCGTGTGTTTTTTAAAAAAACCTAGCCATGATAGGCTACGTAAATCTTTACGTAGCCTATCACGCTTTTTTTTTTTTTTTTACAAGAGTGGAAATGGCGGCGGCGGCAGTCGGTCAGAAGACCAGCCACCGCCACCGCCGCTGAAGCCGCCGCCAAAGCTGCCGCCAGAGCTGCTGCCACCCGGGAGATCCACTCCAGGTGAGTCTCGTCCCAGGGAGGATCTGCGGGGGAGCGGGGGGGGGGTGGCAGGCCATTCTGCCACAGATTTTGGGGGGCCAAATGCAGTGGCATTTGGCCGCACTGAGATCCGTGGCAGAATTCTCTGGCATCCCTAGCTCCTCCTGCTTGGCCAGAGAATGGGGCGGGGAGGTTTATTTCCATTCAGCAGCTGGTCAGAGATAATGCTCTCCCCTGCTTAGCACAGAAAAAGGCTTTTACCTTGGGCTTTGACCACCACTGCAATGCAGCGCCACAGCTTCCCCAAAATGGAATCTGCCCTTCGGGCTAAAAAAGATTCCCCACTCCTGGACTAACATTCCATGTTAAAGTATTCTCATCATTTGTTATTTAAAATATTTATATACCTCTCTATATCTAGAACAAATTTTGGAGCGGTGATTTTGGTTTGTAGTTTCAGAAACTATGTTATATTATGTATGTTCTTTTTTCACTATCAGAAAAAAATGTAAAATTTCATTTCATCTATTCCACAAGACTCAATATCCTAAGAAATGTTGTTTTAGAGGAAAAATGTCAGGAGCACCCTACCTTCCTCTTAAGGTGCCCTCCAGTAGCCAAAACAAGACGTAGACAAAAGGGATTCTTTCCAAGGCTTTATTCCTTTACAACCTATTGACTCTTTCAGATGCTAATTGCCAGCAACTAAGCAAGGAACTTCAAAGTGTATCATAGGAGAGGAACCTAAGCTCGATGTACGCAGTTGGTCCCCATTTGGAGGAGGGCGGGAAGTCTCTGAAACTTATGGGCTAGGAGGGGAGGCTCCTGCCCTCACCCATGGGGCATCGGGATGCAGCCATTCCAATATCACCAACGGGCTGAGCACCTCCTCTTGGCGCCCTCCACCTTGTGCCTCTCTCTGCACTGGTGCCCAGCATCTAGCAACAACCGCTCTCCCGCTCTTTCAATGCCAGGGTCACTATCTCTCTCAGGAATGTGAGGAGAGGGGGCCTTTCCCTGCACCTGCCCCTCTGAGAGACGAGTGGACTCCTGTCCCATGGGTTGTAGCTCTTCCTCAGAATCAGAGCTGCTTTGGGGCTCTGTGGGCTCAGTTCCAACCCTGACAAGAAATTGCATTCAAGGCTAAGTGAGGCCTGGACTGGAGAAGACTGAGTGAATCAGTCAATATGTTTTCTTAGGTTTCCTTTCAAATAACCATTACCATTTAATAAAGGGAAATCACCAAAAATCAGTACATTGTTACTAATTTCGCTTGATTAGCTTCTCCTTGCTGTTCAAGGAAGGCTTCAGGATAATTATATAGCATTTGGGGAAAAAGATACAGCCCAGCAAACCAGCACTGGAGGTCAAGATAGAGAAGATCTCCACAGCCACCATATATTTTCCTTTTGTGCTCAGGTAAGCTGGAACAAAGGACACCCAAACGCTGCAGAACAGCAACATGCTGAAAGTGATGAATTTGGCTTCATTGAAACTGTCAGGTAATTTTCTGGCTAGAAAAGCCAGAGTAAAGCTGACAAGAGCCAAGAGTCCCAGATACCCCAGAACCCAATAAAACATTGTGACAGAACCTTCATTGCATTCCAATATGATTTCTCCAGCCAGAGAGTGCATGTCAAAGTCTGGGAATGGAGGAGCAGTAGAGAGCCATATAGCACAAATACTGGCTTGAGCAAAGGAGCATCCGAGAAGAATAGAGTTGGCCAATTTTTTCCCCACCCATTTCCTCATCTTGGACCCAGGCTTGGTGGCCATGAATGCAAGAACCACAGTGACTGTTTTTGCCAACACACAAGAAACAGCCACTGAGAAGATGATGCCAAAAGAAGTTTGACGTAAATAGCAGGTCACTTTCTGAGGCTGGCCAATGAATAGTAAGGAGCAGAGGAAGCAGAGAAGTAGAGAAATGAGCAGAGAGTAAGTGAGGTCCCGATTGTTAGCTTTGACAATGGGAGTGTTACGGTTCTTGATGAAGACCCCAAGCACCAACGCTGTAATAAGAGATGGCAGCAAGACCAAGAAAGCCAAGGTGATCCCCAAAGGTTCAGTGAAAGAGAGGAAGATTAGTATCTTGGGAATGCACTGGTCTCGGTTCTTGTTGGCATAGTGATCATCTGGGCATTTTAAGCAGTCATCCATGTCTGAAAAACAGAACAGAATCATTTCCCATCTATCTATCATGGGAGGAGGCATTGAAGGAAGGGGATGGTGACATAGAGGAGGCCATCGCAGCATTGGGCCCATCCCTGCTTTCCCATAGATACATAGAAAGCTGCCTTATGCTGAGTCACATCATTGGTCCATGGATCCCACCATTGTCGACAATAGGGTATAGTGGCTCTTCAGGTTTTCAGGGAGGAGCTCTTCCTTCCCCACCTGGAGATGCCAAGCTTTGAACCAGGGATTTTCTGCATGCAAGGCATATGCTTTACCAGGGAGGTATGGGTCCTCCTCCATGGCCCCTCCCACCTGAATGTTGGTAATTATGGGGTGGGAGAAGAGAAGGACTGAATAGAGCTTATGCTGCCTACCTTTCTGGCCTGATATCTTCCCATCTGGACATGGAGTGCAATCATAGCAACAGAATGGCTTCCCCTCCTTCTTTTTTTGCTGTAACCTGGTCGGCATTTGTCATTACACAGGGCAATGGGCAGCACCTATCCATGAAAAGAACTGAAGGTATATAGTCCCTCAATATTAACCAAAAAAGAAAGAAAGAATTGAATGGTATTCTATGCAAGAAACACCAAGATTCCCTTTAATGAGGGTTGGTGAGGAGGAATGACCAAATGGAAGAACTTGTTAACTGGGTCACTGAGAAATTAATCTTTGGGCAAAAGACCAGGGCTCCTGAATACCTTGGAACAGGGGAATGAAGGAGCAACTTCAAACAGGAAAGGTTAATTTCCGAAGTAATATGTGTGTGTATTTATCTGATATTTCTCCAGTAATCCTCTCTGTGGTATGTGCAAGAGTACTGTGAAGAGTGAAGGCTTCGTATGTTTGGAGGGGCCATCCACCACCCAGAGACAATGTGGGAATAAAAATGCCTTGTTAGGTGGAAAAACATAGAACATCTAACATGGAAGTTTTACTATACAGAGCTCTTACAAATTGGCAAGGCAGAAAAAATGATGTGCCAACTGAAACTACCTATGTCAAAGGCAAAATACCTGATTTTTAGAAAATATGGCATGATTTTATTTCATATACAAATCAAAGACATACCTAGTAGTATTTAACCAAGTTTTTCCTCAGATAATGGAAAAGGAACTAATTATTTATTATTATGAAGAATCATGACTAAACCTCCAAACTTGCTAATGGATTCCACCTATATTTTTTGTCCATTACGTAAAGGAAAATATGTTAAATTTCCTACACTGTGTCAATATTAGATTTAAATCTGATGCATTATTTGTTGGTATTTGTCTATGGAAAACTAGAAGTGAAGGGACAGCTAACATGGGTTGATTTTATCATAGAATCATAGGGTTGGAAGGGGCCTACAAGACCATCGAGTCTAACCCCCTGCTCAGTGCAGGGAGCCTGATTCCCAGGTGGTCTGCCATCCAAGTACTAACCAGGGCTGACCCTGCTTTGCTTCCGAGATCAGACAAGATCAGGCACATCCAGCCCTTTGCTCTGTTAAAATGAAAGAAATGGGGGGAGGGAAAATCTTGTTTTTGTTGGTTGCTATTGTTAATGTGGCAGATCATGTTTAGAGATTCTAGGCATAGTTGTGTTTTATACTAAGATAAGCAGTTTTAGTTAATTCATAAGGAGCTGTGATTGTGTTTAGTGGAGGGCAGAGAACACTGATGAACTTTTTTTACAACACTGTCCAAGGGAACTGACACATAGCTAATGAATGGGATTCCTTTGGCAAGTTTGCAGATCCTACCTGATTAAACCTCTTGTGCCATGTGATGGCCTCATCATTCATGCTGAATGCTCTGCCCAGAAAAGCCTTCGGATCCATCTTTCCTACTTTCACTCGCAAAAAAGACTGGTTTGGAAAAGTAACCCAGTTTATGATATCAAATCCATCTGCTAATTCACCATTCTCATCAAGAGACACCAAGTCCCCGACAGTGTTGTTAAATGGGATGCTCCTCAGCAAAGGGTGAAGCTGAAATGAAACAGGCAAACACAGATTTTTACTGCCATCAATTGATCAGTTTCTGTCAGTTAAATTTAAAGGCTTAGGGGGACTGATCTGGATTAGGGCCACTGTGGGAGACAAAGTGTTAAAGCCCTCCTACACCCAAACTAGGGTCCCAATCCATACTGTGGCCCCTGAACTTACTTTAGATTAAAAAAACACACACACCAAAGAAACAGATGAAGTCTCTACCTACAACTTCAAAGTCAAGTTGTTGTTTTTTTACCTGTAAAGACATTTTATCAAACGATACATTAAATACCAATGATCTAACATCAGAATTAACTGGGAAGCATTCTTCTAGTTGCAAGTATTGAATGTCAGTGGGAAACTATAGGTGTGTAATGCTCATATTATTCAAGTGATGATATTGCCTTAAAAAAAAGATAATGTATCAATGGAAATGCAGGGGCACTTTCGAGGGAGCCTACACCTGCAGAGGCCCATTTGTCAGGCATGCATGGCAGGGTTTATCTCTCATTATGGAAGGTGCTACTTCAAGAACAATTCAACGGATACTATTGCTTGTATAAGACAATACCAACAAATTACTGTTTCAATGAACATGGTGATCCGTTTTGACAGTGCCTTTACTCACAACCACCCGTTTTTCAGGAATGTATGAAAGGATATTCACCTTTGTTGCCTCCACATGATGGAATGTGCTTACTCAAGAAAAAAAAAATGACAATGAAAGTACTTTGAGACATTACTAGGACAGAGATTACTTTGGACCCATTCGATACTTTTGTAAGGCAATGATAAAGGAAATATATATTTCTTTTTAAAAAATGAAGTTATCTGTGAATTGCTGTACTTATACTAAATCCTCTGATTGCTACATACTAGAAACAACACAATCTCCAAATGGTAATGAATGGCTAAGGAAGATTTGGCACAGGGTGCCAATGATTAAGCTCAGAAATGGGTGAGAAATTGTTTGCGTTCACAGATTAATCTAAGATTATTACCCAGTTTGGACCTCCTGGAACTGGGTGTCAACATGAACATAATTTGCAACTGGAAATCTTTACATTTCAGAATGTATGATGCATTTCACAAAAAGAATGAGAAGTGCTCAAAAAAGATTGCACAATTGAAACATTTTGAATAAAAAAGGTGAAAGAAAATACATATGAACGTTTGCGTGGAAATAAAATAGTGAGTTGTAGAAGTGGGACAGAACAAGGCTAGTGTTGGAAAATGTGAACCTCAATATGCAGTAGCACGGCTTCTTTCTTCAGGGTGTAGCTGTTGTTCATGCTGCCATAACCCCTACAATTGGAGGTAGCAGCAACTGTAGGAGCAGGCTGGCCACAATGTTTCGTCCTCCACAATGCCTTGGACATAGTGTTTCAGGGCATTGTTGGTCAGAAAATGCAGGTTGAAATAATTTTTAAAAGCACACAAAAACCTATGGTAAGTATCCAGAGGAAATTCTGCAAAGTGGCCTTCATTTTCCAGGAAGGGCGATGAGAAAGAGTAAGGTCTCATTCTCTCCACCCCTCCATGTGAGGATGAAATAGGGATGTTGGAGAATTTTGCCATGGATTCCAGAGAGGCCAAATGCCAGCGCATTCAGCCACCCAGAATCCATGGCAGAACAAAGCCACCCACCCCACCAGCCCGTGAAATCAGCCCGGAACGGAGCCTACCTTAGTCGGCCATTCCGGTGCTTCTTGAATGGAGGTTGCTTCTGAGGGCACCATTCGCCTCCTTTCGAATGGCCATGATAGGCTACGCAAGTAATTATGTAGCCTATCATGGCTAACACAGGGATGCCATTTGCATCCCTGTGGAGGCTGTGATAGGCTACGTAAATATATACGTAGTCTATCACGGCAAAAGACAGGGGCGCAAATGGCGGTGGCTACAGCGGCTGCCATTTGCGTCCCTGCCCAGCCCAGCGGCTGGATGTCTGGCTGTGGGCAGCCCCAGCTGGTGGCTCTGCGGAGTTTCTGTGGAGCGGAGCTGGTCAGGCAAAATTTCAGGGGGAGGAAAGGAGCACCTCCCCCCTCCCACGAATGACCCTGGATGAAATGGTGAGTTAATTTCATACATCCCTAGGATGAAAGCATGGGCCTTCCTGCTCCAGCTTGTCCCCATCAGCAGCCCCAAGGCTCTCCACACTTTGGATGGTGGAGTATCTGAACTTGGGATTTATGATACTCATGTGGTTTAGAAGCCTGGAAGATAAGGCTTCTCATTCATGCAACAGAGAAGACATAACTAGAACATGCTCTGTGCTGCAGTGGATGAAGGTTTGGGGGAAAGGCCACAAGGACATAATGGAACATGTTTCCCTCACACAATACTGATTGCAGGGTTGGGGAGACGAGAATGATTGAATTGGGCTACAGACAGTAAAGATTCATCTCATTTCAACTAAATGTCCTATTTTCAGGGGGTACGTACTGATATGGTAAAAAGTGGCATCAGCCAGTCATCCTTCAGGGGACCAAAAAATGCTGAAGCAATATTTAAAGGCAACACACCTCTAAGGGATCTGTATGAAGAGGACTGTGTAGGAAGAGGGTACTTTGATTTCAGGGGTTCAGTGATGCCTTCCCTTGGTTGGAAAGATACAGCATCTGAACATAGAAGATATACAAATCATTAAGGAAAAAGGAATGTTGTATGCAGATTTGGTGGGGAGGTGTACATGTATGCCCTGAATCAATTTTAATCATACATTAGGCCAGAATATTAAAGAGAGATAATTTGCAAGTAAAATAACACCTGCCAGGGTTGCAGATTTGGAGGCATCAGTCTCATTTTCTTAACCATTGCTCCAAATTTGGTCTTGGATGAGAACATCTTATGCAAAACATGTGCTATGGCTTGGACCGCATTGTAGATACTGTAGCTTTGGCCAGTCATGCTTGTTTCAAAAAATGTTGCAGGAAGGCTCCTCAAATTCTCTTGACCAGTGCATTTCTCATTACCCCCCATGTCCTCACTAGAATCGGAATATAAGCAGCTGAATGCACTTTTCCAGAAAATCCTGAGAAAATCATCCCCTTTTGGTGAATCAGGGTGTACACCTTCAAGAAATGTTGGAAACCCTGGCACTTCTTTTGAGTGAATTGCAAAAGACAAGGCACCATGGAAGAGTTGTATATCAAAAGCCTTGTGTGTTGTCTCTGTTGAGAAATCCCACTGGGCTGTCATAATCCATACTTTAGCTACAGAAGTCTCACTTGTATCTTCTGCTAGTGCATAAAAATATATCAACAATGTCAAACCTGCTGTAGTCTGAGGCTCTGTATTTACTACATACACATTGACATTAAAGTTGACGAGTGCAGTGGCCTTGGCTTTCACAGGTTCAACATATAGCAATGTCTCCTCAGTTTGAAATAAGGCTGGGATTTTTTCATTCAGTGCTGTACAAATTCTATGTTGGGAAAACATTGCCATCAAGGTCTGTATAAACCTTTCTCCATTGTCATCATCTGCAGCAACAATCCCGACCCATGTCCACTGGAAGTGCAGGAGTAGCTGGATAATCCCTTCATACTGATATGCTTCATTGGGGACCATCCGGTAGAAGGAAGGGAGATGACTTTTAATATGCATCATTGGAGCAAACACACAATTCGCAATCTAAGCAGAAAGAAAACAATAAAAGGAAAGGAGACATAACTGAAGGGATAAGCAGGTACACTGATTGGAATATATCATTTACTGGGAAAATGCAGCTAATACTGTAATGTTTAAGGTCTAAAAAAAAAATGTTCTGCTAACGTTAGGGTTGAGCTAGGGGATAAACTGAAAAGCAGCAAGAAGAATCAAACGTTTACTAGCAGCAAGTTATGTAGTAAAGAGTTTGAAGTTTCCAGCAGTGTAGAGTTAGCACACTGGAAGAATGAAAATGAGGGGTTGGCAAATATCCTCTCAATGACTTTTAAAGATGGCTCAACTGGGCACAAAGGAAGTAGAGTAAAGGCATGATTAAAAGAACAAAAAGCCACACCAGCTAGTGGTCAGGAGGGCTTTCCAAACCCACAGACTGAAGAAACAACAAACGCTACCTGAGGGGCCTATTTTCCAGTGAGACCAATGGTAATTTTGCAAACACTGGGAACTTGGCTGACACAAGAAACATGCCAATGACGTAGACGGAACTGCTAGGCTTAAGATGTTTGGGGGCAGTGGTTTTGGAGATCCCAACCACTAGTGAGAATGCTCAACTTCATAAAATTTCCAAATTTGGCATGAAGAATAGGGAATAGCAAAATCTTTGAACATAAATTGCAGTGCACCCTTCTTTTGGGGTCCTGAATCCAATCCAAACTTCTAGGAGGCATATCAGGTCTGGATACGAACATTTGGGAAAACATGTGCTATGGCTTGGAAGGCAGTGTAGATGCTGTAGCTTTGGCCTAGCATCCCCGTTTCAAAAACAGTTGCAGGGAGGCTTCTGAGTGGGCTTCACTAGCTAATGCTTGAAGCAAAATTGTAAACTTCACTTCTGTTTTCTGTTATGTGAATGAGTGAGTGTGTGATTTTTTTTCTTACAATAAACAAAGATTTTGAGCTAAACTAAGCTTGATAGATGGTGCTCTATTATTTTAATCCAAGGGCAGATCTCAAATTCCGAATGCAATTCATAATGTTTGAGCAGGGTTTGTAGGGATCAGTCTCTGAGAGATCTTAATTTCGAAAGAGAGTACGTCCTCACTAAATTGGTGACCCTAATTTAAAGTCCTAAGCAACAAATCATAGAATGTTCTTCGAAAATGTAGTGATTTATCCTAAATATCTCTTGAGATGAAAATGCAGTGGAAAATATGAAAACAAAAATATATTTTTGTGTATTGTTTTTTCCATGATTTCACACTATCATTAGTTTCAGTTACTTTCAGAGGAAGAAATTACAACTGCCTTTGAAATATTGGTGGTTTCTCTTTCGGTACTCCATTCTTGCTTTAGGCTAAACATCCTGTTCAGAAACAGATATGCAACTATCTAGTTGGATGGGTAAGAAATATATAAGATACACACTGGCATTGTCTCTGAGCAAGGCACTGCTCTGAAACATTTTAGAGATTATTTCATTTCAACTGCTGTGACGAGGGAAAAAAAAAAGAATACCTCAGGCCAGCTGCATCAGATGCACACTGCAAAGGAAATGCGATGCTGTTTTCCTCAGCTCAGGAATTTTCTGGAAGAACAGTAGAACACTCAAGGCCTCTTCCTTTTATATCAAGAAACTCTCTCTCATAATCACTCCATATATTTTTTAAAAAATGGTTAGAAAGGGAACGTGTGGTTCGATCTAGACTTATTCATGTATAATGTAGATTGATCAAAATTTTAAATTATGACTTGCATAGTCAGATTGATTTTAATGAATATCTCATTCATTTCAATCATTTTTAAACATGACTAAGTCTTGATCAAATCCATAGGGTTGGATTTAGATTAAGTTGGTCGTATTTAGTTCCCATTGAATTCAATCAGATTAAAGTTAGTCACGAAGATTGTCATGTTGATTTCAGTGGGATTAACTTGGTCTGGATCTAAATGATACTGAAAAGGATATACTCTATGAGAGCTGAAAACCGCCACGGACAAAATAATTATTGTACTTGTGCAATTTTGTAGATGTCTAAAATTGTAGCAAGATGAAGTGAAATTTCAGAGTCAAGTCCTCCAATAACAGCAATCAGATCATTTTGCTTCTCACACTTGAAGTTGGGAACACTTTTTTCCCTCATGGACAGAAGTTTCAGGTTGTTCTGATGGGTCAATATTGCATTTGTATAACTGTCATAGATGTGGAAGCCCAGACTGATGTTTGGTAAGATCTTGTGGTTGTCATTGACCTCCTTCACAGCAAATACCAGGGACAGGACATGCTGGTAGTTTTTTGGAGTTGCACTAAAGAACAACAACAAAACACATTATATCAAAGAGGTACTTCCAACTCCTCAGGAAGTACCTCTGTGAGACCATGTCACTGTATACATCACCATAGCTCTTATAGGTATTAGAGATTTGTATTCTCCAAAGCCATAGAAAAAGAGAGACAAAAATACACACAGTATTTAAGTAGCACACCCTTTCAAAGCTCATCAGCAAATTGGTATACTTCTCAGGTTTTCTGTATGTTCTTTTTCCTGATTCAGTGACCTTATCAGAGGGGACTTACATTTAAAGAAGAGGTGGCCAAGGTTTTTCTTCTTTCCTTAAAAAAAATTAATAAAGCAGTTTTCTCAGAACTTCAAGCAGGTGCTTGCCATGTTTTGGTTCATACCAGGGAAAATACACCCTTGGGAAGGTTTTATATTGACAGGTAGCATTGTTTCCAGAGGAATTCATGGGGAGGGGTTGGGGAGGGGGGATTGACTGTCATTGTGGGATAGACATACTCATTTACTGATAGAGAACAGGAAGTAAAATGGCAGTCATGAAATCCATGTGGGGGAAAACTCTGGCTTTATGCGGAGTCAAATACTGAAGGGCAGAAAATGCACTATTGGAGAATGAAAACAAAACTGAAAGAAATTGGTGGAGGACATTAAAAAAATGGTGATTTGAAATGGAAAAGTGTTGGAAGAAAGCAATATGCCAAAGTGCTGACAGAAATACATATATGGCTTTTGAAGGATGTTCGCTATTAAACTAAAATTCAGCTTTAGAACTAGTAATATACGGACAGTTTCCTGAACATGCCAGTGCTTGGATGATGTAGTCAAATCAGGTATCAGCTATCCTAGTGCCTATCATAGAAGAGGAAAAACTTACATAAATTCATCTAGAAACCTCATTTTGGGATTTTCCCTGAAAGATATTTCTTCAGATATGAAGCCAAACTGAGAAGTAATTGCTCCAATGGTTATGTCTCCTGTCTGATGATACTTAAAAGGAAAATCAAAGGGCTCAGTGATGGTACATAGGTGTGGCTTACACGTAGCTGGAAATAGCCCCAACCAAAGCAAAAGCAGCAGCAAAGGAAGTAACTCTGCTATCTCCAAGTGCATCTTGGCACACAAATCTCACTTCCAGTCTATTATCTTCCAGCAGTCTGCTTATTGACACCGTTCCTCCAATGGCTCAAGATTCTTTTGATAAAAAGAAAGGGATGAAGAACAGAGAGGTAACGTCCTGTACATCATCCACACACCTTTTCCCAGCTCTGAAGAGCATATGGATGTTTTATGCCAGTATTCAGGCTGTGTCACTGACTGCGTTTTTGACTTCACTAATCCATGTCTGAAGACAATCAGGATCAGTCCTAGTAATCTGAGTAAATTACAGGGTTCAGAATCAACTCCCATGAATATTACGCTGAGTGAGGATTCATTTGCAACAGATGAGCAGAAGAAAACACGTTTTTCAGAACCCCCTATAACTTAGAAAACACAAGGGACCACAGAGAGAGAGAGAGAGAGAGAGAGAGATTAGAGGTAAAGAGAATTCAGCAGTTAGTATGTATAACAATGGGCTATTGTCTGGACTTAACACATCTCACAGCGAATGAGCACAATCTTAGTATGAAGAGAGGTTTATTTATTTATTTATTTATTAATTACATTTATTACATCTATTTTTTTATTACATTTGTATATTACCCAATAGCCAAAGCATTGCGAGTGGACAGGGAGAGAAATGACGAGACGACACCAATCAATTTGGGATAAACAGGGCCACATTTATTGATAGATTACAATCTGTGAAGAAAGCACCAGCGGGCACACCACAAACAAGACCAACATGACAGGTGTAAAGTGAGGCATTCGTTGTCTGTGGCAAGGTGTCCACCCTCGCCCACCAACCGGACATACCCAGTTCTGGGGTGGGAGACCTTCCCCTGTCACCCCCCCTTGAGCCATAGAACCCGAGTGGGTGAGGAGGGTTGGCCTCAAAGGTAAGCCATATCTCCCAAGTGGGGCCACAAAACCATGAGCTGGAAGCCTCGGGCCTTACCAGTCCCCTGAAACGGTGCCTACGAATGCTCACCTGTCCACTCCCCCAGCGGAGAGCCTGCCAGAGCCTCCGGTGCAGCTATGTGACCAGAAGTTCGTACCGTTGGGTGCTAGCTTAACCTATGGAGCTCAATATTGGAACTGCAGTGCGAAGTAGGCAAAAAACCCCAGAGCTTGACCAATGCGGCTAGGAGCCAAAATTCCTACTACGCCCCCCAAATAGGGCAACCAGTAAAACCCGCACTGCAGTAAGGGCGGGAGGGAGCTGGAATAGCCGGAATGAAGGGGCAGCGGGGCAGCGCAGCCTAAATAGCGGCCAGCTTGACCCGCCCCTTGGTGACGCCAGGGGTGAAGGCCAATGGCCTTCGCCCTTGTCCTGTCCTTCCCCCGCCACCCACAACACCCCCCCCACGGCCAGGCAAGCCAGTCACGGGGTGAGGGCACTTGCGAGTGGACAGGGGGAGAAATGATGGGACGACACCAGTCAATTTGGGATAAACAGGGCCACATTTGTTGATAGATTACAATCTGCGAAGAAAGCACCGGCGGGCACACCGCAAACAAGACCAACATGACAGGTGTAGAGTGAGGCATTCATTGTCTGTGGCGAGGCGTCCACCCTTGCCCACCAACCGGACATACCCAGTTCTGGGCTGTGAGACCTTCTCCTGTCACCCCCCCTTGAGCCACAGAACCCGAGTGGGTGAGGAGGGTTGGCCTCAAAGGTAAGCCATATCTCCCAACTGGGGCCACAAAACCCTGAGCCGGAAGCCTCGGGCCTTACCAGTCACCTGAAACGGTGCCTACGAATGCTCACCTGTCCACTCCCCCAGCAGAGAGCCCGCCCGGAGCTGCCACAGGAGGGCGACAAGCCTCTGCTTATGCGCTCTCCCCCCACCTGTGCAGTAAATACTCCCAAATGCCCCTTCGCAGATCGGCCCAAAAGACATCATTGCCTAGTTCAGTGAGATGAACACCGACCGCCCTGTAGAGTATCCCCCGAGCAGGGGAAATGTCGGGGTGGATGATGGTCCAGTCACCCTGTTTGATCAGGAAGTTCCCGATCTCTCTGTTGACCTTTTTATGGGCCTTATCCATGGCACGAGGATACAAGCCATCCCCCCAGGCCACTCTAGGCAACAGGTTGGACCAGATAATGGTGATTCCCGGCCACTGACGCCGAATCAGCCGCAAGTCCTTCCAAGCTTGAAGAATCAGGGCCTTGCCTTTCAGCAGGCCTAAATCATTCCCCCCTAAGTGCAACACTAGAATCTGTGGGGGAACCTTCACCAGCCCTTGCTGGAATAACGTGGGCAGGAGGCGATCCCAACGTATCCCACGTCTGCCCAACCACTGAAAGGTGGCATAGCGGCTGAGCCCTAGCTGGGATCCACAGCTGGAGGAGGCCCTCTGACCAGCCCAAAAAACCATACTGTGCCCTCAGATGAGCACCTTCATTGTATCACTCGCACTCCAGTGATCCAGAAGAACAAGAAAAGTAATGAACAGAAATGTCCACACACGCTAAGGGCCCGGCAGTGGCCTCACGTATGCCCGATACGCCTTGGAGAGCCACCTACTGACCAACTGCACCTTGTCTGATGTGAACCCCAGAGATGCAGTGGTGGAGGTGGCCCCAAACCAGAAGGAATGTGTGCCGAAACGAAGAGCACCCAAACCCAGCGCCTTTAATGCTCGCTGTGTGACTGCCCCAAATTGATATTTGGTTAAAGGAGAAGAGTCTGTATGGCAAAAAAGGGGGCCGGGCAGGTTTCCCCAAACCTTCAGAAAGTCCCTCAGTGCTGCGACTGGGCAGAGGTCCGGCACAGGGGCTAGAAACAGGGACACGCTGACGCCCCTTCCCCCCTGGTCAGTCTTGGACCTTCTAAGCTGAATAAGGGACCCCTGCTGAGAAAACTGTAAGTCATTAAACTGCAAGGCTCGTCCCGACAGGTCGCCCTTAGCGGACACCACCAACTCCGATATCCGGAATGCCCCAAAGAATGCTGTAAGAGCTGCAGCATGAAACAACGAGGCTTCTTGAGGGGATTTTCACAAGGAAGGCCACAGATCCCGCAAGCCCAGCAATATGTCTGGCAACAGAGGGCGTCTAGGGTCAGGAGGCACCAGGGATCCCCTGGACCAGCCCTGAAGCATCCGCCGGACCCGGAAGTCCATGGTGTTATCCTTCATTTTAGACCAGAAGGCAAGTGCAGCAAGCCTACCCCTGATGGTCCGGGCCACTAGACCCCGTCTGTGGGCATCCACGTAAAACTGCAATAGGTGATCGACTGGTGTTGGCCAGCACTGTGGAAGATGTGCAGCCGCCTGGAATGAAAAGAACTCCCTACCTGACCTGGCGTAAGCCGCTCTCGTGCTGGGGGCTAAGGACTGCAGGATGGCCTGTTCTGCCTCTTCCAGCCAACTTCCCACAGAGCGGCTGGCATGGTGTCCGGAATAGCCCGCGCCCAAGGGGCCAGTTCTTGGAAATGTTGCACCTGGTTTTGTGACAAGGTGTCAGCCAAGGCATTATCCATGCCAGGAATGTGTTGTGCATGGAATAAAATATTAAAACACAGGCACTGAAGAGTGAAAGCCCGAAGCAAGGCCATGAGCCTACTGGTGCGTAATGATAAAGAATTAATGACCTGGACAGTGGCTTGGTTGTCGCACCAGAAATGCATGACAGAATTAGCAAGCTGGGCTGCCCACAGGTGTGCGGCAACATATATCGGAAAGAGCTCCAAGAAGGTAAGGTCTCTTCCGACGCCTAGGGCTAACCACTCAGCCAGCCAACTTGCGTGGCACCATCGATTGTGAAACACAACCCCAAAGCCTAGGGCCCCAGATGAGTCAGAATGTATCTGAAGTTCTGCTTCCAATAGCACTCCTTCCTCCAGAAGAAAACGCCATTGAATGTGTTAAGGAAATGCAGCCACACAAAAAGATCATCTTTCATGGCTGATGATACCCAAATGCAATGGTGCGGCAAGCACAGGCCCTACATGGCATTACAAAGGCTTTTAAGGAAGGCCCTGCCGGAGACAACTACCCTACAGGCGAAATTAAGATGCCAACAACTTCCTGCAATGCCAACAGTGTGACTTTCTTAGAATGAAGCATATGCTGTATCCTGTCCTTTAGGGCCTGTAATTTGTTGGCCGGGAGCCTACACAACTGATTCACGGAGTCCAGTTCAATGCCCAAAAATTTAATAGTGGGGGAAGGGCCCTCAGTTTTTTCCCCCTGCCAAAGGTACACCCAGCTCATTTGCGAGGGCGGAAAATTCCTGTATTAGCCATGCACACTGGGGAGTGCCAGCAAATAGGAAATCGTCAAGGTAGTGCATGATGCTATGGGACCCGGTTTTATCAATCAGAGCCCATTCCAAAAAGGAACTGAACTTCTCGAACATAGCACAGGACACGGAACATCCCATGGGTAGGGCCCTGTTGACATAGAACTGACCAGAAAAACTGAATCCTAACAGGTCGAAATCATCTGGGAAAATTGGAAGAGGTGGAATGCGGATTTAATGTTGCATTTTCCCATGAGGGCGCCAGGGCCCAGTGCCTTCACCATAGATACTGCCGTGTCAAACAGCGTGTAGTGAACAGAGCACAGGTGCTCAGGAATGGCATCGTTCACGGACTCCCTCCTGGGGAAGGACAAGTTGTGGATCAACCGGTATTCACTTGCAGCCTTTTTAGGCACAGTGCCCAAAGGGGAGACCATGAGGTTGGGGAAAGGAGAGGAATCGAATGGACCAATGACCCGCCCCACGACCACTTCCTTATTGGTCTTATCCAAGACTAGGTGTTCGAAACCTGCAATAGATTTCTGATTCCGGCAAATTTGGGCCTGGTGTTGGCCCTGAAATGGAATCCTAAAACCCAGGGAAAATCCCTCTTCCAAGTAGCGGGTGTCCTCCAGAAGCGGGTAGCACTTCAAAAGGTGCCATAGGGGCTGCAACTTAATTGGACTGGGCCCCTTTTGGTGGAGGTTGTGTGCTGCCCCCGGGTTTCCTACCACCCTGCCATTCCTGATTTGGGGCCCGCTGACCTTTGGCCTTTGGGCAGCCAATGAAGGCGTGTTGTCCCCCGCAAATGGAGCATGCGTGGTGAAATCTGCATGGGTTTTTAAAGCAGACGCCCTTGGAACCAAACTCCCAACAGAGAGCACGGTGTTGAACCAGCTGTCCTGCCCCAGCCTTAGGGGCTGAGGCAGGCGTTGGCTTAGCTAATATATGCCCACTATCAGATTGCTCGCCAAAACCTGGCCTGGCAGGGGTCATAAACTGCAGCCAAAGATCCTGATCTTTGGCATCCCAGCACAATATGGGGTCAAATGCCACCCGCATATGGAAGGATTCGTCATAGGCCAGCCAGGCTCCACCCTTGTATTTGGTGTAGGCCCTATATATAATATCCAAATACTTAGTGAGGACCCAACCACTCTCTGGGTGCTTTTGCTGAATGACACCCATATATATTAAGAAGCTGGGCAGCCAATTTGCCCAAGTGCGTGACACCTTCTTACCCTCTCCTGATCCCTATCACCAGATTTCTCCCCTTCCTTTGTTTCAGACTCACGGAATAACAGGGAGAAGATGTCAATGAATTCTCCCTGGAGTATTTTCTCTTTTGTTGCTGGCAATAGGTGATATCCCAGGGGAGTGTATGTTCTCCCGGTCAGAATTGCCCTTATCTCTACCTGGGCATAGGGGTCATTGCTGCCTGCCCCAAGCTCCTCAGAGCTCTCGCCTAAGGGGCCTTGCCACAGGCTGCGCAGGCAGCCATGGCGGATGGGGCATGCTGAGGAGCCATTCTGTCACCGGCCAAAGGAGGCTTAGTAGTCGGATGGGCCGCAGGTGCTCCCCCCCTGTCAACCCCACCTGCGAGGTTTGGAGCAGGGACGGGGGCCCCATGGGGTTGGGCAGATGCAGGGATGCCCGTCGTAATAGCGGCCCCGCCTGGTGTGGCATGGCTTAGCGCCAGGAGTGTGTAACCTGGGCCGAAGCAGTGGGGCGGTACACCTGTATGAGGGAACCCTGGGATGCCCCCTACTGGGGTGTGAAAAGGCGAACTCATCCCTGCCGAAAAGGGGAACCACCCGTATGGCAGGAACTGGTAACGGCCAGTCGGTGGCACGGACCCCCCGGGTACCGGAACCTCACCTGAGCCAAGGTTGTTTGCCATGTTAGGGATCTGGCTGTGGTCCAAAACTGCAGGAGCCAGTGAGATGGGTGCCGGCGACCTTTGCACCGGAGGGGGCTGCTCCAAATGTGAGCATGTGAGCGCTGGAGTCGGTGCAGATGCTGTTTGCCCAGCGATGGTGACGACCTCCTTGGAAGCCTCGATTGCTGCCAGCCTCTCTGAAATAGATATTAATAGATCCTTGCGAGCTTGCCCTCTAGTAACCCTTGAAGTCCGGGGAGCCCGCCTGGCAGGGGTGATGAATGCAGGGATCCCTAAGTCCCGCTCAGCAGCCTCCAGTCTGGCCAGAAGGAGGGCCAAGTCTTGATCCTCATCGTCGGATGAGGAAGAGTCGGCCCTACGGAAGTGGCGCTTAGCTGGGGGGCAGGGGGCTTTAGCTGGAGGGCAAGCGGCTTTGCCCTTGCCTTTCCCCCCCAAACCCTTCTTGGGTGGCATCACTGTGTGTTGGGAGATCTGCCAACCGGCTTTAGGATGGAACCCTGAATGAAATGCACTTACCCTACTTCCCTTCCTTTGTCTTTAATTATTGTTATTCTTATTTATATTAAATCGCACCCTATACTTTCCAGGCGAAGCCTTGTGCCTTACACAAGCTCCCCTCAAGCAACTGCTCCCTTTTAAAATTTATTTATTTATTTATTTAAATTTATTGACTCCTCCCTTCCCCTCTCCTTCTTATGAAGCAAAGGGGGTTCAAGGCACAACAGGCCACTAGGGGGCAGCAGAGTGCTAAAAAAGCCCGGGAAAATCCCTATATTCCTGGGACGAAAGGAAAGAAGCCGCTGATAACCTGCTGTAGGCAGCCGCGGATAAACGGCCTATGGAGGTGAAAAGGAGGAGGTAAGCCCAGGCACCAGAACACTTTCCCTTCCCTGCCCTTAATAACGGCTACCTGGAAGCGCCGGGAAGCTAAATGGAGACCCCCCCACACACACACACACACAAACTGTGAAGGTGTTATGGAAGGCGAAATGGGGGAAAACAGGAGACTTTCCCCTCCTGAAATCAGCTGAGGGGCAGAAACGCCACGAAAACCCAAGCAGGGACCACTGAAGAAAGAGGGGAGGGAAGGGCGAAAAGCCTTTTGCTTGTGCGGGGGAAGGGGAGCAAACCACGCAGCTCAGTGGCTGCCTCGCCCCAGGAATGCCACCGCTGCCGAGCCACTGCACCACAGCTGTGCTACAAAGCTGCCGCCTCATCCAGGGGTTGGCGCCACTGCCGCAGCCACGCCACCATGCCGCCGTGCCACCATGCCCTGCCTCGTCCTGGGGGTGCCGCTGAGCTGCCACCACCGCCGAGCAGCCGCCTCATCCCTGGGGTTGCCACCACTGCCGCGCTGATGCTAGAGATCAAGGACGGACGGAGGACGCCGATGCACTGCCACTTGAAAAGGGCGTGAAAATTCCAGCTGGAATAGCCAGAATGAGGAGGAGGCGGGGCAGCGCGGCCTAAATAGTGGCCAGCTTGACCCGCCCCTTGGTGACTCCAGGGGTGAAGGCCAATTGCCTTTGCCCTTGTCCTGTCCTTCCCCCACAGCCAAGCAAGCTGGGTGCGGGGTGAGGGCACTTCTGAGCAGTTCAAAAGGCATGACTTAAAACCATAAAATACAATGTCAATCTCTCCTCTGTGTCATCCTTTTTTCTCCATAGTTGTTGTCAATCTGGCACCAATGGAGTGAATTCATCCATTCCCCAATATTTCTTGCAGTGTCTATGGAGTATTTTTCTTTTAATTGTTCCCACTACATTCAACACTGAGGCATTGTATACTAGAAAGGACAACACCACGGACAATGATACATTTGGTTGGAAACCCATGTATGCACAGTGTGTGGGGAAGTAATGAAATGTTCCATTTTCAGTTGTTTCTTACCTAGAAAGAATGGAATTTTATCAGTCACTGATGCAATTTTGTTGGCCCCAATATTGATCAACTGTTTTTGACAAGTGTCATGAGAAATAGGATTGTGGTCATTAAGTACAAGCACATGAGTGTAGATTCAAGACACATCTTCTTGGAGTCAACAAAGCTACAACGTTACTAATATTATATTAAATAATCTGCAATCAGGTGAAACTTCACCATTTTTGTTTAACCCTGTCCTGGTATTATAGGAAGAGATGGTGGAGAAGTGGGGAAGAAATATTGTTAGTTTCCATTTTGAATTAGGGCTGACATCTTGGAATCAGGCTATCTGGAAAATGGGGAACACACTTTTAATGAGACCATTAAAACATGAATCTGAAAAGATCAGCTCCAGCAGAATTTGTTTTGCCCATGTCCTCGACACCAGACCCTGAACTACTCTGAAAGTTTATTTATTGATTTATTTCTATCCTGCCCTATAGGCATTGCTCTCTGGGCAGTTCTGGGAAATTAGATGCTACAAATACCAATAAGAAAGAATATAAGATATCATCCTTAAGATGTAAAAACAACAATACCCAATACAATGTGAAACAGTTACAGTCAAATACCGGACCAGATAAAGAAAACTGACATATATGCCCCATCATATGCCATCCAATGCTTGGAGGGAGAGGACAGACTTACCCTGATGGAGGAACAATGACTATGTTGGTGCCAGGCAGACCTCAGTGGGGAGAGCACTCATGAATCAGGGGTCCACCACTGTCAAGGCCTTCTCCCAGATCAGGCTTGGAAACATGCAGGCAGCCATTGCAAGTTGTCCGTAATTGGTGCTATATGTTCCGCAGATTTGGTCCTTGTTATTCATCTGGCTTCTGCATTTTGCACAACCTCCTGAACAATGTTCAAGGGAAACCCCAGATGGAGCACACTGTAGTAATCTAACTTGGAGGTTACCATGGCATAGACTACTATCGCTGTCCAGATAGGTGCATAGCTGGGTCACCAACCAAAGTTGGTAGAAGCATGTTCCAGCTGATGCTCATTCAGTATGTATTTATGTTTGGGGGAGCAGGTCCCACAAGCCATAGCTGTAGTCTGTGAGTAATTCCCATATAGTTGTTCCCAGAGCACCACCTTCTGGAGTTAGCCATCCCAGTAGGAGTGGCTCTACTGCAGTGCAGCACCCCACCCTCCCATGTTAGTCTCCCCCGGGAGGATTCCATAGTTGATGGTGCTGAAAGCCACAGAAAGAACAAGGAGAATCAACAGGGTCACACGCCCTCTTTCTCTCTCCCAACATAGGTCATCATGCAGAGTGACCATGGCTGTTTCCAGGCCAAAACCCCATCTAAATCCCAACTGAAGTGGATCCAGATAATCAGTCCCATAGTAGGGAATCTGGAGCTGGTTGGCAACCACCTGCTCAAGGACTTTGCCCAGGATAGGAATGTTCCCCACTGGCCTAAATGTAGGGATGGGCAAAAGTCCCTTACCTGATCCCGTGATAAATGATCCAGTGATAAATATGAAGAAGTATATTCTTCCATTATGTGTGTGTGTGTGTGGGGGGAATCTCCCTCCATCCAGCTGTTCCCTGAACACCCCCCCCCAAAGGGTCTTCTGAGATAACTAACAGGAGGTCTGATAATGAACTGGATGTGGAAATACAGAGCTGAGCAGAGAGGAGAACCAACTCTGTGCATGTCTACTCAGAAGTAAGTCTTACTGAGTTCAATGCAACTTACTCCTACACATGTCAGCACCCCACTTGCCCCCAGCTCAGCTTTGTATTTCCACATCCAGCTCATTATTCACCCTTGGGTGAAAGGGGGGGGGGTCCAGGGAAGAAGCTGGATGGAGGGAGATTCCACACACACACACACACACACACTAGAAGAATATAGTTCTTCATATTCCCTGGTATGTTTATTCCTCATTTTGTCCATTCCCTGAGCATGTGCAGAGTGTGCTTTTTATTCAAACAAAGAGAAGGTTGCTGATCTTTCCCTTCATGCTGCATTTGTACAAGTGAAGTGTGACTGCTTCAGAAAGAACTTTCCATTATACTGTCTCTTTTTCTTCATGAGTTTCATAACAGAAGTATGATGCAGTGGTTAGAGTCCAGCCCAAAGTCACACAGTAAGATAACTAACAGGAGGTTTGCTATTGAGCTGGATGTGGAAATACAAAGCTGAGTTGGGGGCAAGTGGGGTGCTGACATGTGTAGGAGTAAGTCACATTGAACTCAGTAAGACTTACTTCTGAGTAGACATGCACATAGTTGGTTCTCCTCTCCATTTTAGCCTCACAACGTCACCAACAAGGCTGGATGTGGAAATAGAAAGCCTAGCAGGGGGAATAATACTCATGCAGGGCTCCAGACCGGCATGGTCATTTTAAAAGTTTTTTTCTTTCTTTCAAACAGTGTTGCTTTAAACCAAGAGTGCATCGCTTAGGCACACCTAGGGCAGCCTTGTTTTGGGAAGCCCCGGGGAGGAGGAAGTGTTTTGGCTGAAAGTAAATGGAGATGGAGGATTTCAATTGAAAAAGGACACCCACAAGTAAGGTGGTGAGCACAATTCATTTTTTTTTTAATTATGTATTTATTATCGGAATATACTACCTTGCGTTTTTATTTACGAAAATTTCATGACTCTGTGCGGATGACCAAAAAAAAGCCGCATGACTGCTGGCTCCGCAGGACCTCGTGGTGCTGTTCCACAGAGGATTTCATGGCACAGACTGAAAGGAATTACGATCCCATTTCAGTTTGTGGCAGAATTCTCTGACATCCCTCCTGCCTTTACACTCCAGACAAACCCTGCAGTCAGCCCTTTCTGGAGCCTTTCCACATTTCCCATGGGTTCCCTGACAGCAGCCATATGATTCCCAAGAAGGGGAGCTTTTAATTTTCAAGGTTTCATAGAACTCAATGAAATACCACCATCTAGTGGGTCTTTTTATCACATAACAAACCGACTTAAAATAAATAGTTCATTACTTCCAGATCTTCTGAGAGTGCAATAACCAGGAAATACCTCTGGATGTGCCCTGGAGGTTAACGACTTCATGAGAAGGACCCGCAACCTTCTGTGAGTGAGCAATCTCGATAGCAGGATAAAAGCTCTGTGTGAAGATGCCCATGCACAAAAAGGCTCATGAATTGTTATGCTTTTTTTTTTTATGTCTCAGAGCATCAGACAAACCAAACTTAAGATCAGATAAATGAGAAATGGCAATTAACTAAAACTGAAGGATTTGTCCATCTCTAAAGTGACCCATGTCACCCAAAGTATATACATATCAGGACCTGTGACGGTTAGAGTAAAAGACAAGAAAATGGCAGTGGCTGAGCTGCATGTGAGAAAATGTTCTGATGTTATTTGCATCCAAACATAGGAGTGTACGAAAGTCACTTACCTGGTCTCGCAGCTTGCTTCGCGGTGGGGGGGAGGCACTTCGCTGCTCCCCCCGAAGTTCAGGCCGGGGGGAGAGGCTTCCCGCCTCGCCCGGCCGAAATTCAGGCCGGGGAGAAGCGCCCCGTGTCCCCGGCCGAAAACGCCCCTGTGATAGGCTACGTAACGATTAACGTAGCCTATCACGGCTAGATCTGCAAAGTCAGCCATGATAGGCTACGTTAATCGTCACGTAGCCTATCACGGGTGACTTTGAAAAAAAAAAAAAGCACGTACGCAAATGGTGGCCCCCATAGTGAGCCGCCATTCACATTCCTTATTTGGTCCCTGTAGTCTACGTAAAGATTTATGTAGACTACGGCGAAAATAAGGGCAACGCCCCCGCCCCAGACGAAGACCTGCCAACCTGCCGCTGGGACCCGCCACCGGGAGAGACATTCGTGAAAGGTAAGTCCCATCCCGGGGGTGGCGGGGGGCGGGGGGGGCGGAGAATTTCTCCCCGAACAACCTTTGGAGGACCGAATGCGTTGGCACTTGGCCCCCCGAAGTTTTGGGGAGAAATTCTCCGCCATCCCTAAGGAAAGTAAAATATGTACAGTATGTAGAAAGCTTGCTAAGAAGCATAAATTTGTGCATGAAACAAGTAATATGCAGTCTCAAATCTGCCATTTTGGGGCAAGGTGATTGAGTGTGTGGTGGCGATGCAGTTGAAGGCACACTTCGAAGAAAGTGATTATCTAGACCCATTTTAGTCGGGCTTCAGGCTTGGGTATGGGACAGGAATGGCCTTGGTCGCCTTGGTAGATGGTATGAGGAGGGCTCTGGATAGGGGTGAATGCTCCTCCCTTGTTCTCCTCAACCTCTCAGCGGCTTTTGATACCGTTGACCACAGTATCCTCCTGGACTGCCTGGAGGGGTTGGGCATTGGAGACACCGTATTGCGGTGGTTCCAGTCCTTCCTCTCCGGCAGGTACCAGAGGGTAGCACTGGGAGAGGAGGTTTCGGACCCATGGCCACTCACTTGTGGGGTGCCACAGGGTTCCATCCTCTCCCAGATGCTATTTAACATCTATGTGAAGCCGCTGGGGGCTATCATCAGGGGTTTGGGGTGCGGTGTCATCAATATGCGGATGACACGCAGCTCTACCTCTCATTCAAATTTTCACCAAGGTTGGCTGTAGAACCCCTGTCCAAATGTCTGGAGAAAGTGAGTGGCTGGATGGGGAGGAATAAGCTGAAGCTGAACCCTGACAAGAACAAGGTACTTTTGGTGGGAGACAAGAGGAGGCTGGGAGATGTTGACCTAGTGTTGAATGGGGTATGGCTACCCTTGAAAGACCAGGTCCGCAGCCTGGGGGCCATTTTGGACTCCCAGCTGTCCATGGAGACTCAGGTGTCAACTGTGAGCTGGACAGCGCTGTATCAACTCCATCTGATATGGCGGCTGCACCCCTTCCTTCCTGACCATCTGCTCCCATCGGTAGTACATGCCCTGGTCTAGGGATGGCGGAGAATTTCTCCCCGAAACTTTGGGGGGCCGAGCGCCAACGTGTTCAGCCCCCCGAACAAGTTTCAGGGAGAAATCCTCCGCACTCCCCCTGCCCCCCGCACGCCCCCCGGGATGGGACTTACCTTCACCGAATGTCCCTCCCGGTGGCTGGTCTGGCCGGCGGTTCGGCGAGTGTTCGAGTGAGGCGGGAGCGGCAGCTGGCCTTTCGACCAGCTGCTGCTGCCGCCATTACAATGAAAGGGAAAAAAAAAAACGCCCCCTGATAGGCTACGTGAGGATTCACGTAGCCTATCACGGCTAGATTTGCAAAGTCAGCCGTGATAGGCTACGTGAATCGTCACGTAGCCTATCACAGGTGACAAAAAAAAAAAAGAGTGTACGGATAATGGCGGCCCCCATAGGGAGCCGCCATTCCCATTCCTTATTTGGTCGCTGTAGTCTACATAAATGTTTACGTAGACTACGGCGACTAAATAAGGAATGGGAATGGCGGCTCCCTATGGGGGCCGCCATTCGCATACGTGCTTTTTTTAAAAAAAAGTCACCCGTGATAGGCTACGTGACGATTCACGTAGCCTATCACGGCTGACTTTGCAGATCTAGCCATGATAGGCTACATGAATCGTCACGTAGCCTATCAGGGGGCTTTTTTTTTTTTTAACTTTCGCGTTCGCGGCCGGGCGAGGCGAGGCGCCTCCTCTCCGGCCTGAATTTCAGCTGGGCGAGGCGGGAAGCCTCCCCCCCGGCCTGAATTTCGGCCGGGCGAGGTGGGAAGCCTCCCCCCCGGCCTGAACTTTGCAGGGGGACCAGCGAAGCGCCTCCCCCCACCGCTAACAGCCTTCGACGACAGGTAAGTGACTTTCGCCCACCCCTACCCTGGTCTCCTCTCATTTAGACTACTGTAATGCGCTGTACTTGGGGTTACCCTTGAAGACCGTTCGGAAGCTGCAGCTGGTACAGAACGCGGCAGCTCACCTGATTAAAGGCAGCTGCCGGTGAGATCACATCACTCCAGTGCTGAAGGAGTTGCACTGGTTACCAGTTGTTTTCCAGGCCAAATTCAAGGTGTTGGTTTTGACCTTTAAAACCCTATATGGTTCCAGCCCAGCCTATCTTAAGGAGCACCTCCAGCAACACCAGACAGGCCGCTTAACAAGATCAGCTTCGGATGGCGTTCTCTCTGTCCCATCAGCCAGGACAGCTAGGCTGGTGAGGACGAGGGAGAGGGCCTTTTCTGTAGTGGCCCCCACTCTGTGGAACTTCCTCCCTAGGGAACTCCGCCATGCCTCATCTTTCATGAGCTTCCGCCGTGCATTAAAAACATGGTTTTTCAGGCAGGCGTTTGGGGTGGGTTAGGGTATTTTAGAAAGTGTTTTTCTTGTAGAATTTTATTGTTTTAAACTTTTTTATTATATGTTGTACATCGCCCGTAGTAGCTGGGTGACCAGCCAGATGGGCAATTAATAAATTTAATAATAAATCAATAAATAATAAAGACTGCTTTCCAAATGTATCGGTATTTGTATGAAATAGTCAAAGCCTATATGAC
This sequence comes from Heloderma charlesbogerti, assembly GCA_026122225.1. NCBI lineage: Eukaryota > Metazoa > Chordata > Lepidosauria > Squamata > Helodermatidae > Heloderma > Heloderma charlesbogerti. The sequence goes on along the minus strand of JANEZZ010001545.1, from coordinate 353,618 downwards.
CCAGCCTCATGCACATTAAGGAGCGGGGGACACCCTTTCACAAGCTCATCTACAAACTTTGTTCAGGTAAAGGCATTTGCCTTTCATCAAATTCACAGCCAAAGAGAGAAGCTGTTGCTCCAATGCTGAGCTCCCCTGTCTGATAATAGTTGCCCAAGAGCTGGAAGGGATCACTTGTGGCGCACATAACAACATCTGCCTTTCCTTCATTTGGAGACAGCTGCAACTAGGGTTGGCGGAGACTTTCTCCCCGAAACTTCGGGGGGCCGAGCGCTAACGTGTTCATCCCCCCGAACAGGTTTCAGGGAGAAATTCTCTGCCCCCCCACCCCCCGTCCCTCCCGGGATGGGACTTACCTTTCCCAAATGTCCCTCCTGGCGGCGGGTCCCGGCAGTGGTTCGTCGGGTCTTCGTCAGGGGCGGGGGCGGCAGCCGATCTTTCAACCGTCTGCCGCTGCCGCCATTCCAATAAAACTAAAAAAACCAACAAGACCCCCATGATAGGCTACGTGACGATTCACACAGCCTATCATGGCTGACTTTGCAAATCTAGCCGTGATAGGCTACGTTAATCGTCACGTAGCCTATCAGGGGGCGTTTTGTTTCTTTTTTAACTTTTTAGTTCGCGGCCGGGCGAGGCGAGGCGCCTCCTCCCCGGCCTGAATTTCGGCCGGGCGAGGCGGGAAGCCTCCCGCCCCGGCCTGAACTTTGGGGGGAGAGCAGCGAAGCGCCTCCCCCCCACCGCGAAAAGCTGCGAGACCAGGTAAGTGGCTTTCGTGCACCCCTAGCTGCAACCACAGGAAGGTTCCTGGCAACATAGACATTCCGGTCATCTTGGAGCAAGACTTGGTCTTCAGTGGTTTCCAATTCTCTTGATAAAGTGAAATGGCAAACGGTTTGACTGGTGCAGTCCTGCCACCTGCAGTCCCCTACCACAATTCTAAATAGCATAAAGTTTATTTATGTATCATAATATATGTAACTGACTAACAACAGAGTAATGTGAAGACAAATTTAGTGCTACACATTTCGGCTTCTGCTCTCATCACTACCTGCAATGTTGAATGGATATAAAGAGCAGCAGTTTGGAAGGCTGGGAGATGAAAATCCCAAAGAAGAAAAATACAGAGGTGTGAGTGGTGTAAAGTTTATGAATTCTTCTCTAGCGTAAGACCATATGGAATAAGAGTTCTGAGTCTCTCGATCCACTGACACCATAGTCAGTGACACTGACATGCTTGACAGAAAGGAAAATGTCTGGGTGTAACCAAGAATCTCTGGGAAGATTTTTGAACATTTTCCTCACACCTCAAATCTTTTCAGTGTGCTCTGCCCTCTTGAGTTCAACCCCAGAGTATTTGTCTTCCTGCTCCTGGACCTGCCTAGTCAGCATTTTACAATACCAAGGGATTTCCATTCACTTCATCATCCCTTGAGCCTTGTGGCATTGCTTTGGTGGGCTCCTGTTCTCATGCCTGAGCCTCACAGCCTTGCAGGATACGTCTTCCAAGTCAATGCGTAAAAGTAATGTTTGATCATTTCTATTTCCATTGTCATTATTGTTAGAAATGCCCTACCCAGCGCCAGCTTGTCTGGCTGAAAGGGGGGGCATTGCGGGCGGGTGGGGTGATAAGACATATGGGCCTCTGATTGGTGCACCCCAGTCGCACCACCAGTCAGGGAGGAGCGGGCCAAGTTGTCTTAAACCCGACCCCCCTCCCTATCTCAGCTCTTTGGCGCGACGCAGCTAGGGGTGGACGAAAGTCCCTTACCTGTCCTCGAAGGACGTTCGCGGTGGGGGGGAGGCGCTTCCCTGCTCCCCCCGCGAAGTTCCGGCCGGGGGGGGAGGCTTCCCGCCTCGGCCCGGCTGAAATTCAGGCCGGGGGGGAGGCTTCCCGCCTCACCCGACCGCAAACGCGAAAGTTTTTTAAAAAAAAATGCCCCCTGATAGGCTACGTAACGATTAACGTAGCCTATCACGGCTAGATCTGCAAAGTCAGCCGTGATAGGCTACGTCAATCGTCACGTAGCCTATCACGGGTGACTTTAAAAAAAAAAAAAGCGCGTACGCTAATGGCAGCCCCCATAGGGAGCCGCCATTCACGTTCCTTATTTAGTCGCTGTAGTCTACGTAAATGTTTACGTAGACTACGGCGAAAATAAGGGCAACGCAAATAGCATTGCCCTTATTTTCGCCGTAGTCTACGCAAATCTTTACGTAGACTACAGCGATCAAATAAGGAACGGGAATGGCGGCTTCCTATGGGGGCCGCCATTATCCATACACAGTTTTTTTTTTTTTTTAAAGTCACCCGTGATAGGCTACGTGACGATTGACGTAGCCTATCACGGCTGACTTTGCAAATCTAGCCGTGATAGGCTACGTTAATCGTTACGTAGCCTATCAGGGGGCGTTTTTCTTTTCTTTTATTGCAATGGCGGTGGCAGCAGCCGGTTGAAAGACCGGCTGCCGCTCCCGCCCCGCTCGAACACCCGCCGAACCGCCAGCCGGACCCGCCGCCGGGAGGGACATTCGGCGAAGGTAAGTCCCGTCCCGGGGGGGGTGCGGGGGGTGGGGGTGGTTCAGAGGATTTCTCCCCGAACCTTGTTCGGGGGGCCGAACACGTTGGCGCTCGGCCTCCCGAAGTTTCGGGGAGAAATTCTCCGCCAACCCTAGACGCAGCTCCCTCCCACCCTCCCCTTAGCATTGTGGGTTTTGCCGGTTGCCCCTTTGGAGCCATGTAGGAATTTTTTGGTTCACAGCCAGATTGACCTAGGACTGTGAGTCTTTTTTGCCTACGTCACACTGTTATGTGGGTTGTGTGTGTCCTGTAAGGGAATACAGTCTATATCATCGGTCACATTCCACTTGGCGGCTAGGACGGGCAAAACAGAAAAGGGAGTAGGGATGGTGTGCAAGCAGAGGCACCTTATGGTGACAGGTGACATCTGAGGCCCCCCGAACGGGTTGTGCGGCTCAGCAGGCGGATAAGGGTTGCCTGGGAGACCAACCCTACTCACTCACCCAGGTGTTTTGCGGCACTGGATCGGGGGTGACACCGGAAGGTCTACCTCCCCCAGAAGGGGCAGTCCGGAGGGATGGCGAGATCACCGCCACCCCTCAGGCTGGGTGTGTTTTCACCCAAGAAGTGCCAGCTAGCTGCTGACACAGTTAGATGCCCGTCCTAGTTACCACTTTGCAAATATTTCAATAAATGTGGCCCAATTTTCAATCCAAGCTTGTTGTCTGCGTCTTCTTTGACCCATCCCCGCTCGCAATAATGTTTTTTTTTTCTTCTTCTTTGTGCTGTTATGAGGCTTTTTAAGCTTGACATAGCTTAGGGGCTCAGCATGTCTGCTCCTGGATGTAATGGGAATTTTCCCTGTTAAGTCCCAGGTTGGTGTGGAGCCCAAATACTTTTCTGCCTGGGAGGGAAGGTGGTGGATGGGAGAGGGGGGTCTGCCTGGTATGGGATGCCTCTGTATGCATGAGACGAACTCATAGTTTGAGCAGGTTCAGATAGATTTAAGGCTGAGGTGTCCCTTTTATGTTTTGTATATCCTCTCTTCCTGTCTCTTTAAAATGTCTTTTGATAATAAAAACATCTTTCTTTTAAATCAGTTGGGAAGTGTACATTTGAACTTTCTGAGCAAGGCCAGGGAGACACTTTTTTCTCGCAACATGGCCTAGCCTCTCAGAAACACTACCAAAGCATTAGGACTGGATCCTGGAAGGGGGGTTGCTAAATACGGGGGCTCAAGCAATCCCTTGCTCTGTTGGGGGATGGGAATGTGAAAAGAGAATTTTGCTGAGCCCCTTGAGCCACCTGTAGGAAATGAAGGGGTACCCTGCAAGGTTGAGTCTGCTTGTTCAGTCTGCTGCCCAGGTGCCAAGAGGTCATGTGCAACAGTTGGTATGGTTCTGTGTATTTACACCAGGATATGGAAGAGACCCTTTCTGCTGTGGCATCCCAGCTGTGGAATGAGCGCCCTAGAGATGTTTGCCTGGTGCCTGCATTGTACTCCTTTCAGCGCCAGGTGAAGACTTTTTCATTCTCCCGGTATTTTAGCATTTTAGCTTCCTAGTCTTTTAGCTCTGGTGTTTTAAACCTGTATTTTAAATCTCTGCATTGCTGCTAGGTTTTCTTCTGGCTGTATTGTTATTTGGTGGTTTTAAGCTTCCATATTTTATATTATTTTATCCCACGTTTTGTGATTTTAATTCCTGTGAACTGCCCAAAGAGCTTTGGCTATTAAATGAAATTAAATAAGTAATAAAATAAAGAAATTGGACAGGAATAGCCCTTCAAATACAGGGTGCCATCAAATATATAACAGTCCTCTAGCAGCCCTTCAAATACAAGACTACCAGCTGCAAAGATGTCACTACCTGTTTGCTGAAGCTGAACATGTAGATGGAACTAATTGTCCTGCCCTCACCAGGAATGTTTCCACAGGAAGGAATGGGTGGCTGCAACGAGGAGGACTACAGGTCCTGGGCATGCTTCTTTGGAGCAGAACCTGGAGTTTAGAGCGATTTGAGTTTGGCCCATAACTATTTTGAAATGTACAAAGTAGGTTGCTATCTGTGAACTGCAAAGTGCTGGTGTTGCTAGCAAGAACAACAGGGATTGAATTTGCCAGTACAGGGAAAGCAGCAACTGAGAAGATGATTCCAAAAGCAGTTTGTGGAAATAGCAGGTCCCTGCCTCAAGCCAGCCAAAGCATATTATGTTTTGACAAGAGATCAGTAGATTAGGAATGCCCAGTAGTTGCCCCTTTGGGGGAGGAGCTCATTATATAGATAAAAGTACTGGAACCATCCTTAATATTTACTGTTGTACATGCTGTTTTATATTATCTACAGCTTCCTTGAAGTTAATGCATGGTCAGTCAAAATGCATTCTCCATGCCCTTCTGACAGCTAAAAGACTTACATGACAACATTTGAAGGATAAACACTGATATCCTATAATGCAATGGATCGAAGACTTTACAGTGTTTTCAAAATTTGAATGGGTGGTGTATAGACACCACAAGCAAATAGATACTTATTTGGATATTTGGTCTGCTTTTGTTAAAATCTATGTGTAGTTCTTAGAAACCTGTGTTTTCATATGTATGTATGTATGTATAGTATGATAGATAGATAGATAGATAGATAGAGTAAATATGGATATAGATACAGATAGATATGTATAAAATAAGTATGCATTGAAATTGATATATTCATATCTATGTAGCCAATGTTTTCTTTCGTTGATATTTTAAAATTAAAAAATATGTTGCAAATATATATATAATTCTAGGTTTACACTTCATCTTCTGGAAGTGGAATCTTCTGGCTAGCAAGTGGATTGAAATCAGATAAATAATAAGAAAACAGTTAATGGAATATATTGTGCTGTTTATCTTGCCCAGGGATGTTTCACCACCTGGGTGAAGGTTCAGGCAGAGATGTGGTTCTGGGTGCGGCATAAGGAAATGGGAGTACAGATATGTCTCTATGCTGACACTTGCCGACTGATGTGCCTGGGAGAGTGAGGTGACAAAGGCTTTATCAGTGCTATATTTATGGTGCTACACCCAGGCCTTGGACTGTTTACCTCAGCTGGCTCCCATCCAGTGGAGGCTGGTGTCTCTAATTTCAGTGGGGCTGTCAATCCATTCTGGGTTTCAGTCCGACTGAATCAGAACTCATTCTAAATAGGTTCAGCACCTTTAATAGCCCCTTTAGAGATCTGTCTGGTTCTGACTCAAATCCGGAATGGATTCACAGCATAGTGAAAACTGGAGCTACCAGCCTCCACGGCTCCCACCCACGCTTCCTCGATATCAGTGCAGGCTTAACAGTGGCTTTGGGGCAATGTAGGAATTTTTCATTGGCCACCAGATTGAACTTAGGTGACAGGTTTGTACACCTACTTCTAGGGATGTACTGAAGTCACTTACCTTTTCGAAGGGTGACATTCACGGTGGTGGGGAGGCACTCCATCCCTCCCCCAGAAATTCACTCCAGCCAGCTCCACTCCATGGCAATTCCATGGAGTCACCGGCCAGGGCCACCCGCAGCCAGACATCTGACATCTGGGCAGCCTGCAGGGATGCAAATGGCGGCAGCTGTAGCCACCGCTATTTGCATCCCTGTATTTTGCCGTGATAGTTCTTCTGTGTATTCTTGCCACCTCTTCTTAATCTCATCTGCTTCTGTTAGGTCCCTGCCTTCTTTGTCCTTTATCATGCCCGTCTTTGCACAAAACGTTCCCTTGAGATCTCCAATTTTCTTGAAGAGATCTCTAGTCTTTCCCATTCTGTTGTTTTCCTCGATTTCTTTGCATTGTTCATTTAAGAAGGCCTTCTTGTCTCCCCTTGCTATTCTCTGGAACTCTGCATTTAGTTGGGTATATCTTCCCCTTTCTCCCTTGCTTTTCGCTTCCCTTCTTTCGTGAGCTACTTGTAAAGCCTCATCAGACAGCCACTTGGCTTTCTTGCATTTCTTTTTCTTTGGGATGGATTGAGTTGCTGCCTCCTGAACAATGTTACGGACCTCCGTCCATAGTTCCTCAGGCACTCTGTCTATCAGGTCTAATCCCTGAAATCTATTCCTCACCTCCACTGTATATTCATCAGGGATATGATTTAGGTCATACCTGAACGGTTTAGTGGTTTTCCCGACGTTCTTCAATTTCAGCCGAAATTTTGCAAGAAGCAGCTCATGATCTGAACCACAGTCAGCTCCAGGTCTTGTTTTGACTGACTGTATGGAGCTTCTCCATCTTTGGCTGCAAAGGACATAATCAATCTGATTTCGATATTGACCATCTGGTGACGTCCATGTGTAGAGTCGCCTCTTGTGCTGTTGGAAAAGAGTGTTTGCTATGATCAGCATGTTCTCTTGGCAAAACTCTATTAACTTTTGTGCTGCTTCATTTTGTACACCAAGGCCATGCCTGCCTGTTATCCCGGTGATTTCTTGACTTCCTACTTTAGCATTCCAATCCCCTATGATGAAGAGGACATCTTTTTTTGGTGTTAGTTCTAGAAGGTGTTGTAGGTCTTCATAGAACCGATCAACCTCAGCTTCTTCAGCTTCTTCGGCCTCAGTGGTTGGGGCATAGACTTGAATTACTGTGATGTTGAATGGTTTGCCTTGGATTCGTACTGAGATCATTCTATCATTTTTAAGATTGTACCCCAGTACTGCTTTTCCCACCCTTTTGTTGACTATGAGTGCTACTCCATTTCTTCTAAGGGATTCTTGCCCACAATAGTAGATATGACGGTCACCTGAATTAAATTCACCCATGCCTGTCCATTTTAGTTTGCTGATTCCCAAGATGTCGATGTTCATTCCTGCCATCTCATGTTTGACCACCTCCAGCTTACCTTGATTCATTGATCTGACATTCCAGGTTCCTAAACAACATTGTTCTTTACAGCATCGGATTTTCTTTTCACCACCAGACACATCCACAGCTGAGTGTCCTTTCGGGTTTGGCCCAGCCGCTTCACTCTTTCTGGTGCTACTTGGAAATACCCTCTGCTCTTCCCCAGTAGCATATTGGACACCTTCCGACCTGAGGGGCTCATCTTCCGGCGTCATATCTTTTAGCCTTGTGATATGTTCCATGGGGTTTTCTTGGCAAGAATACTGCAGTGGGTTGCCATTTCCTTCTCCAGTGGACCACATTTTGTCAGAACTCTCTGCCATGACCTGTCCGTCTTGGGTGGCCCTGCATGGCATAGCTTATGGCTTCACTGAGTTACGCAAGCCCCTTCGCCACAACAAGGCAGTGATCCATGAAGGGGTGATCCATGAAGAACTATACAGGAAAGATCTGAATGTCCCTGATAGCCATGATAGTGCGGTCACTGAACTTGAGCCGGACATCCTAGAGAGTGAAGTCAAGTGGGCCTTAGGAAGCATTAGTAACAACAAAGCTAGCGGAGATGACAGTATTCCAGCCGAGCTATTTAAAATCCTAAAAGATGATGCTGTTAAAGTGCTGCATTCAATATGCCAACAAATCTGGAACACTCAACAGTGGCCACAAGACTGGAAAAGGTCAGTTTACATTCCAATTCCAAAGAAGGGCAACGCCAAAGAGTGTTCAAACTACCACACAATTGCGCTCATTTCACATGACAGCAAGGTGATGCTCAAAATCCTACAAGCTAGGCTTCAGCAGTATGTGAACCGAGAACTACCGGAAGTACAAGCTGGGTTTAGAAGAGGCAGAGGAACTAGAGATCAACTCGCCAACATTCGCTGCATCATGGAGAAAGCAAGAGAATTCCAGAAAAACGTCTATTTCTGCTTCATTGACTACGCTAAAGCCTTTGTGTGTGGATCACAACAAACTGTGGCAAATTCTTAAAGTGATGGGAGTACCAGACCACCTTACCTGTCTCCTGAGAAACCTGTACAAGGGTCAAGAAGCAACAGTAAGAACCAGACATGGAACAACCGATTGGTTCAAAATTGGGAAAGGAGTACGACAAGGCTGCATATTGTCACCCTGCTTATTTAACTTATATGCATAGTACATCATGAGAAATGCCGGGTTGGATGAATCAGAGGTCAGAATTAAGATTGCTGGGAGAATTATCAACAACCTCCAATATGCAGACGATACCACCCTAATGGTAGAAAGCAAAGAGGATCTCAAGAGCCTCTTGTTGAGGGTGAAAGAGGAGAGTGCAAAAGCTGGTTTGAAACTCAACATTAAAAAAACTAAGATCATGGCATCTGGCCCCATCACTTCCTGGCATATAGAAGGGGAAGAAATGGAAGCAGTGACAGATTTTACTTTCTTGGGCTCCAAGATCACTGCAGACGGTGACTGTAGCCATGAAATTAAAAGATGCTTGCTCCTTGGGAGGAAAGCTATGGCCAACCTAGACAGCATAGTAAGAAGCAGAGACATCACCTTGCCGACAAAGGTCCGTCTAATCAAAGCTATGGTTTTCCCAGTAGTAATGTATGGCTGTGAGAGCTGGACTATAAGGAAGGCTGAGCGCCGAAGAATTGATGCTTTCGAACTGTGGTGCTGGAGAAGACTCTTATGAGTCCCCTGGACTGCAAGGAGGTCAAATCAGTCCATCCTAAAGGAAATCAACCCTGAGTGCTCATTGGAAGGACAGATACTGAAGCTGAAGCTCCAATATTTTGGCCACCTAATGCGAAGAGAAAACTCCCTGGAAAAGACCCTGATGCTGGGAAGGACTGAGGGCAGAAGGAGAAGGGGACGACAGAGGATGAGATGGCTAGATAGCATCACGGATGCAATGAATATGAACTTGAGCACGCTCTGGGAGAGAGCGCAGGACAGGAAGGCCTGGCGTGCTATGGTCCATGGGGTCATGAAGAGTCGGACACGACTGAACGACTGAACAACAACAATTTTGCCGTGATAGGCTACATAAATATTTACATAGCCTTTCACGGCAAAAAACAAAACAAAACTGCGAACGCAAATGGCGGTGGCTACAGCAGCCGCCATTTGTGTTCCCTTTTTTTTTTGGCCGTGATAGGCTACATAAATATTTATGCAGCCTATTACAGCAAAAGAGATGGGAGTAAATGGCAGCCACTACGCCATTTGCACCCCTCTCTTTTGCCATAATAGCCTACATAAATATTTACATAGGCTATCACGGCCCCCCAAAAAGGGAATGAAAATGGTGGCCGCCGTAGCTGCCACCCTTTGCATTCCCTTTTTTTGCCATGATAGGCTACGTAAATACACAGCCTATCATGGCTTCCGCAGGGATGCACATGGTGTCCCTGCATTAGCCGTGATGGGCTACGTAAGTATTTACGTAGCCCATCACAGCTATAGTGATGAAGTGAATGGCGGCCGCGGACATGGCCACCATTCGCAAAGCAGCACGAATGGCAGCAGGTAGGTGTCCCATTTTGTGCGCCTTTCGTGGGGTGGGGGGTGGGGAGCTTCGTTCCACCATGGATTTCAGAGGGCCGAATGCACTGGCATTCAGCCTCACCGAGATCCGTGGCGGAATTCTCTGACATCCCTACCTACTTCACACCGATGTAAACGGATAGGGTATGTTAGAATGGGTGAAGTTCTTAGCCCTATTCAGTCATTCAAAAAGCACTTAAAATCAAGATGGAAGGGGAGGAAATGCTCCAGCCCCTCTCCACCCCTTCATTAAGTTTGTCACCTTCACCGCATGGAAGGAAAATGTCTGAAGAGCATCTTCTCCCCTATCCATGGGCGTTCTCCATGTGACTGAGAACCCTGAGTTTGCAGGGTTCTCAACTGCATGGAGAGCCCATGAGTCGAGGATGACAAACCCAACAAGGGAGAGGAGAGGGGCTGAAACACTCCCTTCCCTTGCATGTTGATTTTAACGCCTTTTCAAATGACTGAATAGGTCTGCCAAATAGGTCATTCAGTCACAATTGCACAGGAATGAAGAGGAACATTTGGTAAGGTCCAAGTTCAGTGAGCACCCTGAGGGAGCTTTATGATAACTGGAGATTCCCAAGACTTGACTGTCAGGGCTGTGGGCCCCATGGTAAGTGTACAGATCTCCTTTGGCACTGACCTGTCTCACTAGTCATAGTTGTGGTGCCCTGTGGGGCCTGGTGGGGGTGATATGTGAAGGGCTCCCTACTCACCTGCAAAGGTGTGGCTCTGGGGAGGGGTGCAACCAGGCTCAACCCCTTCACAGCCTAGGTCTGGCTCGCCTAAATAACTACCAGGCTACATCTTGTCAAATGACAGCTTCCCAGACATCTTCCTAGATCATGTTATGATTTAAATGTGGCTGTTAGTACAACCCACGTGCCTGTGTCTCACTTCTTTATTTCTGCTTCTACTCACAACCTGATAAAATATGCTGTAGAGCCATAGGAGGCATTGTATAACAAACAAACAAACAAACATACTTTAGGAGTTGGCATGTGTTTATGGCATGTGTTGGGCGGAAGCTCGTCCAAAGCAGGTGAAGAGGGAATGTGTTGCATCCATAGGATTGCTGACTGAATATTCAATACACGTGTTGCTTCCCACAGATGTGTTTGGAAGAAGTTCATTAGGTCTCTACATATTAAGTGATTGAGGAACCTGCTGCATCTGCTGAAGTTCTGCATGGACACATTTCCACTATCCCCCCATATATGCATGGAGCCTAATGTCTATCACTGAGTGAGCCTAATTGCCAAAACTATATATAGTCTCTTCTGCTTATATAGGGTTGGACCCATATTTAGTCATATTTAAAATAGGCCCATTCAAATCAATGTGGCTGACACATACATTTTAATGGATTTATTCTAGGTATGAACCAAAACATATACCTTGCCTAATTTTCAGTTCCCACCGTGTTTGGATAATTTGTGAAAATTGTCAGTGAGTTTAGTATCATATTCAACTGGAGGGTTTTTTAAAATCATTTTTTTTATTGAATAGACGTAAGGAAGACTTTATGCAAGCTATATGAATGTTGAGAGTAAGGATGGTGCGGGAGTCTGAGGAAGGAGTATACTCCGACGGACTCCCCACCCAGACTCCTGGAGAGCAGGAGGCAAGACCAAGAAAGCCAAGGTGATCCCCAAAGGTTCGGTGGAAGAGAGGAAGTTTAGTATCTTGGGAATGCACTGGTCTCCATTCTTGTTGGCATACTGATCATCTGGGCATTTTAAGCAGTCATCCATGTCTGAAAAAAAGGAACAGAATCATTTCCCATGTATCTATCATGGGAAGAGGGGTTGAAGTGGTTAACGGCTGCAATTAGGTTAAACTAAGGGCTTTACAGCCACAAGTGGCATCCACTACTCAATTTGCGATTGTATTCCTCAGAGCGATATGGTAATGGTGGCTAGGGATGGGGGAGAATTTCTCCCTGAAACTTCGGGGGGCCGAGTGCCAACATATTCGGCCCCCTGAAGTAGTTTCAGGGAGAAATTCTCCACACACCCCGCCCCCCGCACCCCCCCGGGATGGGACTTACCTTTCCCGAATGTCCCTTCCGGTGGCGGGTCCCGGCGGCGGTTCGGCAGGTCTTCGACAGGGGCAGAGGCGGCAGCCAGTCTTTCGACCGGCTGCCACCGCCACCGCCATTCCAATAAAAGTAAAAAAAAAAATAACGCCCCCGGGATAGGCTACGTGATGATTAACGTAGCCTATCACGGCTGACTTTGCAGATCTAGCTGTGATAGACTACGTTAATCGTCACGTAGCCTATCACGGGGGCGTTTTTTGTTTTTTGTTTACTTTTTATTTCGCAGCCGGGTGAGGCGAGGCGCCTCCTCCCCGGCCTGAATTTCGGCCGGCGGGTGGAAGCCCCCCCCAGCCTGAATTCGCCGGACAAGGAGGGAAGCCTCCCCCCCCGGCCTGAACTTCGGGGGGAGCAGCGAAGCGCCTCCACCCCACCGCGAAGCACGTTGCGAGACCAGGTAAGTGGCTTTCGTGCACCCCTAATGGTGGCTGCATTACCGGATTGCCAGCCATCTGGAGCCAGTCTGCAGCTCTGTGGAATCACCATGGAGCGGAGCCACTCTGGAGGATTCCAGGGGGAAGGAACGAATCACTTCCCCCCAGGCGGATTTCCCCATGGACGGGAAGGTAGGGAATCCACCCATCCCTAATGGAGATGTGCAGGAGAACATTTTGGCATTGGGCTCATTCCTGCTTTCCCATAGGTACATAGCAAGCTGCCTTATGCTGAGTCAGATCATTGGTCCATGAAGCCCAGTGTTGTCAACAATAATGGGCAGTGGCTGTCCAGGTTTTCAGGGAGGAGCTCTTCCTTCCCCACCTGGAGATGCCAAGCTTTGAAATGGGGATTTCTGCATGCAAAGCATGCTTTACCAGAGAGGTATAGGCCATCCCCTATGCCCCCTCCTCCATCCATGTTGATAATCATGGGGTAGGAGAGGGAATGACTGAATAGGGCATATGCTTCCTACCTTTCTGGCCTGATAATTGGGGAATTAAATTTGGGCAAAAGAGTAGGCCTCCTGGGAAACTTTGAAATTGGTGGATGAAGGAGTGGCTTCAAACAGGACAATGTCCTATGTAATGCACTGATGTATTTGCCTGGTAGTTCACAAGTAATTCTTTGTGTGGTACATGCAAGAGTACTGTGGTAAGTGAAGGCTTAGTATTTTTGGAAGGGGCATCTGCATCCCAGAAACAGTGTAGGAAGAAAAACCTCTTGTTAGTGGGAAAACTGCAGAACTTCTAACATTGAAGTCTTGGCATATGAAGCTCTGAGACACAGCCCTGGAGGGGTGGGGGGGGGAAGACGTACCAACTCAAACTAGCTAATGGCGAATTCAAAACACCAGATTTGTATAAAATATGGCATGATAATATTTCATAAACAAATCAGGGACATTCACAAAAATATATGTCAACATTTCTTCCACAGATTATGGAAAAGAGAGCAAATATAATGTGTTATTACAAAGAACCTTAAACAGAACCTTAAATAAACCTTAAATAAAGAGCCAATGGATTTTTGTTTGTAAAGGAAAGGAAAATATGGAAAATGTCCAACCCTCTGCCATTTATTAGATTTAAATCAGATGTATTATTTTTGTGTCCTTGTATATGGAAAGGTTATACAATTGAAACAAAGGAAAACAAATATGTTCATGTTGGTTGCTATTGTATAGATGGCTGATTACAGTTAGGGACACTAGGCAGAGTTGTGTTTTATATTAAGGCAAACAGTTTGTTAGTTCATAAGAAGCTGTGTTTGTTTTTAGTGGAAGGCAGAGGACACCGCTGAATCTCTTTTACAGCACTGTCCAAGGGAAATGACTCAGTGCTAATGAAAGGGATTCCTTCAGCACGTGTACAGTCTAGGGATGGGGGAGAATTTCTCCCCGAAACTTCGGGGGGCTGAGTGCCAATGCATTCGGTCCTCTGAAGGTTGTTCGGGGAGAAATTCTCTGCCCCCCCTGCCCCCCGCCCCCCCTGGGATGGGACTTACCTTTCACGAATGTCCCTCCCGGCGGCGGGTCCCAGCGGTGGTTCGTCAGGCCTTTGTCAGGGGCGGGGGCGGCAGCCGGTCTTTCGACCGGCTGCCGCCGCTGCCATTACAAGCAAAGTAAAAAAAACAAAAACGCCCCTGTGATAGGCTATGTAACGATTCACGTAGCCTATCACGGCTAGATTTGCAAAGTCAGCCGCGATAGTCTTCGTTAATCGTCACGTAGCCTATCACGGGTAACTTAAAAAAAAAAAAAAAGTGTGTACGGCTAATGGCGGCCCCCATAGGGAGCCGTCATTCGCATTCCTTATTTGGTCCCTGTAGCGTTGCCCTTATTTTCGCCATAGTCTACGTAAATCTTTACGTAGACTACAGGGACCAAATAAGGAATGCGAATGGCGGCACACTATGGGGGCCGCCATTTGCGTACGCGCTTTTTTTTTTTTTCCAAAGTCACAGCTGACTTTGAAAAAACAAACATTTGTTTGTTTGTTTTTACTTGGAAATGGCGGTGGCGGCAGCCGGTTGGAAGACCGGCCACTGCCGCCGCCGAACCGCTGCCGGAGCTTAGGGATGGCGGAGAATTTCTCCCCGAAACTTCGGGGGGCCGAGCACCAACGTGTTCGGCCCCTCGAACAAGTTTCAGGGAGAAATCCTCCGCCCTCCCCGCCCCCCGCCCCCCCCGGGACGGGACTTACCTTCCCTGAATGTCCCTCCCGGCGGCAGGTCCGGCTGGCGGTTCGGCGGGTGTTCGAGCGGGGCAGGAGCGGCAGCCGGTCTTTCGACCGGCTGCCGCCCCTGCCATTGCAATAAAAGAAAAAAGAAAAAACATCCCCTGATAGGCTACGTGACGATTCACGTAGCCTATCACGGCTAGATTTGCAAAGTCAGCCGTGATAGGCTACGTCAATCGTCACGTAGCCTATCACGGGTGACTTAAAAAAAAAAAAAAGTGTGTACGGATAATGGCGGCCCCCATAGGCAGCCGCCATTCCCGTTCCTTATTTGGTCGCTGTAGTCTACGTAAATCTTTACGTAGACTACGGCGAAAATAAGGGCAACGCTTTTTGCGTTGCCCTTATTTTCGCCGTAGTCTACGTAAACATTTACGTAGACTACGGCGACTAAATAAGGAACGGGAATGGCGGCTCCCTATGGGGGCCGCCATTCGCGTACGTGCTTTTTTTTTTTTAAAGTCACCCGTGATAGGCTACGTGATGATTCACGTAGCCTATCACGGCTGACTTTGCAGATCTAGCCATGATAGGCTATGTGAATCGTCACGTAGCCTATCAGGGGGCGTTTTTTTTTTTTTTTTACTTTCGCGTTCGCGGCCGGGCGAGGCGAGGCGCCTCCTCTCCAGCCTGAATTTCGGCTGGGCGAGGCGGGAAGCCTCCCCCCCAGCCTGAATTTCGGCCGGGCGAGGTGGGAAGCCTCCCCCCCCGGCCTGAACTTCGCGGGGGGACCAGCGAAGCGCCTCCCCCCACCGCGAACGGCCTTCGACGACAGGTAAGTGACTTTCGCCCACCCCTACCCTGGTCTCCTCTCATTTAGACTACTGTAATGCGCTCTACCTGGGGTTACCCTTGAAGACCGTTCGGAAGCTGCAGCTGGTACAGAACGCGGCAGCTCACCTGATTAAAGGCAGCTGCCGGTGAGATCACATCACTCCAGTGCTGAAGGGGTTGCACTGGTTACCAGTTGTTTTCCAGGCCAAATTCAAGGTGTTGGTTTTGACCTTTAAAACCCTATATGGTTCCAGCCTCCTCCCCGGCCTGAATTTTGGCCGGGCGAGGCGGGAGGCCTCCCCCCCCGGCCTGAACTTCACGGGGGGAGCAGCGAAGCGCTCCCTCCCACCGCGAACAAGCTGCGAGAAAAGGTAAGTGACTTTCGTCCACCCCTACCGGAGCTGCCGGTGCCAGGGACATTCGAGCAAGGTACGTCCCGTCCTGGGGGGGGTGAGGGGGCAGACCGTTTCTCCACCAATTTTGGGGGCTGAATGCACTGGCATTTGGCCTCCCCAAGATTCGTGGAGAAATTCTCTGACATCCCTAAGTCTGCATCGTCACCACCCGCTCAATCAACTTGCCCCAAAATGGCAGAATCGAGACTGGGTGAAAGTTGTTCAGAACTTGGGGATCCAAGGAGGGCAATTTTAATAGTGGTCTTATCACTGTCTCCTTGAGAGCTGATGGCATCACTCCCTCCTCAAGGGAGGCATTCACCACTGCCCTTATCTCCTCACCCAGTCTCTCTCTGCAGCCCATACTGAGCCAGGATGGGCAAGGATCAAGTAAGCAGGTGGTCGGCTTTACAAATGAAAGCACCTTGTCCACTTCATCAGAAGGAAGAAGCTGGAATGGATCCCACAAAACCGGTTTGCCACAGACCGCCTCTTGCTCACTAACTGTATCCATAACACATGGAATAACACTCCTAATTCAATCAATTTTATCTGCAAAGTGCCTTGCCAAGTCCTCACAGGAGGCCTTAGATTGCACCAGCAGTTCCGGAGCCACT
Organism: Heloderma charlesbogerti; assembly: GCA_026122225.1. Lineage (NCBI taxonomy): Eukaryota > Metazoa > Chordata > Lepidosauria > Squamata > Helodermatidae > Heloderma > Heloderma charlesbogerti. The sequence continues at coordinate 337,131 of JANEZZ010001545.1, read as the reverse complement.
GGACCGATCAGGCTCCAGACCACTTGGAACAGCCTCCTGGGACAGCACTCTGCAGACACAATAGAGGCAGCATAATATTCCTTTTTTGCTGCCTTCACTGCAACGTGATAGGCTGAAAATACACCTCTAGCCTGTGTCTGATCGTCTTTGGAGCGAGACTTCTGCCACCAGCGCTCTAGCTGTCTCACCTCCTGTTTCAGAGCTCGTAACTGCGGATTGAACCATGGTGCAGTCCAAGTTCAGGGGGAGAGGGCGTTTTGGGGTCACCTGATCTAATGCCCCAGTGATTGCGGCATTCCAGCCACCCACCAGGGTCTTGACCGAGTGGCCATTTGCGTGCTCCAGAGAATCCCCAAGAGTATTCAGGAATCCATTCAGATCCATAAGACACCTGGGGCGGACTATTTTAATGGGTCCTCCACCCCTGCGGAGGGGTTGTGGAGCCGAGAAGTCCAACATCACCAGATAGTGATCTGACCATGACAAGGGGGTGGTGGATATACCCCCAACTTCCAGATCACTCCCCACTTCTCCAGAAACAAACACAAGGTCTAGTGCATGACCGGCTACATGGGTGGGCACAGTTAGAATAGTGTGCAGCTCCCAGGATGCCATGGTCTCCATAAAGTCCCAAGGTGCCCCTGTGAGGATGGCCTCCAAATGTACATTGAAGTCCCCCAACAACAATAAGTTAGGGGACTGCACATGCACATCAGAGACCACCTCAAGCACCTCGGCCAGGGAGTCAGTTGTGCAGCGGGGTGGACAGTAGACGAGCAGAATCCCCAGACTGCCCCTTGGGCCCAACCTCCAGTACATGCACTCAGCAAACTTGGTCTCCCAGAGAGGGGATCTGGTGAGAACAAAGGACTCTCTGTAGATAAGAGCCACTCCCCCTCCCCGATCCCCAGCCCTCGGCTGCTGTGCATTTGAAAATCCAACTGGACACATGGCCGCAGGAGTTGGAGCAGCGGCCTCGGCCAGCCAGGTCTCCGTAATACATGCCAAGTCTGCACTCTCATCCAGGATCATGTCATGGATGAGGGAGGTTTTCTGGGTAACAGACCTGCCATTGCAGAGCAGCAACCGAAGGCCAAGGAATGGAGTCACACCTCCCCCAGCCATCCTTTGGCTCTGGACAGGCCTGGAGCAGGGGACAGATACTACACATCTCTCCCTTGTTCCCCTTACCTGGCATGGCCTGCCCATAGCGCTCCACCAGCTCCTGCCGCCCAGCCTTGGCATGTTCTGGCCCCCAACACTCCCCCCACTGCCTCCATCAGGTGGACACATGCCCCCGCATTCCTGCCTATCAGGCAGGCTACCCACCCCTAAAACACAACAGAAACCTCCAAAATTGGAAAAAAAAAACCAATTAAAAATCCCCTTTAAAATGCTGCCAGGCAGGTGTCCGTGGTGGTGGGTGGCACGCCCAGCAGCAGGCGCACCTGTCCCTGTGGTGGCAGCTTCTCCTGCAAGCTCTGGCTCTCCCAGTCCACCTCAGCCAGCCAGCTTATGTAGCCCCTCCAGGAAGGGGGAGATGGAAGCAGCACAGCTGGCTCAGTACCTGGGGGCCTGGTCCTGCAAGGACTGGTGGTCTGCCTGAGGTACTCTAAAGTAAAAAAGAGGTCTTTTACTTTTAAGTAAAAAACACCAAAACAAAACAAAAGATGTAGCTGCTACTACCTATATCTTCAAAGTCATGCGTACCTTGGTTATTACAGGCATTCAGTCAAAAAATAATTCAAATATCAATAATCAAATATCAGAAATAACTGGGAAATATTTTTCCAGTTGGGTTTATTGAACCACAATGGGAATCTGTATATGTGGAATGTTCTTCTCATTCAACTGATTTCATTGCTTTTAAAACAAACAAATTTAGTGCTGTGTCGAAAATTTCTCCCTCTTTTTTTCTGACTATTCTTATTCATTTTGATAGAAAATATCAGAGCAATTCTCATGGGATGGTTTTGGGGTTTCTGTGCTTACCTTACTTACGAGGTGGATGAGGAGTGTGCTTGAGTGTCCTTTCTGTCATTGTACAATAATCTCTGTGGCAGCCTGTAGCCTCCTTGGCTTCCCACACTTCAGTTAAAGCCATCATGAGGAAGACATCATGAGGCAATTCCTCCCATGGGGCTTTTCCAGTTCAGAAAGTGCAGGTGGCCTGGGAGCAATGGAAAGACATGTAAAAGAAAGAGAAAACACACACTGTGTTCTCGGGCACCTTGCAGTGATTATGTAAGCTCAAAAATACCTTCATGACTTCATGGACCAGCCCACGCCAGAGCTTCCTGTCAGCTGTCGCCACCCCCAGCTCACCCAAGGTCGAGTCCACCACCTCCAGAATATCATCCATCCATCTTGCCCTTGGTCAGCCCCTCTTCCTTTTGCCTTCCACTTTCCCTAGCATCAGCACCTTCTCAGGGATGTACGAAAGTCACTTACCTTTTCACGGATTCTGTTCATGGTGGGGGAGGTGTTCCGTCCATCCCCCCAGAATCCTTGATGGGGGGAGACGATCCAGGCCTCCCCCCCCCCGGAATCCTCGATGGCCAGCTGTGCTCCGCAGCAGCTCCGCGGAGCAGCCGGCCAGGCCCAGGCCAGGGCTGTCAGCAGCCGGATTTCCAGCCACGGAGGGCTCTGGGAAAAACAAACAAAATGCATATGCAAATGGCGGAGTTCCTTATTTTTCGCCGTCTTAGTCTACGTCAATATTTACGTAGACTAAGACAAAGAAAAGAAAGGGGAACGCAAATAGCATAGTGGGCACTATTTGCGTTCCCCTTTCTTTTCTTCATCTTAGTCTACGTAAATATTGATGTAGACTAAGACGGCGAAATATAAGGAACGCAAATGGCGGCGGCTGTAGCCGCCGTTTGCGTACGGATTTTTTTTTTAAAACCCAGACGTGATAGGCTACATAAGTCTTTATGTAGCCTATCCCGTCTATGGGGAAAAAAAGAAAGAAAAAGACCAGACTGCAAATGGCGGCGGCGGCAGCCAGTCGGAAGACCAGCCGCTGCCGCCGCCGTCCGGAACATCTGCCCCAGGTAACCCTTGTCCCGGGGGGGATCTGTGGGGGGGCGGGGGGGCAGGCTGTTCCGCGATGGATTTTGGGGGCAATTTGGCCTCACCAAGATCCGTCGTGGAATTCTCTGACATCCCCACATCTTCTGCTACTGCATAGAAATATATCAACAGTGTCAAACCTCCTGTGGTGTGAGGCTCTGTATTTACAACATACACATTGACGTTGAAGTTGATGAGTGAAATGGCCTTGGCTTTCATGTGTTCAAAAGATTGCAGTATCACCATAGTTTGAAATAGGGCTGGGATTTTTTCATTCAGTGCTGTACAAATTCTATGTTGGGAAAACATTTCCATCAAGGTCTGCATAAACCTTTCTCTATTGTCATCACCTGCTGCAATGATCCCGACCCACATCCACTGGAAATGCAGGAGTAGCTGGATAATCCCTTCATACTGATATGCTTCATTAGGGACCATCCGGTAGAAGGAAGGGAAAGGAAAGGAAAGGTTCCTCCTGTGCAAGCTCTGGGTCATTCCTGACCCCTAGAGGGACATCGCTTATGCTGACATTTTCATGGCAGACTATAGCGGGGTGGTTTCCCATTGCCTTCGCCAGTCATGACTACCTTTCCCCCAGCAAGCTGGGTACTCATTTTACTGACCTCGGAAGGATGGAAGGCTGAGTCAACCTGAGCCAGCTACCCAAGACCCAGCTTCCGCTGAGATCGAACTCAGGTTGTGGGAAGAGTTTCGGTTGCAATACTGCCACCTACCACTCGGCACCACACGAGGCTCTAGAAGGAAGGGAGATGGGTTTTAATATGCATCATTGGAGCAAACACACAATTGGCAATCTAAGCAAAAAGAAAAGGAAAGGAAAGGGAGCACAATTGAAGGGATAAGCAGGTACGCTGACTGGAGTATATCATATGGGGTGGACGAAAGTCACTTACCTTTTCTCGCAGCTTGTTTGCGGTGGGGGGGAGTGCTTCGCTGCTCCCCCTGCGAAGTTCAGGCCGGGGGGGGAGGCTTCCCGCCTCGCCCGGCCGAAATTCAGGCCGGGGAGGAGGCGCCTCGCCTCGCCTGGCCGCGAACGCGACAGTAAAATAAAAACAAAAAAACGCCCCCTGATAGGCTAGGTGACGATTCACGTAGCCTATCACGGCTGGATCTGCAAAGTCAGCCGTGATAGGCTACGTGAATCGTCACGTAGCCTATCACGGGTGACTTAAAAAAAAAAAAAAGCGCGTACGCGAATGGCGGCCCCCATAGGGAGCCGCCATTCGCGTTCCTTATTTAGTTGGTGTAGTCTACGTAAATGTTTACGTAGACTACGGCGAACATAAGGGCAACGCAAATAGCGTTGCCCTTATGTTCGCCGTAGTCTACGTAAACATTTACGTAGACTACAGCCACCAAATAAGGAATGGGAATGGCGGCTCCCTATGGGGGCCGCCATTATCCATACACACTTTTTTTTTTTTTTTTAAGTCACCCATGATAGGCTACGTGATGATTCACGTAGCCTATCATGGCTGACTTTGCAAATCTAGCCATGATAGGCTACGTGAATCGTCACGTAGCCTATCAGGGGACGTTGTTTTTTTTTTTTCCTTTTATTGCAATGGCGGTGGCAGCAGCCGGTCGAAAGACCGGCTGCCGCTCCCGCCCCCCTCGAACACCCGACGAACCGCCAGCCGGACCCGCCGCCGGGAGGGACATTCAGGGAAGGGAAGTCCCGTCCCGGGGGGGGGGCGGGGGGCGGGGGGGCGGAGGATTTCTCCCCGAAACTTGTTCTGGGGGCCGAACACGTTGGCGTTCGGCCCCCCGAAGTTTCGGGGAGAAATTCTCCGCCATCCCTAATATCATATACTAGAAAAATGCAGCTAATAAAAATGCCCTACCAGAAGGTTCTGCTATAGTTTGATATAGGATATAGGATATGGGATATAGTTTGAATGTTAATTTAAACTTAGCACACTGGAAAAATGAACATGAGGGGTTGGAAAATACCCTATCAGTGAGTTTTAAAGATGGCTCAACTGGGCACAGAAGTAGAGTAAAGATATGAGTAAAAGAACAAGAAGCCACAATGACTAGTAGACAGGACAGCTTTCCAAACCAACAGATTGAAGAAACAACAAATGCCTCCTGGGGAGGGGCGGTATCTTCCAGTAATATTAATGGGCATTTTGCAACCACTGGACACTTGGCTAACTGAAGAAACATACCAGGAACACAATAGCAGAAATTGACCAATACACATGAAAAGCAAGTGATGTAGACAGAAGGTCTAGACTTAAGCTATTTGGAGCAGTGGTTAGTGGAACAGTGGAAATGTATCACTATTTTCTTCAGCTCTGATATTTTCTGGAAGAACAGAAAAGGCCTATTCCTTTATATCAAGAATCTCTGTCATATTCACTCTTCTTTTTTTAAAAAGGACAATAAGGGAATGTTTGGTTGGGTCTAGATTTATTCATGCATAAGGAAGACCAATCAAAATCAATTGACTTTTAAGTCATGAACTCCACTGTTTATATTGATTTTAATGAATATCTTATTGATTTCAGTCACTTCTAAACAGGACAAAGTCTTGATCAAATCCATATTGTTGGATCAAGATTAAGTTAGTTGCATTTAGTTCCCACTGACTTTCATTTAGTCATGAAAACTTTCATATTGGTTTCAATGGGATTAACTTGGTGTGGATTTAGTTGATACTAAACTTGATGTATTCTATCAGAGCTGAAAACCATCATAGACAAAATAATCATTGTACCTGTGCAATTTTGTAGATGTGAAGATGTCTAAAATTGTAGTAAGATTGTCAGGGTGGAAACTGAGCCCATAGAGCCCCAGAGCAGTTCTGATTCTGAGGAAGAGCAACAACCCGTGGGAGAGGAGCTCGTTCATCACTCACAGGCACAGCAGGAGGGAGAGATTCCTCCTGCCTGCATTCCTGAGAGAGATAGTGACCCTGGCAGTGAGAGAGTGGGGGAAGGGGTCTTGCTGGATGCCTGGCACAGATGCAGGGAGCGGCGCCAGATGGAGAGCGCCGAGAGGAAGCGCTCTGCTCGCTTGGCGCTAAAACAACGGTCACGTCCTGAGGACCCAAGGGTAAGAGGGAGGACCTCTCCATAGCCCATAAATTCAGAGTCTTCCCACCCTTCTCCTTCAAATGGGGACCAAGCTGTCAGGAGCGCCCTAGCTGCCTCTTACAGTACCCTCCAATAGCCAACTCAAGACACAGATGAAAAGGATTCTTTCCAAGGCTTTATTCCATTTACAACTTAATGACTCTTTCAGATGCTAATCACCAGCGACTAAGCAAGGAACTGCACTGGGATAGTTAGCAGAGTAGCCTAAGCTCCAGGTAAGGCAGTTGGTCCTTGTTTCTGACCCTCCCTTGCAGGAGTCACTCAGAGGAAGGCCTCAGATGTTGATTGTAGCATCCAGGTAGGCTCATGTCAGAAGAGGTGTTCTATGCTAGGGATGTACGAAACTCACCTTTTCGTGGATTGATTCGTGGTGGGGGTGAGGCGCTCCATCCCTCCTCCCAGAATTCTCAATGGGGGGGGAGGCGATCCGGTCCTCCCCCCGGAATCCTGCCTGTCCGGCTCCGCTCCGCAGCCGGCCAGGCCCGTCCGCAACTGGATTTCCGGCCATGGAAGGGCTGATGCGGACGCAAATGGCAGCTGCCATAGCAGCCGCCATTTGCATCACTGCATTAGCCGTGATAGGCTACGTAAGTATTTATGTAGGTTATTATGGCGAAAAAGAGGGGAACGCAAATAGCGTAGTGGGCGCTATTTGTGTTCCTTTATTTTTTGCCATTCTAGCCTATGTAAATATTTACGTAGGCTAGAACGGCAAAAAATAGGGAATGCAAATGGCGGCCACCGTAGCCGCCACCATTTGCGCATGCCATTTTTTTTTAATTGGCTTGCCGTGATAGGCTACATAAATACTTACATAGCCTATCATGGCAAAGACCAGGACGACAATGGCGGCTGAGGCAGCCAGTCGAAAGACCAGCTGCTGCCGCTGCCGCCGGAGCCACCGCCGGAGCCACCGCTGTCTGGAACATCTGCTCCAGGTAAGCCTTGTCCCGGAGGGAATCCACGGGGTGGGGCAGGCCGTTCCACCACGGATTTTGGGGGGCTGAATGCCAGTACATTCAGCCTCACTGAAATCCGTGGCGGAATTCTCCGCCATCCCTAGTTCTATCAGGTACTGCAGTCCCAAGCTGTTTGAAGTTTTACAGGCTAAAACCAGCAACTGGAATCAGGCTAGGAAACATACAGGAAGCCAATGCAAGTGGGCTAGAATTGGTGTTATATGCTCAGGCCTTTTGGTTCCTGTTATTAATCTGGTTGCTGAATTTTGTACAGCAGCAGCATTTGAACAGTCTTTAGGGCCAGCCCCACATAGACCACATTGCAGAAATCTCACTTGGAAGTTACTAGAGCATAAACTACTGAAGCCAGGTTATTCCTTCCTGATAGGGGTGTAGCTGGGCTACCAGCCAAAGCTGGTAGAAGGCACTCTGTGCCACTGAAGCCACTTGAGCTTCAAGTGACAAAGATGGCTCCAGGATGGCTCCAAGCTATGAACCCGCTCTTACAGGGGGAGTGCAACTGCAACCATAATTGGAGGAATACTATCATGCAGTCTGAAGAACCACCCTCTAACAGCATCTCAGTTTTGTCTGGATCAAGCTTCAGTTTATTAGCCCTCATCCAGTCCACTATTGCAGCCAAGCACTGATTTAGCATATCCACAGCCTCACCGTATAAAGATGAATAGGAGAAATAGAGCTGTGTGTTAACAGCATACCGATGGCAACACACTCTAATACTCAGGTTGACCCCACTCAATGGTTTCATGTAGATGTTAAATATTATGGGAGATAAAACCAATCCCTGAGGAACCACACACTGGAGAATCCATGGGGCCAGGCAATATTCCCAAAGCACCACCTTCTGGAGTCAGTTATCCAAGTAGCAGTGGCACCACTGCAATGCAGTCAGGGATGTACAAATCCTACTCACCCATCTGTTCTGAGGCATTGGCAGTGAAGGGGAGGCACTCTGTCCTTCCCCCCAGAATCCTCCCCAGACTAGCTCCACTCCGTGGCAGCTCCATGGAGCTGCTGGCTGGGGCCAGCCACGGCCGGAGTTATGGCAAAGAGCAGGGATGTAAATGGGAGCCACTACGCCATTTGTGTGGCTGCCTTTACCATGATAGGCTACGTAAATATTTACGTAGCCTATCACAGCAAAGAGCAAGGGCGCAAATGGTGTAGTGGCTGCCATTTGCATTCCTGGTCTTTGCCATGATAGGTTACATAAATACTTATGTAGCCTATCATGGCTGACTGCAAGGATGCTACGACGGCTGCCATTTGCGACTGCAGCAGCCTGGCAGCAGCCGGCCAGGAGACCAGCCACCGCCGCCGCTGTCGGAGCCACCACCTCTGCCGCCACCTCCACTGCCAGGTAAGCTCCATCTCGGGGGGATTCCACAGTGTGGGTGGGAGGCCGTTCTGCCACAGATTCCGGGGGGCTGGATTCTAAAGAATCCAGCCTCATTGGAGTCCATGGCAGAATTCATTGACATCCCTAAATGCAGTACCCCACACTCCCAGCTCAGGCAGTCTCCCCAGAAGGACACTAGGGCTGATGGTATCAAAAGCTGCTGAGAGATCAAGAAGAATCAACAGAGACACACTCTGTCTCTCTCCCAATATAGGTCATCACACAGGGCAACCAAAGCTGTTTCCTTGCCAAATAATTTTAGGTGAGAACGATCTAGAATTCTGTACCTTTGTCATCAGATCATGAACAATTTAGAAGTCATCCAAGCATGGGCCTCGTCAAGGTTCCCCTGTTGCCTACTGAATACTCCAATTAGGGATGTCAGAGAATTTCGCCACGAATCTCGAGGAGGCCGAATGCCAGCGCATGCGGCCCCCCAAAATCGGTGGCGAAACGGTCTGCCCCCCCCCCAGAACGGGACTTACCGTCAGCGAATCTTCCTGGCAGCGGCGCTGCGGCAGCGGCGCTGCGGCAGCGGCAGCTGCGGCGGCGCCTTGGTGGCGGCGGCTGTGGCGGCCGGTCTTCCGACCGGCTGCCGCTGCTGCCAATTCCAAGTTTTAAAAAAAGAACAAACACAAAAAACGTGATAGGCTACGTAAAGATTTATGTAGCCTATCATGGCTAAATTTTAAAAACACCATGATAGACTATGTAAATGTTTACATAGCCTATCATGGCTGAGTAAAAAACAACAACAACAATGCACATACGCAAATGGTGGCACCCATGGACGCCGCCATTTGCGTTCCTTATTTTGGCACGTCTTAGTCTACGTAAACATTTATGTAGACTACGGCGAAAATAAGGGGAACGCAAATAGTGTAGCATCTATGCTATTTGCATTCCCCTTATTTTCGCCGTCTTAGTCTACGTAAATGTTATGTAGACTAAGACATGTCAAAATAAGGAACACAAATGGCAGAGCCCATGGGCGCCGCCATTTGCATACGTGCGTTGTTTTTTCTTTTAAATCAGCCATGATAGGCTACGTAAACATTTACGTAGCCTATTACGGCTGACTGCAGGGACGCAAACGGCGGCAGTTACAGCCACCGCCATTTGCGGACCCGGCTGGCCAGGATTCAGGGGGGGGGAGGGACGGAGGGCCTCCCCCCGGGCCAGAATTTCGGGGGGAGGGACGGAGCACCTCCCCCCCTGCGAATCAATTTCGTTAAAAGGTAAGTGACTTTCGTACATCCCTAACTCCAATAGCCAAAATCAACACTCAGACAAAAGGACTGCTTTCCAAGGCTTTAATTCCATTTATCTTAATGAGGCAAACAGATGCTAGTTGCTTGAGACTCAGAGAAACTACAAAGGAACAGCCATCTAGGGGTTTCTAAGGGTTAGGACATCAGTTGATCTCCGTTCGGGAAAAAACGTGGCAATTCTCTGAACTTAAGGGGTGGGAGGGGAAGTTCTCCCCCTCTCCCGTAATGCTTCTGGACACAACTGTTGATGTCAAGCCAATCAGGCTGAGCACCAAAGCCTGGCCCCTGTGATCTCTCACTTGTGCCTGTATTTGCGCCTCATGTCTAAAAGTTTAGATTGTCCCTCCCTTTCCACACCTGGTTCACTGTCACTCCCAGGGATGTGAGAAGGGGGGGCTCCCCTTCCAGCTGTGCCTCTGGAGTCTGAGAGAGTTTCTCCCTCACAAGTTGTCCCCCCTTCTCAGAATCAGAGTTCCTTTGGGACTCTATGGGCTCAGATACAAGCCTGATAGGCCCCTATACTCCTGACATGATGATAGTCCTAAGTGGGGTGAACAGGAATGTACAAATTGGCTCTTGCCTTCAGGGGTGGCTATATTCTGAACCCAGATATTGGGCACAGCATATCATCCCTTTATAGGGATGACAGTGTGCATTTCTCATATTCTGGATTTGTTTCTGAAGGTTCAGCAGCGAACCCTGCATGAGTTAATGTTCAGCAGGTGTAATTAGGTAAGTGAAGCTTAGAGTGGCTACCTCTTGTGTTGGGTAGTGTAGGCACCAAAAGAGCATAGGTTCTTTACCCTGGTGAGCACACTGAGGCACTTGAGGATGATGGGTGGCTTGGCCAGACTACATCACATTAAGGTCTGGCTCAAGGGAATCTGTGAAGGGGCCATCCCAGAACTCTGACAAGCTTTGACCTGGTGAAAGCAGTCAAGCAGGGCTGGTCTGGGGTGGAGCAGTCAAGATGGAAAAGAGATTGAAGGCAGTGATCCAGTCCACATTGGATCCCAAGCCTTGACCCAGGATGGATTTGCCAACTATGTAGGTGGTTGCTTGTTCTTTCCAGTAGCCTGTAGCAATAGTTCTATGTGGTCTGCACTTAGAACTAGTTGTTTGTTCATTGCAAATCTTTTTCATTAATATTGTGACCCTTTTACCCAAGGTGACCCACCTTCTTACTTCTTTTATGGGGAAGCAAAGAGTATGACTAATTCCTCCTTATTAACTGATCCCTGTTATTCAACCCAGGTTTCAGGATTATCACATAACATTTAGGACCAAAAATACAACACAGCACCCCAGCACTGGAGGATAAGATAGAGAAGATCTCCACAGCCACCATGTATTTTCCTCTGGTGCTCAGGTAAGAGGGAACAAAGGACAGCCATACACTGCAAAATACCAGCATGCTGAAAGTGATGAATTTGGCTTCATTGAAACTGTCAGGTAATTTTCTGGCTAGAAAAGCCACAGTGAAACTGATGATGGCAAGAAATCCCAGATACCCCAACACACAATAAAACATTGTGTCTGAACCTTCATTGCATTCCACTATGATTTCTTCAGCCAGAGAGTGCATATCAAAGTCTAGGAATGGAGGGGCACTACAGAGCCATACAGCACAAATGCTGCCTTGAATAAGGGAGCAACCCAAAATAATAGAATTTGTCAATCGTTTTCCCACCCATTTTCTCATCCTGGACCCTGGCTTGGTAGCCATGAAAGCCAGAACCACAGTGATGGTTTTTGCCAATACACAAGAAACAGCCTCTGAGAAGATGATACCAAAAGCTGTTTGACGTAAATAGCAGGTCACTGACTGAGGCTGGCCAATGAACAGCAAGGCACAGAGGAAGCAGAGCAATAGGGAGATGAGCAGACAGTAAGTGAGGTCCCGATTATTGGCTTTGACAATGGGAGTGTTCCAGTTCTTGATGAAAACCCCTAGCACCAAAAGTGTGATCAGGGAAAAAGACAAAGACAAGAAAACTATAGTGATTCCCAATGGTTCTGTGTAGGTGAGGAAGTTTAGGAACTTGGGAAGGCATTGTTCATGGTTTTTGTTGGGAAACATATCTTCTGAACACTTGAAGCAATCATCCATGTCTGAAAAAAATAAAACAAATATAATTCAAGCCACTTTTTTTTTTCTTTTGACATATCCTGCAATCAATGAAGAAAATGAATGCTTTACTTTTATTCTGCTCACAAACCATCTTTCTTTGAAATATTGCTCCACTCAGTGGAAGCTGGTGGATTTGATGTCAGTGAAGTGGCGAATCTGCTCCAGGTTTCAGTCAGAACCAGTCAGAACTTTAGAGGTGCTATCCAAGGTGGTTTGCACCTTGGATATATCCTTTAGAGTTCTGGCTGTTTCTGATTGAAACCAGAAGCAGATTCACTGCCCCACTGACATTGGAGCCACCAGCCTACACTGGCTCCACTCTAAACAATACTGAGTCAATGATAGTAGAAAGGGAATTATCATGTACAGCGTGTTCCATTTGGGGAGGCAGTATTCAACCAAATGGTAGTTCTCCCAGAAGTGTCACTGATCTCAAGTAAATAAGTACATCTCCAGAATAGCTTCACACAAGGCAAGAACAGTGACTCATCCTCCTCCACATCACCCCATGATAGATCTCTGGCATCTGCCTTATAGTTGCTATTCCCAAGTGTTTCAAGCCAAGGTCAGGAAAATACAATGGACTGACTGGCATTAAGCAGTTTGAGGTATGGCAGGCTGAAGTTAGACAGGAATGGGTAGTATGAAGATTATTATTTTTATTTATTTACAACAGTTGTATACCACTCCCCACCTAAAACAGATTACAGAGTGATGAACATAGAAGGTACAATAGTAAAAAGATAAAAGATTAAAAGACCATATTAAAATTATTAAAAACAGAATGCCAATAAAAACCATGGCTAGCCATTTAAGGAATGCTTCCTGGAACAGAACTGTCTTCAGGAATGCCAGAAGCAATACATTGTTGGTGCCTGCCTGACCTCCAGGGGCAGAGAGTTCTAAAGAAAAGGGGCCACCACACCGAATGGTCTTCTCCAAGTGGACTTCAATGAGACCATAGGTCCATGTGGAACCACTGGAAGATTAGTAGTCTGGTGGCATTTAGGGAGGACTCAGTGGCCTCAATCACCAAGATATTCCAAACTGAGGGAAGACAGATAACAATCTGGGAAGGTTTAAGCACTCGATTGGGCTTCTGATGTCAGGTGACTCCCTAGGCCAGGATGAATCTTTGCCTGATTTTCAGGGCTAAGTAGTGTGGTGCAGCTTATTGCCTTCTCAGTCCTTCTTTCTGGCTGAACATCTTTCATTATATCTACCTGGTTCTTGTAGTTGCAAGAGGGCATGCCTAGAAATGGATGAGAAATTTGTTCAGTTTCCATTTCAATCTTGATTTACCTAATTTTGCACGTTTGCACATTTGAACCACTATGTGAACTGAAATTCAATCATCTTTTGAAATCTGAACTTCTCCAAATTTTGCAATGGAGTTCTCCATTTTTTTTTAAAGTGTGAAAATGCATTACATTAGGAAAATTGCTTAAGTTCTCCCCTGGGGGTGGGGGACTTACATTAAAAGCCCATATTCATGAGGAAAATGCACACAAAAATGTGCACAATATTTTAAATTACACAAAGTGGGCTGAGAAACACATTAAAATATTGTTTGAAGGGGTGAGGATGAGACCAAGAGATCTGGGATGTGGGTATTAGCATACCAATGTGAATAAAGAATGGAGGAAGGAAGGCTTGATACATCTTGATTGACCAAGATGGGCTATTGATCCACCATGCTCAGAGTGACTCTCTGGGATTTGATAGATGCCACATTTCACCATAGCCAATATTCAGTATGGATTTGGGAATTTTGAAAAACTAGAATGACTAGGGATGTCGCGGGCACCTGATTTGGTCCACAAATTTGCTGGACTGCTGGCAGCTGTGCTCTCCTAGAAGGGATGTACGAAAGTCACTTACCTTTTCACGGATTCTGTTCATGGTGGTGGGGGGGGAGGTGTTCTGTCCCTCCCCCCAGAATCCTCGATGGGGGGGAGGCAATCCGGTCCTCCCCCCCAGAATCCTCGATGGCCGACTGTACTCTGCAGCGGCTCCGTGGAGCAGCCAGCTAGGCCCAGGCCAGGGCTGTCCGCAGACAGATTTCTGGCTGCAGAGGGCTCTGGGTAAAAAAAACAAAAAAACAAAAAAAAACACGTATGCAAATGGCAGCTATGGCCGCTGTCATTTGCGTTCCTTATTTTTTGCCGTCTTAGTCTATGTAAATATTTATGTAGACTAAGACGAAGAAAAGAAAGGGGAACGCAAATAGCGTACTGGGCGCTATTTGCTTTCCCCTTTTCTTCATCTTAGTCTACGTAAATATTGACATAGACTAAGATGGCAAAAAATAAGGAATACAAATGGCAGCGGCCGTAGCCGCCATTTGAGTACGCGTTTGTTTGTTTTTAACCCAGACGTGATAGGCTACATAAGTCTTTATGTAGCCTATCATGTCTATGGGGAAAAAAAGAAAGAAAAAAACACAGACTGCAAATGGCGGCAGCTGCGGCAGCGGCGGCAGCTGGTCGGAAGACCAGCCGCCGCCGCCGCCACCACCGCTGAAGCCGCTACTGGAGCTGCCACTGTCCAAAACATCCGCCCCAGGTAAGTCTCATCCCGGGGGGGATCCGCAGGGAGTGGGGGGTGGCAGGCCGTTCCGCGATGGATTTCGGGGGGCCAAATGCACTGGCATTCGGCTTCACTGAGATCCGTCGCAGAATTCTCTGACATCCCTATCTCCAAGCTGCGCCTTCTGAACCTCCCCAGCTCACAGGGCCCCAGTCCTCCCACCACCTGTACTTGGTGACCAGCTCAAGGCTTACCTGGACCTGTTCACCTTCATGCCAATCACCATGTTTTTTAAAAAACATGGCGATCGGCGGTATGTGCCCTTAGACTTATATGCAAAATAGAGCCATGAATCTTGTGTATGAGTCTGTGTGTCCATAGATCGTTCCAGTCTCCCCTTCCCATTCCAGACCAGCTACATGGGGGCAGCAGGTTGTCAAGCTCCTGCCTGCATGTAGCTGGCCCTGATGCGGGGGGGGGGGAGACTGGAATCATACACTCTCCTCCTCTCGTCCAAGCTACGTGAAAGCAGCGGCTTGACAGGAGGAGGCAGGGGAAAGAAAAGTGCCTCTTGCCTTTCTCCTCCTGTCAAGGTGCTGCTTTCATGTAGCTGTGGACACATAGGCTTATATGCAATATTCATGGCTCTATTTTGCATATAAGTCTATGGGAACATACTGGTGATAGCCATGTTTTTAAAAAACATGGCAATCGGCGCAGAGGCAAACGGGTCCGGGAAAGCCTTGAGCTGGTAACCGAGTGCGGGAGGGCTTGACTTGGAGCCCAGGGGCTGGCGAGCAGGGGCAGGGGCTGGGTGGGTGTTCAGAGAACATGAAAGGGGGCACACCCGCACATCCCTAAGAGTGACTGCCCACTTGTTCTAATAAAGGAGGGGTGAACTGGTCCACCTTCACCACCATGCCTCCATCACCACTAATGACTTCACCGTCAACTTTAAACACCCAGCCAGATGCTGTAGATCACAATACTCAAGACACCTTCCAATAGTAGTGAGAGACTGTCACATTCTTCAGGGAGAGTATGTCAAAGTATCCACTCTCTATGTCTTCTATGTGGTGAAATGGTTGTTTTTATTCAACTGTTGTTTTTATTCAAGTCCCTCAGATTATATTTATTGCTGGGCTTAGCTGTGCTAGTGGTAGAATGTTATGGCAGTTGGGCATTGCTGATTTGGGATTGGTTAGTGGGGTTCCAGGGGCAGTTATGGCAGTTGGAAGCTGGAGATTGCGGGAGAGAAAGGAGTTTGATGTGATTGTGTATCCTGGCTTATTATTTTACTTGGCTGTGAAAGAACATGGATGGCTGTTACTTCTACTAAACAAGAAACTGAACTCATAAAGCTTTTAGGTGATTGCAGAATCATTGTTGGTAATTTGGCAACCTGTATTTCAGTTTTAAATCCTTGAAATATAGTAGTGATTCTTGTAAATATAATAAATGTGAGAGTGTGAAAAATTCCCTGTGTCAATCCAAGCTTGACACGGGGAATGTTTTACTGCTGGTTTAAGATATATAGGTGATTTTTTTTTTTGTTGATTAGCATTCTTTCTTTAGCCATGGTTGTTACTATGGTCAAGGGGAGGACTCTTTTTCTTTTCTTTCAAAATATTCAGAGAATGGAAAGCAGTTTCACACATGAGTTTAAATAAGCACACTCCAGTGTGACTTATTTTGCCTGAGGTTGGTCAGAGTGCCTCCATCCAATTACTTGGGAGATGAAAAAATAGGGATGGCGGAGAATTTCTCCCCGAAACTTCGGGGGGCCGAGCGCCAACGCGTTCGGCCCCCCGAACAAGTTTTGGTGAGAAATCCTCCACACACCCCCGCACCCCGCACCCCCCCGGGACGGAACTTACCTTCCCTGAATGTCCCTCCCGGCGGCGGGTCTGGCTGGCGGTTCGTCCGGTGTTCGAGCGGGGCGGGAGCGGCAGCCGGTCTTTCGACCGGCTGCCGCCCCGCCATTGCAATCAAAGAAAAAAAAAAAACACGTCCCCTGATAGGCTACGTGACGATTCACGTAGCCTATCACGGCTAGATTTGCCAAGTCAGCTGTGATAGCCTACGTGAATCGTCACGTAGCCTATCCCGGGTGACTTAAAAAAAAAAAGTGTGTACGGATAATGGCGGCCCCCATAGGGAGCCGCCATTCCCGTTCCTTATTTGGTGGCTGTAGTCTACATAAATGTTTACGTAGACTACGGCGAAAATAAGGGCAATGCTATTTGCGTTGCCCTTATTTTCACCGTAGTCTACGTAAACATTTACGTAGACGACAGCCACTAAATAAGGAACGCGAATGGCGGCTCCCTATGGGGGCCGCCATTCACGTACGCGCTTTTTTTTTTTAAAGTCACCCGTGATAGGCTACGTGACGATTCACGTAGCCTATCACGGCTGACTTTGCAGATCTAGCCGTGATAGGCTACGTGAATCGTCACGTAGCCTATCAGGGGGCTTTTTTTTTTTTTTTTTTTACTTCCGCGTTCGCGGCCGGGCGAGGCGGGAAGCCTCCCCCCCCGGCCTGAATTTCGGCCGGGCGAGGCGGGAAGCCTCCCCCCCCGGCCTGAACTTCGCGGGAGGACCAGCGAAGCGCTCCCCCCCACCGCGAACGGCCTTCGACGACAGGTAAGCGACTTTCGTCCACCCCTATGAAAAAAGCAGAACAATAGGTAACCAGACCCAGTGAATATAATCTATCCAAATTAGTAGCTACTACACTTTGGTTCTCTGTTCACAATGAGTAACGTCAACCCACATAAATAACATCATTCACGCCCTTTTATTCTATATTCATTAATCCAAATAAAGGTCATACTTTGGGTTAATTTACTCAGGCACTAAAGTGGAACAAAATACATATTTCACTCATAAGTATGCATTTATTATATGGGTCATGGTACTAGTTGATGGGGACACCTATATTTAATCTTTCACCACATAGATTGTGAGCAGAATGTCATGGTTAGATCAGGGGGGACACTGCACATTAAATAATTTCATAACAGTGAACATCATAACAGGTATATCTCCTACCTTTCTGGTCTGAAATCTTTCTATCTGAACATGGAACACAATCGTAGCAACAAAATGGCTTCCCCTCCTTCTTTTTTCTTCTGTAACCTGGATGGCAATTGTCATTACACACAGCTAGGGGGAACATCTATCCATCAAAAACAAAAGTAAAATGTATGTCTCTTCTACAATGTAATCATAATAACCATGCTGATGACATGGTATCAGTGATAATAAATAGATACAATCAACATGCAGAGAGGGGAATAATGATCATATTCATTGTTCCTGCCCCAAACTCTCATGCATTGTTCAGGTCTGCCTTATTTACTTACTTACTTACTTACTTACTTACTTACTTACTTACTTACTTGAATTTCTTAATTGCCTATCTGGCCGGTCACCTGGCCACTCTGTGCGATGTACAGCAATACAATTTTAAAACAATAAAATTCTACTTTAAGGCATCATATTTCTAAAAATACCCTAACCCACCCCAAATGCCTGCCTGAACAACCACATTTTTAATGCATGGCGGAAACTCATTAAAGAGGGAGCATGGTGGAGTTCCCTAGGGAGGGAGTTCCACAGAGTGGGGGCCACCACAGAGAAGGCCCTCTCCCTTGTCCTCACTAGCCTAGCTGTCCTGGCTGATGGGACAGAGAGAAGGCCATCTGAGGCTGATCTTGTTAAGTGGCCTGTCTGGTGTTGCTGGTGGTGCTCCTTAAGATAGACTGGGCTGGAACCATATAGGGTTTTAAAGGTCAAAAACAACTCCTTGAATTTGCCAAGTGTGCCTTCAACTGCATCACCACCACCCGCTCAATCACCTTGCCCCAAAATGGCAGATTCGACATTGGGCGAAAGTTGTTAAAAACTTGGGAATCCAAGGAGGGCTTTTAAAGTGGTCTTATCACTGCCTCCTTGAGAGCTGATGGCATCACTCCCTCCTCAAGGGAGTCATTCGCCACCACCCTGATCCCCTCACCCAGCCTCTCTCTGCAGTTCATAATGAGCCAAGATGGGCAAGGATCAAGTAAGCAGGTGGTCGGCCTTACAGATGAAAGCACCTTCAGCTTATACTTTACACTATACCAGACCACAGAAAGAGAGCCTGTGTAAATGTAGGCTCTCTCTGAACAGATCAATACATGGATAATGGTGGTAGGGACAGTGGATGTAATCCTAATTCTGTTCAATGTGCTAGTTCATCCCCTATTCAAAATTTATGAATAGGGATAAGGTTGGTTCTTTGGGGAGAGGCCATGTAAAGGAATCGCTATGTGCATGGAAGGGATGAGTAGGAACCTAGTTCATTTTGAAAAATTTAACACATGGGTAAATGGACATTGCTCCTGGAAAAGTGATCAGGGCTTCAAATCGGGTTGTAAAGGAGTAATTTCAAAGAGAAGAAAATGATTTCCAAAATAATACATCCATGTTATAATTTGATCTTTTAATCACCTTGCACAGCGGGAGGGATTATCAAAGTTCAGTACTGGAACACTTCCCATTGAATTTTCTCTCTCTCTCTAATGCCTATATTTGGTTCCCACCTGATTAAATATGCTGTGCCATGTGATGGCCTCCTTTTTAATGGTGAGCTCTTGGTCCAGTAAAGCCTGTGGATCCATCCTTCCTACTTTCATTCTTAAGAATGATTTGTTTGGGAAAGTAACCCAGTTGATGATATCAAATCCAGCTGCTAATTCACCATTCTCATCAAAAGACACCAAGTCCCCAGCACTGTTGTTAAATGAGATCCTCCTCAGAAATGAGTGAAGCTAGAATAAAAAAAGGTAAAAGCACATTTTAAAAATGTTGTAAAGAGGTAGCAGTAGATTCACACACACACACACACATGCTCGCTCGCTCGCTCACTCACTTGAATGTTTGTAAACACCAGGCCCTAGAAAAACTTTCCCCAACTACAGATGGATAAGAAATTCTCACTTCCCAGATCTACACACAACCCAGAACACATTCATACAGCAATATTAATAACTTCAGAATTTTGTGATGCAGTTCACAAAAATGCATTTATTAGAGTTTTTTTTTAATTTATTGTATGGCACATTTACATCGTATTACAATAAAAACATAGAGCATAATAAATATGAAATGTAAAATATAAAATATAGACAGGCATATTACAAACGTATGTCTAGGTTACAGATATAGTTTTTTACTTCAGTTGTCACAGCCAGGAAAACACACACAGACACACACAAATGCATATATTGCATATAGAAAAGTATACACAAAAACATGTCCTGGATTTTAGGGAAAAACTGACTTTGTTTTATTGGACATGCTGGGAAAACTATTGAAAAATGCTAACCCACCTCTCTTAAAACAATATAAGATGTGTTATTATGAAATGGAAATGATAAGTATTAATTATGAATAATTAAGTATTTGAAAATGTAAATAAGAAGTATTGTATTAAATTGTATTAAAAGGAACATACAGGTTCAGAAGCAGGTTCATAATGAATTCTGGGGTAACTGGCATAGAACTAATTGTCAGGATGACCTGGACAGTATCCAAAGAGAAAATGCTGATTTAAAGCCCTATCTTGGACCAAAACATTATTTGACTAATGAACAGGTGTGAGACTGAATTATTCCAGTCAAGAGTGTACTGAAAGTTTTCGCTTATCAAGTAATGGGCAAAAAATATTGTGTACGGTATGCACATCAAAAAGCTTGATATATAGATGTCTAGAAAAATGTACAGACTCAAGTTTAATTGGCAAATTTTGAGTAAGGAGTTATCTTCTCAAAGGTATAATTCAAAATTGATCTTATCTATCCTGAAAGGTGTACATGTAAACCTTTTAGGCATGTTCTAAATTTTGAAGATAAAATAACAATGAGATAGATTGTAAGCCCTAATTTATGGGGCAGTAGATAATATTAATTATGAAGTAATTTTTACACAAAAAATGTATAAATACATGCTTATTTTAGAATGCAGGAGATTATTATTAGAAGCTCACCAGTCCTGTGTACCTGTCAGCTGAACAACAGTCAATTCAGTATTGAATGGGGAACTTGGTACTTACAATGAGGCCTCTCCTTTTTAAAGTATTTAGAAGTCTAAGCACAAGGAATGGTTTAGAAATTATATTTCTTTTTAAGGTTTTAAAGATATTTAGCAAAGCTCTGTTTAACAACAGAAATATTGTTATGTCATTATATGCAAGTTATATACTTATGTGATGGTATAAGTATATCTCTAATAAAAAAAATGGATCAAAAAAGATTTTCCTGTGCTAGTTCTTGTTAATACAAAACCTGGATTGCAACCCACAAAACAATTCTAGGTGTACACTTCCTTTAGAAGTATTTAATCTGCTATAAGTGGTAGACAGGCAGCTAAATGCCACAAAATACTGAACTATAGACAGATAGATTATACAAAGTCCAGACTATAACTTAAATTGCTTGCAAAAATGTGCATATTTGGAGAAGTACATACAAACGTGCATATATTTTGAGAAGTGTCTAAAATATGCATACATTTTGAGAAATGCACATAAAATATGTACACATTTTCATGTGGACTTCTTAAATAATATATATTGCAAACTCATGCCAAAACAGGAAGGAACTAACACTGAGATAAGACACTGAAGAACCTTGGGTTTGACAGATTCATCCAACCCTATCCCTAACCTGGTCCCACCATATGTTTTATTTCGCCTACAGCTTCCATCATTCCTTGACCATTGGCCATGCTATCCAGGGCTGGTGGAAATTGTAGGTCAAAACATCCAGACCACTTAGGATTATGTGGTTATACCTAAACTAAAGAACTAGGCTACTTAAGTCATAAGGGAATGAGGCTCATCAACAAATTAATATGCTAAGAAGGATATGTAGATTATGTCTGTGTTTAAAAGCTAATTGATAGCCACCACTTAACTTGCAAAATAAGGGCATAATCCTACAGAGGTAAATGAACTCCTCTCTGACTTCCCCTGAAGTCGGAGGCGACCACCTATCCAATACAACATGGAAGCAGCACAGAGGGGAGGATTCCCTCCATGCTGCAGCCACCCTGCACTTTGCCTAAGACATGTGTTTTCTCACATCTAAGTGCAGCTTTGGAGGTGTGCGGAGACCACATAGGAAGCTATCTAAAACAGCTTTTGTGGTCTCCTCCCATCCCCGCCCCCAGGAATGCTCCATTTTCACCCCTCCATGCTCCATGTTAGGGCACGGAGGCAGTAACAGTGCGGTTCTCTTTTCTCCAGCTACAAGGGGGCAGGGAGCATGGTTTCCCAGCTACGAGCTCATAGTGCTGTCTATGAGCTCATAGCTGGGAAACTGAAAAATCCGATCTTCCCCACGCACTGTCTAGGGAACAAAGGATTGCTCTCTAAATGTGCTGAACGGTTGCCTCTCCAAATCTTAGACAATAGTTGCAATACTCTGTTATTATTAATGGGAGAGATGTGTTTAAAAAAGAGGATGGAAGGTGGAGTGAAACAGGAAGCACCCATTGTAATTGTAGAGGGAGATATGGCAGATGCTTCTAAACTGCCTCCCATTTTAGAGAGACTGAATGGCCTTGGTGACAGTCCTCTTTGGTTTAAGGTACTGCTGTTGAATGCCACATCAGTGAATGGGAGCACAATAGCCACTTGAGACTGAATCTGGATGCGTGTGCTGACCTAGCTTGTACCAGACAGACCTGGCGCTTTTCTACATGAGGCTGTTAATCTGCAGTATCTACTTTTGGTTTCGTCACAAAATTGCTGAAAGCTCTATACAAAAAGCTTTTTCTTTCTTTACACAAAGAGCTTTTCTGCTACATAACCTCTAGGTGGCACTGTGCTATAGCAGAATAATTACAAATTACACAAATAGGAAAAAAAACTCTTTTGCTTTCACAAATAATACACCAGTTCCCCTGCTACAAAAAGTGCTCTTTAAGAACAGAACTGAAAACCCTCCCACAAGAGTGCTCTTTAAGAACAGAACTGAAACTGGAGGGTCACAATGTTATCTAAAGAACCCATAAACAACCATGAGTAAGGAATGACAAGTGCACAGTAAATGCCTCATGTAGAAAAGCTGCTCATTGGGTGAGGTGTATGTGAGTGAATCTCTCCCAGATTTGCTCACCTGGGTTCTCTGTGCTGCAGCCAGTAAGAGTTGGAGTGGGGGTGCAGGGAGATGGAGTTGCAATCATCTGTTGTGATTCTGTCCCACTGATGAGATGCCCCATCCCACAGTCTTCCAGTTTTTAGAGTGTTTCTCTGAATGTAGGTGCTCAGGAGAGAACAGGGATTCTTCTGGCATAATGCCTGCCCTGCTGACCAGCAGCCTCCCTTCCTGAGCTAGCTGGGGTCTTGGTGGTGGTGCTGGGGTCCCTCCAGTTTGTTGTGCTAGGGGACTTCAACATATATACTGAGGCTGCACTGTCAGGAGTAGCTCTGGATGCATTTTTTCCTAATGCACATATTATGTTCCATGAAATGTTCCCTAATGTATGCCTCTTTGTACACTATTTTTCCTACTGTATGCATTTTTTGATCAGAGAACTGCACTATAACATACACAGCAGTGTGAATATTGAAGGCTACTTGCATTCTGGTTCATGTATTAGTTCAGAAAGTGAGAATTAGAACACTTCATGTAAAAATGAGCATTAAACAAATCCCCCCCCCCATCCCTAACATACACACATGGCAATCTTCCCACCTTCTTCTGCACCCAGTCTTAATGTAGGAAAAGGATAAACCACTATGAACCCCAGATCCCTCCTCTTTGTTTGCTGAGCTTCACGCACGTGTTGCCAAACTGGGCTACTATACTCACCTTCCTCCACTGCCCTCACTCTACTCACCTTCCCCCATTCTAGGGATGTACAAAAGTCACTTACCTTTTCACAGATTGTGTTCGCAGTGGGGAGGGAGGCACTCCATCCCTCCCTGCAGAATCCTCAATGCGGGGGAGGTGATCTGGTCCTCCCCCCCGGAATCCTGTCTGGAGTTCTGGCCGTGGACGGGCTGCTGTGGACACAAATGGCGGCTGCCGTAGTGGCCGCCATTTGCATCGAGCCAGGCAGCCGTGATAGGCTACGTAAGTATTTACATAGCCTATCATGGCTGGGCAAAAAAACAACAACAGTGTACGCAAATGGTGGCGGCTACGGCGGCTGCCATTTGCGTTCCCTATTTTTCGCCATTTTAGCCTACGTAAATATTTACATAGGCTATTACGGCAAAAAAAAAGGGGGAGTGCAAATAGCGTAGTGGGTGCTATTTGCGTTCCTTTTTTTCGCCATAAGAGCTTACGTAAATATTTATGTAGGCTAAAACGGCAAAACAAAAAGGAACGTTAATAGTGCCCACTACACTATTTGCATTCCCCTTTTTTTTCACTGTAATAGCCTATGTAAATATTTACATAGACTAAAATGGTGAAAAATAGGGAACGCAAATGGCAGCCGCTATAGCCACTGCCATTTGCGTACGCCGTTGTTTTGTGTTTTTTTGCTTGGCTTGCCATGATAGGCTACGTAAATACTTACATAGCCTATCATGGCAAAGACCTGGATGCAAATGATGGCTGCGGCAGCTGGTCGAAAGACCAGCCACCGCTGCCGTCGCCACCGGAGCTGCCGCCATCTGGAACATCCGCCCCAGGTAAGCCTCGTCCCGGGGGGAATCCGCACGGGGGGAGCAGGCCGTTCCACCACGGATTTCAGGGGGCCGAATGCCAGTTTTTTCGAATGCATTCGGCCTCACTGAAATCCGTGGCGGAATTCTCCGCCATCCCTACCCCACTCAGTGAAAAGGAAAAGAGGTTGAATCCCTTGCATACTAGCTTTGTTCCTGTTTATTTGCAACAGAAGGAACCCAGCTTAATCCTAGCTTAAAAGCCCTACTTGTAGGAAACTGAAGGAAGAAAAAGCGGTTTTTCTAGGGCTGTGCATGAACCCCTCAATCTGACTCTGAAACTGCTTTAGGGCTTCCAAGGCAGGCTCAATTCAGATCGGGCTGTTTTGGCGCGGGGGGGGGAGAGGAACCTGCCTTGGCCTATGAAGCTGAAGTAGGATTCGGACATCCGACTCCCCCCCAACATGCCATCCAGCCCGCAGCTCCTTACCTGGGCCTTTGTTCCGGGGCGGGGGGCGTGCTGCCACCAGGCGAGCTGCCGCTGCCATTCTGCTGGTGCTGCTGGGGAAGCCACTGCTGGTGCTGCCAGGGAAAACACTGCCCATTGTAGCCCACCAACTGTCGACAGGCATGAGAGCAGGAGTCGCCCTCCAACTGTGCTTTCTCTCTTCCTTGGAAGGAGGGCAGGGTGCCCAGTCAGAGGACAGCTCATGCCTCTGCTCAAGCCTTCATGGGTTACTTGCTTGTGAGGAGCCCATGAAGGCTTGAGTGAGGCAGTGGAGGAAGGAGTGACCCTGCAACTGCACTCTCTCCCTTCCTCCCTCTGCCCAGTTGGAGGCCGACTCCTGCCAATGAGGGCAGGCTGCCGCCACTGCCACTGCCGCTGCCAGCTCCTTGGCCCTCTGGATGCACGCCGGGAGTCGTCTTGTTCTGTGGAATGGGGAGGAGCCAGTTTTCCCTGTTTTTGTGCTGTGGCTATGCCCACGAGTGGCAGATCCATGATTTTTCTGGTTCAGTCCAAGGAAGCAGATGTGCTCTGTGATATGTTGGTGGTATGGGGGATTTGCTCTGCAAAGATTATATGAAATCAAGATGATTCCTGCCAAGGGTCCAAGTTTTTGCACTGTGGCTGTGCCCACGAGTGGTGGATCCTCTATTTTTCTGGTTCAGTCCACGGAGGCAGATGTGCTCTGTGATTAGATGGGTCTCCACTTTAAAAATCATATAAAATCATGAGGATCCCTTTTGATTTTATGGATCCTCATTTTACCCATTCCCCATAGCAAGCACTTTCTTCTTGGCCTTGTTCTGCCAAAGGAGAGTGGGAGGGTTAAGGCTTCCTCTGCCATGCCTGGCAGAGACTGGGGCAGTTGCTCTCAGCAGCTAGGGCTGGAGCGGAGAAAGAAATGCCATGGAGTTTCCCTTTCAGCTCCCATCGTATCCTGCTGCAGCTGCCACTGCTGCCGCCACCACCATCATTGCACACAATGGCAGCTTGTCAGGGCAGAGGGAGGTCGCTCAATTATCAGGTGGCTTGCGCATCCCAATGGATCATCTTGTGCCCCCCTGGGGTGCATGCACCCCACTTTGGAGACCACTGCTCTAGCCTTATAATGTTCAAACAGTCATCTCCTCTCCAGTAACAACACATCTCTCACAATGAGCAAATGGAGGCTGACTCACAGCAAAGCACACGCCTTCCTCTCCTCTTCCTCCCTCTCCTTTCCTGTTGCCTTGCCTCCCCTGGTGACTGGATCTCTCTCAAATGGAAACATTTGGCACCTTCCACCCTCCCTTCTCCTCTTCCTCCTGCCCCTCCATGTGATCTTTCAGAAGTGGATACATTTTCGAGACAGCCTATGCTCGGAAGTCATAAGGAAAGCTTCAAATATACAAGGCAGATGAGGTGCTTTGTGGAGGAGCTGCTTCACTTCAGGGCACCATGGTGCTGTTTTGATCCATTTCATATCATGATGAGGCACCTCTGAATCAGCCCTCTTTGCCTCGTTATTTGGGCTTCGTACTGAGGAGGTGCACAGCCCTAGTTTTTTCTTTGCTGCGACTTCCTGCAAAACTCCATAGGAATAGGGATGTCAGAGAATTCCGCCACGGACTCCAGTGAGGCCGGATTCTTTAGAATCTGGCTCCCCGGAATCCATGGAGGAATGGCCTCCCACTCCCCGCCACCCTGCAGAATCCCCCCGGGATGGTGCTTACCTGGGGCAGATGCAGCGGCAGCGGAGGCTCAGGCAGGGGCAGCTCCGGTTGGTCTCTCAGCCGGCCGCTGCCAGTCTGCTGTGGCCGCAAACGGCAGCTGTCATAGTGGCCGCCTTTTGTGTGCTTGCAGGCAGCCGTGATAGGCTATGTAAGTATTTACGTAGCCTATCACAGCAAAGAGCAGGGACGCAAATCTGTTTCTTTGCCATGATAGGCTACGTAAATATTTACGTATCCTATCACGGGCTACCGTAAGTGCACAAATGGCGACCCCTACGCAGGACGCCATTTGCATCTGCACCAGCCTGGCAGCGGCTGGAGTACCTGCTGCGGATCGGCCAGGCTGGCGGCTCCGCAGCATGGCTGCGGAGCAGTGCAGGCCAGGCAGGATTCTGGGGGGGGGGAGGAATGGATTGCCTCCCCCCCATTGAGGATTCCGGGGGGAGGAACGGATCGCCTCCCCCCCCCAGCAGATGCCCCAACCAGAACCAGGTAAAGAGATTCATACATCCCTAAACAGGAATAAAGAATCATACAGAGAAGTCTTCTTCCTTCCTTCCATTCCTATTTCCTTTCTCACTGAAAGCAGTAGCTGGACAGCCGCTTTCTGCAAAACGTCCAGGTTGTCAGAGCAAATAAAATATTTATTTATTTATTTATTTAAAACATTTCCTAGCCGCCTTTCAGGAGATATGTCCTCCCAAGGCAGCTTACAGAAATAAAATGCATAAAAACAGTTACAATATCAAAAGTGATAAAAACATAAACAGAATAAAATAGCTAGAAAAAACAACAATAAAAGCCAACAATAAAACTTGCAGCAGCAATTGCAACAACTGCAGTCATATCATATGGCCACAGTAAAATAATATGTTTCAAAGCCTTCTTAAAAGTCTGCAATAATGGAACATGGTGGGCCTCCAATTGCACTTTGTTCGAAAGGTGTGGGGCCACTGCAGAGAAGGCCCTCCTACATATGGTCAACCACCTAACTGCTCTTACAGGTGGGCAAATGAGAAGGGCCTCTCTTTCTGATTCAATATGGGTATGGATTAGGGATGTCAGAGAAATCTGCCACAGATTCAAATTCGGGCCTCTGGAATCCACGGTGGGATGGCTCCACTTAGCTCCGCCCCAGGAGGCTTCTGTCTGGAATGGCACTCTGCTTGAGGCTTTAACCAGACATATTTGCCTCTGCTCCGATCACCATTTTTCTTTTAAAAATGGCCATCAGCAGGATGTGCCCATAGACGTATACGCAAAATAGAGCCATGAATCTTGCATATAAGTCTATGGGCACATCCTGCCGATCACCATTTTTTAAAAGAAAAATGGCAATCGGCGCGGAGGCGAATGGGCCAGGTAAGCCTCCCTCAAGCTGGGTGGCTCTGCAGAATCCTCGCAGAGCGGAGCTGCTCTGGAGGCTTGGGGGGGGGGAGGAATGGATTCCTTCCCCCAGATGGATTCCACACCAGAATGGACAACTGTCTATTCTCTAAGCACCTTGAAAACAATGCAGTGATTACTCGAAGCCAACATGGATTTGTCAAGAACAAATCCTGCCAGATGAATCTGATCTCATTTTTTTGATCAAGTAACCTCCCTTGTGGACTGTGGGAATGCTGTGGACATCATATGCCTCAACTTCAGCAAAGCTTTTGACAAAGTGCCCCATGATATCCTGATGAACAAACTAGCTCAAAGTTGGCTAGATGAAACAACAGTCTGGTGTATCCACAGTTGTCTACAGAATCAGATACAAAGAGTGCTTATCAATGGGATCTTCTCAAACTGGGGAGAGGTACCACAGGGCTCAGGCCTGGGCCCAGTGCTCTTCAACATTTTTATTAATGACTTGGAGGAGGTGGTGCAGGGAATGCTGATCAGATTTGCAGATGACACAAAATTGTGTGGAATAGCTAATACTTTGGAAGACAGAAACAAAATTCAAAGTGATCTTGACAGACTGGAATGCTGGGCAGAAAACAACAGAATGACATTTAATAGGCATAAATGCCAAGTTCTGCACCTAGGAAAAAGAAACCAAATAGCACAGTTACAAGATGGGGTATATGTGACTCAACAACACTACAAGCGAGAAGGATCTGGAATTATTATAGATCACAAACTGAATATGAGCCAACAATGTGATGTGGCTGCAAAAAAGGCAAATGCTCTTTTGGGCTGCATTAATAGAAGCATAGCTTCCAAATCCCATGAATTACTAGTTCCCCTCTACTCAGCACTGGTTAGGCCTCATCTGGAGTACTGTGTCCAGTTCTGGGCACCACATTTGAAGAAGGATGCAGACAAACTGGAGAGGGTTCAGAGGAGGGCAACAAAGATGATCAAGGAAATGGAAACAAAGCCCTGTGAAGAGAGGCTGAAATAACTGGGCATGTTTAGAAGACTGAGGGGAGATATGATAGCGCTCTTCATGTACTTGAAAGGTTGTCACAGAGAGGGAGGCCAGGATCTCTTCTTGATCATCCCAGAGGGCAGGACACGGAATCATGGGCTCAAGTTACAGGAAGCCAGATTCCGGCTGAACATCAGGAAAAACTTCCTGACTGTTAGAGCAATACAACAATGGAACCCATGACCTAGGGAGGTGGTGGGCTCTCCCACACTGGAGGCATTCAAGATGAGGCTGGACAGCCATCTGTCAGGGATGCTCTGACTTGGATTCCTGCATTGAGCAGGGGGTTGGACTCGATGGCCTTGTAGGCCCTTCCAACCCTACTATTCTATGATTCTATGATCCATACATCCCTAGTATGGATATAAAGGAGTGTGGGCAGACTGATATGGGTGAAGGTGGTCCTTAAAGTAACATGGTCCCAAACCATGTTTTGGTTTTAAAGGTCAAAACCAGCACTTTAAATTGTGCTTGGAAACACACTGGTAACCAGTGCAGCTGGTGTAGTAACCTTTCATCTTTAATAATGATAATAATAATACAAATTTATATTGCACTCTATACCAGAGCGCGTTCCAATTAACCCAAACACATACAACACAGTAATAGAAACAAAGTCAATAATTACCCATTAAATAAACTACTAATCAACATTCTTACTATTTACAACCAATCAATTAAAACAACCAACCAACTTGAAACCCAATTACAAACTGATTGCTCCTCACTCCATACACCTACAGCGATGGCTCTGACTCAAGTAAATAAGTTTTCAAGCCTCATTTCAATTTGTCCAACTCTGGTTTCATATGGAGGTATAAAGGGAGAGAATCTACAACCTGAGGGCAGCCTAGCAGAGGTAGGAGGAAAGGAAGTGGCCAGGACTGCACTTAAACCAATCAAAAACCTGCTGAACCTGCAATTTGAGGAGAAATCCATCCACAGCAGCAGCCCTTGGCAAGTAGCTCTCTTCTCATTTGAAAATAGCACTGAAAGGAAGTAGGAAGAATATAGATTATACAATCACTCCCTTGCAGCACTGTTGTTAAAATGATTGCTGCCCTGCTAAGGCTGCTGCTAGCTGATCTGGCCTTTCATTACAACTATCATTTAGAACCACCATTTGGGATTACTCTTTTCCTAGTGCTTTAAAATCTAAACCACAGTTTGAAGTGGTGGTTTTGGTTAGAGTCTTGGTGGCCATCCAAGGTGGTGGCAGTGCCAGGGACTAACTAAGCCAGGGCACTTGGTGGCCCTCCTGCACACTGGGGACTGCAGCTCTTACTGTCCAGTGGTCCAGAAATAATAGCACCAGTGCAGCTTGGCAGCCAAGAAATGAGGTGGTGAAGCTGGGCTATCATACGCTATGATAGTTGGGTCATTCAGATCTGAAATATTACCTGCCAAGGTTTCACATTTTGAAGATGCAGTCTACCTCTCTCCAGCATCAATACGGGTATGGATATAAAGGAGAACATCTTATGTAAAGCATGTGCTATAGCATAGACTGCATTATAGACACTATAACTTTGGCCGGTCATGCTCATTTCAAAAAGAGTCCCGGGGAGGGTCTCCAGCTTTTCTTGCCAAGTACAGCTATCCTTCTCCTCATTAGAATCAGAAAAAGAACAGCCAAATGCCTCTTCCCAGAAGATCCTGATAAACCCATCTCCTTTGGGCGAGTTAAAATGTAGGCTCTGAAGGAATTTTGGAAAACCCAGCAGTTCATTTGAATGAATTGCAAAAGACAGCATACCGTGGAAAACATGTATATCAAAATCCCTCTGCACTTTTTGTGATGAGAAATCCCAGTGGGCTGTCATGATCCACACCTTACTGATAGATGTCTCTGCGATGCCTTGGAATATTCCATAATATATCAACCATTTCAAACATGTTGTCGTCTGAGGATCAGCATTTACAACAAATACACTGATATTGGAATATGTTATTGAAACGGTCATGTCCAGTATGGGTTCTAACGATTGGAAGGTCTCTAAAATGTCAGATAGGGAGGGTGTTCTTACAATGATGGCTGTACATATTCCATGTCGGAAAAGCATGGGTAACAATTTCTTCTCAAACTGTTCTCCTTTATCATCGTCGGCTGCAATTATTCCAATCCATGTCCACTGGAAATGTAGGAGCTGGACAATCCCTGAGTATTGAAATTCTTCACTAGGAACCATCCGGTAGAAGGAAGGAAGGTTGTGTTTAACATTCACCGCTGGTGCTAATACACAGTAGGCTATCTAAGGAAATATAAATCAATTTGTTTTTAAAACAATGGGGAAAGTTTATCTTAAATGGCCAAGATTCATTCCTGAGTAACTGCTGAGATGAAACCCAGTTGTAAATGCTGAAGAAAAAGAACACTTAGAAGTTTTCTAACATGGGAGGAATTTGAAAGAACTTATAGAAAATTATGCTTGTGTTTGGGGCATTTTCTCTAGCTCACATGACAGAAAGCTTCAAACTTGTTCTTCATTCATTTTAAGCTCTTTGTTGGTTTTGTTGTCACTGCGCTGTTGGGTAACCCTTATTTCAGTCTCTTGAGAATTTATCAATTCTTCTAATGTTAATTAAATGTTAGACAACACATTCCTTTGTTCTACACATTTGTGTGGGTTGGGGGTGTATGTGATGTGTATTTATGCTTTTCTGCAATAAATTCCTTATTATTCAATTAATTCTATTATTCTATTCATATGTCTTTGGCTTGTGAAGAACAGTTTCATATGTCCCCTTTATCTGCTTTCTTCAGGTCCTCATTGTTGAGCATTCTAGTAAGCAGAACCACTAAAGCTATAAAAGAACCACTTGATCTGTTCTAGAATCTCTTGGCTTGGGAGAAAGAAATCACAACTCCCCCACCTCCCATTAACAAATCTTTATTTTTTTTCCTAGGATTTCATTGCTGCTTTTGGTTAAAGGTATGGTATGAAACATCCTTATCAGAGACATATATATGCAGCAAACCCTTTGGATTGAAATAATCCTGTATCTTCCTTATGGAGGATACCATCTAAAAACTGAGACATTTTTAAGATTATGTCCATGTTTGTAGCCAGAGCAGGCCTTGCCACACAGCAGGCTGAAATTACCTTCTCTGGGTGTTACCATGAAAGGGGGGGGGGAGAGAGAGAGAGAGAGAGAGAGAGAGGAACACAGCAATTGGTGTCTGAATCATGCAGCAAGACTTCTTCAAGTGTGCCATTTGGGCTCTGCTACAGGCAGCAAAATGGCTTGTGTGTTGCTGCCCTGAGGAATGATAACACACAAAACACTCAGGCCCACATGCATATTAGGAAAGATTGTTAAAAAAAAAACTGTTTTTCTTTGCCTTGATATGTTCTTCAAAAATAAGCAAGGGCTCTCTCTCTCTCCTGTCACTTCCCCGCACAGAAGAGCAGGAGGAAGAGGAGGACCAGGAGAAGGAGGAAATAAATGGTAATGAAAGTTCTGAGGATATATGTGCAAGATTAATATCTTAATTACTATGTCTAACAGTGAATTTGGTGGTCTCAAGGCCATGAAGCACTGCAAACAGAGCCAAGGTAGTGGTTTCTACATATTAGGGGGACTCTGAAGATATGAAGAAAAATATTAGTATGCAGGTTTTAAAGAAAAGAAAAGAAAGGAAAGGACCCCAAAATAGACCAGTGAGAACAAGGTATTTTGAGGGAAATTGGCCTGAGCAAGTGACCTAACAAGACTAGAGTTGGGCACTGTGGAATGGGAGGAGCCTATCCCTTGACTCGAATCCCCTCCACACAGAGATTCTGTATGGTTGTAAGGGCCCTGACTTCTTTGAAGTGAAAAGAGCATTACCAGTGATCCTACAGCTTAAAACACCCTGGAGTTGGTGCAGGGGAGACAATGAAAGATTTGAGATGCCCACTGTGAGGCATAAATAGTTCAATCCCAATTTCCACCCGCAAACTCTCCCATACACTATAGGGAGGATGGAACGTCTATCCCTCATCCTGCACCATTATCACTCAGGTTAGAGTCTCAATGAACAGCTTCCTGCTCACCTAGTCCAGTACTGCTATAGTTAATAATAATACAGAGCTGTTGTGCTACAGCCCCAGACTGCTGAAATTCAGGGCTATGCATGAAGGAAGCTACTAGCTTCAGAATTCAACTGTCTTCCACTACTGAACAGATTCCAAATTGTTTTTCTCCCTCCCCCACACCCCTGCCCCCTGGACTGTCCTTTATTATGAGCACCCAGCTTTTAAATCACAGTAGAATACATTGCATGACTATGATCTGTTCTACCTGTGGGATCTTGTAGATACCTAACAGAGTAGCCATTTGAAGAGAGATTTCAGA
The DNA here is from genome assembly GCA_026122225.1 of Heloderma charlesbogerti. Classification (NCBI taxonomy): domain Eukaryota; kingdom Metazoa; phylum Chordata; class Lepidosauria; order Squamata; family Helodermatidae; genus Heloderma; species Heloderma charlesbogerti. The sequence continues at coordinate 303,983 of JANEZZ010001545.1, read as the reverse complement.
GTCAAGACCCCCAATGACAGCTATCAGGTTGTTTTGCTCGTCACACTTGAAGTTTGGAATGATCCTCTCCCAGACAGATAGAAGTTTCAGAGTGTTTTGATGAGTCATTCTTGAACTTAAGTAACTGTCAAAGATGTGGAATCCCAAGCTGATATTTGGTAGGATCTTGGGGTTATCATTAATCTCTTTCACAGCATATACCAAGGAGAGGACATGCTGGTAATTTTTTGGTGTTGCTCTAAAGAAAAGGTTGCATTAAGTTTAATACATAGTCTTACTGCACTGCTCTATGAGGCAGGTATCAATACGAGATCAGTTTGACAATATGTCACTGCACACATCATCACAGCTACACATATGTTGAGCCTGAGGTCCTAAGATATGTAGGTATAAGACTGCAGACTACGAAACACAGAAAAAATGAGCTCCACTGTCAAGTGGAATCAAACATAAATCCCAGAGTAGATGTAAGACCACATAAAGGCAAAATGAGGATGAAATAGAAAGGAAGTTGTAGAAGACATGGAGAGGCGGTATGTGACAAAGAAATGGGTGAAATACAGAATGGAATACAGAATTGGCAAAAGAAGACAAAAGCAAAATAGGGGGGAAATAACAAGAGCATCATGTGGAAAAGCATTTGTGCAATTTGAATGAGGCGAATGAACCTAAATGGCCATTTAAAAATATTTAACATGCAGGTTGTTGTCTGAAGATGCCATTGATTTCAGATAGGCTGTGGGAGAGCATGTGGCCTGAATGCAGAAGGCCTCAGTTTCAATGTTTGTCATGTCCATTTAGAAGGATCTCAGATAACTGGACTGGGAAAGAGCATGTCTGATACCACGGGAAATTAGAAAGCCACTCCCAGTTACAGTAAGTACTAGGTCAGATAGTCCATCATCTAATTATAACCCACTGTCATCTATTCATACACTCTATCTCTAGTCACAGGGTTAGATCCAGGATCTGCATTCCATTGACAAAAGAGGTTTGCTCATAGAAGATGCCTCTGCCCAATTTTTAAGGATCTCCCTTTCCTCCACAAGGCACCACAGCTCACCCCATTCAGGAGGGTCACTGGACCCGCTGTGTAGCATTTAGTGGGTTGGAGGGGCTGCTGTGAGGAGGGGGGAGTTTACTACCTCCAGTGCAGTTGCACATGCCTAAATCTGGATCCCCCTTCATGGATCACTGCCTTGTTGTGGTGAAGGGGCTTGCATAACTCAGTGAAGCCATAAGCTGTGCTGTGCAAGGCCACCCAAGACAGACAGGTCATGGCAGAGAGTTCTGACAAAATGTGGTCCACTGGAGAAGGAAATGGAAACCCACTCCAGTATTCTTGCCAAGAAAACCCCATGGAACGTATCACAAGGCTAAAAGATACGATGCCAGAAGATGAGCTCCTCAGGTCGGAAGGTGTCCAATATACTACTGCGGAAGAGCAGAGGGAATTTCCAGGTAGCGCCAGAAAGAGTGAAGCAGCTGGGCCAAAGCTGAAAGGACACTCAGCTGTGGATGTGTCTGGTGGTGAAAAGAAAATCTGATGCTGTAAAGAGCAATATTGTTTAGGAACCTGGAATGTAAGATCAATGAATCAAGGTAAGCTGGAAGTGGTTAAACATGAGATGGCAAGATTGAACATCGACATCTTGGGAATCAGCGAACAAAAATGGATAGGCATGGGCGAATTTAATTCAGGTGACCATTATATCTACTACTGTGGGCAAGAATCCCTTAGAAGAAATGGAGTAGCACTCATAGTCAACAAAAAGGTGGGAAAAGCAGTACTGGGGTACAACCTCAAAAACAATAGAATGATCTCATTACGAATCCAAGGCAAACCATTCAACATCACGGTAATTCAAGTCTATGCCCCAACCACTGAGGCAGAAGAAGCAGAGGTTGATCGGTTCTATGAAGACCTACAACACCTTCTAGAACTAACACCAAAAAAAGATGTCCTCTTCATCATAGGGGATTGGAATGCTAAAGCAGGAAGTCAAGAAATCTCAGGGATAACAGGCAAGCATGGCCTTGGTGTCCAAAATGAAGCAGGACAAAGGCTAATAGAGTTTTGCCAAGAGAAAATGCTGATCATAGCAAAAACTCTTTTCCAACAGCACAAGAGGCGACTCTACACATGGACGTCACCAGATGGTCAATATCGAAATCAGGTTAATTATGTACTTTGCAGCCAAAGATGGAGAAGCTCCATACAGTCACTAAAAAACAAGACCTGGAGTTAACTGTGGCTCAGATCAGGAGCTTCATGTTGCAAAATTTCAGCTTAAATTGAAGAACGTAGGGAAAATCACTAAACCATTCAGGTATGACCTAAAACATATCCCTGATGAATATACAGTGGAGGTGAGGAATATATTTAAGGGATTAGACCTGATAGACAGAGTGCCTGAGGAACTATGGACGGAGGTCCGTAACATTGTTCAGGAGGCAGCAATTCAATCCATCCCAAAGAAAAAGAAATGCAAGAAAGAAAAGTGGCTGTCTGATGAGGCTTTACAAGTAGCTCACGAAAGAAGGGCAGCGAAAAGCAAGGGAGAAAGGGGAAGATATACCCAACTGAATGCAGAGTTCCAGAGAATAGCAAGGAGAGACAAGAAGGCCTTCTGAAATGAACAATGCAAAGAAATCGAGGAAAACAACAGAATGGGAAAGACTAGAGATCTCTTCAAGAAAATTGGAGATCTCAAGTGAACGTTTTGTGAAAGACGGGCATGATAAAGGACAAAGAAGGCAGGGACCTAACAGAAGCAGATGAGATTCAGAAGAGGTGGAAAGAATACACAGAAGAACTATACAGGAAAGATCTGAATGTCCCTAATAGCCATGATAGTGTGGTCACTGAACTTGAGCCGGACATCCTAGAGAGTGAAGTTAAGTGGGCCTTAGGAAGCATTACTAACAACAAAGCTGGCGGAGATGAAGTATTCCAGCTGAGCTACTTAAAATCCTAAAAGATGATGCTGTTAAAGTGCTGCACTCAATATGCCAACAAATTTGGAACACTCAACAGTGGCCACAAGACTGGAAAATCAGTTTACATTCCAATTCCAGAGAAGGGCAATGCCAAAGAGTGTTCAAACTACCGCACAATTGCACTCATTTCACATGCCAGCAAGGTCATGCTCAAAATCCCACAAGCTAGGCTTCAGCAGTTTGTGAACCAAGAACTACTGGAAGTACAAGCTGGGTTTCGAAGAGGCAGAGGAACTAGAGATCAAATTGCCAACATTCACTGCATCATGGAGAAAGCAAGAGAATTCCAGAAAAACATCTATTTCTGCTTCATTGACTACGCTAAAGCCTTTGATTGTGTGGATCACAACAAACTCTGGCAAATTCTGAAAGAGATGGGAGTACCAGACCATCTTATCTGTCTCCTGAGAAACCTGTATGAGGGTCAAGAAGCAACAGTAAGAACCAGACATGGAACAACCGATTGGTTCAAAATTGGGAAAGGAGTACGACAAGGCTGCATATTGTCACCCTGCTTATTCAATTTATATGCAGAGTACATCATGAGAAATGCCAGGCTGGATGAATCACAGGTCAGAATTAAGACTGCTGGGAGAATTATCAACAACCTCAGATATGCAGACGATACCACCCTAATGGCAGAAAGCGAAGAGGATCTAAAAAACCTCTTGTTGAGGGTGAAAGAGGAGAGTGCAAAAGCTGGTTTGAAACAGAACATTAAAACAACGAAGGTCATGGCATCTGGCCCCATCACTTCCTGGCATATAGAAGGGGAAGAAATGGAAGCAGTGACAGATTTTACTTTCTTGGGCTCCAAGATCAGACCGTGACTGTAGCCATGAAATTAAAAAACACTTGCTTCTTGGGAGGAAAGCTATGGCAAACCTAGACAGCATAGTAAGGAGCAGAGACATCACCTTGTCGACAAAGGTTCGTATAATCAAAGCTATGGTTTTCCCAGTAGTAACGTATGGCTGTGAGAGCTGGACTATAAGGAAGGCTGAGCGCCGAAGCACTGATGCTTTCGAACTGTGGTGCTGGAGAAGACTCTTACGAGCCCCCTGGACTGCAAGGAGGTCAAATCAGTCCATCCTAAAGAAAATCAACCCTGACTGCTCATTGGAAGGACAGATACTGAAGCTCAAATATTTTGGCCACCTAATGCAAAGAGAAAACTCACTGGAAAAGACCCTGATGCTGGGAAAGATTGAAGGCAAAAGGAGAAGGGGACGGCAGAGGATGAGATGGCTAGATAGCATCACCGTTGCAATGACTATGAAACTGAGCACACTCCGGGAGAGAGCGGAGGACAGGAAGGCCTGTCGTGCTATGGTCCATGGGGTCACGAAGAGTCGGACATGACTTAATGACTGAACAACAACAACAAATCTGGATCCAAACTAAAAATGACCTGGCCTAGTTCACATTATGGGAAAGAATCCTTACATAAGTTCATTTACAAACTTGGTTTTTGGGTGTTGAGTGAAGGATATTTTATCAAATAGGCAGTCAAATTGTGTAGCAATCTCTCCGATGGTTATGTCACCTGTCTGACAATACATGTATGGGATCTGGAAGAGATCAGTCATGGTGCATATCGCAGTGTGTGTCTTGCATTCAGTTTGAAGTAGCTGTAGCAGCCACAGGAGCAGCATCAATCTCAGGAAAGCTCCTTTCATGACAAGCACCAATCTGAAGAACAGATGTCCAGTTTCTGTAGCTCATTATCAACCACCATGACATTGGTTAACAAGACCTTCCCTTCAATGGTATTTGAGTCTTCTGATGAAGAGAAAGACCATGATGTTGCAGCGCTGCCTGTTGTTGACAGACCCTTATTTCAGCATTCAACTGCACAAGGATTTGTATGTACTTCATTATTGATTGAGTTACTGGCCTCAGAAAACCCATGTGGCCTCAGAAAACCCATGTGCAATATGGAGTATAAATCCTAGTAATTTGAGATAATTGCAATGTTCAAAGTCATCTCAGCAGATTATTGTGAAGTGTGCGACACCATATGCAGGACAACTGAAGAACACTTGCTTGCTAGATCTCATCTTACAGCTCTTCTTTATTCCTCAGTTACAAGGAGATGAGGGTCACATGGAATCCGTATGAGCTCAACTGAGACAGAGCAGAATACTTAGAGCCAAACGACATGTTATTTAAATATGTAGCAAGCAGCTGCAGCTGATTCTTTTCTTCCTCAAAAAAAGCACAAAGGACCTGATCTAGATTGGGACCATAGCACCAGGTTAGGGGGCTTTGGTCGTTTTCCCCTGCTGTGTTCCTGAATTTCCCCCTGTGTTGAATTGGGCACCCCACACCTGCAATTGACACAGGAAGGAAGAAAAGTCCCCACTGAAGTAACTTTTTTCTTATGCCAATTGCAGGCATGGGCTGTGTGTGATCTGGATTGGGTACACAGAGGGGGCACAGGGTTAAACCCACCCACCCACCACAATATGGGCCCAATCTGGATCTGGCCCCCATACTTACATTTGAATAGAAAAAACAAAACAAATTAAAACCAGACATAGTTGCATGCTACATATTAAAGGTAACATTTGGTCTGACCTTTATACCCTGAGACAGAGGGAATGGAGAAGTGAACATATTTGGGATAGCTGGCGCAAACTCACAGTGGTCATTGGATAGTATTTATCAGAATCTGCTGAAGGTTTGCCTGTTGCTGAAATTTTCTTTAGTGTTTATAGGCCTTGGTAAATTTCCTTCTATTAAAGGGAAATATCGGACTGATATCAGCTTTAAGGATGCATATGAATTCACTTACCTGGCCCACAAATCACCTGTATGCATTAAATCCTGGTGGTCAAACTACATTTTACTTTAAAGATTTCATTAGCAGCTACATCTCTGTGTTGTTCTTGTTATTTACTCAAATATAGGAGCAGGGGGGCAGATCCTCCCTGGGACCCTATCATAGGGAATTTGGGGATGGGGTTAGCACTCCCCTCCCTCCGGTGGTCCCAATTTGGATAAGGGGCCTTGCTATTACTTGTTCTGTCCTTGAGGGGAACAGGATCAGGCCAAGAGCACTTCAGGGCCTGCTCCATTTGGACTGACCCTTCTCCCACAGATTCAAAATAAACACTCCAAGTGTAAGTGTAACAGGGTTTGTTGTCAAGCTCCATGATCCTATAGCAAATGATGTCTGGATTAAGACCCAGTATACCAATCTCCAGTGCCTGGCTTACCCTATCCCTTCCCCAACATAGCCTTTTTTTTTTTCTTGAAGAAGAAGGGAGTGTTGGGGAGGGTGCGGGAGACAGGGATGGGCCAGGGATGTACAGATTCTGTTAAATCTGTTCTGTCTGTGTTTCATGGATTTATTTATTTATTCATTCATTCATTACATTTATACCCCATTTTTCTCCCATTGTGGAACTTAAAGTGGCTACATGCGGTTCCCCAGTGGTTTCCCCTCCAAGCACTGACCAGACCCAGACCTGCTTAGCTTCAGCAAGGTGGCTGCCTCATGTACCTTCAGACTATGACCTGGGATTATCAGGCCTCTTTCACTCCATAGTCTGTTTATTGACAGAATCAGATTTTTCAAATCAGAATTTCTACTTGTGCCAATTCACACTAGTGCTTATTCGATTTACTAATGTGCAATAGTGCATTTGTGCATTAGCAAAAGTGTGAATTCGCACAAATCACCCCCAAAGTGTGTGTGTGTGTATGGGGGGAACAGCCCACAAATCTGCAGAATCTGTGCAACTCAGAAAAAGCCAATCCAACGCAGAATCCACAGGCTGGATTCATAGAATTCCAAACTCATTTGAATTAGTTGTGGATTTCTTTGACATCCCTAGGATGGCAAACCTGGCCATTTTGCCTTGTCCCACATTCAGATTGTTAAAATCTCAAGTTCTTTCTCTCTGTAATATGAAGAATGTTCCAAGTTTTTATTAATTCTTAACAAAAATGAACTGAAATAGAAGTCTCATCCAGCTACAACAATCAAATTCAATAGGTACACCTATTCCCAGAATGAAAAGGATCATGATGTACCTGCTTGACATGTGACTGTTGAAGTTGAGGAGCTTGTTGGAAAAAAAAAGAGAGGTGGAAACCCTAATTAAGCACCAAAATATGGTTGAATACACAGGGATTCAAACCCAGACTTTTAAATGCAAAGCACTCAAAGCCCTGGGCCTGGATGACAAATCTTTCAGTTGGTTTCATCCAGATTCAGTTGTTTTTTGAAGCTCAGATTCTTTCCATCCCTAATACGGAGAACTTCGTTAACTCCATTATTTCAAATAGTCACCCTCATTGCTGCATCCCTGTCCACATCTACTTATTCTAGCTTGATCAACACAGGCATGTTTTATATGAGCTTTCTGCAAGCCCTGTTGAAGACTTGAATGATTGCCATTCTTAGTTCCTTCTCAGTCTGGCTTGGTTTGACACAATAATGTAACATTTCATGGGAAAGATGCAATCCACCACTGGAGGCAGAAATGAAAATATCACCTTGATTGCCCTGTCCTCCCATTTGCTGCTCTGGTAGATTGGGAAAAAAAAAAGGATAGCCAAACACAATTTTTAAAAAAATGAAAAGCTGCAAGTGATAAACCTGGTCCTTGCTGCTCAGTTTTTGGTTTCCTTCCGCTTTTAATTTCCAGAGTACTATACTCCTGCATGTCAAGGGAGTCCTCCAACCAAAGTATGCAGAAACCAATGCTTTGTATTTGTTCAGCCAACTTCAATTCCAAACTGATAGGCCCAGGAAAACCTCAATCCAATATTGGAGGGATTTATTAAACTCTTTATTTTATTGATCTTATGGTTTGTAGTGTGGTCTGGTATGATCTTAGGAATAGCAATGAGATAAAGAGGTGCTTTAAAAAGGATGTAGGTTTTATTGTAAAAAACAAAACAAAAACTTCCTTAAAAACCTTCTAGCATACCACCAATCCTGTTGCCAGGTGGCCTCCCTGACCAAGCTGACAGAAGTAATCTCAAGTGTGGTGTTAGAGGAACCCAGGAAAGTGGTTCTGGGTGACTTTAATTCCCATGCTGAGGCTGTCTCTCAGGCTTCAACCTGGGACTTTATATAGGGGTGTACGAAGCCCCGCTTACCTGGCTCCACTGGGTTCTGCAGGTGGGGGGGAGGTGCTCCGTCCCTCCCCCCGGAATCCTCGATGGGGGGGGAGGCGCTCCATCCCTCCCCCCAGAATACTGCCCAGCCGGCTCCGCTCCACGGCCAAGCCGTGGAGCCGCCGGCCGGCTCTGGCCGCCCCAGGCAGACATCCAGCTGCTGGGTAGCCCTGCAGGGACGCAAATGGCAGCTGTTGTAGCCACTGCCATTTGCGTCCCTGTATTGAGCTGTGATAGGCTACATAAGTATTTACATAGCCTATCACGGCTGAAGAGGAGGAAGCGAATGGCGGCCGCAGGACGGCCACCATTCGCAAAGTAGCGTGGACGGGAGCAGGTAAGTGCTCTGTTTCGCGCGCCTTTCGTGGGTTGGGGGGGCAGGGGCTTTGTTCTCTGATGGATTTCGGGGGGCCAAATGCACTGGCATTCAGCCTCACCAAGATCCGTCATGGAATTCTCTGACATCCCTACTTTATGACCTCCATGACAACCACACTGTCTCAGTGTGACATTGGCCCAACACATGAAGTGGGGCATAACTTTGATTTGGTCTTTGTTCTGAGCTGTGAGGTGAGTAGTCTGAAAATTGGGGGTGGGGGTCCCAATTGTCATTTTCTGGTGAGATTTAAACTCATGGTGATACTTCTCTCTTATTGAATGCATTGAACTGAGTGCCACATGCAAGACTATCTTCCTGCTAGACAGAAGTTGTGGTTGTGTGCTCAGTGCCATGAGCTCCTGGCTCCCAGGGAACAAGTTTGTTCCCTTGATGTCAAAGTTGCTGACCTGGAGAAGCTAGGAGAGGCAGAGAGGTTGGTGGATGAGACCTTCAGGGACCAAATAATGGTGCCCCACTCCATGGGTGACAGCTCCCCTGCGGTTGCAGACAATGCAGGTCTTGGGGAAGGAGGGCATCATTCTGAGGAAGACAGAAATGATCCTTTAAAGGGACTCATTCCTCAGAAGAAGAGCAAATATCCTCACACTGAGGATGTACCTCCAAGGTCGGGGCGGGGGGGTTGTGGTAGTGGGAAATGCAATCATTAGACACATAGCTGAGTTTGTGATGGGCATGTAGACCACATGGTGAATTGTCTTCCTGGTGCAAAGTTTGCGGATATCACACACCATCTAGATAGCCTAGTAGACACTGCCAGGGTGAAGTCAGTGGTCGTGGTCCATGTTGGTACTAATGATGTGGGGAAATGTAGTCATGAGGTCCTGGAAGTAGAGATGAAGGAGAATTCCGCCACGGACTCCAGTGAGGCCAGATTCTTTAGGATCTGGCTCCCCAGAGCCCATGGTGGAACAGGGCAATTCCCCCAAACACACAGAATCCCCCCAGGACAGAGCTTACCTGGCAGCAGCAGCGGTCGCAGCTCTGGTGGCAGCAGCAGCTCCGGCGGTGGCTCCGGCCACTGCCGGGCTGTGCCTGCAAATGGCGGCCGCCATAGTGGCCACCATTTGCATCCTTGTGGAGGCTGTGATAAGCTACGTCAGTATCTACATAGCCTATTACAGCAAAAGGCAGGGACGCAAATGGCATAGCGGCCGCCATTTGCATTCCTGCCTTTTGCCATGATAGGCTACATAGATACTTACATAGTCTATCACGGCCTCCACAAGTATGCAAATGGCGGCTGCCATTTGTGGCCAGCACAGCCCAGCAGTGGACAGAAGTCTGGCAGTGGACAGCCCCGCCCGACAGCTCCGCAGAGTATCAAGGGCTCCTTGGAGGCCTCTCTCAGTCTAATCCAGTAGCTAAATCCAGACACAGACAAATGGATTCTTTTCAAAGCTTTGTTCCTCTTTTACAACTTAACAACTCTACTGTTAGCAACTAGATATGAGCAGCAGAGTACCTATGCCCTATGTTGGAACAGTTGTTCCCCATTTGAAAGGGAATTACTGGCAGACCCCTGAACTTGAGGACTAGGGAGAGTCCCTCCCCTTTTCCCTTGGATCCTCAGGGCGCAGCCGTTGTTTGCCCGCCAACCGGGCACTACGCCTCCTTTCTGCGCCCTCCATTTGGCACCACTCTCTGCGTCGGCGTCACGCGTCCATCAAGTCTGCTTCCCGCGCTCTGTCACTCCCAGGACTGCTATCTAAGCTAGGCTTGCTGGTGGGAGGAATCTCCGTCAGCTGTTGGCCCTGGGAAAGAGGAGCACGCTCCTCTCCCAGGAGCGGCTCCTCTTCCTCAGAATCAGAACTACTCTGAGATTCTATGGGCTCAGTGTCCACCCTGACACAGAGTTCCTGTGGAGCGGAGCCGGCCGGGGGAAGATTCTGGGGGGAGGGACGGAGCACCTCCCCCACATTGTGGATGCCCCTCAGCGGAGCAAGGTAAGGGATTCATACATCCTTTCCATTCATACTACCTGGAAGCAAAATTTAGGTTGCTATGTAGGAAGTTGAAATCCAGGATAACCAAGGTGGCTTTCTCTGAAATGTTACCTGTTCCTTGGCTGTTTTAATTGATCCTGGAATGTCTAAACGGTTATGGTTGTTTGGTTTTGAGATTGTTTGTTTGAAGTTGTTTTAGATATATGTTTCTTTTGTGTATATTGTCTATTCATGTTTTTTATGTAAATGGTTCTTAATCTCTGTATACTGTATTTTTATTTTTAAAAAATCTTTGATTAACCCAGAGAGCTTTGACTATTGGGTGGTATAGAAATCATCATCATCATCATCTAGATGGAAAGGGTATGATAGGCTGTGCTGAGAAGATTAGACTGGGAAAGACAGAGAGGTATGTCAATATGCTTCTTTGGTCTCATTCCAGATGAACAATTTAAGGAAAATATAGAAGTAAACATCCACTTAAATATTTGTCCTTATTAGGTTGTCCTTGCTGTTTAATCCAGGCCTCAGGATAATTATGTAGCACTTAGGAAAAAAGATACAACCTAGTAAGCCAGCACCAGAGCCCACAATGGAGAAGATCTCTACAGCAACCATATATTTTCCTTTGGTGCTCAGGTAAGATGGAATAAAGGACAACCAAACACTGCAAAACACCAACATGCTGAAAGTGATGAACTTGGCTTCATTGAAAGTATCTGGCAACTTCCTGGCTAGGAAAGCCACCATGAAGCTGACAATGGCCAGAAATCCCAGGTAGCCCAAAACACAATAAAACATCGTGTCTGAGCCTTGATTGCATTCCAGTATGATTTCTTCAGCCAGAGAATGCATGTCAAAATTTGGGAATGGAGGAGCAGCACATAGCCAAATAGCACAAATAATGGCTTGGATAAGGGAACAACCAAAAACAATAGAACTGGCCAGTCTTTTCCCCACCCACTTCCTCATCCTGGATCCTGGCTTGGTGGCCATGAAAGCCAGAACCACGGTAATGGTTTTTGCCAATACGCAAGAAACAGCCACTGAGAAGATGATGCCAAAAGAAGTTTGCCTTAGATAGCACGTCAGTGTTTGAGGCTGGCCAATGAAGAGCAAGGAGCAGAGGAAGCAGCACAATAGGGAGCTGAGTAGAGAATAGGTGAGGTACCAGTTGTTGGCTTTGACGATGGGAGTGTTGTGGTTCTTAATAAAAATTCCTAGCACTAACATTGTAATCAGAGAAAAAGATAGAGCCAAACAAACTAATGTCATCCCTAAAGTTTCCACGAAAGAGAGGAAGTTCATGTCTTTGTCAAGACATTGATCTCTGTTCTTGTGTGGAAATTGATCTTCTTGGCACTGGAAACAGCCATTCATGTCTGAAAAAAGAGAACAGGTTTTGTATAATTCCAATGATATCACTGTGTTGTTCATAAACTACAGGTTGCTCTTTTGCAAATGAACAAATCCTGTCCATTTGTTAACAGAATGAAAATAAAATAAATAACTGTAAAATGGTGGAACATTAAGGATAGTGATTGCACACTTCAAAACATAATGGGTTGGATCCAGAGTAAGTCAGTTATGCTTTAGTCTTGTTGTAAACAATGGGACTTATATTATGACTAATCTAAATCCCATTGACTTTAATGGAATAAAAGCAGGACTAACTTAAGTCTGGCTCCAGTCCATAGAATTGAGCCACAGGATGGTGGGAAGAAAATATAGAGCAGTGAAATATGAAGAATAGATTACCTCTCCCCCATCACCCCAATGTGGGTACAATGGGAAGGCCATCAATCAACCAATCAGCATCTCTCTTTCTAATCTTATTGTAGCCTGTGTTTTTCTGGTGGCCTTGATTGCTTGCTGATAAAATCATTTGGTCCCTCCAGTCAAGTTCTCAATCAGAGGAAGATATACAAGCTCACCCTCACTTTGAGCCCATGTTCCAAATTGGCTTTATTTTTTTAATAGAGACCACTTGAATCTTTCCAGTTGCTTCTGTCAGGTGCTCAGGCTCAGTATTGATGGGTAAATGTTTTATTTTGGGGAAACGTTGGCAATGAAGATAAAATTAAAAGTCATGATTTGTTGTTTCATGTGCATAACTGGTGGTATAGCAATACCAAGGGAAGATACTATGCGAAGTATAATTAATAACACTACACATAACGTCTCCTACCTGTTTGGTCTGAGATCTTCCCATCTGGACATGGAACACAACTGTAGCAACAAAATGGCTTCCCCTCTATCTTTTTTCTTCTGAAACCTGGATGGCATTTGTCATTACACAGGGCAATGGGCAACACCTATCCATAATGAGGAGGAAATGAGTGACTTTTAAAACTAGTGATCAGATTAGACAACACACCAAAGTTGGTTTTAACCAGGGCAATGATTTGTAGTTCAGTCTCTTGGTCACTATACTACACCAGCTTCCAAAGATTCAAATAAAATATTTCCCTAAGTGCAGTGCAACAGTCTTTGTGCTGCAATGAAATGGGCAGGTTCTAGATTGGAGTATAATTCAGTCTCATTCTGTGCCAAGCTAGGTGTTACCTTAATTATCAATTAATTAATTAGCTACACCTTATTTTTATTTTATTTTTTTACCCTAGAGTATGCTGCCCCGATTCAGATCAGGATTACTGTGTACCATGAGGAGAGGATTAAACCTTTCCTACAAAGCCATTTGTTTGAAAACATTCCCCGTTTCCACCTGAATGGGGGTTTTAAAAAGGAAGAAAAAGTCTCAGTTGACACATCAATAGCTAGCACCTAGAGTGGCAGGAGATGCTGGGTAATTTTGCCTACTCCATACTGTGCTACATGGTGGTAACTGACTGTTGTGGGGGTGCCATTTTAAATGGGGAAAACTGGACAAAACAGGTGAGCATTATGGGTCGGGGACCAAGGGGTCAGCATGCTGAGTACGCAGAGGTGCCTTTAAGCTGAAAAGAGGATTCCTGGGACCCAGCACTTAGGATTATGGGATTTGGGGACAGGGAAGGAATCCCAAGGTGGCCTGAATGGGGCATCACTTCAAGTCATGGGACTCAGGAGGGTACCCCTCAACACTGAAGGTGTATTGGGCTGTCCCTGGGCTTTGTAACTGGGTCAGGCTTCACCTTGTTAGACTCACACAGTTTACAATCTCTCGTTAATAATTAAAAGAAATTGTGACTCTCCTTTCACCTATTTTTCTTTCTGGAGATCTAGTAACAACATGTGTCAAGGCTGTCACAAGAGCCTGATTTCTGAACTTCTGCAGCTTGATCCTGCTCGTTTTTACTCACAAGTAAATTTGACTGAGTTCAGCAGTGTGTCTTACTTTTGTCTGCATAGGACTGGAGCCCTAAACTCTGTTATTCAGCACACTTCTTAATGTTGTGATCATAATAATACAGGAATAGAACATTGCTAAATGTTCATAATATGGAAGTCTTTGCCCTGTGTTTAGTTGGATGGTGTTAGAGTATGATAAGAAGAAGAAGGTGGGCCTCACTTAGAGTAAGAAAATATGTTGTGTTGGCTCTAAACTATGGAATCAAATGTATTTTTAGGACTTGAGGGATTAGAAGACTTTACAATTCAGTTTAGAACCTTAGAATCCATATTTGTATCCCACCTGATTAAACGAGCTGTGCCATGTGATGGCCTCCTCATTAATGGTGAATCTTTGGCCCAGTAAAGCCTGTGGATCCATCCTTCCAACTTTTATTCTTAAGAAGGATTTGTTTGGGAAAGTAACCCAGTTTATAATGTCAAATCCAGCTGCTAATTCATGATTCTCATCAAAAAACACTAAGTCCCCAGCACTGTTGTTAAATGAGATGCTCCTCAGGAAAGGGTGTAGCTAGTTTGAGGGAGGAAAACATTAGTGAGATGGTGTGTTCTATTTTTTAAATCCTTCACTGTAATCTTTATAAGCATCAGGCACTTAAAGTTTTTGGAAGGGATGACTGAATCTGTGGATCTTATTCTCACTGAGGTTGTAGGTTTTCCACTGCCAGTCTCATTCCATTCTTATTCTGTGCAAAGATTTTTCCCTCAGAGAAATCCATACGTATGTGTCTGTGCATTTTTCAATTTTTTGAATGCATGTCCCATTAACTAAAGCAGGCATATTTATTTATTTATTTATTTATTTATTGCATTTATACCCTCCCTTTTTTCCTCTTGCAAGGAACCCAAGGCGGCTTACATTATCCACCTCCTCTCCATTTTATCCTCACAACAACAAGGTGGGTTGGGCTGAGAGTCTGTGACTGGCCCAAAGTCACCCAGTGAGCTTCCATGGCCGAGTGGGGACTAGAACCCGGATCTCCCAGCTCCTAGTCCAACACTCTTGCCTCTACACCACACTGGCATAGGCAAGCCTTCTGGGCTGATGGACACATCTGACTTGTTGATAAAATGTCTACAGGCACCATCTCAAATTGCTATGGGTTGGGAACACCTTCCCCAACCCTTGCCTGGGATTTCCACCCTCCACCCCCACATAACACACTTGGGATCCCCTTCCACCCCACTGTGCTCACCTCCTCTTCCCTGAAATTTCTTTCCCTCCACTGTTAACATGCTCACCTCATTCTCCCCTTCCGCCAACACAAGAATCCCAAGGAGGTCTGGTGAACCCTGTACCAAAGTGTGTTTGTGCACATTTTAGAAATGTATGCAGTGTATTTGCACAGTTTTCAAAGTGCGCTTGCTGCCAAAAATATTCTTTCTTCCCCAGAATGCATCACAAACCCAGAAATCTATGGATTTTCCACTGCAAATTGTGTTCAGTTCTGGGTGTTGCAGAATGGGTAAATCCATTTGTTAATAAAACCCTCAACAGAGCAAACTTCTCACCCATCCCTCATATTTCATTATCTTAATCTAGAGAAAAAATCAATGTGGCTACTCCAGACAATGGACAGTAGACAAAACATTACTTCTGGGAACAATATTTTTACCATATTTTGTCTCCATAACTAATCAGTAACGATGTCTTTATTTCGAAGAATGACGTAGTTCAATGTTGTCCTTCTCTGAACCTAACAGAATGGCTTTGGTGCATGTTTTTCTAATTTATTGTTGTTTCTGAATGTGATTACAAAGAGACTAGAGGTCTGATGTTGTGAAAACCAGAGCCACAATGTGGACAGATAAAAGGAAGTACTTCTTCATACACCACATAGTTAAACTATGGAATTTGCTACCATAAGATGTAGTGATTACCATCAACATGGATGGCTTTAAAAGGGGGTTATACAAATTACTGAAGAAGGCTATCAATGGCTACTAGGCTTGATGGCTATGTGCTACCTCCAGAACCACAGGCAGTGAGCCTATGTACACCAGTTACTGGGGAACATGGGTGGGAGGGTGCTGTTGCACTCGTGCCCTGCTAGTGGTTTCCTGGTCAACAGCTGGTTGGCCATTGTGTGAACAGAATGCTGGACTAGATGGACCTTTGGTCTTCTCCAGGATGGCTTTTCTTATGTTCTTAAGTTCTTAATGTTAATTAATGTAAAAACAAAGGAAAACTCTAACAGCTGGAGCAGTGCAAACATCATTAGGGTAGGAGGGTACTCTACCCTCCCCCTGCTAGTTAATGAGTGTGAATCTGACACAGCCCTGAATCCAGAAATTGTGCACTGACTTTAGCCACAATTTAAGGTGTTGAAGGATATCCTCCTGAATCACAGCCATCTCAGCACAACTTTTTTTCTTTTAAATAGAATTGCTCGTGTTTGGTACCACTGAGGGAACATTTTATAACAAGGGTTCTTTGAGGTAAGGCTTTAATTGTGGAAGCACCCTTCATCATTTACAGAATGTTATGGGAGGTCCAGATTTTGTTGTTTTCCATTTGTAACCATCCAATTTTTTCCCCACTGATCTAGCCTTCATTTTTCTTACCATGGAATATCTGTTAAGGAGGAATAGATTGAATAGTTGCACAATGTCTTTTGACTGGTAGCACTACGAGCCCTATGTTTGGAGGCAATCCTATTCTGTCTGGAGGCAACCATATAAGAGGACACCAAAGTGCGTTGTATCCAATATTAACTCTGCTTAGAGCAATGTAAGGGAGAAGTTAGACTAACATTGGATAAAACCCTTTGGCTACAACCTTGTGTACTTATTTAATTTCCTCTGTAGCTCCATTCTTCCCTCGGAGTCACTGATTGTAAAATAGATTCCCATTTTTTTTTCACATTTGCTGGGTTGTCTTTTTGATATGTATCATAACAACAAATGATATATTTGAGATTATACTTTTGTTTATTTATCAATGTATACTCAAACCATGTTAACTCATTGAATTGTTCTTGTGCATCCCTCACTGACTCAATTACAATGTCTAATTTTGTAAATACTCAACTGAAGCTATAGGTGATAGAGATAGACACCAAATTTCCCTAAATTTATCCCAAGTTCTCTGTAATCCAAGAAATATAATTCCCTCTGTACGTTGCCATGTTTCTTTAGCTGAAAACCATGTTAATGCATCCAAAAGTATCTTACTAAAACCATTTTAATCTTCCTTGCAGCTTTGTCCTTCAAGTAACCCTTTTAACATGTCAAGACAGTTTGCATATAAATATAGAACAAAATCTAGAACTGTTGCCCAGTGTTTTGTTTGTTTGTTTATTCTTTGTTTGATTGACTTTTAAAGGGAATTTTGTGTGGAAATCTGGATCTCTTGGTGTCCTCCTTGAATCAAAATCTATCATACATTAAACTCACTATGACAAGAGATAGTCCAGATGTGAAACATTACCTGCCAATGGTGCAGGTTTGTGGGATCCAGGCTACTTCTATCCACTGTTGCTCTGAGTTTAGTTGTAGATGAGAATAACTTATGTAAAGCATGTGCTATGGCATGAACTGCATTGTAGATGCTGTAGCTTTGGCCAGTCATGGTCATTTCAAACAGGGTCCCAGGGAGGCTCTCCAGTTTCTCTTGGCCAGTACAAATGCTAGTGCTCACCTTGTCTTCAATTGAATCAGAAAACAAGCAATTGAATGCCTGTTCCCAGAAGATCCTGATAAACCCATCTCCTTTTGGTAAATGAGGAAGGAGGTGCTGCAAGAATTCTCTAAACCCCAGCACTTCATTTGAGTGAACTGCCAATGACAGGGCACCATGGAAGACATGTATATCAAAATCCCTGTGGAATGTCTCTGATGAGAAATCCCAGTGGGCTGTCATAAGCCACACCTTCCCTACAGATGTCTGTATAGTGTCTTCTAATCTTCCATGAGCATATATCAGCCACTTCAAACAAGACATGGTTAGCAGGTCTCCATTTACAACAAATACATTTACACTGGAGTTGATTAGTGATACAGTCATGGCAAGCAGGGGTTCTAATGACTGCATGTTCTCTAAAACATTAGAGAGGCTTGTTGTTTTTCCAGTGACAGCTGTGCAGATTCCATGTTGGAAAAGCATTGGTAACAATGTCTGCAGAAACTGTTCTCCTTTGTCATCATCTGCTGCAATGATCCCAACCCATATCCACTGGAAATGTAGAAGGAGCTGGACAATCCCTCTGTACTGCAATGTTTCACTGGGAACCATCTGGTAGAATGAATGGAGGTGGTGTCCAGCATTCATTGCTGATGCTAAATTAATTGCTAATACACAATAGGTGATCTAACAACAACAACACAAGATATTGATTGTTTTTAACTGTGAAGGCGGCACTTATTCTAATTGATTATGCTTTATTTCACACAGTTGCTGTGATGAAATACAGTTGTAAATACAGAAATAAAAGGATTCGTATGCATTTGTACAGGGGGGGGGATTTGGAAGGCTTGTTGGGAGACATTCTTGTGTTCAGAGCATTAGTTCTCTCAGGATGAAAATGTCACCCTTTAGTTCATTGAGGCCTTCATTAGCTTAGCAATCACATTCTTACCCATTCAGTGCAAACTGGTGTCAATATACTGGAAAATAAGACCCACCATGCTCAATGAAACTTACTCTCTAGTAATTGTGTTCAGGATTAAAGCCTGACTGTGCAATTCTGTGCACTTTTATTCAGATTTCTCCCTATGTTAAAAGCAGCTTTCTCCTAGGGAAGCGTGCATAAAATTGCACACTGAGTGAACATTCCCATCAGGAAATTAGTAAAACAGTAAATTATTTCTACGCATTTCATACTGTCAGATTTTCATACATGGGGTATGAAACATTTGGAATATTTCATACCAGAATCTTCCTTCTGTGAATGGAAGGGCTATGCTCACATAAGGTAACTTTGCCCAAATTTCAGGGACTCTCCATACCCCGCTGCACCACAGCTCACCCCATTCAACATGGTTCCTGAAATTTCTGTGTAACAATTTCAGAGGTGCTAGAGAAGCTATCATGAGGAGGCAGTGGCAGGGAAGTCCATATCTGCAAGTCCAGTTGTTGTTGTTGTTCAGTCGTTCAGTCGTGTCCGACTCTTCGTGACCCCATGAACCATAGCACGCCAGGCCTTCCTGTCCTCCGCTCTCTCCCGGAGTGTGCTCAAGTTCATATTCATTGCATCGGTGATGCTATCTAGCCATCTCATCCTCTGCCGTCTCCTTCTCCTTTTGCCTTCAGTCTTTCCCAGCATCAGGGTCTTTTCCAGAGAGTTTTCTCTTCGTATTAGGTGGCCAAAATATTTGAGCTTCAGCTTCAGTATCTGTCCTTCCAATGAGCAGTCAGGGTTGATTTTCTTTAGGATTGACTGATTTGACGGCCTTGCAGTCCAGGGGACTCGTAAGAGTCTTCTCCAGCACCACAGTTCGAAAGCATCAATTCTTCGGCGCTCAGCCTTCCTTATAGTCCAGCTCTCACAGCCATGCACTACTACTGGGAAAACCATAGCTTTGATTAGATGGACCTTTGTCGGCAAGGTGATGTCTCTGCTTCTTACTATGCTGTCTAGGTTGGCCATAGCTTTCCTGCCAAGGAGCAAGCGTCTTTTAATTTCATGGCTACAGTCACTGTCTGAGGTGATCTTGGAGCCCAAGAAAGTAAAATCTGTCACTGCTTACATTTCTTCCCCTTCTATATGCCAGGAAGTGATGGGGCCAGATGCCATGATCTTAGCTTTTTTAATGTTGAGTTTCAAACCAGCTTTTGCACTCTCCTCTTTCACCCTCAGCAAGAGGCTCTTGAGATCCTCTTCACTTTCTGCCATTAGGGTGGTATCATCTGCGTATCGGAGGTTGTTGATAATTCTCCCAGCAATCTTAATTCCGACCTGTGATTCATCCAACCTGGCATTTCTCATGATGTACTCTGCATATAAGTTAAATAAGCAGGGCGACAATATGCAGCCTTGTCATACTCCTTTCCCAATTTTGAGCCAATCGGTTGATCCATGTCTGGTTCTTACTGTTGCTTCTTGACCCTCATACAGGTTTCTCAGGAGACAGGTAAGGTGGTCTGGTACTCCCATCACTTTAAGAATTTGCCAGAGTTTGTTGTGATCCACACAATCAAAGGCTTTAGCGTAGTCAATGAAGCAGAAATAGACTTTTTTCTGGAATTCTCTTGCTTTCTCCATGACGCAGCGAATGTTGGCGATTTGATCTCTAGTTCCTCTGCCTCTTTGAAACCCAGCTTGTACTTCCGGTAGTTCTCGGTTCGCATACTGCTGAAGCCTAGCTTGTAGGATTTTGAGCATCACCTTGCTGGCATGTGAAATGAGTGCAATTGTGCGGTAGTTTGAACACTCTTTGGCATTGCCCTTCTTTGGAATTGGAATGTAAACTGACCTTTTCCAGTCTTGTGGCCACTGTTGAGTGTTCCAAATTTGTTGGCATATTGAGTGCAGCACTTTAACAGGATGATCTTTTAGGATTTTAAACAGCTCAGCTGGAATACTGTCATCTCCGCTAGCTTTGTTGATACTAATGCTTCCTAAGGCCCACTTGACTTCACTCTCTAGGATGACCGGCTCATGTTCAATGACCGCACTATCATGGCTATCAGGGACATTAAGATCTTTCCTGTATAGTTCTTCTGTGTATTCTTGCCACCTCTTCTTAATCTCATCTGCTTCTGTTAGGTGCCTGCCTTCTTTGTCCTTTATCATGCCTGTCTTTCACAAAACGTTCACTTGAGATCTCCAATTTTCTTGAAGAGATCTCTAGTCTTTCCCATTCTGTTGTTTTCCTCGATTTCTTTGCATTGTTCATTTAAGAAGGCCTTCTTGTCTCTCCTTGCTATTCTCTGGAACTCTGCATTCAATTGGATATATCTTCCCCTTTCTCCCTTGCTTTTCGCTTCCCTTCTTTCCTCAGCTACTTGTAAAGCCTCATCAGACAGCCACTTTTCTTTCTTGCATTTCTTTTTCTTTGGGATGGATTGAGTTGCTGCCTCCTGAACAATGTTACGGACCTCCATCCATAGTTCCTCAGGCACTCTGTCTATCAGGTCTAACCCCTTAAATCTATTCCTCACCTCCACTGTGTATTCATCAGGGATATGTTTTAGGTCATACCTGAATGGTTTAGTGATTTTCCCTACGTTCTTCAATTTAAGCTGAAATTTTGCAACATGAAGCTCCTGATCTGAGCCACAGTTACCTCCAGGTCTTGTTTTTTAGTGACTGTATGGAGCTTCTCCATCTTTGGCTGCAAAGTACATAATCAACCTGATTTCGATATTGACCATCTGGTGATGTCCATGTGTAGAGGCGTCTCTTGTGCTGTTGGAAATGCGTTTTTGCTATGATCAGCATTTTCTCTTGGCAAAACTCTATTAGCCTTTGTCCTGCTTCATTTTGTACACCAAGGCCATGTTTGCCTGTTATCCCGGTGATTTCTTGACTTCCTACTTTAGCATTCCAATCCCCTATTATGAAGAGCACATCTTTTTTTGGTGATAGTTCTAGAAGGTGTTGTAGGTCTTCATAGAACCGATCAACCTCAGCTTCTTCGGCATCAGTAATTGGGGCATAGACTGGAATTACTGTGATGCTGAATGGTTTTCCTTGGATTCGTACTGAGATCATTCTATCGTTTTTAAGATTGTACCCCAGTACTGCTTTTCCCACCCTTTTGTTGACTATGAGTGTTACTCCTTTTCTTCTAAGGGATTCTTGCCCACAAGATTAGATATGATGGTCACCTGAATTAAATTCGCCCATGCTTGTCCATTTTAGTTTGCTGATTCCCAAGATGTCGATGTTTAATCTTGCCATCTCATGTTTGATCACCTCCAACTTACCTTGATTCATTGATCTGACATTCCAGGTTCCTAAACAATATTGTTCTTTACAGCATCGGATTTTCTTTTCACCACCAGACACATCCACAGCTGAGTGTCCTTTCGGCGTTGGCCCAGCCACTTCACTCTTTCTAGCGCTACTTGGAAATACCCTCTGCTCTTCCCCAGTAGTATATTGGACACCTTCCGACCTGAGGGGCTCATCTTCCGGCGTCATATTTTTTAGCCTTGTGATATGTTCCATGGGGTTTTCTTGGCAAGAATACTGCAGTGGGTTGCCATTTCCTTCTCCAGTGGACCACATTTTGTCAGAACTCTCTGCCATGACCAGTCCATCTTGGGTGGCCCTGCACGGCATAGCTTATGGCTTCACTAAGTTACGCAAGCCCCTTCGCCACAACAAGGCAGTGTCCAGTTGCACACATGTAAATCTGGATCCAGCTCAGTTGTTGTTGTTGTTGTCCTGTCTTTGTTTGTGGGATTTCTCAGTTTCTTTTTTTTGTGGTAAAATTCTTAAATGCATCATGTTTTATTTTCACCCCCCCTCCCCAAGATGCTTCCACGCTTGAACCCAAGGCAATGATTTCTAGTGATTTCCCATTCATTATGTCTTTCTCATGGGCTCTTTGCATAATACAAACACCCACCATGGGTTATTAAATATATGGTGAGGCTGTGGGGTGTGAGGGGCACATTCTGCCACCATTTTGCATATGCAACCCACACTCCGTGGTTGTCGTGTTGTACAAGCCCAGTGAGCGTGGGTTATGTGAGGGTTAAACAACCCTCACATTGCATAACCCATTGTCTGTTTTAGGGTTTTACAACCCAACACTCACACAACACAACAACCCCGAAGTAGGGGTTGCAAATGTAACTAGCTGTCTGCAGGCACCACAGTTTGTTATGTATTAAATAACCCACAATGAGCCACAACATGTAATGCAAACTTTTTCTCTCTGTCTCCCTCTCTCCCTCTCTCTCTCTTCGATAAGTAGACAAAGGTGGAAGAAAGTCCTGAAAATATCATTTGAATATACATGTGACAGCACTGGAAAAATTCCATGGCCCATATACTAATCGTACCTGTGGAATCTTGTAGATGCCTAAGATAGTAGCGATGTGAAGAGAGATTTCAGAGTCAAATCCCCCGATGACAGATATGAGAGGATTTTGACTGCCACAGGTGTAATTGGGGACAATCTCAGTTTGGGTGGATAGCAGCTTCAAAGTGTTCTGATGAGTCATCCTTGCACTTAAGTAATTGTCATAGATTTGGAACCCCAGGCTGACATTTGGTAAGATCTTGGAGTTCTCATTGATCTGCTTCACAGCAAATACCAATGAAAGGACATGCTGGTAGTTTTTTGTCATTGCACTAAAGGAAGAATTGCATTATGACTGAGATAAGTAGTCTTATACTGATATATTGATATGTGTAGGCAGCTATAAGTAAAGGACATAAAACCATACAGTAAAACTGAGCATATCATCAAAGTTACATGCATTTTGGGGTATATGGGCCATTTTTAGGTTAAAACGCATGTATCTTCACATATAAATACGAAACAACAAACAACCCTAACTGTATTTCCAGTAAACAACAGAGAAACATAAACACATTTCCAACAAAACAAAACGAAAACCTCAACAACTTTTAGGTTGTTTAATGAACTGTATTGATGGGGGGGGATTTAAGGTAAAGCACATGGCTTGGATAACAAACAGACTGGTATCTGCAGTGAATAGGATCTCAGATAAAATCTCATGAAATACGTATCATGCAGAGACCATGCAGAGCCACTGCCAGTCAAAATAGACAGTACTGTGCTAGGTGGAATTATAGTTAGATCATGTATAATCCAGCTTCTTGTATTCATATGACCTATTGTAGTGGTTATGACCTGGTCTAGTGCATGTTATGGACAACAAAGTATTTCCTTACATGAGTTCATTTGCAAATTTTGTCTGGGGGTGTTCACTGAAGGATGCAGTTTCAAATAGGAAGTCAAATTGTGTAGTCATCTGTCCAATGGTCACATCACCCATTTTACAATAGTTGTATGGAATCTGGAAGAGATCATTCATGGTACAAGTTTCAGTATATTGCTTGCACATGGTCTGAGACAGCTGCAGGAGCCAGCAAAAGGATAACTCAAACCGAAATATCTTTTCCATGGCATACATCAGTTTAATACAGTGTGTCCAGTTTCTGTCTACCTCAAGTCACCAGTATGCATGGAGAGATCAGTCTGTTTCCTGTCTGTCCCAGTTCTGTGCTTGTCCAGTCATAAGTCTGTTCTATCCAGTGTCTGCATCATGTTGCACTTAAAAGGAAAGAGAAAAGATAACTTATAAATTTAACATTTTCCAAAAAGTATACATTTTCTGTACGCATGTTTTCACAAACCTTACAATTTGTATACCCATTTCCCCTAAAATACACATTTGTATAAGCAGTTTCTCCCTAAAATGTGCATGTTTATACGCATTTGGGAGCTTAGAACCTCATCACAAAATTCAGAGACGTTAACAGGATAATCACATTCCTATCAACGTATTAGTTCAGGAAGTGCAAATTAGGTTCATTTGCTTAAAAATGTGGAGCAAACAAAATCCATGAGCATCCCTACTCATCAGTTATAATAGCCTTCCTTCAATGGTGCACAGGTTCTTCTGCTCAAGTGGAAGATCAGAACATCAACAGTCCCTTCATTTGTTTTCAACAGCACAGGGATATTTTATATAAAGGTTCAAACTTTGTTGTTGATTGTAAATGTGGCCTCAGAAAATCCATGTGGGATTAATGCAATGAATCAGTCCTACTATTAGTAGTCCATCCTACTAATCTGAAATAATTATTGAGTTCAAAGTCATCTCCCTAGAGAATGGTGCACTGTGTTATGTGTGCATCAGAACAGTTGATGAACAAGTATTTGTTATGCCTCCTTTTTTGTCCTTCATGAGAGAGAAGGAGCACATGGGAATATTATAGCATATAGTGAGAACATGGCAGAACCCTTCAGCCCTGACACAGAAGCTGAGAAGAAAGTCCTCTTATGTTAAGCTGCAGGCAGAAATCATCCACCTGAGTTACTAATGCTGACCTAACCTCATAGGTAGGTGGTCACTTGTGAATATCAAAAAAAAGGGCATGCATCAGTAAAATAAAACTTAGAAAAAGACAAAAGAGGACAATGTACATAAAGTTTGCACTTGCCAATTTATATGTATAGACACTAATTCAGAAATTAGGTTTATAATAATTTGAATATAGGTACAGTACATCTCACAATACTGTGGATGACTGCAGTCAGGTTACCTGTGTGGTTTGCTCAGTCTACTGTCCAGGTGCTGCTGATGGGCAGGTTCAAGGCCCAGCTCTCCTTCATAATGGTTCTTTATCTTTTCATAATACTTGGACTAGACAGTCCAGCAAGGGGTGTCCTCTGAAAAAGAGGACACATGGTCACCTTATCCCATAGGCTGGACAGAAGTCAGAATGACAAATGTCAAGGACCTATGTGTCCTACAGGAATACCTGTGGTGGAATTCAATGATCAATGGTCATCTGCTTCCACAATGAAATTTCTCTCCCCCCCACCCCTTGTAACCACCAACACCCACCTGAAATCTGCTCCAGTTGGTCCCCAACCCTCCAGAGCAGATGTGGGGCTGCAGGGGGACTGCAGAGGCAATAGGGATGGCCTCTCTTCTTGTTCTACTGACAGAAGCCATTCCGTCAGTGGGATGAGCTAACTGGATTCCAACTCTGGAAATGTCCAGGGGAAAAAAAGGTTGTTCCTATATCACAAAGGCTAATTTGAGAAACATGCCTGGAACTGCCACTGCAACTTCATATTACAGATGCAGTTAGTCATGAAAACTTTCATATTGGTTTCAGTGGGATTAACTTGGTCTGGATCCAACTGGTAGTAAAGGATAAGTATGGGGGATTTTCTCTCCAACATTGCCATTAGGGATGGACAAAAGTCACTTACCTGTCCTCTTTTTTTTTTAAGTCACCCGTGATAGGCTACGTGACAATTTACATAGCCTATCACAGCTGACTTTGCAAATCTAGCCGTGATAGGCCATGTTAATCATCACGTAGCCTATCACGGGGGCGTTTTTTTTTTTAGTTTTATTGGAATGGCAGTGGCGGCAGCCGGTCGAAAGATCGGCTGCCGCCCCTGCCCTGACGAAGACCCGACGAACCGCCGCCGGGAGCCACCGCCGGGAGGGACATTCGGGAATGGTAAGTCCCGTCCCAGGAGGGGTGCGGGGGGCAGGGGGGTGCAGAGAATTTCTCCCCAAAACTTCTTCAGGGGGCCGAACACATTGGCGCTCGGCCCCCCGAAGTTTCGGGGAGAAATTCTCCGCCAACCCTACCTGGAGCATGTACTGGAATGTGGTTTCTGTCACAATTTTGTATCTACTTGCTTGAGCACAATATTAGAATTATTTCCTAACATGTAAAGGATTGGCAGTGCCCTTTTCCATGAGTGCAAGGGCAAACAGGCAAAATAGTGTGCCTCTATTCTTTTTTTGCTTTTGCCTTCCTGCTTCCACTGCCATGAGGTGGCAATCTTTATTTCTTTGTCTGCCTCCACCAAACCAGCCATCAAACTCTCTCTGTCTCAGGTATCTACTTGTAGGGATGTCAGACAAATCCGCTCGAAAGTCAAATGGGCCCAAATTCAAATGCATTCGGCCCACCAAACCCTCCCCCAGGACGGGGTGCCCTGGTCTACACTAACCGGAGCTCACGCGATACTTTTTTTTTCGCTGCCGAAAATTTTACGAAGGTATTTACGAAGGAAACTTTGCAAATTTGGATGAAAGATGGTGAAAGGGATTTTATGAAACTATTTAATAAACATGCAGTTTCCTGCTACGACACGGCTTTTTTTCGCTGGGAGGGACGGGGTCACAAAGTGCACATAGCCTGCCTGAGGCTGAGTCACGACCTGCACGTAGCCTCATCTTTTGTTTTATTGTCTGTGTGAGGTCAGGCTCAGGTCAGATGAGGTCAAGTGAGCGAGATCCCTCCAGGCCACACCTCCCACCCCACCAGGAAGATAATGTCATTGAGGGGAGGGAACTCATCATCGACCATTTATCCCACAGATTCCCGCCTTCAGTTCACATAGGATGGCGATCGTGTATGTCCAGCAGCCTCAGTTGCTCCAGGCCAGACTCCAGGGTCCAGACTAGAACAGAGGTTCCTCTGCTGCAGACAGAGTGTCCGTCCCAGCTGCTGCAAGGAGTGTGTTTCTCTGCATCCCCCCATTCTACGGCACTGCAGTTCAACCTTTATTACAGTGAAGGTATGTTTACTTTACCTGAAAGTGCCCCTATGCTTTGTGATTTTGGGGTGAAATGGAGGAGCAGGGGGAACTGGGTGGGAAGGCAAGGACTCCATCCCCCATCCTCCTGGGCTTTCCAGGATTAATCTATGTGCCTGCCTATGTATTACTGAGTGGGTTGGGGCAGGGGGAGGGGGGAACTGGCCTGGGTGGGGGGGAAGGCATGCTCCAGGCAGCAGCCACTGTTAGTCTGCAAGGCAAGGATTCCATCCCCCATCCTCCTGGGCTTTCCAGGATTAATCCAGGTGCCAGCGTATGTATTTCTGGGGCAGGGGGAGGGGGGGAACTGGCCTGGGTGGGGGGGAAGGAATGCTCCAGGCAGCAGCCATTGCTAGTCTGCAAGCAAGGATTCCATCCCCCATCCTCCTCAGCTTTCCAGGATTAATCCATGTGCCTGCCTATGTATTTCTGAGTGGGGTGGGGTGGGGGGAGGGGGGGAACTGGCCTGGGAGGGGGGGGAAGGCATGCTCCAGGCAGTAGCCGTTGCTAGTATGCAAGGCAAGGATTCCATCCCCCATCCTCCTGGGCTTTCCAGGATTAATCCATGTGCCTGCCTATGTATTTCTGGGGTGGGGGGAGGGGGGAACTGGGTGGGGGGGAAGGCATGAGCAGCCATTGTTATTCTGCCGGGCCCGGGAAGGACACCATCCTCCAGCATCCTGTGTGTACTGTACGGCTGTGTTTTTCAGGCCGCATGGATAGACCACATACTCCATCCTGGGCATTTCAACCTAATCTGCTGTACAATATGCCCCTATTTAGTTAGCATTGAATGGCTGGATTGGTGGGGAACTACTTCTACACTGCACTATATCTGCGATTGTAGGCTATTCACATGATTTCAGCTTTGCCACATGCATTTATGTCTCCTTCTGCCCAGAGACATGAACATGGAGAAAAGAGGAACCCGTGGTCAATCCAGCTTTCAAAAGAGGCGTGGATGCCCGGCGAGAACATACACTGCTGAGGTTGCATTTCAGCGGTATTTTAAGAATGAGATGGAAGAGGAGGAAGCCCAAGGTGTGACCAGCAGTGACAGCAGCCCTAGCACCAGTCCACCCGGCACCCGTAAGCTGCGCACACCACCAATTTCCGCTACAGAAAGTGGCACAGGCACAGCCGGCCACAACTCCAGAGGAAGAGGAAGAAAGTTCTTGGATGGTGAGCGGAAGGGCAGTGTCTCCAAACCCAAAGCAGATGAAAATGTTCCCAAGGAGACTCTACAGCGGCAGAATGAAAGTCAAGATATCTACCTCATTCCAAAGGATGAATCTGGTAAGACTCTGTCATCACAGGTGCTTGTAAATATCTGGATACAAATAAATACCTTCGAATATTTGAATAGTCCCTACATTAGCCTTCTGCAACCTTCAGCCTTCCAGATGTTTTGGGCTACAACTCCCAGCATTATTGACCATTGGCCATGCTGGCTGGGCCTGATGGGAGTTGAAGTCCAAAACCTTTGGAGGGGACCATTTGGGGAGGGATCTTCTTCTTCAACAAAACAAAACATACACGACTGTTTTACATTCATTCATATTCATTGCTGTGAACATATTTCATATTATTTAAATGTTACATGGTGCTCCAGTACTAAAGAAAACCCCAAGTCTTTAAAAGAACTGCAATACTTTCTCAAACGATACACCTTTTCAGTGGGAAAACACTTCAGTGTTTTGTGCTTGCTTTGTTTCCAAAGCCATTCATCATAGCCAGTCGAAAGACCGGCTGCCACCCCCGCCCTCGGACGAAAGCCCGCCGAACCGCCACCGGGACCCGCTGCCAGGAGGGACATTTGGAGGAGGTAAGTCCCATCCCAGGGGGGGCAGGGGAGTGGCGGAGAATTTCACTGCCGATTTCAGGGGGCCGAATGCGTTGGCACTCGGCCCCCTGAAGTTTCGGGGAGAAATTCTTCCCCATCCCTAGCAGGACCAGCCCTATCATTAGGTAGCAGCGAGGTGTTGTGGCACAGAACTGTGGGTGCTCCTCAGACTGCCTTGTAGCTCCTCAGCCAGCTTGTTGTCCCCTGGTGTGGTGGAAGAGGCTCTCCCATTGTCACTGTTCAAGTAAGATTCAGCTATCGCTCTATGTAGGATGGAGGGGTGCCATTTTACCCTTTCCTTCAGGAAGCAAAACGCTTTGGGCCAGCCCTGTAGGTGATGAGTCCCACACAATGGTATAATAGAGCTGATGCAAAGGAGTGGACCTTGCAAGGGAGCCAGATATCTCCTCCCCCATGCTTTTCAGACTTTCACCAGTGAGGACACATTTAGATAACTCTTGTTGAGTTTCCAAGTCTGTACAGTACATTTTTTTTGCACCTAATGTGTTTTCACAGTGCTAGCTAGTGCAGGAGTAGCTTACATCTGCACCTTGTGTCATGTTGATTGATTGCAATTCCAAGCTATGTTTCATAGATTTCTACAACTACACAGTTTTATTCTCTTGGCTATTACTCATGTTTAAAAGTCACATTTGTCATGAAACTCTGTTTCTATCTATTTTGAATCTTTACAGAGATGCCCACAACCGTCCTCCCTGCATCAGACAGCGGAAGTGGGACAGCAGGTGAACCAGGTCCATAGCTGCCTGCTGATAGGCACCCCGTGGGCTGCAGCTCATGTGATTTTGAAAAAAAGGCCAGAGGACTTAGTGTCATCAGTGATCCGAACAGCGAAGATGATGAGGAGCTCTTCTATATCAATGATGTCCCTGCTGAGACTGGGTCTCACTCTGTTCTCCACTTCCAGCCTTCTGGGTTCTGTGGGAGCAATCCCAAACCTCAGGAACAAATGTCCCCTGCTAAGCACTGGTCAGTGCCATCAACAACACCAACAACAACACCATCCACAGATGAGCGGAAACGTGCAGCTCCCGATGCCACCTCATCTGGAACCGATACCCCCATTCCCCAGAGAAGAAATGGTGGTGGCAGGGTGAGCTCCTATGTGTGGCACTTCTTCAAATATGCAGAGAACGACCGCTATGTCATGATTTGTGATATTTGTAGAAGCCGTGTGCGGCTACGAAAAGAAAGGGGCTGTGGACGAGTGGGCACGTCTGCCATGAGGTGACACATGGAGGTGCATCATGCGCTTCTTGTGCCCAAAGATAGCAATGGGAAGCCACAACCATCCAAAAAGAACAGTACCACCTTCTTTGCCTCATCTTCCAAAGACCTCACACAAAGTGGTCTGGGTGGGAAGGGCACAGAAGGCAACTTCGCTAAGAGGCAGGTCTCACTGGAGAAATGCCTTGCGCTGACACAGAAATTACCCTCTGACAGTGCCCAGGCACAACTGTGGACCCACCTCCTGACAGTGGCCATTGCAGCACGTATGCTTCCCTTCTCCCTGGTGGAAGATGAAGACTTTTTGACCTTTATTAAGAGCATCTGCCCTCGGTGGGATGTCCCCTCTTGTTACTACATTAGTGGCATAGCCATTCCAGCCCTGGCTTCTGCAATCAGACGGGTACTCCAACAGGATTTGAAATGTGCAGTTGGAGGAAATGTACATTTAACGAGTGACGCATGGACAAGTAACCAAACAAAGTCTTATCTGTGTGTCACCGTGCACTGGGTATCCATCAGTGCGAGCAGCCGACTGAGTCGTAGAACAGCGACATTGTCCCTCACAATGCTCTCAGGGACACACACAGTGGAAAATATCAGCAGCAGCATCAGTGGTGTTGTTCAGTCCTGGTTGGCCCCCTTAAATCTAACAGTGGGCTGTGTAGCAACAGACAATGCCTCCAACTACCTAAAAGCAGCCCGCATAGCACAGCTAAACCACATTCAGTGCGTTGCTCACTGTTTGAACCTTGTGGTGCATTCTGGATTGAGCAATGCCTCTCCTAAAATAGGCAAGCTACTTAAGGTGGCCCAATCCATTTGCACCCACTTCAGGCAGTCCTGCTCAGCAATGGAGGCAATCGCCGCCATCCAACGTAGCCGTGGCCTTCCAAAACACAAATTCATTTTGGATGTGTGCACACGGTGGAACAGCACATTGCATATGCTTCAGTGACTCTGTGAGCAGAGATCAGCTATAAACGACTACATCACTGAGAAACAACACCACTCCAAATTTTTTGTCACACCACATCAGTGGCTCTGGATGCAAGACCTGGTGGACATTTTAAACATTTTTGATGAATGCACAACGGTACTGAGTGCAGACTATGCCACACTGGGCCAAGTACTACCTGTGCTGAAGATCATAGAGGGGGTGCTGAGAAAACGCCATGCTGAGCTTTGTGAGCGCACCAGTGCTGTAGGCAGTCAAGTCCCCAGTCCTGCAGTTAGGCTTGCTGAATTCCTTCTGCAGGAGCTGGGCACCAACAAACACATCACTTCAATGAGGGGGACATGAAATACGTTGCTGCTGCATTCCTTGAACCACAGTTCCAGGATAGCACAACAAGGGCGGTGCTGCCAAACCAGAACCCTGACTTCCAAAGTGTAAAAACATATTTGACTGAGAAAGTCATGGAGTGCTGCCGCAGCCAGAGAAATGTGCTGGATGAGAAGGAGCTGGGGAAGAGTGAGGCTAGTAGGACTACTACCTCCCCTGAAGATAATATCTGCAGCAGTAGCACCATCACCAGCAGGAGGGGCGATGATGACGCCACAGCAGCTGCACCACCAACACAACATACAGACACAGGGGCATCTTGTCGAAAGTTCTACTTGTACTCCTCAATGGCAGTGGAGCTTGGTGTAAGTGGGAACAGGCAGGGGGAATGTGCCAAAGCAGCCAGGAAAGCATCAGCCTATGATGTGGCTATCCATGAACTGGAAGCTTATTCCAGAGAGAGTTTCTCGGGAACACAGAGCAGCCCAGAGAGTGATCCTCTCCTATACTGGGATACAAAACGTGGTGTTTGGCCAAATCTGACCAAAGTCGCCATTTGGCATCTATCTTGCCCTCCCTTGAGTGTGGCCTCTGAAAGGCTTTTCTCCACCACTGGCAACATTGTCACCACCCGCTGAAGCAGACTCACACCACAACATGTCTCCACCCTTGCTTTCATACGCTCCAACAGGGGATGGATTCCCGAGGATCACCTCCCCCCCCACCAGCTGTCAGCAGAGTGGAGCAGTCATCAAGTGACGAGGAAGACCCCTGGGATGATGATACTGCTGCTAATGTGAGCCAAAGTTCTGAGGGACAATGAGGCAGAATGATAGAATTTGTGAGTGTGGTCACACTGAGGTGTCCCTCAGAACTTTGTCCAAACAACCAGTCCCTGTCTGGCCTGGGCAGAGCCCAAAGCACTGGCGATATGTGGCGGAGCTTTATAATACCTCACAGGCAGAGTCCAGTTGTGCTGCCCGACTGTGTGTGGCGGACTATGCAACAGCGTACATCCCTACTACACACACACACACACACACACACACACACACACACACACACACACACACAGAGTTCTCTATGAATCCCAGTGTACTCTGCTATCGACTGTATATGTGTGTCTTTACCCCTCTGAATGTTAGTATGATTCTGATTCCCCAAATGTATGTATAGTTCTATTTCTCTTGATGTTGATGTGTGCTTTTAATTCATTTAAAATTATTTCATAAATCAAGGAATTGCTTTCAAAGACCTTGTTGTGGTCTTTCTCTGGACTCCCTCAGCTTTTGGGTTTTCCTAAGCACCGAGCGTTCTATGTGAAAAGATCCCTCTGGTATGCGTCCAGTTTACATGTATGTGATATGCACCTCCATGTAAAACAAAGCATACTTCATAGAATCATAGAGTCACAGAATCATAGGGCTGGAAGGGGCCTAAAAAGCCATCGAGTCCAACCCCCTGCTCAATGCAGGTATCCAAGTCAGAGCATCCCTGCTGGCAGATGGCTGTCCAGCCTCGTCTTGAATGCATTCATCATTCATCAGGGATGCTGACTGACCATCTCCCTATGAGGGAAGTTTAAGCAGCTGCGCTTGTTTGGCTGGGATTCTGGGAAGGCATTCTTGTTGCGGTTAACAGTAAGCAAACACAGAGATCATTGTGTACAATGATCTAGATTTAAAATTTTTTATCTGTGGACTTGAACCAAGGAATTGTTACCTTTTTTTAGAAAGAATGTTATATACAAACAGAACAGATCAAAACAAAACACAGAAACAATTGCAACGTTGGGCTGGGCACTAGCTGGCTGCAGGCCTCAGCTCGTAGTAGGAGGATGCAGTTCCCGCTCGATGGCCTCCACCCTTCTTTGAAGGTCGTCACCTGTGTGTAGAATTGAAGAATAAAGCACAATGGTAATATGCATCTTGCAGGCAGAGTTGTTAGCTCAGGTCAGGTGCCATTCTGTAGTACTACTTACAGGTCCTGCTGAGACTCTGGATGTCTCTTATCAGACGCATCAGGATCACAAGAGGAGGGGCTTCATCTGTGGAAGAAGGGTGGCCTTCCTCCACAGATGCTGCTCCTCTTGCTGCTGGCTCTTCCTCCTCTTCCTCTTCCTCCTCTTCCTCCTCCTCCTCTGTCCTCTCCCTCTCCGAGGCCTTCAGGGCCTCCTCCGCCAGCAAGGCATGATGTGCAGCTGTGGGATGTCACAGTAACAGAATGAATGCATTTATATGTGTGGTGAGTGAACAAAACCACAGTCACTGATTGATCTGTCTATCACCATCCCCACTACCATAAGAACCACTGATTCTGTCCTCCCACCACAAGGTCTAATGATGAGGAGATAATTAGGGAGGCAGATTATACAGTACTGACAGTTTTGGTGTGATGGGAACTGTTGGACTTCTGTAAACATGCACAGGATTGCACTTCTAGTCACCCCACTTCTACATTTGCAATGCCATGGTATCTGTTTATTCTATTGATGCATTGCATAAATGCCGCCTTTTTTCCTAGCGCAAGGAACCCAAGGTGGCTCACATTAGCCTCTTCCTCTCCATTTAACGCTGTCAACAACAACACTGAGGTAGGCTGGGGCTTTCTGACTGGGCCAAAGTCACCCAGCGAGCTTCCATGGCTGAGTGGACTATACCCAGATCTCCAAGCTCTCAGATGAACACTTGCTCATGAGTTGACTTCAGTGCCAATGTCTTGGTAGAAAGGTGGGGTGGGTGGGGTGCAATGGGAAATGGACAGCGTGTCAGTGTGTAATATGAGTTGTAGCCAGGCCCGCATAATCCTATGCATGTGGTTGTACAGGAAAAAGCAATGCAGTTCCCAGCATCCCTTCTTCAACCAGCCAAAGTGGCCGGAAGATGATGGGACCTTTTTCTGTCCAAGTTCAGCAAACATAGGATTGCAGGCTGAATGTCAGGATTTGTTTGTTTCCACATGAGACCACAAAGAGATAGCTTCATTTTCGGTACACATCCTTGTCTTCATATTTAGTTGAGCTTGATGATGGGATGGGATAACTATAACTTACCAGGCATATACCTCTGCAAAAATGGGGCCCGGCCTGCTTTGACCCACACTCTGTGGATGCGCCAGTAGTAGGCGGGGGGGTTGGACAGCGGTGCCCTCCTCTCTGCAGCAGCAATCCCCTCTCTGACGAAGGACTGCTTTAGTGCATTCCATTTTGACCTCAATTGTCCAACTGTGCTATGGTGGCCCGCTCGCTCCATCCTCCTCTTTATCTGGGCCCAATAAAATTAATTGTGGCAGGAGGAGCTGCCAAACAACACGGCCACCACCTCACTGCTCTTAATGTTGATGAGGAGGGCCTTGGTCGCCTCATGGTCCCACCTCTTGCCATGCACTGGTGCAGCCATTTTAGAGCAGCCACACCACTACTGCACACAAACACACACACACCAAGAAAGCCATGCACCACCAGCATGTAACTACACACACACAGACTAAACCGGACAAAAACACCACAATGCACAACAACACACACACACACACACACCAGACAAAATCACAACAGTGAACAAACAACAGGAAATCCACTAAGCACCACCACTAACATACCACCACCACCACACAACAGAACTCCACCTACAAATCCCCACGCAGATGCAAGCGCAAATGCAGATGACATTCAGAAAGTTAGCAGGAAGTTGATGACAGATTTTGCGGAAGCAGAGCTGCAGCCCCATTTTTTTTTTATTGTGAGGCGGTTAGGTTAACAAACCAGTAAATGCGAGGATCATCAAGCATAAATACACAGAAATCAATAAAATCACAGTCCCTGTCCCTGTCTGATTAAACAAGACAGTGGGGAGCGCACAGAAGGCGGGAAACATTTCTGGCAGCAACGAAAAAAAATACATAAATAATTACGAAAATAGTGGGAAAGTTCTGGCCAAGGCAATCCACAATGGTGAGAGTACGGCGAAAGCTACGGAGGGATTCCCCCCTATGGAGGAAATACGTAATCAATCACAACGTAATATTTACAATTACGTTGTGATTGTAAATATTTACGTAGACTATGGCGAAAATAAGGGCAACGCAAATAGTATTGCCCTTATTTTTTCCATAGCCTACGTAAATATTTATTTAGACTACCCATGCCTAAATAAGGAACACAAATGGCGGCACCTATGGGCGCCGCCATTTGCGTACGTGCTTTTATTTTTTTTTCAAAGTCACCTGTGATAGGCTACGTAAGAGTGCACGAAAGCCACTTACCTGGTCTCGCAGATTTTCGCGGTGGGGGGGAGGCGCTTCACTACTCTCCCCCCGAAGTTCAGGCCGGGGGGCGAGGCTTCCTGCCTTGCCCGGCCGAAATTCAGGCCGGGGAGGAGGCGCCTCACCTCGCCCGGCCACGAAATAAAAAGTTAAAAAAAAAACGCACCCGTGATAGGCTACGTGATGATTAACATAGCCTATCATGGCTAGATCTGCAAAGTCAGCCGTGACAGGCTACGTAAATCGTCACGTAGCCTATCACGGGTGACTTAAAAAAAAAATGCGCGTACGCAAATGGCGGCCCCCATAGGGAGCCGCCATTCCCGTTCCTTATTTGGTCGCTGTAGTCTACATAAATCTTTACGTAGACTACGGCAAAAATAAGGGCAACGCAAATAGCGTTGCCCTTATTTTCGCCGTAGTCTACGTAATCTTTACTTTACTAATTTCCTTTAGTATGGACTGATTTGACCACCTTGCAGTCCAGGGGACTCGTAAGAGTCTTCTGCAGCACCACAGTTCAAAAGCATGAATTCTTTGCCACTCTGCCTTCCTAATAGTCCAGCTCTCACAGCCATTTCTACTGGGGAAACCATAGCTTTGATTATACGAACCTTTGTTGGCAAGGTGATGTCTCTGCTTCTTACTATGCTGTCTATGTTTGCCATAGCTTTCCTCCCAAGGAGCAAGTGTCTACAAAAACTAAAGTAATCCCCAAAGGCTCTATGAAGGAGAGGAAAATTATGACCTTGGCAAGACATTGATCTCTGTTCTTCCTTGGATATTGATCTTCTGGGCACTGGAAACAGTCGTCCATGTCTGAAAACCAGAACAGAACAGATTCTAAAGGAATCCAAGTATGTCATCATCTTTCTTCTGTTATATATTTTAATGTAGTGAATGTATCTATCTCCAATGTCCAGCATTCTGCTCATGAACATGTCTTCGATATGTCTCTATATTTACAGAAAGGAGCAGAACTTGGCTTGTTATATTTCCGGTGGCACATCAAATGAGCTGCCCTTGGGGGTCATCCAACTCCAGAGGAACTTACACTTCTGTGCTGCTGAGTCAGAGCTTCCTATGCTTTGTCTGCGCAGGAAGACTGAGTGGTGCAGGGAACATGGGAGCCACCGCCTCATCAGCAGGACTGACCATGTGGTGCTTGACATCTACCTTCACTTCTCAGCCCTCCTCCTAAGATGAAGAGATCCCGGTATACTGGCCATGATGTGGCCAGCTGTGGTCAGGGACCGAAGCTTGGACCTTTTTCATGCACAGCATACACTCTGCCCCTGAGCTTTTGCCCTTCCCCCATCTCCTCACAGTTCAGATCATTTTAGCTTTTCTGATAAATTATGATGGTTACATTAGAAGATACTTTTGAAGCTGGGTCATTTAATGAGGACACTTAGTGGTTCTTGAGATTTACCAGGATAAAATAAAAACATTTGAGTTAGAGGGCTTTCCTTGGACATCTACCAACAGGCCTAAAAAAAGTTGTCCTTTCCTGTATTGGACGAGGGGGTGTGTGCTGGGGAGATAGCCACTTCTTTGACCTTGAGATTTACCAGTAAGCGTTGGGAGTGATTGTGTCATAAGTCTTGTTTTGGACATTTACCAGCATAACTTGGTAAGTGTCCCCCCTCCCTCTGGGAAATGTTGGCAATTAAGACAATATTAAATGGTTTATAACCTACATGTATTTGCTATATGTGTGTACCTTTTTAGGATTATGTATGATAGCTGCATTATTATGTTCCCTGTTGTGTTTTGGAGATGTGAACTGGTGATACAGCAAAACCAAAGAAAAATAGTATAGAATGTACAATTTATAACTCTGCACATTATGCCACCTACCCTCCTGATCTGAAATCTTCCCATCGGGACATCGAACACAGTCATAGTAACAAAATGGCTCCTCTTCTTTCTTTTTTTCTGCTGTAACCTGGATGACAGGACCATTTTTAGTGGTTTACAAACTGAAACAAAATTAACATAGAGCCCAAGCAACTGCATCCAAAGAATCTTTAAAATATTATTTTCACTAAGATGCACATTTTGCATGAACATTCTGGTGTGCACAGTCCTCTACCACACATGCTTTCAATCTGAAAACTCCATCGCAAAATTTGTAAAAGGGCAAACTCAGTTTTAATGCATGTATTGGTTTGGAAGTGCAAATTTGGTACATTTGCATTAAAATAGAAAACTGAACAAATTTCTTCTCCATCATCACTGGCCTTCCAACACTTGAAGAAGCCAAAGAGCTTCTCCAGGAATTTTCAAAGGCCAAATACTAATGATGGGGGAGAATGTTTTTTCATATTTTAAAGCAAACTTAAATATTTCCCATACCAATTTCTCCAACTAGTCTGTAAGAAGAGGAAAGCATGAGGAACAAACATTTTAGACTTATTCAGTAACCAACCTGAGTAGACTGAATGTGCACTGGTGGGAGGGGTGAGTCACGGTGGCAAGACCCAGCCACATTTTATGCATGTTGCATAAGCACATCAGCCCTGTAAATGTGGTTGGGGACACTGCCATCATGATCCCTAAACACAATCTATCTGTATCTGTCTTGTAAACCAGGCCAGGGTTTTGCAGATATTTGTAGTATCTTCAGCTGGCAGGGAGTCAAGGCATCTATCTGAGCATGGGAGAGATGCAGGTTTTTCAGGAAGGGAAATACGAGGAGAGAATGTGGATCTCTTGGTGTCCTCCTGGAATCAAAATCACTTATAAATTAAGCTAACCATGATAAGAGAATAGTCCAGATGTGAACCATTACCTGCCAGTGTTGCAGATTTGGTGGATCCAGGTTACCTCTACCTACAATCAAGCTGTGTTGGATTGTAGATGAGAACATCTTCTGTAAAGCATGGGCTATGGCATGGGCCACGCTGTAGATGCTGTAGCTTTGGCCAGTCATGGTCATTTCAAACAGAGTCCCAGGGAGGATCACCAGCTTCTCTTGTATCAGTGCTCTCCCTGTCATTTGAATCAGAAAATAAGCAATTGAACGCGTGTTCCCAGAAGATCCCGATAAACCCATCTCCTTTTGGCAAGTTAGGATGTAGGAGATGTGGGAATTCTATAAACTCCAACACTTCATTTGAGTGAATTGCCAAAGATAGGGCACCATGGGAGACATGTATATCAAAATCCTTGTGAAATGTCTCTGTTGAGAAATCCCAGTGGGCTGTGATAAGGCACACTTTCTCATTCATTTATTTATTTATTTATTTATTGCATTTATATCCCGCCTTTTTTCCTCTTGCAAGGTACCCAAGGTAGCTTACATTCTCCTCTTCCTCCTTTCCATTTTATCCTCACAACAATAACCCTGTGAGGTAGGTTGGGCTGAGAGTCTGTGACTGGCCCAAAGTCACCCAGTAAGCTTCCATGGCTGGGTGGGGACTAGAACCTGGATCTCCCAGCTCCCAGACCAACACTCTAGCCACTACACCATGCTGGCTTTCTGTATAATGTCTGTATAATGCCATCTAATCTTTCATAAATATATGTCAGCCATTTCAAGCAAGTAATTGTTTGAGAGTCTGCATTTACAACAAATACACACAAACACTACACCTATTTTTCTGGCAGGTATAATCCTGACCCCTAAAAGAATAATAGGTCTTCATATCTCATCCACCTGTGACCAACAGTTTAGATACATGTTTTGATATCCCATCATAGGTAATGGGAGGCAAACCCCCTCAGATTTCTGAATGTCAAATCAGGTTCAGTACGCAACCTGAAGGGGAAGGACTCTGAATCAGACTGAGCAGAACTGAAACATTTACCAATGTGCTGAATTGGAGTCAGAGTTGAATCTTGTGATCAGTGCACACCTCTAATAGATGGCTGTAAATAAAGGATATAAAACTATACCACTGTGTGCATCATCAGAAGTACACGTATTTTCAAGTTTAAATGTATGTTTCATCCTATATAAATATAAGATAAAACAGAAGACAAGCCTAAATACACTTTCAAAAAAACTGCTTGCAGTCTGTTTTCTGAACTATATTTATTTGGTTCAGTCAAATTGTTCAGTCGTTATGTCGTGTCCGACTCTTCGTGACCCCATGGACCATAGCACGCCAGGCTTTCCTCTCCTCTGCTCTAAAGGATATAGAACTATACCACTGTTGTTGTTGTTCAGTCATTCAGTCGTGTCTGACTCTTCGTGACCCCATGGACCATAGCACGCCAGGCCTTCCTGTCCTGCGCTCTCTCCCGGAGCGTGCTCAAGTTCATATTCATTGCATCCGTGATGGTATCTAGCCATCTCATCCTCTGCCGTCCCCTTCTCCTTTTGCCTTCAGTCTTTCCCAGCATCAGGGTCTTTTCCAGGGAGTTTTCTCTTCGCATTAGGTGGCCAAAATATTGGAGCTTCAGCTTCAGTATCTGTCCTTCCAATGAGCACTCAGGGTTGATTTCCTTTAGGATGGACTGATTTGACCTCCTTGCAGTCCAGGGGACTCGTAAGAGTCTTCTCCAGCACCACAGTTCGAAAGCATCAATTCTTCGGCGCTCAGCCTTCCTTATAGTCCAGCTCTCACAGCCATACATTACTACTGGGAAAACCATAGCTTTGTTTAGACGGACCTTTGTCGGCAAGGTGATGTCTCTGCTTCTTACTATGCTGTCTAGGTTGACCATAGCTTTCCTCCCAAGGAGCAAGCGTCTTTTAATTTCATGGCTACAGTCACCATCTGCGGTGATCTTGGAGCCCAAGAAAGTAAAATCTGTCACTGCTTCCATTTCTTCCCCTTCTATATGCCAGGAAGTGATGGGGCCAGATGCCATGATCTTAGTTTTTTTAATGTTGAGTTTCAAACCAGCTTTTGCACTCTCCTCTTTCACCCTCAGCAAGAGGCTCTTGAGATCCTCTTCGCTTTCTGCCATTAGGGTGGTATCGTCTGCATATCGGAGGTTGTTGATAATTCTCCCGGCAATCTTAATTCCGACCTCCAATTCATCCAACCCAGCATTTCTCATGATGTACTCTGCATATAAGCTAAATAAACAGGGTGACAATATGCAGCCTTGTCGTACTCCTTTCCCAATTTTGAACCAATCGGTTGTTCCATGTCTGGTTCTTACTGTTGCTTCTTGACCCTCGTACAGGTTTCTCAGGAGACGGGTAAGGTGGTCTGGTACTCCCATCACTTTAAGAATTTGCCACAGTTTGTTGTGATCCAGACAATCAAAGGCTTTAGCGTAGTCAATGAAGCAGAAATAGACGTTTTTCTGGAATTCTCTTGCTTTCTCCATGATGCAGCGAATGTTGGCGATTTGATCTCTAGTTCCTCTGCCTCTTCTAAACCCAGCTTGTACTTCCGGTAGTTCTTGGTTCGCATACTGCTGAAGCCTAGCTTGTAGGATTTTGAGCATCACCTTGCTGGCATGTGAAATGAGCGCAATTGTGCGGTAGTTTGAACACTCTTTGGCGTTGCCCTTCTTTGGAATTGGAATGTAAACTGACCTTTTCCAGTCTTGTGGCCACTGTTGAGTGTTCCAGATTTGTTGGCATATTGAATGCAGCACTTTAACAGCATCATCTTTTAGGATTTTAAATAGCTCGGCTGGAATACTGTCATCTCCGCTAGCTTTGTTGTTACTAATGCTTCCTAAGGCCCACTTGACTTCACTCTCGAGGATGTCCGGCTCAAGTTTAGTGACCGCACTATCATGGCTATCAGGGACATTCAGATCTTTCCTGTATAGTTCTTCTGTGTATTCTTGCCACCTCTTCTTAATCTCATCTGCTTCTGTTAGGTCCCTGCCTTCTTTGTCCTTTATCATGCCCGTCTTTGCACAAAACGTTCCCTTGAGATCTCCAATTTTCTTGAAGAGATCTCTAGTCTTTCCCATTCTGTTGTTTTCCTCGATTTCTTTGCATTGTTCATTTAAGAAGGCCTTCTTGTCTCTCTTTGCTATTCTCTGGAACTCTGCATTCAGTTGGGTATATCTTCCCCTTTCTCCCTTGCTTTTCGCTGCCCTTCTTTCATGAGCTACTTGTAAAGCCTCATCAGACAGCCACTTGGCTTTCTTGCATTTCTTTTTCTTTGGGATGGATTTCGTTGCTGCCTCCTGAACAATGTTACGGACCTCCGTCCATAGTTCCTCAGGCACTCTGTCTATCAGGTCTAATCCCTGAAATCTATTCCTCACCTCCACTGTATATTCATCAGGGATATGATTTAGGTCATCAAAAGTACACATTCTAAAGCTCACATTTATGTATTGTCCTATATAAATATGACATAAAACAAAAGATAAGCCAAAATAGACTTTCAAAAAAATTGTTTGCAGTCTGTTTTCCGAACTATATTTATTTGGGTGGGCACCATTATTCATAAAGCACATGGTTTGGTTACTAACCATCCTACTTTGAATGACTGGCATATCCAATTAATTTAAAAGGATCTCAGATTGCTGGGAAATTTCTTGCTTGAGGAGTCTATGGAGAACTTCTGCCAGAAAAATAGATATTCCTGAGATCAACAGAAAACGCTTTAGATGAAGTATAGTCCAGCATCATGAATTCCTATGAAGTAGGTGCAGTGGTTATAATCTGGTCTAGTGCATATTATGGAGAACAGATTTATTGCCTTACATGAGTTAATTAATTTACACCATTGGTTTGGGGGGGGGGGGTTCAAGGAAGGACATTGTTTAAAATAAGAAGTCAAATTGTGTAGTCATCTCTCTAATGGTTATGTCACCTATTTTACTATACTCATATGGGATCTGGAAGAGAGCAGTTATGGTGCACATTGCAGTTTGTGACTTGCACTTAGTATGTGGCAGTTGTGGCAGACCGTAGAAATATAACTGCAGCATAAATATCACTCCCATGACATACGTCAATTTAGCACAGCATGTCCAGTCTCTGTCTAACTAGCTATCAGTCACAAATACGGATGGACAGATTAGTCTATTCCTGGTCTGTGTCAGGTTTGCATATGTTCAGTCATACGTATCGCCCATCCTGGTTCTGCTTCACTCACTCTGCAAATTAAAACACACAATCACACACACACACACACACACACACACACAGCTTTTCAACTGAATGTCCCCCCCCCAAAAAAAACCATATGCAATTTTGTATACATATTCCTTTTCCTATGCATTTTTCCTACATGAGACATTATTTGTATCCATCTCCCCTAAAGTACACATTTTTGTATACATTTCCCTCTCTACAGTGTGTATGTTTTTCTACATATTTTAAAGCCAAGAACTGCATTGCAAAAGTCAGAAAAGTGCACAGTCCAAAGTGGACAAGAAAATCCATAGGAATTGGCACAATAAAGCATTCATTGTCATAATTTTTGATAATCACTGAGTTTGCAGTCCTTTCAGAGACTGGTGCACTGTGTTTTACCATGTGAAGTAGAATAGTTGTTAGGGCTGCTCTTATTCTTCCTTTCTTTCTTCCTTCCTTCCTTTCTTCCTTTCCTTTTTTTTTTTAACTTAATGAGGGAGAAGAAGCGCTCAGGCTTACAATGGCCAATAGAGAGAATATTGCAGAACACGTCAACCCTGAGATATAAGCTGGGAGAAAACCCTCTTTTTTTCATTCTCCGGGAAAAACAATCCACCTGACCTACTAATCCACCTAATCCAGAGCAGATTTTGAGGGTGCAGGGGGGCTGCAGGTGGGATAAGAATTGCCTTCCTCCTTGTTCCACAGACAGAAGCCACTCTATCAGTGGGATGAGCTAGCTGGATTCCACCCCTGGAATTTTTTAGGACAAAACGGTTGTACCCATTTCATTAAGGCTAATTTTGAGAAGCAGACCTGGAACTTCCAGAGCTAAGTTGTTCAGTCGTTAAGTCATGTCCGACTCTTCGGGACCCCATGGACCATAGCACGCCAGGCCTT
Organism: Heloderma charlesbogerti; assembly: GCA_026122225.1. Lineage (NCBI taxonomy): Eukaryota > Metazoa > Chordata > Lepidosauria > Squamata > Helodermatidae > Heloderma > Heloderma charlesbogerti. The sequence goes on along the minus strand of JANEZZ010001545.1, from coordinate 260,390 downwards.
CCTGTCCTCCGCTCTCTCCCGGAGTGTGCTCAAGTTCATATTCATTGCATCGGTGATGGTATCTAGCCATCTCATCCTCTGCCGTCCCCTTCTCCTTTTGCCTTCAATCTTTCCCAGCATCAGGGTCTTTTCTGGGACTTTTCCCTTCGCATTAGGTGGCCAAAATATTTGAGCTTCAGCTTCAGTATCCTCCTTCCAATGAGCACTCAGGGTTGATTTCCTTTAGGATGGACTGATTTGACCTCCTTGCAGTCCAGGGGACTCGTAAGAGTCTTCTCCAGCACCACAGTTCGAAAGCATCAATTCTTCGGCGCTCAGCCTTCCTTATAGTCCAGCTCTCACAGCCATACATTACTACTGGGAAAACCATAGATTTGATTATGACGGACCTTTGTCGGCAAGGTGATGTCTCTGCTTCTTACTATGCTGTCTAGGTTTGCCATAGCTTTCCTCCCAAGGAGCAAGCGACTTTTAATTTCATGGCTACAGTCACCATCTGCAGTGATCTTGGAGCCCAAGAAAGTAAAATCTGTCACTGCTTCCATTTCTTCCCCTTCTATATGCCAGGAAGTGATGGGGCCAGATGCCATGATCTTCGTTTTTTTAATGTTGAGTTTCAAACCAGCTTTTGCACTCTCCTCTTTCACCCTCAACAAGAGGCTCTTTAGATCCTCTTCGCTTTCTGCCATTAGGGTGGTATCGTCTGCATATCTGAGGTTGTTGATAATTCTCCCATCAATCTTAATTCCGACCTCTGATTCATCCAACCCGGCATTTCTCATGATGTACTCTGCATATAAGTTAAATAAGCAGGGTGACAATATGCAGCCTTGTCTTACTCCTTTCCCAATTTTGAACCAATCGGTTGTTCCATGTCTGGTTCTTACTGTTGCTTCTTGACCCTCGTACAGGTTTCTCAGGAGACAGGTAAGGTGGTCTGGTACTCCCATCTCTTTAAGAATTTGCCACAGTTTGTTGTGATCCACACAATCAAAGGCTTTAGCGTAGTCAATGAAGCAGAAATAGACGTTTCTCTGGAATTCTCTTGCTTTCTCCATGATGCAGCGAATGTTGGCGATTTGATCTCTAATTCCTCTGCCTCTTCGAAACCCAGCTTGTACTTCCAGTAGTTCTCGGTTCACATACTGCTGAAGCCTAGCTTGTAGGATTTTGAGCATCACCTTGCTGGCATGTGAAATGAGAGCAATTGTACAGTAGTTTGAACACTCTTTGGCATTGCCCTTCTTTGGAATTGGAATGTAAACTGACCTTTTCCAGTCTTGTGGCCACTGTTGAGTGTTCCAAATTTGTTGGCATATTGAGTGCAGCACTTTAACAGCATCATCTTTCAGGATTTTAAATAGCTTAGCTGGAATACTGTCATCTCTGCTAGCTTTGTTGTTAGTAGGGATGTACAAAAGGTACTTACCTTTCCGCGGATTATGCTGATGCTGGGAGGGAGGCGTTCCGTCCCTCCCCCCTAGAATCCTGGCTGGCAGGCTCCGCTCCGTAGAGATTCTGCGGAGCTGCCGGCCAGCTCTGCCAGCAGCCGGACAACCGGCCACTGGCTAGCAGGGACGCAAATGGTGGTGGCCGTAGCCACCACCGTTTGCATCCCTGCAGTCAGCCATGATAGGCTACGTAAATGTTTATGTAGCCTATCACAGCTGATTAAAAAATACACACGCACGTACGCAAACGGCGGAGCCCATGGGCACCGCCATTTGCATTCCTTATTTTAGTACGTCTTAGTCTACGTAAACATTTACATAGACTAACACGGCGAAAATAAGGGGAATGCAAATAGCATAGACGCTATGCTATTTGTGTTCCTCTTATTTTCGCCGTCTTAATATATGTAAACGTTTATGTAGACTAAGACGTGCCAAAATAAGGAACGCAAATGGGTGCCGCCATTTGCATACGCGCATTTCTTTCTTTTTTAAATCAGCCATGATAGGCTACATAAATCTTTATGTAGCCTATCACTTTTTTAGTTTTTTTGTTTTTTTTTACCTGGAAATGGCGGCAGCGGCAGCCAGATGAAAGACCGGCCGCTGCAGCCACCAGGAAGATCCATCTAAGGAAAGGCCCCTCCCGGGGGGGGGGCGGGGGGCCATTCCCCCACCGATTTTGGGAGGCTGAATGCACTGGCATTCGGCCTCCCCGAGATCCATGGCAGAACTTTTGTACATCCCTAGTTGTTAGCAATGCTTCCTAAGGCCCACTTGACTTCACTCTCTAGGATGTCCAGCTCAAGTTCAGGGACCCCACTATCATGGCTCTCAGGGACATTAAGATCTTTCCTGTATAGTTCTTCTGTGTATTCTTGCCACCTCTTCTTAATCTCCTCTGCTTCTGTTAGGTCCCTGCCTTCTTTGTCCTTTATCATGCCCGTCTTTGCACAAAACGTTCCCTTGAGATCTCCGGTTTTCTTGAAAAGATCTCTAGTCTTTCCCATTCTATTGTTTTCCTAGATTTCTTTGCATAGTTCATTTCAGAAGGCCTTCTTGTCTCTCCTTGCTATTCTCTGGAACTCTGCATTCAGTTGGATATATCTTCCCCTTTCTCCTTTGCTTTTCACTTCCCTTCTTTCCTCAGCTACTTGTAAAACCTCATCAGATAACCACTTTGCTTTCTTGCATTTCTTTTTCTTTTGGATGGATTTAGTTGCTGTCTCCTGAACAATGTTACAGACCTCCGTCCATAGTTCCTCAGGTACTCTATCAGGTCTAATCCTGAAATCTATTCCTCACCTCCACTGAATATTCATTAGGGATATGATTTAGGTCATACCTGAATGGTTCAGTGGCTTTCCCTACGTTCTTCAATTTAAGCTGAAATTTTGCAACATGAAGCTCATGATCTGAGACACAGTCAGCTCCAGGTCTTGTTTTTACTGACTGTATGGAGCTTCTCCATCTTTGGCTGCAAAGGACATAATCAATCTGATTTCGATATTGACCATCTGGTGATGTCCATGTGTAGAGTTGCCTCTTGTGCTGTTAGAAAAGAGTGTTTGCTATGATCAGCGTGTTCTCTTGGCAAAACTCTATTAGCCTTTGTCCTGCTTCATTTTGTACACCAAGGCCATGCTTGCCTGTTATCCCGGTGATTTCTTGACTTCCTACTTTAGCATTCTAATCCCCTATGATGAAAAGGACATCTTTTTTTGGTGTTAGTTCTAGAATGTGTTGTAGGTCTTCATAGAACCGGTCAACCTCACCTTCATCGGCCTCCGTGGTTGGGACATAGACTTGAATTACTGTGATGCTGAATGGTTTGCCTTGGATTCGCACTGAGATAATTCTGTCATTTTTGAGGTTGTACCCCAGTACTGCTTTTCCCACCCTTTTATTGACTATGAGTGCTACTCCATTTCTTCTAAGGGGTTCTTGCCCGCAGTAGTAGATACAATGGTCAGCTGAATTAAATTTGCCCTTGCCTGTCCATTTGAGTTCGCTGATTCCCAAGATGTCGATGTTCAATCTTGCCATCTCATGTTTGACCACCTCCAGCTTACCTTGATTCATTGACCTTACATTCCAGATTCCTAAACAATATTGTTCTTTACAGCATCGGACTTTCTTTTCACCACCAGACACATCCACAGCTGAGTGTCCCTTCGGCTTTGGCCCAGCCGCTTCATTCTTTCTGGCATTACTCGGAAATTCCCTCTGCTCTTCCCCAGTAGTATATTGGACACCTTCCGACCTGAGGGGCTCATCTTCCAGTGTCATCTCTTTTAGCCTTGTGATATGTTCCATGGGGTTTTCTTGGCAAGAATACTGCAGTGGGTTGCCATTTCCTTCTCCAGTGGACCACATTTTGTCAGAACTCTCCGCCATGACCTCTCCATCTGCACAGCATAGTTTATGGCTTCACTGAGTTATGCAAGCCCCTTCGCCACAACAAGGCGAACAATGCATGAGGGGGTCCAGAGCTATACCTTGCTATTACAGATACAGTCATCAGTTTACAAGAACCACAAGGCTATGTTGCCCAGTAACTGAGAGAAGAGATCCATAGCTACTTCAGTAATCCCAAGTGTCTCTGTGTAGTATTTCCCGTGATAGGTGTATTAATTAATAGTCAGGAAAATACTGTACACTAGCACTCCATTCAGGCATAATAAAATTGGTGAAACTCATCTCATGAGCAGGAATGGGGCCATGCCAAATAAACATGCCACCCTTGTCACATCAAAATGTAGCTCTGCCCAGGGCCATCCATTCAGAAAGAGGACAATATGATCAGAAGATTTTTTGAAAAATGTAAAACTAAGAGAAACTGAAATTGACCGATCTGTCCATCCCTGTGCAAAAGCATGGATGTGATTTCTGTTCAGGATGAATGGGGAAATGTTTTTTGTTTTGTTTTTAAATGGGGCCATTTAATTTCATTTGAAATCTTTTTTCGCCCTCGTTGCCTCCTCCTTAAAATCCTCTGGGTCTGCTTTATATGCCTTTTATGAAGTATGGGTGTGGCTTTTAGGCATGGGGTCACTAACCCAATAAGAATCATATAATCATAGGGTTGGAAGGGGCCTACAAGGCCATCGAGTCCAACCCCCTGCTCAATGCAGGAATCCACGTCAGAATGCAGGAATCCACATCAGAAAAGAGTCTACAAAGTTTTCAAGAGCCCAATTTAGAAGTTTACTGAAAAACATTTTGCTAATATGAAAAAGGTTTTAACATTTGAATGCATAGAAACCTTACTCACATAAAAACAGAACCATAATAGCAATAGGGTAATAAAATAACCAGGGTTAAAGGCATCCCGCTATACCAACTAGACAGTGTCCCTGTTTTATCTAGATCCTTGACTTCCTACTTTAGCTAATTGATTTGTCTTTCTTCCTTGTTTCCAGCCTCTCTTTAAAATTCTTGGGTTCTGGCTTCTGTGCTATAAATACATTATCTTGTAACTCCGACAGACCAGGAGGGCTCCACATTGCCCTCCTTATCTTTTCTGACCTTCCGTTGAACCTCCTGCTCAGGACTTTACCTTCTCTAATTTTGAAGACTCTGGAACCAAGCCATTTGCCATTGCTTGGCCTTTGGCACTTTTAACCTTTAAACTTTACACAGACCAGCAAACAAACACTGAGAAATTAATTAACCCCATACCATCCAGAGAGAAAAAGAGAGAGAGAGAGAGAGAGAGCAGTTCTGTTCCTTCAGAGACACCTTAAGATATTACTGTGGCAATAGCTTTCAGAAAGAGGAGCTAACTTCTGTGATGTAAGAGAAAGCCATCCTATTTTTGCTAAGGAGGATGCCAATGGCCATGCTGGCTGGCTATGCTAGGAATTGTAGTCCAACACACCAGGAGTGCACCAGATTGTGGAAAGCTGCTGAGAAAAGGTGAGAAGTCGGTGGTGCTAAGTTGTTCATCATCAGTGATCCACAGCCTCACAGTCACCACTGCATATCATATTCTCTCTATCCTGTCCACATGGTTAATCTGGTTTGGGAGAATGAAAATTTCTGCCTCCTTAGGAAGGGTGTCGTGTTAAGGCTTGCGAACCTTCACTCAGAATTTCCCTGCATTTTAGTGCTTGGTTGGAAAGTGTAACAATTAGGGATGGCAGAGAATTCCACCACGGACTCCAATGAGGCTGGATTCTTAGAATCCGCCCCTCCCCTCGGAGTTCGTGGTGGGACGGACCACCCCACCTTGCCACCCTGCCAAGTCCAATCTGGCTAGATCCTAGCTGGCACTGCTGGGTCCAGGTCCGTCTGGGTCTGTCAGCTGCCCTGTGCGGATGCAAAATGGCGTCCAGCATATCCTAAAGATTTATGTAGCCAATAACAGCCAAAGGGAGGGACGCAAATGGCGTCCTCTATGCCGGATGCCATTTGCATCTGTAGACCAGCTACGGCTGGAAGTCCGGCAGCAGCTGGCCCTGGCTGGCAGCTCTACGGACTTGCCACAGAGCGGAGCTGGACAGGGAGGATTCTGGGAGGAGGACCGGATCGCCTCCCCCTAGGGATGTACAAAAGTCACTTACCCTTTCAAAGGGGTGATTCACAGTGAGGGGGAGGCGCTCCACATCTCCCCCTGAAATCCTAACCTGGCCTGCTCCACTCTGCAGCAACTCCGCAGAGCTGCCAGCCGGGTGCATTCATAGGCGTGTGCAGCCTGCGGATGCAAATAGCGGTGGCTACTGCGGCCACCATTTACGTTCATGTTTTTGGCTGTGATAGGCTACTAGGGGTGGATGAAAGTCACTTACCTGTCCTCGAAGGACGTTCGCGGTGGGGGGGAGGCGCTTCTCTGCACCCCCCGCGAAGTTCCGGCCAGGGGGGGGGAGGCTTCCCGCCTCGGCCTGGCTGAAATTCAGGCCGGGGGGGAGGCTTCCTGCCTCGGCCTGACCGAAATTCAGGCCGGGGAGGAGGCTTCCCACCTCGCCTGGCTGCAAACGCGAAAGTTAAAAAAAAAACAAAAACACCCCCTGATAGACTATGTGACGATTCACGTAGCCTATCACAGCTAGATCTGCAAAGTCAGCCGTGATAGGCTACGTCAATCGTCACGTAGCCTATCACGGGTGACTTAAAAAAAAAAAAAAAAGCGCGTACGCTAATGGCGGCCCCCATAGGGAGCTGCCATTCGCGTTCCTTATTTAGTTGCTGTAGTCTACGTAAATGTTAACGTAGACTACGGCGAAAATAAGGGCAACGCAAATAGCGTTGCCCTTATTTTTGCCGTAGTCTACGTAAACATTTACGTAGACTACAGCGACCAAATAAGGAACAGGAATGGCGGCTCCCTATGGGGGCCGCCATTATCCGTACACACTTTTTTTTTTTTTTAAGTCACCCGTGATAGGCTACGTGACAATTGACGTAGCCTATCACGGCTGACTTTGCAAATATAGCCGTGATAGGCTACATTAATCGTCAAGTAGCCTATCAGGGGTTTTGTTTTTTTTTTCCTTTTATTGCAATGGCGGCGGCGGCAGCCGGTCGAAAGACCGGCTGCCGCTCCCGCCCCGCTCGAACACCCACCGAACCGCTGGCCGGACCCGCCGCCGGGAGGGACATTCAGGGAAGGTAAGTCCCGTCCCGGGGGGGTGCGGGGGGCGGGGGGTTCGGAGGATTTCTCCCCGAAACTTGTTCGGGGGGCCGAACACGTTGGCGCTCGGCCCCCCGAAGGTTTGGGGAGAAATTCTCCGCCAACCCTATAGGCTATGTAAATATTTACGTAGCCTATCATGGCCTCTGCAGGGACGCAAATGGCATCCCTGCATTAGCCGTGATAGGCTACGTAAGTATTTACATAGCCTATCATGGCCTAAATGGGGAAACAAATGGCGGCCGCAGACGCGGCATCCATTTGCAAAGCAGCGCGAATGGCACCAAGTAAGTGATCCGTTTTGCGCGCCTTTCACAGGGTGGTGGGTCAGGGGACTTAGTTCTGCCACGGATTTTGGGGGGCTGAATGCACTGGCATTCAGCCTCACTGAGATCCATGGCAGAATTCTCTGACATCCCTACCTCCCCCTTCCCACAGACCTCCTAACAGATGAAGGTGAGTGGGGTTCGTACACCCCTAGTAACAATAAGGTTGTTTAATGTAGAAAGCAGTAAACTTAGTCCTTGCTGTGCATTTTGTGGCTTTAAAGAATAAAGTTTATTTTAATTTGCAAACATTTATACAACTGTTTAGGGATAAGTAAGAAATTCACTTTGCTATTGTACCCAATTTGGATCTCCAGAGCCTTTTAGTAAGTTGCATATGTAAATTTGCATTTTTGTGAGCTTTCCAGTGTATCTCATGTCAGGGAAAATATGCACAAAAAATGATTATATTAATGTAAAGTGCACTTGAAAATGCATACATTTGAGGGGAAAAAAGATGTGTGTAAGACTGCCTGGAAAAATGTGTACAAAAATGTATACATTAGGAAATATGCACACACACAAACAAAAAGGATGCATTTCCGTATGGATTTTAGAAAGCAGCAACACACATTGTGGGGGAGTGGGATGGAATGAGCTTGTCATTAAATCCCAAGAATCTAGGGATGTCAGAGAATTCCGCCATGGACTGAAATGTAGGGATGGATGAAAGTCCCTTACCTGATCCCGAAGCTTGCTTCGCAGTGGGGGAGAGGCACTCTGCCCCCCCAAAATTCTTGCCGGGGGGGAGGCCCTCTGTCCCTCTGGCTGTGAAACCTCCTTTCCTGCTGGGAGCCGCCACCGTTTGCGTCCCTGCAGTCAGCCGTGATAGGCTATGTAAATGTTTATGTAGCCTATCACGGCTGACTTTGGGGGGAAAAAAAAGCGCGTACACAAATGGTGGTGCCCATGGGCAAATGCTATTTGCGCTATTTGCATTCCCCTTATTTTCGCCGTAGTCTACGTAAATGTTTACGTAGACTACATGTGCCAAAATAAGGAAAGTAAATAGCGGCGCCCATGGGCGCCGCCATTTGCGTACGTGCTTTTTTTTTCAAAGTCAGCCATGATAGGCTACGTAAACATTTACGTAGCCTATCACGGTGTTTTTTAAAAATCTAGCCATGATAGGCTACATAAATCTTTACATAGCCTATCATGTTTGTTTGTTTTTGTTTGTTTTTTTTTACTTGGAAATGGCGGTGGCGGCAGCCGGTCGGAAGACCGGCCGCCGCAGCCGCTGCCGCTGAACCGCCACCGGAGCCGCCGCCGCCAGGGACATTCGAACAAGGTAAGTCCCATCCCAGGGGGGGTGGGGCGGCAGACCGTTTCTCCACCAATTTCGGGGGGCTGAGTGCACTGGCATTCGGCCTCCCCAAGATTCGTGGAAAAATTCTCTGACATCCGTACTGAAATGGGATCGAATTCCCTTCAGTCTGTGCCACGGAATCCTCTGCGGAATGGCACCATGAGGTCCTGCGGAGCCAGCAGTCATGCGGCTTTTTTTTTGTCATCCGCACAGTTGCAAAATTTTAGTAAATAAAAACATAAGGTAGTATATTCCGCTAATATATATGTAAGATTTTTTGTTTGTTTTTTTAATGAATTGTGCTCACCGCCTTGTTTGTGGGTGTTCTTTTTCAATTGAAATCCTCCGTCTCCATTTACTTCAGGCCAAAACACTTCCTCTTCCTAGGGGCTTCCCAAAAGAAGGCTGTCTTAGGTTTGCCTGAGTGATAAACTTGTTTAAAGCAATGCTGTTTTATAGAAAGAAAAAACCTTTTAAAATGACCATGCCGGTCTGGAGCCCTGCATGAGGTATTATTCTCCCTGCTAAGCTTTATATTTCCACATCCAGCCTTGTTGGTGACACTATGAGGCTAAAATGGAGAGGAGAACCAACTCTGTGCATGTCTACTCAGAAGTAAGTCTTGCTGAGTTCAATGCAACTTACTCCTACACATGTCAGCACCCCACTTGCCCCCAGCACAACTTTGTATTTCCACATCCAGCTCATTAGCAAACGTCTTGTTAGTTCTCTCACTGGGTGACTTTGGGCTGGACTCTAACCACTACATAATACTTCTGTTATATGAAACTCTTGAAGAAAAAGAGACAGTATAATGGAAAGTTCTTTCTGAAGCAGTCACACTTGTACAAATACAGCATGAAGGGAAAGATCAGCAACCTTCTCTTTGTTTGAATAAAAAGCACACTCTGCACATGCTCAGGGAATGGACAAAATGAGGAATAAATGTATCAGGGAACATGAAGAACTATATTCTTCGCGCGCGTGTGTGTGTGTGTGTGTGTGTGTGTGTGTGTGTGGAATCTCCCTCCATCCAGCTGTTCCCTGAACCCCCCCAAAGGGTCTTCTGAGATAACTAACAGGAATTTTGATAATGAGCTGGATGTGGAAATAAAGAGCTGAGGAGAGAGGAGAGCCAACTCTGTGCATGTCTACTCAGAAGTAAGTCTTACTGAGTTCAATGCAACTTACTCCTACACATGTCAGAACCCCACTTGCCCCCAGCTCAGTTTTGTATTCCACATCTAATTCATTATCAAACCTCCTGTTAGTTATCTCAGAAGACCCTTGGGTGAAGGGGGGGGGGTTCCAGGGAATAGCTGGATGGAGGGAGATTACGTGGACACACACACACACACACACACACACACCATGGAAGAATATAGTTCTTCATATTCCCTGGTATGTTTATTGCTCATTTTGTCCATTCCCTGAGCATGTGCATCATGTGCTTTTTATTCAAACAAAGAGAAGGTTGCTGATCTTTCCCTTCATGCTGCATTTGTACAAGTGAAGTGTGACTGCTTCAGAAAGAACTTTCCATTATATTGTCTCTTTTTCTTCATGAGTTTCATAACAGATGTATAGTGTAGTGGTTAGAGTCTAGCCCAAAGTCACCCAGTGAGATAACTAACAGGAGTTTTGCTAATGAGCTGGATGTGGAAATACAAAGCTGAGCTGGTGGCAAGTGGGGTGCTGACATGTGTAGGAGTAAGTCGCATTGAACTCAATAAAACTTACGTCTAAGTAGACATGCACAGAGTTGGTTCTCCTCTCCATTTTAGCATCTCAACATCAACAACAACACTGGATGTGGAAATATAAAGCTTAGCAGGGAGAATAATACTCGTGCAGGGCTCCGGACCGGCATGGTCATTTTTAAAGGTTTTTTCTTTCTTTCTTTCTTTCAAACAGCGTTGCTTTAAACAAAGAGTGCATCGCTCAGGCACACCTAGGGCAGCCTTCTTTTGGGAAGCCCCTAGGAGGAGGAAGTGTTTTGGATGAAAGTAATTACTGCACATCTCAGGGCAGGGGAAAAAATATGTAAATATCTACAAAAAATAGCCCTTGTTACGGACGTTATGCAGACTCATGGAGCTGGGTGGGCACCGGAATTACGGCTGTCGGTACGGATTTATCTTCGTAATTTTCGGAGCAGGAAAAAAAGAGGAGAATTCCGGGGGATTGTGAACAACGGTACAGAGCACGGGCTGTAGACTGCATAAGTCAAGTGGCATGGAAGGTACACAATTCGTACATCCCTACAAGAATCTTGTTCAGTCCAAGTTTGACACATGCATCCATCCCTACTTCCATGTATCCAACCCAACTATGTAGTCCTCCAACACAAGTATGAAGAAACCACTGCTTCCATGCTTCTTTTCCAAACAAATAGGCACAGGAATACCAAAGTGCATTTACCCATTAATTTCTTCCTCCTCCTCCTCTTATTTATTTATTAAATTTGTTAATCGCCCATCTGGCTGGTCACCCAGCCATTCTGGGCGATTTAGAAAGTATATAATAAAACAGTTTAAAACAATAAAATTCTACAGTAAAAACACTTTCTAAAATAACATAGCCCACCACAAATGCCTGCCTGAACAACCACATTTTTAATGCATGGTGGAAGCTCATTAAAGAGGGTGCATGGTGGAGTTCCCTAGGGAGGGAGTTCCAAATAGTGGGGGCTGCCAGCCTGCCACAGAAAAGGACCTCTCCCTCACCCCCACAAGCCTGGTTGGTCCAGTTGCTCCAGAACTGCTGGAGAATTCTAAGGCCTCCTGTGAGGCCTTGGCAAGGCACTTTGCAGATAAAATTGATCAGATTAGGGGTGTTATTCCGTGTGCTGTGGGTACAGTTTGTGAGCAGGAGGCAGTCTGTGGCACACTGGTTTTGTGGGACTGGTTCCAGCTTCTTCCTTCTGATGAAGTGGACAAGGTGCTTTCATCTGTAAGGCTGATCACCTGCTCACTTGACCCTTGCTCATCTTGGCTCATTATGAGCTGGAGAAAGGCTGGGTGAGGGGATCACGGCGGTGGTGAATGCCTCCCTTGAGGAGGGAGTGATGCCATCAGCCCTCAAGGAGGCAGTGATAAGACCGCTTTTTAAAAAGCCCTCCTTGGATCCCCAAGTTCTGAACAACTTTCGCCCAGTATCGAATCTGCCTTTTTTGGGCAAGGTGATTGAGTGGGTGGTGGCAATGCAGTTGAAGGCACACTTGGATGAAGCCGATTATCTAGATCCATTTCAGTTGGGCTTCAGGCCTGGGCATGGGACAGAAACGGCCTTGGTCTCCTTGGTGGATGATATGAGGACGGCTCTGGATAGGGGCGAATGCTCCTTCCTTGTTCTTCTCGTCCTCTCAGTGGCTTTTGATACTGTTGACCAAGGTATCCTCCTGGACCGCCTGGAGGGGTTGGGCATTGGAGACACCATATTACGGTGGTTCCGGTCCTTCCTCTCCAGCAGGTACCAGAGGGTAGCACTAGGAGAGGAGGTTTCAGACCCATGGCCGCTCACTTGTGGGTTGCCACAGGGTTCCATCCTCTCCCCGATGCTATTTAACATCTATGTGAAGCCGCTGGGGGCTATCATCAGGAGGTTTGGGGTGCGGTGTCATCAGTATGTGGATGACAGGCAGCTCTAACTCTCGTTCAAATCTTCACCAAGGTTGGCCATAGAATCCCTGTCCAAATGTCTGGAGACAGTGAGTGGCTGGATGGGGCGGAATAAGCTGAAGCTGAACCCTGACAAGAACAAGGTACTTTTGGTGGGAGACAAGAGGAGGCTGGGGGATGTTGACCTGGTGTTGAATGGGGTACAGTTACCCTTGAAAGACTAGGTCCGCAGCTTGGGGGTCATGTTAGACTCCCAGCTGTCCATGGAAGGTCAGGTGTCAGCTGTGAGCCGGACAGCGCTGTACCAACTCCATTTGATACAGTGGCTGCGTCCCTACCTTCTCGACTATCTGCTCCCATTGGTAGTAGATGCCCTCGTCTCCTCTCGTTTAGACTACTATAATGCACTCTACATGGGGTTACCCTTGAAGACGGTTTGTAAGCTGCAGCTGGTACAGAACGCGGCGGCTCGCCTGATTAAAGGCAGCCGCCAGCAAGATCACATCACTCCAGCTCTGAAGGACCTGCACTGGATACCACTTGTTTTCTGGTCCAAATTCAAGGTGTTGGTTTTGACCTTCAAAACCCTATATGGCTCCAGCCCAGCCTATCTTAAGGAGTGCCTCCAGCAACACCAGACAGGCTGCTCAACAAGATCAGCCTCGGATGGCCTTCTCTCTGTCCCATCAGCCAGGACAGCTAGGCTGGTGAGGACGAGGGAGAGGGCCTTCTCTGTGGTGGCCCCCACTCTGTGGAACTCCCTCCCTAGGGAACTCTGCCATGCCCCCTCTTTAATAAGCTTCCACCATGCATTAAAAATGTGGTTGTTCAGGCAGGTAGTTTTAGAAATTTGATGTTTTTAATGTTGAATTTTATTGTGTAAACTGTTTTTTATTGTTGTACATCGCCCAGAGTGGCTGGGTGACCAGCCAGATGGGTGATTAATAAATTTAATTAATCAATTAATTAATGTCTAGCTGTCCTGGCTGATGGGACAGATAGAAGGCCATCCAAGGCTGATCTTGTTGAGCAGCCTGTCTGGTGTTGCTGGAGGTGCTCCTTAAGATAGGCTGGGCCAGAACCATATAGGGTCTTAAAGGTCAAAACCAACACCTTGAATAGATATCAAATAGCATCCACTGGGAGAGGATGGAACCCTGTGGTACCCCACAAGTGAACAGCCATGGGTCCAAAACCTCATCTCCCAGTGCTACCCTCTAGCACCTGCCGGAGAGGAAGGACCGGAACCACCACAATACGATGTCTCCAATACAGTGTCGTCGACTTCGTTGTCGACTTCATCGTCGACTTCATCATCTTCTCCCCCTCCCCTCCCCCTCTTCTTCTTCTTCTTCTTCTTCTTCATCATCATCATCATCATTCAACCTCTTTGGTTGTTGACATGCTCTTAATTGTGTGATCTTATACAAACTTAGGAAAACCAATTAAATAAAGGGCATATTTTTGAAAGGATTTAGGATTCTGTTGCAAATGGAGCCTCTAGATTGTACCCAAAAGTAACCCTTTGAGATGAAATGTGTCCTTCCGTTTGCAGAAAGGCAACACTGGATGCAATCCCTAATATATTGTGCTGCTTTCAGGCTACCATCATCAATAGGACCACATCAGAAGGCAAAAGAGGCTCCAGATATTGAAGGATTTTTCATCTAGTGGATGTCTCCACTAATGGAAAAAAGAGGTGATTTTTGAAGATTCACCCTTCACCCTCCTGTGCCCCTGAACCAGGACCTCTGGATCAGAAATAAAGGCGGTTGGTAGGGATTATAAAGTCCAGTGGGTCTGGAGAAAATTACCCCACCCCTTTCAATTGCAGATAACTCCAGTCCAATAAAAGCCTTTCCATGAATGGAAGAACTCATTCCATTTATTGAATCTAGGTATTATGTAAGCATTCCCACATTAAGGGGAGATCCACAAAAGTTAATTTGGGCATTTTAGTCCAAAATGTTTATACATATAAATCAATATTCTGTATGTCTCTTAGGAAACATGATAAGTAATTCAAACACAACTCTGTAAACATCACAGGAGCATTGGTTACAAGGCTCTTGAATCTATTTATTTATACATTATACCATATTGGAGAGGCATGAACCACTCTCCAGCTTGGTCTATCATTAATGACATTCTGAGTATCTCACAGCTGACTCTTCACCCTCAACTCCGGTGGATGACTAAAGATTCCCAATGCTCCACAAAGTGACTGCCATTCATTTCCAAAGATTTTTACATAAAAGGCTGAAGGAAACAGCAAGAAGGGAAGGCACTGTGAAGAAAAGTTATTCTCAGGTGCCTAAAAAATTTTTTTTAAAAAAAATTCCAACACAATTCAGGGAGGACTTGCCTTCCTCAGGGGCTGCAGTTGAAATGTAATTGCAAAACACTCCTAAAATCTGTAAAAATATGCCATACTTAAATGCTTCCCCAATTTATATCATTTATTAGCCATAAGCACTGAAGGTTCTTTGTTTTGTTTTTTGCTTTGGGTTATAGTAGATAAAAGTTGTAATTTATTATCTTTACATATTATTATTATTAATAGGCACTCAGATAGTGAAATCATAAAACAGGTGTCTCTTTCCTGTGACTGCTGACAAACACACATATAGGGCGAATATATTCTAGCAGACATCCTTGGCTGAAAAAAATAAAACCACAAACTGTTCTGTTGACACTAGTGTGGTGCTGAATCCTGTCCTGTATTTTTTGGAACTTCTTCTCTCCCTGCAAAAGAGGCATTATTTTTCCTGCCTCTTTTGCAGGGAGGGAGAATTCCAGGGCATTTTCTCCTTGTGGATGGAGACAGGCTTTCCACATACCTTTTGAAGTGTAGGCAATTCCAGCTGGACAGTTCTTTCTGAAATCCGAGGGGACTGTGGACTTGCTGTCTCAATAGGCATTCAGGAAGAACACCCAGCTGGAGAAGAGTCCGACTCCTGGGCTCCTATAGGGGTGCTTAAAAAAAATAGACAGAAGACCCCCCCAGGATCGTCTACACACACACACACACACACACACACACACACACACAGACAAAGTATGTGGAGACCCTATCCCCCTCCTCAAGAAGAAATTATCCAAAATTCTCACCTTTCCCAGACTCTTCTGCCAGAATTTTTGTTTTGCCCCCACCCAACCACCAAGAAATGCTGAAAATGGAAGAATCAGCAAAGCAGCAGTTAACTCTGAACCATTATGGCCTTATTAGCACATTCAAAGAAGCTAAAAGACTCAGCCATCACCACAACATTACAGAGAAAGTTACTCCAAGGCCACTTTCCCATCCTGCCATCCATAAGAGAACTGAAGAATAAGGTTAGCTATTGTGTCAGCCTCAATAAAGTTGAAGGAAACCATATCATTGACTGTACTGGAAGAACAGGCTGTTAAAGACAGAAGGTTCTGTAAATATATTTCTTTGGATTATTTCCAGATGAAGACAACAACTGAAGAATAATTTAAAAACAAACAATCTCTTAAAGAATATAAAAGTAAACAACCACTTAAATACGTTTTCTTATTAGTTGGTGCTTGCTGTTCAGTCCAGGCCTCAGGATAATTATGTAGCACTTAGGAAAAAAGATACAACCTAATAAGCCAGCACCAGAGGCCAAAATGGAGAAGATCTCAACAGCAACCATATATTTTCCTGTGGTGCTCAGGTAAGATGGAATGAAGGACAACCAAACACTGCAAAACACCAACATGCTGAAAGTGATAAACTTAGCTTCATTGAAACTATCTGGCAACTTCCTGCCCAGGAAAGCCACCGTGAAGCTGACAATGGCCAGAAATCCCAGGTAGCCCAAAACACAATAAAACATCGTGTCTGACCCTTCCTTGCATTCCAGAATGATTTCTTCAGGCAGAGAATGCATATCAAAATGTGGGAATGGAGGAGTAACACATAGCCAAATAGCACAAATAGTAGCTTGAATAAAGGAGCAACTAAGAAGAACAGAGTTTGCTAGTCTTTTACCCACCCATTTCCTCATCCTGGATCCTGGCTTGGTAGCCATGAAAGCCAGAACCACTGTGATGGTTTTTGCCAATATGCAAGATACAGCCACTGAGAAGACGATGCCAAAAGCAATTTGTCGTAAACAGCAGGTTACTCTGTGAGGTCGGCCAATGAATAAGAAGGAGCAGAGGAAGCAGAGCAATAAGGAAATGAGCAGACAGTAGGTGAGGTCTCGATTATTGGCTCTGACGATGGGAGTGTTGAGGTTCTTGATGAAAATCCCTAGCACCAAAAGCGTGACTACTGCAAAAGATAGAGCTGCAAAAACTAAAGTAATCCCCAAAGGCTCTATGAAGGAGAGAAAAATTATGACCTTGGCAAGACATTGATCTCTGCTCTTGCTTGGAAATTGATCTTCTGGGCACTGGAAACAGTCATTCATGTCTGAAAAATCAAACAGATTGCAATACAGTATAATCATCTTTCTTTTAAATAATTCAGTTGAGTGAATTGAGCCATTTCCAAAATCTGCCATTCTGCTCATAAATTGCAATGCCTTTGATCTGTGTCTCTACTTCAAACACACATACTGGGGCCACTGGACAAGAGAAAGGAGGAAAAATAAATATAAGTTAGTGAAAAATAGTGGATTACTGAGGATAGTGAATGTCACTGCCTGCTATTTTTTCATCCACACCATCATTTTATCTCTTACATACCTAGGGGTGAGCGGATCACTTACCTGGTTCTGGTCTGGGGCATCCGCTGGAGGGGGAGGTGATCCGTCCCTCCCCCACAGAATCCTCCCTGGCCAGCTCTGCAGCAAAGCTGTGGAGCACAGCTGGCCAGGGCCAGCCGTACCCGGACTTCCAGACGCTGCTGCCGCGCTGCTGATGCAAATGGCAGCTACTACAACAGCCGCCATTTGCGGCTGCAGCAGCCCGGCAGAGGCCGGATGATGACCTGGAGCCACCACCGCCACATCTGCCGCTGCCAGGTAGGTAGGTAGGTCTGTTCTGGGGGGGATTTCAGGGGGTGGCAGGGGGAGTAGTCCATTCTGCCATGGACTCTGGGGGGCCAGATTCTAAAGAATCCAGCCTCATTGGAGTCCGTGGCAGAATTCTCCAACATCCCTACATACAACTAGGGATACTGCTGGAGAAATTCGAAACAGACTAAAATGAGCTTGGATTTCTAAGAATTTGACAAGCAGATTCCTCTGTGGAGTTACCCCTCTGGGTGCCTGGCATCCGTGGACTTTCAGATGAGTTTTTTGCTTTCACTCATGGTCTGCTTGTGGGTCCCTGGTCATCAGCTGGTTGGCCACTGTGTGAACAGAATGCTGGACTAGATGGACCCTTGGTCTGATTCAGCATGGCTCTTCTGATGTTCTTACTTTCCCAAAATATATGCATCTAAATTCACAGGACAATACATACGTTTCTGCTGAGGAAAAGTTGAATGGAATGAGGAACAATACGTTAAATGTTACGTACTAAGGTAAATTACATAAATACTTATGTAATTAATCATTTACATATTTTTCCACATGCTGAAAAAAAAAATCCATTTGCATCCATCTGTGAGCAGACAATGGAAAAAAAGGCACCTGACAATCTGCAAAACACAGACCGAGAGGATTTTACACAGTCCGTACATCCCTATGCAGGGATGGCGGAGAATTTCTCCCCGAATCTTTGGGAGGCCAAATGCCAACGCATTCGGCCCCCCGAAATTGGTGGGGAAATTCTCCACCGGCCCCCCGCCCCCCCCCCCGGGATGGGACTTACCGTGGCCGAATGTCACTCTTGGCAGCGGGTCCTGGCAGCAGTTCAGCGGCGGTTTGGCGGGGGCGGGGGCAGCGGCCGGTCTCCTGACCGGCTGCTGCTGCCGCCATTGCAAAAAAAAAAAAAGTAAAGGAAAAAACAACAACACCCGTGATAGGCTACGTAACGATTTACGTAGCCTATCACAGCTAGATTTCCAAAGTCAGCTGTGATAGGCTACGTAAATTGTCACATAGCCTATCACGGGTGACTTTGAAAAAAAAAAAAAGCGCGTACGCAAATGGCGGCGGCCCATGGGCATGGCCATTTCCGTTCCTTATTTTGGCACGTCTAGTCTACGTAAACATTTACTTAGACTATGGCGAAAATAAGGGAACTCTATTTGCGTTGCCCTTATTTTCGCCGTAGTCTACGTAAATCTTTATGTAGACTAGACATGTCAAAATAAGGAACGCAAATGGCGGTCCCCATGGGAGCCGCCATTTGCGTACTCGCTTTTTTTTTTTTTCAAAATCACCCGTGATAGGCTATGTGACGATTTACATAGCCTATCATGGCTGACTTTGGAAATCTAGTCGTGATAGGCTACGTAAATCATTACGTAGCCTATCACGGGTGTGTGTGTTTTTGTTTTGTTTTTTACTTTTTTTTCACAGCCGGATAGACAGGGCGCTTCTACCCGGCCTGAATTTCACCAGCGAGGGATGGGGTGCCTCCCCGCCAGCCTGAATTTTCACCGGGTGAGGTGGGGCACCTCCCCCCCCCTCGCATGAACTTCGGGACCGAAGCACCTCCCCCCCACCGTGAAGCAAGCTTCGAGAACAGGTAAGGGACTTTTGTCCATCCCTATCCCTACTTACAACATCCTGTAATCAAGAATGTGAGAGGATCCATATGTACGGTCTGCTCTTGTGCAAGTAAATAAATGTCTAAGAAATGCTGCTGTATAAAACTGAGCCACTGCCTAGTGGGAAGACAATTATCTCAGAGAAGTGAAATAAACAGAAACAGGACGGATAGTTTTCCACACATGGGTACACTGGGGAAGGCATCAATCAACCCATAAGTAACTCTCCTTCTAAACGTTACGTAGCCTGACTTTTCCTCATGTTATCATTGATTTCTGATGGAACCTTTTCCCCGTCCCCTGGCCAAGTCCCAATCAGTGGAACATGCATAGGCTTAAACCAGGGTTCACCCTCCCATTTGATCCCAGGTTCAAAAGCTCCAGTATCTTTTCGACAGGAGCCACCCTCTTGGTCTTATCATGTGCCTTTGTCAGGCACTGAGACCCAAGGGTGGGCTTGCACCTGGCTCAGATATGGAAGGTTGTGGACAAGCAGGGGAGAGGCAGTGGTGTTTCAGGAAGCAGGAAAGCTGAAGACAGTAACTAAGGTGGTAATGAGCCCTTCTGGCTTCAATATATCCCAAACCGACAGAAGGCAGCAGAACATGGACTGTTATAATGCCAGTGGCACAGGAGCTGCCCTTGGGCATCACCCTGCGCTTCTGTGCTGCTGCCCAAGTGAGAGCTGCCTTTGCTTTGTCTGTGCAAGACTGAGTGGTGCAGGGAACATGGGAGCCTGATCTGCAGGACTGACCCCGTGGTGCTTGACAGCTCCCTTCACTTCTCAGCCCTCCTCCTAGGATGAAGAGATCCCAGTATACTGGCCACGTGGGCTGCTGCAGTCAGGGACGGAAGCTCAGACCTTCTTCATGCAAAGCATATGCTCTGCCACTGACCTTTTGCCCTTCCCCCATCTCCTCACAGTTCAGATCCTTTTTGCATTTCTCATATTGATAGTTACATTAGAAGGTAACTTTGAAGCTGGGTGATTTAGTAAAGGCACTTGGTGGTTCCTGAGATTTTACTAGGATGGCAGTTCCTGTGTCATCCAATGGAAGAGAAGCTGCCTCTGTTGTCTCCCAACTCCAGAGGAACCTGGGCTGCTGGTCCAAGATAGAGATGCCTATGGTTCAGCTGAGCAGGAAGCCTCAGTGGTGCAAGTAACATGGGAGCCACTGGCTCATCTGCAGGACCGAGTCCTGTGGTGCTTGGGAGCTAGATTACCTTCTCAGCCCTCCTCCCTGGTTGAAGAAATCCCATCATACCTGACAAATAACTGGCTTCAGTTAAGGACTGAAGCTGGGACCTTTGGCATGCAAAGCATGTGCTCCACACCTAGGGCCCTATGCTTACATTTGAAACTGGGTCACTTAATGAAGACACATAGTGGTTCTTGAGATTTACCAGGATATAATAGGAACATTTGAGCCAGAGGGCTTTTCTTGGACATCTACCAACATACCTAACAAAAGTTGTCCTTCCCTGTAATGGACACAGGGAAGACAAGCACTTCTTTGACCTTGAGATCTATAGTACCAGTAAGTGTTGGGAGTGATTGTGTCATGAGTGTTGTTTTCAACATTTACCAGTATAACGTGATAAATGTTTCCTTCTCTTGGAAGGAAGACAGTATTTAATTTTTGTAAAAGGACATTTATCTGTTGTATAAGTGTAACATTGTATGAATATGTGTGATGCTTCAATTGTTATTTTCCCTGGTGTGTTTTTGAGATGTGAAATGCCTGGTGATATAGCAAACCAAAAATAAAAAAGGTCTCTGCATTGCTTTGATGCCGAATCCAAATACCAAAGCGAATTGGGGTGCTTCGCAGGTGCCTCAGTGAGATCCGAAGTGATCAGAACAGTACCAAGGTGTTCAAAAGCAAGGTGGGCCATTGCCAAAGCACTTCAGTCCACCTCAGAAATTCAGAGCTATTCTGATCCCTTCTGAAGCCTAGACAGCCTGTCTCTAAAATGTATCAACTTGTGAAAGATCAGGGAGGTGGGGAGGATGAGGATGAGGGAGTGAGCTTTGCCGAATGGCAACTCTAGTTGCCAAATTAGGGCTGAACTTAACCTAGCTGTCTCCAATCAGTGACAGTGTTGGAGGGGGAGGGGGTATACTGTATATATTGTAGAAAGCCTGAGTTTGTTTCATAGCAAGAAAGAGATCTGTTAGGTGGTGGTTACTGGAGAGAGGTGTTAGAAAGAATTGGTTAATTCGTTGGCTAGATCTGTGGTGTGTGTGTGTGTGTTCTGTCCTGCACCTTTATTCTTATTATACTTTCCCACCCAGCCCTTTTCAAGTCTACTATTACCTTTCTTTATTTTCTAGATATTCTATATGAAAAACCAAACCAAAACAGTACTTCAGTAGTTTAGTTTCCTTCTTTCCTTGCCCCCCCCACCATTCTCAATTCAACTTTTTAATCACAGTTTTCCATCTATCAATCTATCTATCTATCTATCTATCTATCTATCTATCTATCTATCTGTGTGCGCGCGTGTGTGTGTGTACGCGTGTGCTTTCCTTGTTTTTGTCTGTCACCCCCTGACTTTCTCAATTCCTGAATTCCTTCTGTCCCCCTTTTTGAACTATATATCTTTTCCCTAAAATAAAAAAAAATCTTTTTTAAAAAGCCTTTTCTTTGCTTATACGTATTTCTGTATTTGATTTTCTTTTCCTCTTTTGTGTCTCTCTGTGTGTGCTTGTGTTGTGGTCAAGCAAAGCACTACACATGTCCACATTTCAAAATACAGTGGGCAAAGCACTACACACACAGAGAACATTTATTATTTAAAGAATACCATACTGTGTGACCAACTTCATGGATCACTGCCTTGTTGTGGCAAAGGGGCTTGCGTAACTCAGTGAAGCCACAAGATATGCCATGCAGGGCCACCCAAGATGGACAGGTCATGGCAAAGAGTTCTGACAAAATGTGGTCCACTGGAGAAGGAAATGGCAACCCACTCCAGTGTTCTTGCCAAGAAAACCCTGTGGAATGTATCACAAGGCTAAAAGAGATGATGCCAGAAGATGAGCCCCTCAGGTCGGAAGGTGTCCAATATACTACTGGGGAAGAGCAGAGGGAATTGCCAAGTAGAGCCAGAAAGAGTGAAGTGGCTGGGCCAAAGCTGAAAGGACACTCATCTGTGGATGTGTCTGGTGGTGAAAGGAAAGTCCGATGCTGCAAAGAACTATATTGTTTAGGAACCTGGAATGTAAGACCAATGAATCAAGGTAAGCTGGAGGTGGTCAAACATGAGATGGCAAGATTGAACATCGACATCTTGGGAATCAGCGAACTCAAATGGACAGGCAAGGGCAAATTTAATTCAGCTGACCATTGTATCTACTACTGCGGGCAAGAATCCCTTAGAAGAAATGGAGTAACACTCATAGTCAATGAAAGGGTGGGAAAAGCAGTACTGGGGTACAATCTCAAAAACGATAGAATGATATCAGTACGAATCCAAGGCAAACCATTCAGCATCACAGTAATTCAAGTCTATACCACAACCACTGAGGCTGAAGAAGCAGAGGTTGATCAGTTCTATGAAGACCTACAACACCTTCTAGAACTAACACCAAAAAAAGATGTCCTTTTCATTATAGGGGATTGGAATGCTAAAGTAGGAAGTCAAGAAATCACCGGGATAACAGGCAAGCATGGCCTTGGTGTACAAAATGAAGCAGCACAAAGGCTAATAGAGTTTTGTCAAGAGAACACGCTGATCATAGCAAACACTCTTTTCCAACAGCACAAGAGGCAACTCTACACATGGACATCATCAGATGGTCAATATCGAAAACAGATTGATTATGTCCTTTGCTGCCAAAGATGGAGAAGCTCTATAAAGTCAGTCAAAACAAGACCTGGAGCTGACTGTGGCTCAGATCAGGAGCTTCTTGTTGAAAAATTTCAGCTTAAATTGAAGAACATAGGGAAAATCACTAAAACATTCAGGAATGACCTAAATCATATCCCTCATGAATATACAGTGGAGGTGAGGAATAGATTTCAGGGATTAGACCTGATAGACAGAGTGCCTGAGGAACTATGAATGGAGGTCCGTAACATTGTTCAGGAGGCAGCAACAAAATCCATCCCAAAGAAAAAGAAATGCAAGAAAGGAAAGTGGCTGTCTGAGGAGGCTTTACAAGTAGCTGAGGAAAGAAGGGAAGCGAAAAGCAAGGGAGAAAGGGGAAGATATATCCAACTGAATGCAGAGTTCCAGAGAATAGCAAAGAGAGACAAGAAGGCCTTCTTAAATGAACAATGCAAAGAAATCGAGGAAAACAATAGAATGGGAAAGACTAGAGATCTCTTCAAGAAAATCGGAGATCTCAAGGGAACATTTTGTGCAAAGATGGGCATGACAAAGGACAAAGAAGGCAGGGACCTAACAGAGGCAGATGAGATTAAGAGAGGTGGAAAGAATACACAGAAGAAATATAGAAGAAAGATCTGAATGTCCCTGATAGCCATGATAGTGCAGTCCCTGAACTTGAGCCAGACATCCTCGAGAGTGAAGTCAAGTGGGCCTTAGGAAGCATTACTAACAACAAAGCTAGCGGAGTTGACAGTATTCCAGCTGAGCTATTTAAGATCCTAAAAGATGATGCTGTTAAAGTGCTGCACTCAATATGCCAACAAGTTTGGAACACTCCACAGTGGCCACAAGCCTGGAAAAGGTCAGTTTACATTCAAATTCCAAAGAAGGGCAATGCCAAAGAGTGTTCAAACTACTGCACAATTCCGCTCATTTCACATGCCAGCAAGGTGATGCTCAAAATTCTACAAGTAGGCTTCAGCAGTATGTGAACAGAGAAATACCGGAAGTACAAGCTGGGTTCTGAAGAGGCAGAGGAACTAGAGATCAAATCGCCAACATTCACTGGATCATGGAGAAAGTAGGGATGGGGGAGAATTTCTCCCCAAAACTTCAGGGGGCCGAGTGCCAATGCATTCGGCCCTCCGAAATCGGTGGTGAAATTCTCCGCCCCCCACCCCCCCCAAGATGGGACTTACCTTTGATGAATGTCCCTCCCGACAGCGGGTCCCGGTGGCGGTTCGGCAGGTCTTTGTCAGGGGCGGGGGCAGCAGCCGGTCTTTCGACTGGCTGCCACCACCGCCATTACAAGGAAAGTAAAAAACAAACCCGTGATAGGCTACGTAACGATTAATGTAGCCTATCACGGCTAGATCTGCAAAGTCAGCCATGATAGGCTGCGTTAATCGTTATGTAGCCTATCACGGGTGACTTAAAAAAAAAAAAGCGCGTACGCAAATGGCGGCCCCCATAGGGAGCCGCCATTCGCGTTCCTTATTTGGTCGCTGTAGTCTATGGAAATCATTACGTAGACTACGGCGAAAATAAAGGCAACGTAAATAGCGTTGCCCTTATTTTCGCCATAGTCTACGTAAATCTTTACGTAGACTACAGGGACCAAATAAGGAATGCAAATGTTGGCGCCCTATGGTGGCCACCATTTGCATACGCCTCTTTTTTTCACAGTCACCCGTGATAGGCTACGTGACGATTAATATAGCCTATCACAGCTAGATTTGCAAAGTCAGCCATGATAGGCTACGTAAATCGTCACGTAGCCTATCACGGGTGACTTAAAAAAAAAAGGCCATACAGCTAATGGCGGCCCCCATAGGGAGCCGCCATTCGCATTCCTTATTTGGTCGCTGTAGTCTACGTAAAGATTACATAGACTACGGCGAAAATAAGGGCAACGCTATTTACGTTGCCTTTATTTTCGCCGTAGTCTACGTAAAGATTTCCGTAGACTACAGCGACCAAATAAGGAACGCGAATGGCGGCTCCCTATGGGGGCCGCCATTTGCGTACGCGCTTTTTTTTTTTTTTTAAGTCACCCGTGATAGGCTACGTGATGATTAACGTAGCCTATCATGGCTGACTTTGCAGATCTAGCCATGATAGGCTACGTTAATCGTCACGTAGCCTATCACAGGGGCATTTTTTTTTTACTTTTTATTTCGCGGCCAGGGGAGGCGAGGCTCCTCCTCCCCGGCCTGAATTTCGGCCAGGCGAGGCGGGAAGCCTCCCCCCCGGCCTGAATTTCAGCCGGGCGAGGAGGGAAGCCTCCCCCCCTGGCCTGAACTTTGGGGGGAGCAGCGAAGCGCCTCCCCCCACCGCGAAGCAAGGTGTGAGACCAGATAAGTGGCTTTCGTGCACCCCTAATTGTCGCCCTGCTTATTTAACTTATATGCAGATTACTTCATGAGAAACACCGGGTTGGATGAATCACAGGTAGGGATGTACAAAAGTCACTTACCTTTTACGAAATTTGATTTGCGGTGGGGGGGAGGCGCTCTGTCAATTCCCCCTGAAATTCTGGCTGGGGGGGGGAGGCACTTCGTCCCTCCTGCAACAAGTCCTGGCCGGCCGGGTCTGCAAATGGCAGCAGCCATAGCCACCGCTGTTTGTTTCCCTGCAGTCAGCCGTGATAGGCTACGTAAATGTTTACATAGCCTATCACGGCTGAGATTAAAAAAAAAATCCCTGCGTGTACGCAAATGGCAGCTCCCATGGGCGCCGCCATTTGCGTTCCTTATTTTGGCACGTCTAGTCTATGTAAACATTTATGTAGACTACAGCGAAAATAAGGGGAACACAAATAGCATAGATGCTATGCTATTTGTGTTCCCCTTAGTTTCTCCGTAGTCTACATAAATTTTTACATAGACTAGATGTGCCAAAATAAGGAACACATTTGCGTACGCGTGGTTTTTTGTTTTTTTTTTTAACTCAGCCGTGACAGGCTACGTAAATCTTCACGTAGCCTATCACGTTGTTGTTGTTGTTGTTGTTGCTGTTGCTGGTGTTGTTTTTAAACTTGGAAATGGCGGTGGTGGCAGCTGGTCAGAAGATCGGCTGCCCCAGCCGCCACCGCTGAACCTCTGCCGAACCGCCGCCGGAGCCGCCGCCGCCAGGGAGGTTCGCCCAAGGTAAGTCCCGTCCCGGGGTGGGGCGGGGGGGCAGACCGTTTCACCACCGATTTTGGGGGGCCGAATGCACTGGCATTTGGCCTCCCCGAGATTCATGGCAAAATTCTCTGACATCCCTACAGAGGTCGGAATTAAGATTGCTGAGAGAATTACCAACAGCCTCAGATATGTAGATGATACCACCCTAATGGCAGAAAGTGAAGAGGATCTAAAGAGCCTCTTGCTGAGGGTGAAAGTGGAGAGTGCAAAAGCTGGTTTGAAACTCAACATTAAAAAAACGAAGATCATGGCATATGGCCCCATCACTTCCTGGCATATAAAAGGGGAAGAAATGGAAACAGTGACAGATTTTATTTTCTTGGGCTCCAAGATCACCACAGACGGTGACTGTAGCCATGAAATTAAAAGACGCTTGCTCCTTGGGAGGGAAGCTATGGCAAACCTAGACAGCATAGTAAGAAGCAGAAACATCATCTTGCTAACAGAGGTCCGCATAATCAAAGCTATGGTTTTCCCAGTAGTAACATATGGCTGTGAGAGCTGGACTCTAAGGAAGGCTGAGCCCCAAAGAATTTATGCTTTTGGACTGTGGTGCTGGAGAAGACTCTTACGGGTCCCCTGGACTGCAAGGAGGTCAAATCAGTCCATCCTAAAGTAAATCAATCCTGACTGCTCATTGGAAGGACAGATACTGAAGCTGAAGCTCAAATATTTTGGCCACCAAATGCAAAGAGAAAACTCCCTGGAAAAGACCCTGATGCTGGGAAGGGTTGAAGGCAAAAGGAGAAGGGGATGGCAGAGGATGAGATGGCTAGATAGAATCACTGATGCAATGAATATGAACTTGAACACACTCCGGGAGTGAGCGGAGGACAGGAAGGCCTGGTGTGCTATGGTCCATGGGTTCACGAAGAGTCGGACACGACTGAATGACTGAACAGCAACAAATACTGTTTGACAAAGCAAGCCCAATATGAGGCATTTTCAGGGTATTGGCATTGGGGCTGCCCACTGCCCAGATTTCATGCATTTCTGGGCAACAAGATAAAAGTTACAGCTCTTTTCTTTGAGAGTTTGCGTGGAAAACAGAGCACAGCCTGCCTGCCAGACTGTTTTCCCAGGTAATTGTATTCCATTCAGCCAAAGACAGCCTGAGGTCATCCACTGTGAAGCTGAATAGGAAATGGGGGAGGGATTATTTGCAATTCAAAGAAACCTACAACAGAGATTAGGGATAGTGATCTCATCCTAATCACCACTTGAACACCTAACTTCTCTGATAATCCCTTCTGACTTTTGGTTTGAGTTTCTGAGAACAGCACATTTTCTCTGCACCTAGTGCAAAGACTACATAGCCAAACTGTCTGATATTTGGCAGGTTGGATCAACTCCATGGGGGCTGACAGGTGTCCAAATTTCATTCACTTTTGTGGAAACAGTGAAAAGCTGTAGCTCTTGATTTTAGTTTTTGTTGAAAAAATCAGATTTACCTGCACCTAGCACAAAACCTACATTGACAAACTGTCTGATGTTTGGCAGCTTGAATGACCCATATTGGGGCTGCTTGCTGTCCATATTTCATGCACTTCTTTAAAACTAGTGAATAGTTAAAGCTCTTCGCTTCGAGAAGTTTTGTTTAAACAATCAAAATTTACCTGCACCTAGCACAAAGACTACTGGGCCAAACTGTCCGATATCTGGCAGGTAGAATACACTCCATGGGGGCTGACAGGTCCCCAGATTTCATGTATTTATCATGAAAACTGAAAAAGTTATGGCTGTCTCTATTTTCCAATGCAAGTCAATGGGAAACTGTCACACCTGAATGATCTGGATATCCAAATTTTGCTTCAGATCCGAATCCGAAGTGAAGCGGATTAGGTCCGAAGTGGCACTGAAGCAAAGCAAGGGTTCATGCATAGCCCTATTATAGAATGTATAATACATAACTAAGCACATTATGCCACCTACCCTTCTGATCTGAAATCTTCCCATCTGGACATGGAACACAATCGTAGCAACAAAATGGCTCCCCTTCTTTCTTGTCTCTCCTGTAACCTGGATGACAATTGTCATTACACAGAGCAATGGGCAGCACCTATCCATAAACAAGGAGGAAATTAGAGAGCAACACTACTGAGAAAGTCAGCAGCCTCCAAAGCCTGAAGCTGCTGAGAGTCCAGTGCAGGGTGGCCATAACACAGAGGCAGTCCTCACCTCCGTGTTGTGGCCACCCTGCATTATTGGTTTGACATCTGATTTTTGCTGTCTAGCCACAGCTTCAGGGAGTGGGAGGGAAGGAGGTGGCATGGGACATAGGAAGCCGTGTAATGCAGCTTCTGTGGTCTACTCCTCTCCCTGCCCCTGGGACAATCCCTTTTCCCCATTTCCATGCTCCATTTCTGAGCATGGAGATATAGGCGGTATGGGGAGAACCGCACCAGCTAGGAGTGGGAGGGGACATGGAAGCATGGATCAGGAAGCCGCATTTGGAGCCCCAGCTCCGACCTTGGTTCCCAGGCACCAAAAAATCCTATCGCCCTCTGGACAGTGTCTAGTGGCCACAGGATTGCTCCCACCGAGGCTTTTATTCCTTGTAAAGAGACAATTCCACTAGGGATGGTGGAGAATTCCTCCACGGACTCCAATGAGGCTGGATTCTTAGAATCCACCTCCCCCCGGAGTCCATAGCAGAACGGACCACCCCACCACCCGGCAAAGTCTGACCTGGTTGAATCCTAGCTGGCACCTCCAGGTCCAGCCGAGTCCATCTGCTTCCCCTGTGCAGATGCAAAATGGCGTCTGGTAAGCCATCAGCGTGCCTCCCTTTTGCTGTGATAGGCTACGTAAAGATTTACGTAGCCTATCATGGCAAAAGGGAAGGATGCAAATGTCGTCCGCCATGTATGTATGCCAGATGCCATTTGCATCCGTAGACCAGCTGTGGCTGGAAGTCAGGCATCGGCCGGCCCCGGCTGGTGGCTCTGTGAACTTGCCATAGAGCCGAGCTGGCTGGGGAGGATTCTAGGGGGTGGACCAGATCACCTCCCTGCCCCCCACAGGCCACCCAAGATTATCTTAGCCCAATTTAAATGAATGTTAAATAGCCTAGGGGACAATATCATTGACTACAGAACTCCATACTAGAGAATCCAAAAGCCCAAACAATATCTCCACCCCATTGTCTGGAGCTAGCCATCCAAGTAGGTGTGAAGCCACTACAATGCGGTACCCCCACTCCAAACTCAGAAAGTTGTTCCAGAAGGATACAATGGCCAATGGTATTGAAAGCCACTGAGAGATGAAGGAGAATCAAGGAGGTCACACTCCCCCCTCCCCCCATCTTTCTCCCAACATAGTGCATCAGAGTGACCAATAGGGATATCAGAGAATTCCATGACGGATCTAGGGGAGGCTGAATGCCAGTGCATTCGGGCCCCCCAAAATCCGTCACAGAACAAAGCCCCTGCCCCCCCATGAAAGGCGCGTGGGATGAAGTCCCTGCTGCCCCCACCCCGTGAAAGGTGCATGAAACCGAGCGCTTATCTGCTCCTGTCCGCGCTGCTTTGCGAATGGTGGCTGTCCTGCGGCCACCATTCGCTTCCTCCTCTTCAGCTGTGATAGGCTACGTAAATACTTATGTAGCTTATCACAGCTAATGCAGGGATGCCATTTGTGTCCCTGTGGAGGCCATGATAGGCTATGTAAGTATTTACGTAGCCTATCACGGTGGGGGGGTGGAACCCTAGCATATGGAAATGGCGGCGGCTACCGCCATTTGCGTACACTGGGATTTTTCCCCCTGCCGTGATAGGCTACGTAAATATTTACATAGCCTATCACAGCTCACTACAGGGACGCAAATGGTGGCAGCTATGACAGCCGCCATTTGCATCCCTGCAGGGCTGCTCAGCGGCCGGATGACCAGCTGTGGGTGGCTGGAGCTGGCCGGTGGCTCCGGAGCTTGGCCGCGGAGCAGAGCGGGCTGGGCAGGATTCCAGGAGGAAGGACAGAGCGCTTCCCCCCCGTCAAGGATTCCGGGGGGAGGGACGGAGCGCCTCCCCCCCACCGCGGATGCCCCTGCGCAGAGCCAGGCAGGTGTTTCGTACATCCCTAGTGACCAAGGCTTCTTCCATGCAAAACCCTGGCCTGAACACCGACTGAAATGGATCTAGATAATTGTTATAATCCAAAAGCCTATGGAGGGAAAGTATATTTGTCCACGCTGGCACACCTTTATTACATCAAGTCTGGATTAGGGATGGGCAAACTAACGGCAGTCCAAGTTGCACACTGCTTGTGGCCCTGTAGATCCCAACTGGCCCTGTAGATCCCTCACTAAGCTGCCATTTTGCATAGAAATGGTGGCTCGGCGTTTGTCATAAAGGCTAATGTTATGTGAATGGGCATGTATGCTTATCAATGGGAACTTCTCAAACTGGGGAGAGGTAATGAGCAGGGTACCGCAGAGCTCAGTCCTGGGCCCAGTGCTCTTCAACTGTTTTTATTAATGATTTAGATGAGCAGGTGCAGGGAATGCTGATCAGATTTGCGGATGACACAATATTGGGCAGGATAGCTAATACTTTGGAAGACAGAAACAAAATTCAAAGTGATCTTGATAGACTGGAGCGCTGGGCAGAAAACAACAGAATGACATTTAATAGTGATAAATGCCAAGTTCTGCACCTAGGAAAAAGAAACTAAATGCACAGTTACAAGATGGGGGATACGTGGCTCAACAACACTACAAGTAGGGATGTCAGAGAATTCTGTGACAGATCTCGGTGAGGCCGAATGCCAGTGCATTTGGCCCCCTTGAAATCTGTCACAGAATGAAGCCCCCATCCCCCACCCCACAAAAGGCACACAGAACGGAGCACTTAACTGCTCCCATCCACGCTGCTTTGCGAATGGCAGCCGTCCTGCGGCCGCCATTTGCTTCCTTCTCTTCAGCCGTGATAGGCTACGTAAATACTTACATAGCCTGTCACGGCTAATGCCGGGACGCCATTTGTTTCCCTGCGGAGGCTGTGATAAGCTACTTAAGTACTTACGTAGCCTATCATGGGGGGGGGAACCCAAGCGTACGCAAATGGCAGCGGCTACCGCCATTTGCGTACACTGGTTTTTTTCCCCCTGCCGTGATAGGCTACGTAAATACTTAAGTAGCATATCATGGCTCAATACAGGGACACAAATGACGGCGGCTACAACAGCCGCCATTTGCATCCCTGCAGGGCTGCCCAGCGGCCGGATGTCCGGCTGCAGGCAGCCGGAGCCGGCCGGCGGCTCCGCGGCTTGGCCACGGAGCGGAGTCGGCCAGGCAGGATTCTGGGGGGGGGGAAGGAGTGCAACCCCCCCATCGAGGATTCCAGGGGGAGGGATGTACCCCCACCTGCAGAACCCGGCGGAGCCAGGTAAGCAGGGTTTCGTACACCCCTAACTACAAGTGAAAAGGATCTTGGCATTGTTGTTGATCACAAGCTGAATATGAGCCAACAATGTGATGTGGCTGCAAAAAATGCAAATGCTCTTTTGGGCTGTATTAATAGAAGCATAGCATCCAAAACCTGGGAAGTACTAGTTACCCTCTACTCAGCACTGGTTAGGCCTCATTTGGAGTACTGTATCCAGTTCTGGGCACCACACTTTAAGAAGGATGAAGACAAGCTCGAGAGGGTTCAGAGGAGGGCAACAAAGATGATCGGGGGACTGGAAACAAAGCCCTGTGAAGAGAGACTGAAAGAACTGCGCATGTTTAGCCTTGAAAAGAGAAGACTGAGGGGTGATAGGATAGTGCTCTTCAAGTACTTGAGAGAGTCAATTGCTATTCTGGATTAATCATGTATAACTTTGTGTTTAAAGACGTTGTGTTTAAAAAGTGCCATATGGGTCAGATGTATAGCTTTGGCAGCCTGACCTTGATCATGTTTACTCACAATTCAATTACATTGTGTAATGTGTCTTTCACCAAAGTGTGTATACACCTGGAGCCTTAAAACATTTAATTTTACACACCACTAAATTATGTGGTCATAATAAGGAAATAATGGAGCATGGTTAGGTTCTCACAAAATCAAAGTTTCCACTCTGTGTATACATTGGATGGTGTCAAGCTATAATAAGACAATGAAGGGTTTGGGCAAAATTTACCTCTTTGGGGATAGGGAAAGACCTGAGTTCTATTGAATGGGATTCCTTCAGCAGGATTAGAGGCATTGGAACACTTTCCCTTTTAGCTTTGCACCTTCAATGCATATATGTATCCCACCTGATTAAATGAACTGTGCCATGTGATAGCCTCCTCGTTAATGGTGAACCTTTGGCCCAGCAAAGCCTGTGAATCCATCCTTCCGACATTCACTCTTAGGAAGGATTTGTTTGGGAAAGTAACCCAGTTGATGATATCAAATCCAGCTGCTAATTCACCATTCTCATCGAAAGACACCAAGTCCCCAGCACTATTGTTAAATGAGATGCTCCTCAAGAAAGGGTGAAGCTAGATTGGAAACAACCACCACCACCACCCAGGTTTTACTAAGCGATGAAAAGTGAATTTGTACATATGTATTTTTATAATAAGAACAGAAAAGGAGAAGGGTTGGGTGGGGTTGATCCTTCATTTTAATATTGAGGAGCTCCATTCCATTGAAGAGTTTGGTTTTCTTTCTTGAGTTAAAGTCTTAGATTGCAAATGGCTACCCCAGCGGTCAGACAATGGACAGATCTCAAAATATGATTTATGCAAAGGATCTTTAACCATATTTTTCCCAATAATTGATCAATAGCTATCACTTGATTGAGCAAAATAAATGAATCAAATCTTCCAACTCTGAGTCTAACAAAGTGGCTTTGGTGTAGAAGGGCCAGGATGGTTCTTTCTGTACGCCATGAATTGGCTTGCTTGCACATTGATGATGATCGTGATGATGACGATAGTAGGGATGTCAGAGAATTTCACCATGAATCTTGGGGAGGTGGAATGCCAGCTCATTCGGCCCCCCGAAATCGGTGGCAGAATGGTCTGCCCCCCCCCCCCGGGACGGGAGTTACCTTGGGCGAATCTTCCTGGCAGCGGCGGAGGCTCCGGCAGCTGGTCTTCTGACCAGCTGCCGCCACCGCCATTTCCAGTAAAAAAAAAAACCATGATAGGCTACATAAAGATTTATGTAGCTTATCATGGCTAGATTTTTAAAGAACACCGCGATAGGCTACGTAAATGATTACGTCGTCTTTCACGGCTGATTTAAAAGGAGAAAAAAAAAGCGCGTATGCAAATGGCGGCGCCCATGGGCACCGCCATATTCGTACACACAGTTTTTTCTTTTTCTTTTAAATCAGCCGTGATAGGCTACGTAAACATTTACGTAGCCTATCACAGCTGACTGCAGGGACGCAAACGGCAGCGGCTACGGCCGCCGCCATTTGTGGAGCCCGCTGGCCAGGATTCAGGGGGGAGGGACGGAGCGCCTCCCCCCTGGCCAGAATTTTGGGGGGAGGGATGGAGCGCCTCCCCCCCACCGCGAATGTCACCCTTCGAAAAGGTAAGTGACATTTGTACATCCCTAGATGATAGTAATAACAATAATAATGTTCGTGCCACTTTAAGTTGTCTCCTTCCCATAGTGCTCTGATAACTTCAGAACACTTAGCTCAGATTGGAGAAAACCGAGATGCAGATCTTCATGCCAAAATTGCCCCTCAGTGCTGAAGGGTGACAAATGTTTCTCCCACATGTCTTTGGTACTGATGGCTCAAGCTGTCAATTTTGGTTTCTCTCAGTTTCTCATTCCCCCTGCCCACAATCTTAAGTTTGGAACTTAGAGAATTTGCTTGAATGAATATTTGCACATTTTCGTGCACTTCTCTCATAATACATGCATTTATATTTCATGTTACAGAACATATGCATTCTTTCAATCCTTTCCTTTCTAATGAAATGCATTTAAAATATTATTTTAACGAATGTGCACAATTTGGTGTGAACTCCTGTTACACACTTAAAAGGAAGAAGAGAGAACTGCATTGCAAAATTTGGAAAAGTACAAACTGAGTTTCAATTAGTGTATTGGTTTGAAAGTGCAAAATTTGGAAAATTTCATTGAACTAGAAACCAAAATTTCTTCTCCATCAGCTGTATTTGACCTTCCAACACATGGACGGACCAAAGAGCCTCTCCAGGAATTTTGGAAGGCCAAATACTAACAATGGGGGATACATTTCTTTTATATTTGGCTTTTTTCATATTTTAATGCAAACTTACATAACTTTGCCAATTTCCCCATACTAATATATCCAACGAGTGTGCAGGCAAAGGAAAGCACAAGGAATGAACAACATAGACTTGTTCCATGACCAGTCTGGGTACACCAAGTGTGTACTCATGGGAGACTTGAGTCATGGTGGCGGGACCAAGCCATGATTTATGCATGCTGAATAAGCATGTATTGTGGTTGGGAAAACTGCCATCATGATTCTTCAGCACATCCAGATCTGTTTTGTAAACCAGGCCAGGGCCTTGTAGACATTTGTGGTACCTTCAGCTAGTGGAAGAGGAAAAGGCATCTATTGGAGTATGGAAGAAATGCAAGGTTTTCAGGAAGGGAAATACAGGGAGAAAATGTGGATCTCTTGGTGTCCTCCTTGAATCACCACCTATTATACGTGAAACTAACTATGATCAGGGAATAGTCCAGATGTGAAACATTACCTGCCAATGGTGCAGATTTGGTGGATCCAGGATACCTCTACCCACAATCAAGTTGTGTTTGATTGTAGATGAGAACATCTTCTGTAAAGCATGTGCTATGGCATGGGCTCCGCTGTAGATGCTGTAGCTTTGGCCAGTCATGGTCATTTCAAACAGAGTCCCAGGGAGGCTCTCCAGCTTCTCTTGGCTGGTACAAGTATTTGAGTCCTCAGTGTCTTCATTTGAATCAGAAAATAAGCAATTGAAAGCCTGTTCCCAGAAGATCCTGAGAAACCCGTCTCCTTTTGGCAAG
Organism: Heloderma charlesbogerti; assembly: GCA_026122225.1. Classification (NCBI taxonomy): domain Eukaryota; kingdom Metazoa; phylum Chordata; class Lepidosauria; order Squamata; family Helodermatidae; genus Heloderma; species Heloderma charlesbogerti. The sequence continues at coordinate 225,445 of JANEZZ010001545.1, read as the reverse complement.
TTAGGATGTAGGAGCTGCAGGAATTCTCTAAACCCCACCACTTCATTTGCGTGAATTGCCAAAGACAGGGTGCCATGGAAGACATGTATATCAAAATCCCTATGAAGTGTCTCTGTTGAGAAGTCCCAGTGGGCTGTCATAAGCCACACCTTGCCCATAGATGTCTGCATAATGCCTTTTAATCTTGCATAAATATATATCAGCCATTTCAAGCATGCAATTGTTTGTGGGTCTGCATTTACAACAAATACTTTGATACTGGATTTGGTTATTGAAATGGCACCAAGGTTTTCTAATATTTCTGAGTTCTCTAAAACGTCAGATAGGGTTACTGTTTTTTCAATGACAGCTGCACAGATTCCATGTTGGATAAGCATCGGTAACAGTGTCTGCAGAAACTGTTCTCCTTTATCATCAGCTGATGCAATGATCCCGATCCAAATCCACTGGAAATGAAGCAGCAATTGGACAATCCCTGTGTACTGATATTCTTCATTGGGGATCATCCGGTAGAAGGAAGGGAGCTGGTTTTTAACATTTATTGCTGGAGCTAATATACTGTAGGCAATCTAAGCACAAACAAATTGTAATTGTGTTTAGGTTTAGGATTACAGCCTTGCATTGCAAATCTCTGCATGTTTACTCCAAAGTGAGTCCTCCATGTTAAAAGGGGCTTTCTCCTCTGTAAGAGTTGAAGAAAAATATCAAAACAATCACCTCAAAGCTCTGCAAATTGTCAGCAAATTTTCTTCCTGCTATGGGCTAAAGGTTTGTTATGAATGAACCATCTCGATCAGGGACAGATATGGGACAGATATGCAACAAACCAACTTGAGCACACTCCGGGAGAGAGCGCAGGACAGGAAGGCCTGGCGTGCTATGGTCCATGGGGTCACGAAGAGTCGGACACGACTGAACGACTGAACAACAACAACATGCAACAAACCAGCTGGTCTGAAATATTCCAGCACTTTGACTAAACAGGGTGCCTTCAAAAGAGGGGAATATGTCTATTTCTGAATGTGAAGCCTCCCTCGAAGGAGTGAGGCATTGAGGCGGGGGAGGGGGGAGGGATGTTTTCCTCTGTCTGAATTTTTCAATTGCTGACAACTGAGCAAGACCTCTTCCCTTTAATTCGTTATATATATTTTTTTTATATCCTGCCTACTACCTTTGACGTTTGAACCTAAGGACGTGTTCCCTATTCCAGTCCATTTCCCATCCAGTCTTAGGCATATATAAGAATTTTGTTTTATGTTCAAAAATCATGAGCACATGTCCCATTTGCAAACATGAACATGAGCAACAGTCTTTGAGGGGCAGGTGGGGGGGGATGTCTCACGATTTCATAAACTTGCATTTGAAAAATGAACACTTAAAGAATGTGCACTTTAAAAATGCACATTCTCTCCCAAAAGTCCATTTTCATACTTTACCCTGTGGGATGGTGCAGCCTTTTAAAAAACTGCATTTTCCCATTTGAAATGCTCTATTCGCCCCTTTGAGCAAATTGAAAATGGAGCAAAATCAAGCATGAGAAAGGCGAGGAGACAAGCTTCAATATTGTGTTCAAAAAATCTCAACAATTGCAAAGATCACTTCTTTGCCATCCCTATCCAGTCTCTTTTCCAAAAGGGGATAAAGGAGTAAGGAAGGCCTGAGAATATCAGTGGAAGAGAAATATTGCAGCATTGTACAGATTCACAACCCACATGCTCATTGTACCTGTGGAATCTTGTAGATGCCAAAGATAGTAGCCATATGAAGAGAGATTTCAGCGTCATGTCCCCCGATGACAGCTATCAGATTATTTTGCCTGTCACAGTTGTAATTGGGGACAATCCTATTTTCAGTGGATAGCAGCTTCAAGGTGTTCTGATGAGTCATCCTTGCACTCAAGTAATTGTCATAGATGCGGAACCCCAGGCTGACATTTGGCAAGACCTCAGGGTTGTTATTGATCTGATTCACAGCAAATACCAGTGAAAGGGCATGCTGGTAGTTTTTTGTCATTGCACTGAAGGAAGAATTACAGTATAAAGAAGTAGTCTCATTATACTGTTATGTACAGACGGTAGGGATGTGCATCAAATTTGGGCAAAGTGCTATAGGCTAGTGTGGACCATTCCTGCTGCTTCTCCCATAGTAAACTAGACTTCCCTCTGAAGTGATCAGAACTGCAGCTGGACCCTGCATGATGCTTCATTCACAATTTGGCTTTGAAAGGCAGACTGTGTGTCTCCATATACAGCATCTTTTATTTTCTCACTGTAAACATTGATGGTGGAGGGGTTGAGTGACTTATAGGTCGACCTTCCAAACATAGGGTTCTCCAATTACTGTGCATTGGGGGAGGGCATGGATGGGATTGCCAGATGGCTATTCTTCGAATACCACCAGGTTTCAGTATGAAAAAAAGCCTTAAACTGCTTTTCAGTTAACATAACTCCATAGCCTCATGCACCTACCCATGAGACCCTTTCCAGGAATCTTTGCCTGGACAGACATGTATGATGTGTGCTATTTTCATACAAATTTCCCCTCTTAAACACACACATACACGTGGAGGGAAAGGGACACCAATAAGTTATCTTATGTGGACTCCCCTTCTACAAAAACCACTGCACTTATCATTTTAAAACTTTGAATTTTTATTTTTATTCAGAGCCATCTCTATCTTGACTTCTACAGAAAATATGATCCACAAGGAACATAGCTGGATATGCACATACACTTTTGGATACCCACAAAATATAAAGGCTGCTCTTGCACTAAAAACTCCCTGCATGTATTCACCTGAAACTTCGTAAGCTTTCCCCTTTCAGAAGAAGCAACAAATTTCATTCAGTTCTGCCATGTCATACAAAAGTTACCAGCAGTCCCTACACATTTGGTACACCTACACTTTTTTTCCCTGGCAGGCATAATTCCCCCTTGGCCCAAAAGGATGTTAGGTCTCTGTATCTCATCCATCTTTGACCAACAATTTAGAGGCATATTTTGATATCTCTGATAGGTAATGGGAGGCAAACCCCATCAGATTTCTGAATCTCAAATCAGGTTCAGTACCCAACCTGAAGGGGAAGGCCTCTGACTCAGTCTGAGCAAAACTGAACCATTTACCAACGTGCTGAATTGGAGTCAGAGTTGAATCTTGTGATCAGTGCACACCTCTAATAGATGGCTGTAAATAAAGGATATAAAACTATACCACTGTGTGCATCATCAGAAGTACACATATTTTCAAGTTTAAATGTATGTTTCATCCTATATAAATATAAGATAAAACAGAAGACAAGCCTAAATACACTTTCAAAAAAACTGCTTGCAGTCTGTTTTCTGAACTATATTTATTTGGATGGGCATCCTTATTCATAAAGCACATGGTTTGGTTCCTAACTATCCTACTTTGAAAGACTGGCATATCCAGTTAAAAAGATTTCAGACTGCTGGGAAATTCTTTACTTGAGGAAACGATGGACAGCTTCTGCCAGTCAAAATAGCTACTGCTGGGATAAACAGAAAAACCAGTAGATGAAGTAAAGTCCAGCTTCATGGATTCATTTGAAGTAGATGCAGTGGTTATAACCTGTTCTAGTGTGTATATGGAAAACACATTTTTTGCCTTACATGAGTTCATTTACAACATTGGTTTCGGGGTGTTCGAGGAAGGACAGGGTTTCAAATAAGAAGTCAAATTGTGTAGTCATCTCTCCAATGGTTATGTCACCTGTTTTACCATACTCGTATGGGATCTGGAAGAGATCAGTCATGGTGCACACTGCAGTTTGTGGCTTGGACTTAGTTTGTGGCAGACCGCAGAAAAATAATTGTAGCAGAAATAACCCTCCCATGATGTATGTCGCTTTAGCACAACATGTCCAGTCTCTAACTCAGTCACCAATCAGGATGGACGGATTAGTCTATTCCTGGCCTGTGTCAGGTTTGCGTGTGTTCAGTCATAGGTACTGTCCTTCCTGTTTCTGCATCATTCACTCTGCAAATTAAAAACAAAAACAAAATATCAACATAAAAAAAGGTTTTAAATTGAACGCCCCCCCACTATGCACTATGCCTTTTATTTTTTGTATGCATTTTTCCTAAAACAGAAAGGTATTTGTATCCATCTCCCTTAAAGTACACATCTTTGTATTCATTTCCCTCTCTATACTATCTATGTTTGCATATGCTTTTAAGCCAAGAACTGCACTGCAAAAGTCAAAGAAGTGTACAGTCCAAAGGATAACCACATTTCAATCCACATATTCCTCCAGGAAGTGCAAAGTAGGTTGACTCAGCTAAAAACACAGAGTGAACTGAATCTTTGAGTAAGCTTAGTCACCAGCTATAATAGTGTTCCTTCAGCATCAACAGAATCCTCCGATAATGTGAAAGATCAGACTGATGTAGCTGTGCTTGCTTGCAGTCCATTATTCCTACTTTGAACACCACAGGGCTATTATGTATATCAACCTCTGTTATTAACCGTGAAAGTGGCCAAAGAAAATCCATATGGGACACTGGCACAATGAAGCATTCATCCTAGTAATTTTTGATAATGACTGAGTTCAAAGTCATCTCCCTAGAGTATGGCACACTGTTGTTTACCATATGCAGTAGAATAGTAGTTAAGGTTCATCTCTTTCTTTTTTATTTAATGAGGGAGAAGAAAAACACAGGCTTAGAATGGCCAATAATGAGAACATTGCAGAACCCTTCAACCCTGAGAGAGAAGCTGGGAGGAAAGTCCTCCTTTTTCATTCTTCAGAGAAAAAAAAAATCCACCTGTCCTACTAATGCTGATTCACCTCCATAGACTGGGCAGAAACCAGAATGAAAAAAGCCATTGACAAATGTGCCATCCAGGAATATCTGGGGTGGAAACCAGCATTGAGCAGACCTGTGCTCATACAATGAGAATTTATCCTCCTCTCTTTTCTTCTGTAGGTAGCTACCCACATCCTCCTGAAATCTGCTCCTGGGGGTACTGTGTATTGCCAAAGTGATTTGGTTCTTTATTTTACCCAACCTAAAGCAGATCAAGGCAGGCAGCTATCCTAAGGCTTTATTGGCCAACATAAATATCACAAAATAGACCCCTGGGTTTTATCCATTGCATATATGAACACCAGTAATTCATTCAACTGGTCCCAAATTATGGTGTATCCCCCAGGCAAAGGCATGATACCATCTTTCCCTTGGTGGACTTGGTCTCTTTCCAGGTTGTAGTCACAGCACCTCTCCAGCTTCAGTGGTCTGCAATCCCAGAGACAAGAAGAAGGGAAGCAGCAGCAGTAAAGGCATGAAGGGCAGCTATGACAAGTCACACCTAACTCCTAGAGGTACAATTCATCTTCCGGTAGGTTCCCAATAAAGGTACCCAACCACCCAGAGCAGATTTTGAGGCTGCCAGGTGTGTGCGTGCGCATGCAAGTGGGATAGGAATTGCCTTCCTCCTTGATCCACTGACAGTAGTTTACTCCATCACTCGGATGAGCTTGCTGGATTCCACCCCTGGAATTGTTTAGGACAAAAAAGTTGCTCCCATTTCATTATGGATACTTTGAGAAGCAGACCTGGAACTTCCGGAATTATTAGGGGCGTACAAATTCCACTTACTGCGGGGGGGGGGAGGGAAGAGGCTATCCGTCCTTCCCTCTGGAATCCTCTCTGGCCAGCTCCACTCCATGGCGAGTCTGCAGAGTTGCCGGCTGGGCCTGTCCGCAGCTGGACTTCCATCCACTGCCAGTCTGCGGCTGCAAATGGCGTCTGACATAGCAGATGCCATTTGCATCCCTGCTTTAGCCATTATAGGCTACGTAAATATTTACGTAGCCTATCATGGCTAAAGGTGGGACGCAAATGGCGTCCGCTACGCCAGACGCCATTTGCGGCCGCAGACTGGAGCAGCGGCCAGACTGGCTGGTGGCAGATAGGGTCCATCCAGGGAGAATTTTGCAGGGTGGAGGAGGGGAATGGTCTGTTCCACCACAGACTCCGGGGGGCCAGATTCTAAAGAATCTGGCTTCACTGGAGTCCATGGCAGAATTCTCCACCATCTCTAGGAATTATACCTTGCTATTATAGATACAGTGATAATTTTACAAGACGCACAAGGCTATGGAGCCCAATGAATAAGAGAATAGACCTATCTCTACTTCAGGAATCCCCAGTCTCTCTGTGCAGATCTTCCAATGATAGTTCTAATAATTAATATTCAGGGAAATACTGTACACTAGAGCCCCATTCAGGCCTAATGAAAACTGGTGAAACTTACCACATGCTCAGGAACGGGGTCATGCTAAATAAATTTGCTACCCTTATCACATCACAGTATAGCTCCACCCAAGGGGATTCATGCAGAAAGAGGATGAACAGGAGGGTTTTTTGTTTTAAAAAATAAAATGTAAAACTAAGCGAAGGTGAAATTGACCCATCTGTCCATGCTTATCCAAGAGCATGGATGTGATTTCTCTTCAGGAAAATGAAAAAAAAAATGGTGCTATTTCATTTCATTTGAAATTTCATACAAAATAAATTATATCTGCAATTCAAGCCCTGATTGAGTAGCTATGTATTCACCTCCATTTGTCCCTCCACTGTTTCTGTCATGACAAAAGCCAAGCCATGATTTCCATATGAATGTCGGCCGGCCGAGGCGGGACGCCTCCCCCCCCTTGCCTGAACTTCAGGGGGAAGAGCGAAGCCCCTCCCCCCCACCGCGAATCACCCCTGCGAAAAGGTAAGTGACTTTCGTACTTCCCTACTCATTACACATTGCATGGTACATACAAGAACATAGTACAAAAGGAAAATAATTAAATCAACCATGCTATAAAGGCTTTGGACAAGTCAAGTTTACAACCCAACAAATCACATGTACATAGAACCCAGATAAACACTACGTGAAGTCTAGGGCTGTGCATGGACCCCCCGATCCACTTTGGATGCTGCTTCAGATCTTCTGAAGTGAACCCATCTGTCTCGGACTCATTCAGACCCTCTCCACTTTGACTCGCATCTGAAGCGAGATTTGGATATCTGGATTGCCCGTTTTTGGCATTTTCCCTTTGACTTGCATGGGAAAACACAAACGGCCATAACTTTTTTTAGTTTTTAGGATACAGACATGGAATTTGGGGATCTCTCCATCCCCCTGGAGAGGAGGTGACCTGCAAAATTTCATATAGTTTGGCCCAGTGGTTTGTGTGCTAGGTGCAGGGGAAATTTGAGTTTTTCCAGGAAAACTTCCAAAATAAAGAGCTGTAACTCCTCCTTGTTTCCATGTACACATGTGAAACCTGGACCCCTCCCAGCCTCCCTTGAGGGCATCCCACCCGCAAAAGTCCAGGTACTTTGGCCCACTGGCTTGAGTGCAAGGCACTGGTGAAATTTGATTTTTTCCACAAAAAATCCCAAAGAAAAGAGCTATAACTTCTGTTTCCACTGACGTGCATGACACCTGGGCCCTCCCAGCCCACAACAGAAGAAGCCAATGTGGCTTCACAAAAAGCTTAGAGATGACCTGAAAACAAAAAAGCACACATATAGGAAGTGGAAAGAAGGCCAAGCAACAGAGGAAGAGTACAGGCAGGTAGCACAGAATTGCAGGGATGGTGTCAGGAAGGCTAAAGCTGAGAATGAGCTGAGGTTAGCGAGGGATGCTAAAAGCAACAAAAAGGCTTTCTTCAGCTACCTGCATAGTAAAAGGCAGAGGAAAGAAATGGTTGTTCAGCGGTTAAAGAAGAACAATAGTTTCTTCTTGTTGGAATTGTTTGTAATTGTGCCTTGAGAATTTCCTTTTTTAAAAGCTCCCACCCATCTTGGACTCCTTTTCTCGTTAGCGTTGCTTGCCATGGGACCTTACTGATCATTGTTCTGAGTTTATTAAAATCAGCTTTCCTAAAATCCAGGGTACGCGTTTGACTACACTCAGCTTTTGCTTCCCTTAGAACCAAGAACTCAAGTACAACATGGTCGCTTTCCCCCAGAGTTCCTGTAACTGCTACTTTATCCACTAAGTCATCTCTGTTGGTTAGGATCAAGTCAAGGATAGTCAATCCTCTAGTTCCTTCCTCTACTTTCTGTAGGAGGAAGTTATCTGCCACACAAGTCAGGAATTTCCTGGAGGGGCCATGTTTTGCAGAATTTGTCTCCCAACAAATATCGGGGAAATTGAAGTCCCCCATTACTACTACATCATGCTTCCTTAAAACACTGGCTATTTGCTTTTCAAAAGTTTCATCCTTGTCTTCTCCTTGATTGGGTGGCCGGTAGTAGACTCCGACCATCAGGTTCCTTTTATTCTTTGCTCCATTTATTTTGATCCAGATGCTCTCAATGGGGCTACCAAGCTCCTCCTCCTGTATTTCTGTGCAGAGATATGTATTTTTCACATACAGTGCAACCCCACCTCCCTTTCTGTTCCTCCTATTCTTTTTGAACAAGTTATATCCTTCAATTGCTGTATTCCAATCATGAGAGTCATCCCACCAAGTCTCAGTTATATCTATCAAGTCATAATTTCCCTCTTGTCTTAAGGTTCAAGTTAGTTCTGTTTGTTTCCCATACTCTGGGCATTAGTGTATAGACATTGAAGACCATAGTCTGGCTTTCTTCCTACATGTGTCTGAAGACTATTATTGGGTGCTATTAGAGCTGTTCTCTCCATTGCAGTGCATGAGCCTTCATTGACTGTTACCCCCAACTTTACATCTCCCTTCCCCGTAGGATTCAGTTTAAAGCCTTCCTGATGAAATTCTTCATGCTGTGGCCAAACACATTCTTCCCATCCTTTGTGAGGTGCAACGCATCCCTTGCCAACAGCCCATCTTCCAGGAAGTATAGCCCGTGGTCCCAGAATCCAAATCTCTCTCATCATCACCACCTTCATAGCCAGTCATTCACCTGGAGTATTTTTTGTTCCCTTTCTATCCCTCTTCTAACTACTGGAAGTATGGATGAGAAAACTATCTGGACCCCAAAGTTCTTGAGTTTCCTTCCCAAAGCTTCAAAGTCTGATGTCATTTCTTCGTAGCTCCTCTTGGCAGTATCATTTGTGCCCACATGGATGAGAAGAAAGGGATACTTGTCAGTGGGCTTTATGAGTGCAGGCAACCTTTCAGTCACGTCTCTAATCCGTCCTCCCAGTAGACAACATACCTGGTGAGTCCATGGGTCTTTGCGACATACTTGGGTCTCGATCCCACGCAGCAAGGAGTCTCCCACTAGTACCACTCTTCTCCTCTTCTTGTTACAGGCCTGGGTTTCATCGCCTCTGTTTGACTGACCTTCAGCCTCTTGCTCACTCTCATGCAGGTTCCCCTGTGATTCTTCCTCTGCAGGCTGTCCTCCAGTCTCATCCGCAAGTACCTGGAATTGGTTCCACAGCTCCACTGCTTCCACTGGTGCAGAGTGGCATCTAGTTCTTCTTCTCCTGTCACCCTTTTCCAAGGAGGATCCTCTACTCCATTTTTCTTCACCTCAGCATTTCCCACTTCTGCCTCATCTTGCTGTTGCTCTTCAAGCTTCTGGTCTTCCCTTTGCTGCTGTAGTTCCCCCATTCTGTCCAAGAACTCTTCGTGTTCTCTTATTCTCTGGAGGGTTGACAGTCGCCGCTCCAGTCCACATTTTCTTCCAGCAGCGTGATCAACTTGCACTTGTTGCAAGTGTAGGCCATGTTGTTCTCACGCAAGAAAACAAACATTGCACACACCTTGCAGGTCACCACCACTGGAGAGTCTTGTCCTTCCATAGCCTCTTTTCCATTTTTGTGTCTAGTTTTGTGATTGTTCTAGATTAGCCTGTGCCTGTTCCTCTACTCAGTAGAGGTTAAAAGCAGAGTCCCACTGGTGTGGAAGTGTGTGTTACAAGACAAATAAATGAAAAAAAAAGTTAGTTAAAAAAGAAAAAAAATGTTAGGGACCTCCCCTGCAGAACTCCCCTGGCCAACTCCTGTTTGCTCCCCCTGTCTGCTCACTCTGGTCGCTCACTCTCTGGGAGCTTGCTTGCTTCTGTAGTCCCTGGACCAGCTGGAGCAACTTGCTCTGCTCTGTTCAGCTGGGAGGTGGGAAACAGACCTCTAGGTCATTATCCTTAATCTCTGCTACAGGTTTCTTTGAAGTGCAAAACAACCTTTATTCAGAAGAATCACCAGCCCAGCATCTCTGTGGCTAAATACACACATTACCCGGCAGGCAGGCTGGAAGACATTATCTTTTTATCTGCTTTTGTTTATTTCTAACACACACTAAATTAATTTTAGTTTTAGTTTTTTGAATTTATCTTGAATGAACACGGTCAGTGCCTATCCCAGAAGGGCCACTGGCTTTTGAAAGCGGTCGGTGCCTAGCACAGAAGGGCCACTGGTTTTTGAATGCTGGAAACCTCCACCTGTTGGACCCATTCTTCCCCCACCCCATATCCTCCATGGAGGCCTGCTTAAGCCTCTTGGGGGTGAGAGACAAATTGCTTGCAGGAGTTCTGGCAGCAACACCAGCCTTCTGCTTGCCCCCGCTGCAGGCCTGCTGGGACATGTGGGCATCTTCCCTGAGCAAGGCCGATTGGTGCTGCCCCCTGAAGTGCAGGAGCAGGCTGCTGGTGCTGTAGTGCCCTGGCTGTTTCCCCCTGCTCAGAGATGCCCTGAAGTGGTGGCACACAGCAGTGCTGGGATCCACTCCCAACTCAAAGTGGTCCCACACGATGCTGCCCTGACGTTTCCAGGGAGGAAGACACCATGACTGCCTGCCTTGACTCGGGGGGGGGCACCACACGAGTGGGGGGAACAATGGAAGAGAGGATGGATGCTGGAGCCTCTGCCTGCTGCTCCTCCTCCAACACACCCTGGAGGATCTCCTCCTCTTCACCCTCCACCATGCTGAGGACATCAGACACCTCTGATGTAATGTCCATCAGCGGGCTCCCCTCTTCCACTACAGAAGGAGATGCTGCTCCGCCTTGGTGCAAGAGTGCAACCGCTGCACCTGCCACACCAGCCTCCTCCAACAGTGACCACCGAGCACTGCAACTGGCCTCTGCCCCCTGCTGCCCTACCACACCGGGACGCACTAACTGGACCAGGGACAGACAGTTGGCCTAACGGTGCTGCTAGTGACAGCAGCACCTCACCCACCTCCGCCCCGGCCTACACCCCGAAGGTGCTTCATATTGCGCTGGATTGTTTTGCCACCCTGTGGAGTGTTACTGGGATAAGAAGGTAATTTATATAAATAATATGCATCTCGTGCTTTTTCCACACTGTCTTGAAATTTGGACATATAGTGTAGTGTTGGTGGAACAACGATTTAGTACGCACACATGCATGCACACACAGACACACAAGAACTAAACAAAAGCAGAAATACCTAAGCAAATGACAGGTGTCTTTAATTTATTGTTTGATATTTCATGTTCTTTTATAGAAGGCAGGGTAACTTCAAGAACTACAGGATGATAGCTCAGACAATAAGAGCCAAATCAAGCAATTTTTTATTTTTTTTAAACAACCTTCTTTAATTTCTGTTTTGGGAAGATCAACACAAAGAAGACACAGATGGTTCACTTCAGCACAGGAGGCTCAGGGAAACAAATGCTACAAACATAGGCTGCTATGCCTTTTTTTAAGAATACAGAAAGAAAGAAAACAAACTAAATGCTTGAATATGACTTAAAGGGGGGGGCATGCCCAGAAGTGAATGTTTGCTTTTAAGAATCAAAATAAGACTGGGTTTTTAAAAATCTTAAAGAGACAGAGTTGACTGATGAAAATGACAAGGAAATAGAATGGAGAAAGCAGACTTCAGGGTCGACCTTAAAACAATAAATTCAGCCTTTTTCGAAGTCCACAAGCAACATAAACAAACACAGGAATGGCAGAGGACGGAGAACGTGGCAGCAACAAGCAAGGAAAAGCTAAGTTGGTTTGAAAAAATATGGAAAGGAAAGTTGAATCTAATCAAATTAGGGATGTACGAAAGTCACTTACCTTTTCGCAGCTTGGCTTCGCAGTGGGGGGGAGGCTCTTCGCTTTCCCCCCCGAAGTTCAGGCGAAGGGGGGGAGGCTTCGCGCCTCGCCCGGCTGAAATTCAGGCCGGGGAGGAGGCTTCCTGCCTCGCCAGGCCGAAATTCAGGCCGGGGAGAAGGGCCCCGTCTCCCCGGCTGCGAAACAAAAAGTAAAAAAAAAGACCCCGTGATAGGCTACGTGACGATTTACGTAGCCTATCACGGCTAGATTTCCAAAGTCAGCCATGACAGGCTACGTAATTCATCACGTAGCCTATCATGGGTGACTTTGAAAAAAAAAAAAAAGTACGTACGCAAATGGCGGCGGCCCATGGGCACCGCCATTTGCGTTCCTTATTTTGGCACGTCTAGTCTACGTAAAGATTTACGTAGACTATGGCAAAAATAAGGGCAACACAAAAAGCGTGCCCTTATTTTCGCCGTAGTCTACGTAAATCTTTACGTAGACTAGACATGCCAAAATAAGGAACGCAAATGGCGGCGCCCATGGGCCGCCGCCATTTGCGTATGCACTTTTTTTTTTTCAAAGTCACCCGTGATAGGCTACGTGATGAAATACGTAGCCTATCACGGCTGACTTTGGAAATCTAGCCGTGATAGGCTATGTAAATCGTTACGTAGCCTATCACGGTTTTTTTTTTTTACTTTAGTTTTTTTTTTTTTGCAATGGCAGCGGTGGCAGCAGCCGGTCGGGAGACCGGCTGCCGCCCCCACCCGCGCCGAAACGCTGCCGAAACGCCACCGGGACCCGCCGCTGGGAGGAACATTCGCCAAAGGTAAGTCCCGTCCCAGGGGAATGGGCGGGGCAGAGAATTTCACCGCCGATTTCAGGGGGCCGAATGCGTTGGCGCTCGGCCCCCCGAAGATTCAGGGAGAAATTCTCCGCCATCCCTAAAAATATAAATAACAAACAAGTTGGAGGTAGGAAGAAATATTAGAGGGCAGCTGGAAGAGGTGCTGCAAAAGACATCATCCCGAACAGGACAGACGAGCAACGAGTGACTGAGGGAAGGATCCCACTACAACCAAGCTGTTTCCTTTGCATTTAAATTTTGAGGGAAGTGTAATGGTGATGAAAATCGAGTAAACTGAAGAACAACTGCTAGGAATGTGTGCGCATGCACGTGCGCGCACACACACACACAATCATCTACCCAAACCAGGCCTCTCCCAAAGACACAGCTACTGCAATAACTGAACAGAGCCTTTCACCGAAGTATATATACCCACTTCTTCCACCACTCTCTCCGATGGGAGACTGCTGGTGTCGGTTCTGGTTAAGAGTTCCTATTTGCCAAAGCACACTCCCTCTTGCTCCTGCACTTGCCCTCCCACCTCCCCCCGCCTTACCGCACCCCTTCGCCTTCCCCTCCCTCCTCCTCCTCATGCCTCTCTGCATGAGCTTTCAGAAGTTGATACATTTTGGAGACAGCCTGTCTGGTCTGCTTGGGCATTCAGTAGAGCTCTGAATATACAAGGCGGAGGACGCGCCTTGTGTATTTGGGGGCGCACTTCACCCTGGTGTGAAGGACTTCACTTCAGTCCTGCTCTGATCCACCTTGTATCACATGGATTTTGCTCCAAATAAGCCCACTTTACCTAGTTATTGGGCTTCGCGGTGGCTTAGTGGTTAAGACGCTGAACTGCAGACTGGAAGGTCGGCAGGACAGCACTTCGAGCCCTGAGTGCCGCGTGACGGAGTGAGCTCCCCTCTTCAGTCCCAGCTCCTGCCAACCTAGCACTTTGAAAGCAAGAAATTGCAAGTAGATAAACAGGTGCCGCTTTGGTGGGAAAGGTACCAGCGTTCTGTGCACCTCGGTGTTCAGTCACACCGGCCACATGACCACGGAAGCGTAGTCGGACAGCGCTGGCTCTTCAGCTTAGAAACGAAGATGAGCACCATACCCTAGAGTCAGACACGACTGGTTGGGGACACCTTTACCTTTACTTTAATGAGGCGGTGCACAGCCCTAGTGAAGAGAATTCCTGCCTGCAGGCTTACAAAGTAAAAAACAAACAAACCATCAGATCTAAGGAAAAACTAATTGGGAAGGACTGGAAGCAGAAGGGGGGGGGAATGGATGCAATCCTAGGCATGTCTAGGGAGAAATAAGTTCTACAACTCCTAGTATCCCTAGGGATGTACGAATCCCTTACTTGGCTCCACGCAGGGGCATCTGCAGTGGGGGGGAGGCGCTCCATCCCTCCCCCCGCAATCCTCGACAGGGGGGAGGTGCTCTGTCCCTCCTCCCGGAATCCTGCCTGGCCGTCTCCGCTCTGCGGCCAAGCCGCGGAGCCGCCGGCCTGCTCCGGCCGCCCACAGCTGGACATCCGGCCGCTGGGCAGCCCTGCAGGGACGTAAATGGCAGCTGTCGTAGCCGCCGCCATTTGTGTCCCTCTATTGAGCTGAGATAGGCTACATTCCTGCTGGCTTCCAAGGGATATAATCATCCTTACCGTCATTACATAAAAAGGGATGCCTGTACTTTCTCCTGAGCAGTCCAGTCCTTACTTCTTACAAGTAAGATATGCATAATCCGGAATTTTGTACTGTGCTGCTTCTGAGTAGGCCTGCTCTGATGGATGCTTTGTGATGCATGTTTGGATGCTTTTAGAAGAAAAGCATGGATCTAGCAAGGCTTTCAGAACTTGTTTCTATTTTCCAAAGGCTGCTTTTCTATGTGGCTCTGGGAGTATCACATCTTCTTTTAATTATTATAATTATCATTGTTGTTATGGCTGTGTGGATTCTCTGTTCCCATTCACCTGATTCTCTGTGAAATGGGAGCTATCACTGAAACAAGAGAATGTGGGTGCAAAGGAGTACTTTTATGTGGTTATGTGACCCCGTCCCCTTTTGCATGTCCTAAGTGAAAATGGGATAAAGGGGAGGAGCAGAGGGAGGTTCAGGAGGGGGTTAGAGAGGCCTCCAGGCCTTATCATGCAACCCTATAATTCAGGGGAGGGGTAGTTGAAAGGTGGTTGGAGTTAATCTGATGTCAGTTTTACTGGTCATATGTAGGAAAGCATATTCAGAAAAAACATGAGACTTCTGCCTGCTGTGTCCAGTGAAGGACATTACCTACTACAGCTGCATATTTAGAGGCTATTTCTATTAGCAGGCCTTTGGAGGTAGTATGTATTGATTTCTTGTCCTTGGAGATGGATGAAAAAAGACGGGGAATATATTAGTAATTACTGTCCATTTACACAATATGCTCAAGCACACCCTATGAAAAATCAGAAGGTGGGCACTGTTGCATGAGTGCTATGGGAAACTTTTTCTCAGTACTTGGGTTGCCAGCTAGGATACATTCAGATCAGGCTACAGACTTGGATGGTAAACTTTTGAGAGAGGTGCTGAAGATATCAGGAATTCAAAAATCTAGAACTACCGGGTATGTATGGACTCTAGCATTGGTTCAGATACTGAAGGGGATGATGTAGATAGGGATGTCAGAGGATTCTGCCACGGATCTCAGTGAGGCCGAATGCCAGTGGATGTGGCCCCCCGAAATCCATGGCCGAATGAAGCCCCCCCCGCCCCACCACCCTGCGAAAGGTGCGCAAAATGGAGCACTTACCTGGTGCTGTTAGCACTGCTTTGCGAATGGCGGCCGTGTCTGCGGTTGCCATTCACTTCCCCATTTTTGCCGTGATAGGCTATGTAAATACTTACATAGCCTATCATGGCTAACGCAGGGATGTCATTTGCATCCCTGAGGAGGCTGTCATAGGCTACATAAATATTTACGTAGCCTATCACAGCAAAAAAAGGGAATGCAAATGGCGACCGCCGTAGCCACCATTTGTGTCCGTTTTTTTGCTGTGGTAGGCTACGTAAGTATTTACATAGCCTATCATGGTGAAAGATAGGGGCACAAATGGCAGCCACTACGCCATTTGCGCCCCTGTTTTTTTGCTGTGAATAAATATTTATTTATTTGCTGTGAATAAATACATAAATATTTACGTAGCCTATTATGGCAAAAAAACAGGAATGCAAATGGTAGCCTCCTTAGCTGCCACCATTTGCGTCCGCAGGCTCTGCATGCCTGCAAATGCACCCGGCCGGCGGCTCAGCGGAGTTGCCACAGAGCGGAGCCAGCCAGGTTAGGATTTCAGGGGGAGGTGCGGAGCGCCTCCCCCCACCGCGAATCACCCCTTCGAAAAGGTAAGTGACTTTCACACATCCCTAGATGTAGAACATGCTGAATCAAACCAGCCAAGGTTAAGGAAGCGGGTAGAGTTCCAGTCCCCTCTTTCAGGAGTGGAGGAAGATTCTGTAGGATTGTCTGATGAACTGGAAGTAAATGAGTCAGAACGTATGGTGTTGAATGCAGCAGCAAGTGCTTTTGTACCCTCAGAGTTAGACTCTGAGTCACTGTCAGACCCTGTGACTAACACAGTAGTTTTGGATACAGTGAGACAATATAGTGAGGATGGCTCTGGTGGGAGTTCGGAAGAGAGTGATATTCTGGAACCTCCCCCGCCTTGCCCCTAGTAATATCTAGCCCAGTTGTGAGAGACCTTTTATCTAGAAAAGGGGAGGGTGACTTACAAATGTAAGAGCCTAGGAAAATCAAGGGAAAAGACAAATTAAACCAGTACAGAGTTTGACCAATATTGCACCAGGAGTTCAAGCAAGCAGACTTCTTACATGGCATGTAGATGAATAGCAGGCATAGACAATGTAATAATGTTATGAGGGGAAATATTATAGAATTGGCCAGGATGACAAATATTTGGCTGGGGGAGAGCATGTATAACAGATGGAGTTTGTATGTTTTGAAAGAGTTAACAGGAGTTAATTGGGAGTAAATGTGGGAGTGCTCATTCTGACCATTCTGTGCATTTAAGGCTCAAGGAAACAGCAAAAAGGGAAGGCGCCTGTGTGTCCAAAAACAGAAGAGAAGATATTCTAAGGTACCAAAGAAGAAGGAGAAGGAGAATTAATTATGCCCAACACATTTCAGAAACGACTTCCCTTCCTCAGGGGCTGTAATTGAAATGAATTGCAAAACATTCCTAAAATCTGTAAACAAACATACCCAAATGCATCCCCAACATACATCATTTATAAGCCATAAGCATTAAAGGTTTTTGTTTGTTTGTTTTGTTTCGCTTTGAGTTATATTAGACAAAAGTTGTAATTTATTGCATTTGCCTATTGATACATTAATAGGAAATCGGATATTAGGGATAGACAAAAGGGACTTACCTCGTCCCACAGCTTGCTTCGCGGTAGGGGGGGCCCTTCTCCCCCCAAAGTTCAGGCGAGGGGGGGAGGCGCCCCGCCTCGCCCGGCTGAAATTCAGGCCAGGGGGGAGGCGCCCCATCCTTCGCCACCGAAATTCAGGCCGGGTAGGAGCGCCCCGTCTACCCGGCAACGAAAAAAAAGTAAAAACACACACACACACCCGTGATGGGCTACGTAACGATTTACGTAGCCTATCATGGCTCGATTTCCAAAGTTAGCCATGATAGGCTATGTAAATTGTCACATAGCCTATCACGGGTGACTTTGGGAAAAAAAAAAAAGCGCGTACGCAAATGGCGGCTCCCATGGGGACCGCCATTTGCGTTCCTTATTTTGGCATGTCTAGTCTACGTAAAGATTCACACACACTACGGCGAAAATAAGGGTAACGCAAATAGCGTGCACTTATTTTCGCTGTAGTCTACGTAAATCTTTATGTAGACTAGACGTGCCAAAATAAGGAATGCAAATGGCAGCGCCCCATGGGCGCCGCCATTTGCGTATGCGCTTTTTCTTTTTCCAAAGTCAGCCGTGATAGGCTACGTGACGATTTACATAGCCTATCACGGCTGACTTTGGAAATCTAGCCGTGATAGGCTACGTAAATCGTTACGTAGCCTATCACAGGTGTGTGTTGTTGTTTTTTTACTTTTTTTTTTTGCAATGGTGGCGGTGGCAGCCGGTCGGGAGACCGGCCGCCGCCCACGCCGAAACGCCGTCAAAACGCCACCGGGACCCGCCGCCGAGATGGACATTCGCCGAAGGTAAGTCCCATCCCGGGGGGGGCGGGGGGCTGGCGGAGAATTTCCCCAACACTTTTGGGGGGCCAAATGCATCGGCATTCGGCCTCTCGAAGATACCCTATCGGATATTGAAATCATAAAACAGGTGTCTCTTTCCCAAGACTGCTGACAGAAACATATGGGGCCAATCGAATCCAACAGACATCCTTTGCTGAAAAAATAAACCGTTCTGTTAACATCAGTGCTGTGATGAGTCCTGACCCATATTTTTGTGGAACTTTTTTCTCTCCCTGCAAAAGAGGCATTGTTTTGTTCTGCCTCTTTCACAGGGAGGGGGAGAATTTTCTCCTTGGAGAAGGGGACAGGATATCCACATATGCTTTTTTAAAGGCATAAGTGATGCCAGCTGGGAAGTTCTCTCTGAACTCCCAGGAGACCCTGTGGCCTTGCCCTCTCCAATAGGCATTCTGGAAGAGGACCCAGCTGGAGAAGAGTCCTGGGCTCCTGCAAATGCAGGGATGTTTTTTTAAAAAACAAAAACAAATAGACAGAAAACACCCCCCAGGATTGCATACATTTTAAAAAAGGAATGAGGATACCCTATCCTGCTACTCAAGAAGAAATTATCTGAAATGCTCAACTCTCCCAGACTCACTAGAGTTTTTGTTTTGCCCCCACACCACAATTGGCTCAGAAATTGGAGAATTGGCTCAGCAACATTTTACACTAAACCATTATGGCCTTATTAGCACATTCGAAGAACCTAAAAGACTCAGCCATCACCACAACATTACAGAGAAAGTTACTTCCAGGTAGGGATGGCAGAGAATTCCGCCATGGATCTTGGTGAGGCCGAATGCCAGTGCATTCGGCCCCCTGAAATCTGTGGTGGAATGGCCTGCCCCCCACCCCCCCAGCGGATCCCTCCCGGGACGAGACGTACCTGGGGTGGATCTTCCAGGCAGCGGTGGCTCCAGCGGCGGCTCCGGCAGAGGCGGCTGTTCTTCCAACTGGCTGCCGCCGCTGCCATTTGCAGACTTTTTTTTTTTTTTCCCAAGACGTGATAGACTATGTAAAGATTTATGTAGCCTATCATGGCTGGGAAAAACAACAACAACCGCGTACGCAAATGGCGGCGGCTATGGCCGCCACCATTTGCGTTCCTTATTTTTGGTGTCTTAGTCTATGTAAATATTTACATAGACTAAGACACCGAAAATAAGGGGAACGCAAATAGCGTAGCGGGCGCTATTTGCGTCCTTTTTGATTCGCTGTTTTAGCCTACATAAAGATTTACGTAGGCTAAAACAGCGAATCAAAAAGGGATACAAATAGCGCCCGCTATGCTATTTGCGTTCCCCTTTATTTTCGCCATTATAGTCTATGTAAATATTTACATAGACTAAGACGGCCAAAAATAAGGAACGCAAATGGCGGCGGCCATAGCTGCCGCCATTTGCATACACGGGTTTGTTTGTTTTTTTACGCAGAACCCTCCATGGCCGGAAATCTGGCTGAGGACAGCTCTGGCCTGGGCCTGGCCGGCTGCTCCGCAGAGCCTCTGTGGAGCACAGCCAGCCATCGAGGATTCCGGGGGGAGGGACGGAACTTCCCCCCCCACCATAAACATAATCTGCGGAAAGGTAAGTACATTTCGTACATCCCTACTTCCAGGGCCACTTTCCCACCCTGCCATCCATAAGAGAACAGAAGAATAAAGTTAACTATTGTCAGGCTCAATAAAGGCAAGGGCAATGATATCATTGACTGTACTGAAAGAACAGACTGGGAAAGATGGAAGGTTCTGTAAATATGTTTCTTGGGATTCTTTCCAGATGAAGACAACAACTGAAGAATAATTTAAAAACAAAACCACCACTTCAATAATATAAAAGTAAACAACCACTTAAATACGTTTTCTTATGAGTTGGTCCTTGCTGTTCAATCCAGGCCTCAGGATAATTATGTAGCATTTAGGAAAAAAGATACAACCTAATAAGCCAGCACCAGAGGCCAATATGGAGAAGATCTCAACAGCAACCATATATTTTCCTGTGGTGCTCAAGTAAGATGGAATGAAGGACAACCAAACACTGCAAAACACCAACATGCTGAACGTGATAAACTTGGCTTCATTGAAACTATCTGGCAACTTCCTGCCTAGGAAAGCCACCGTGAAGCTGACAATGGCCAGAAATCCCAGGTAGCCCAAAACACAATAAAACATCATGTCTGACCCTTCCTTGCATTCCAGAATGATTTCTTCAGGCAGAGAATGCATATCAAAATGTGGGAATGGAGGAGTAACACATAGCCAAATAGCACAAATAATAGCTTGAATAAAGGAGCAACTAAGAAGAACAGAGTTTGCTAGTCTTTTACCCACCCATTTCCTCATCCTGGATCCTGGCTTGGTAGCCATGAAAGCCAGAACCACTGTGATGGTTTTTGCCAATATGCAAGATACAGCCACTGAGAAGACGATGCCAAAAGCAATTTGTCGTAAACAGCAGGTTACTCTGTGAGGTCGGCCAATGAATAAGAAGGAGCAGAGGAAGCAGAGCAATAAGGAAATGAGCAGACAGTAGGTGAGGTCTCGATTATTGGCTCTGACGATGGGAGTGTTGAGGTTCTTGATGAAAATCCCTAGCACCAAAAGCGTGACTACTGCAAAAGATAGAGTTGCAAAAACTAAAGTAATCCCCAAAGGCTCTATGAAGGAGAGAAAAATTATGACCTTGGCAAGACATTGATCTCTGCTCTTGCTTGGAAATTGATCTTCTGGGCACTGGAAACAGTCATTCATGTCTGAAAAATCAAACAGATTTCAATACAGTATAATCATCTTTCTTTTATATAATTCAATTGAGTGAATTGAGCCATTTCCAAAGTCTGCTTAGAAACTACAATGCCTTTGATCTGTGTCTCTACTTCAAACACACATACTGGGGCCACTGGACCAGAGAAAGGAGGAAAAATACACATAAGTTAGTGAAAAGTAATGGATTACTGGGGATAGTGTGTATCCCTCCCTGCTATTTTATCATCCACACAATCATTTTGTTTCTTACACACAGCATTCTGTAATCAAGGATGTGAGAGGATCCATATGTACGGTCTGCTCTTGTGCAAGTAAATAAATGTCTAAGAAATGCTGCTGTATAAAACTGAGCCACTGCCTAGTGGGAAGACAATTATCTCAGAGAAGTGAAATAAACAGAAACGTGACAGATAGTTTTCCAGATACGAGTACACTGGGGAAGGCATCAATCAGCCAATCAGTAACTCTCCTTCTAAATGTTATGTAGCCTGACTTTTCTTCATGGTATCACTGATTTCTGATGGAACCATTTCCCCGTCCCCTGGCCAAGTCCCAATCAGAAGAACATGCATAGGCTTAAAACCAGGGTTCACCCTCCCATTTGATCCCAGGGTCAAAAGCTCCAGTATCTTTTCGATAGGAGCCACCCTCTTGGTCTTATCATGTGCCTTTGTCAGGCACTGAGACCCAAGGGTGGGCATGCACCTGACTCAGATATGGAAGGTTGTGGACAAGCAGGGGAGAGGCAGTGGTGTTTCAGGAAGCAGGAAAGCTGAAGACAGTAACTAAGGTGGTAATGAGCCCTTCTGGCTTCAATATATCCCAAACCGACAGAAGGCAGCAGAACATGGACTGTTATAATGCCAGTGGCACAGGAGCTGCCCTTGGGCGTCACCCTGCGCTTCTGTGCTGCTGCCCAAGTGAGAGCTGCCTTTGCTTTGTCTGCGCAAGACTGAGTGGTGCAGGGAACATGGGAGCCTGATCTGCAGGACTGACCCTGTGGTGCTTGACAGCTCCCTTCACTTGTCAGCCCTCCTCCTAGGATGAAGAGATCCCAGTATACTGGCCATGTGGAGTCAGGGAGAGAAGCTCAGACCTTCTTCATGCAAAGCTTGGCAGCTGGATTACCTTCTCAGCCCTCCTCCCTGGTTGAAGAAATCCTATCATACCTGACAAATAACTGGCTTCAGTTAAGGACTGAAGCTGGGACCTTTGGCATGCAAAGCATGTGCTCCACACCTAGGGCCCTATGCTTACATTTGAAACTAGTAGGGGTGTACGAAACCCCACTTACCTCACCTGACTTCACTGGGTTCTGTGGGGGGGGGGATCCGGTCCTCCTCCCTGGAATCCTGCCTAGCTGGCTCAGCTCCGCGGCCAGTCCATGGAGCCGCCAGCTGGGCCGATCCACAGCAGGAGCCACCAGCTGGGCTGATCCGCAGCAAGGCCCCCATCTGCGGCCGTGCTGCTGTGGATGCAAATGGTACCCTGTGTAGTGGCCGCCATTTGTGTCCCTGCTTTAGCCGTGATAGGCTATGTAAATATTTACGTACCCTAACACGGCAAAAGACAGGGACACAAATGGCAGCTGCCACAACGGCTGCCATTTGCGGCCACAGCAGCCCAGATGATGACCTGGAGCCACTGCTGGTGCTGCCGCCAGGTAGGTCCATTCCAGGGGGGAATGGTGGGGGGGCGAGGCCATTCCACCACGGATTCCGGGGGCCCGGATTCTTTAGAATCCGGCCTCACTGGAGTCCATGGCAGAATTCTTCAACATCCCTAGAAACTGGGTCGTTTCTTGATGACACATAGTGTTTCCTGAGATTTATGAGGATAATATAGGACAATTTGAGTCAGGGGGCTTTTCTTGCACATCTACCAACATGCCTAAAAAAAGTTGTCCTTCCCTGTAATGGACATAGTGAAGACAAGCACTTCTTTGACCTTGAGATTTACAGAACCAGTAAGTGTTGGGAATGATTGTGTCATAAGTCTTGTTTTGGCCATTTACCACTATAACTCGATACATGCTCTCTCTTCTCTGGGAAGAAAAACAATATTAAATTTTTGTATAAAGGATATTTATCTACTGTATAAGTGTAACATTGTATTAATAAGGATGATAACTGCATTGGTATCTCCCCTAGTGTGTTCTGGAAATGTGAACAGGTGATACAGCAAAACGAAAGAAAAATGAATTATAGAATAGGGCTGTGCATTGCTTCGGTGCCGATTCCAAATACCAAAGCGAATCAGGGTGTTTTGTGGGTGCTTCGGTGAGATCCGAAGCAGATCAGAACAGCACCAAAACACTCCGAAGTGAGGCGGGTCACCACTGAAGCGGCTCAGTCTGCCTCAGGGATTCAGAGTTATTCTGATGCCTTCTGAAGCCCAGAGCACCTGTCTCTAAAATGTATCAATTTGTGAAAGATCAGGGAGGGGGATTGGAAGAGGAGGAGGGAGTGAGCTTTGGCAAATGGCAAAGAAGTGTAACATTGTATGAATATGTGTGATAATTCGATTGTTATCATCATCCCTGGTGTGTTTTGGAGAGGTGAACTGCCTGGTGATATAGTAAACCAAAAATAAAAAAAGGTCTCTGTATTGCTTTGATGCTGAATCCAAATACCAAAGCGAATCAGAGTGTTTCACGGGTGCTTCAGTGAAATCCGAAGTGGATCAGAACAGTACCAAGGTGCTCAAAAGGAAGGCGGGTCATTGCCAAAGGACCTTGGTCCACCTCAGAGATTGGGAGCTATTCTGATCCCTTCTGAAACCTAGACAGCCTGTCTCTAAACTGTATCAACTTGTGAAAGATCAGGGAGGGGAGGGGGAGGGGATGAGGATGAGGGAGTGAGCTTTGCCGAATGGCAACTCTAGTTGTCAAATGGTGTCTGAACTTAACCCAGCGGGCTCCAATCAGTAAGAGTATTGGAGGAGGGGAGGGGGGATACTGTATATATTGGAGAAAGCCTGTGTTCGTTTCATTGCAAGAGACAGAACTGTCAGACGGTGGTTATTGGAGAGAG
The DNA here is from genome assembly GCA_026122225.1 of Heloderma charlesbogerti. Lineage (NCBI taxonomy): Eukaryota > Metazoa > Chordata > Lepidosauria > Squamata > Helodermatidae > Heloderma > Heloderma charlesbogerti. Next base: position 201,568 of record JANEZZ010001545.1, on the reverse strand, counting down.
CTGTTAGAAAGAACTGGTTGGTTAGTTGGCTAGATCTGTGGTGTGTGTGTGTGTTTGTGTGTTCTACTGCAGCTTTGTTCTTATTCTTTCCCACCCAGCCTTTTTCACGTCAACTATTCCCTGTCTTTCTTTTCTAGATTCCTTGGCTCCTCCCCTCCCCCTGCCATTCTCAGTTCAACTATTTCTTTGTAGGTTTCTCACTAGATCCATATAAACACACACACACACACACACACGACTTTCTTTTCCTTGTTCTTGGCTCTCACCCCCCCTTCTCAATTCCTGTATTCCTTCCCTTCCCATTTTTGAACTCTATATCTTTTCCCTAAAAAAGACCAAAAACCAAATCAAAATCAAAAGGGCTGGTGTGTGTGTGTGTGTGTGTGTGTGGGGGGGGTTGTACGTAGTTCTGTATCTGCTTTACTTTTGCTCTTGTGTGTCTCTGCTTGTGTCTGTGCACATGCTCTTGTTTTGTGGTCAAGCAAAGCACTACACATGTCCACATTTCAAATGCATTGGGCAAAGCACTACAAACACATAACATCTGTTATTTGAATAATACTACACTGTGTGGCAAAGCAAGCCCAATATGAGGCATCTTTAGGGTCCTGGCATTGGGGCTGCTCTTTGCCCAGATTTCATGAACTTCTGGGCAATCAGTGAAAAGTTATAGCTCTTTTCTTTGAGAGTTTGCATGGAAAACAGCACAGCCTGCCTGCCAGACTGTTTTCCCAGGTAATTGTATTTCCATTCAGCCAAAGAGAACCTGAGGTCATCCACTGTGAAGCTGAATAGGAAAGGGGAGAGGGATTATTTGTACTTCAAAGAAACCTACAGCAGAGATTAGGGATAGTGACCATCTCCTAATCACCACATCAACACGTAACTTCTCTGATTATCCCTTCTGACTTTTGGTTTGAGTTTCTGAGAACAGCACAATTTATCTGTGCCTATCACAAAACCTACCTGGTCAAACTGTCTGAAATTTGGGATATGCCATCTCCTTCATGAGGGCTGAGAGACTCCAAATGTCATGCACTTCTGTTCAGTGAAAAGTTATAGCTCTTTGATTTGAGGGTTTTTGTTGAAGAAGTCAAATTTTACCTGCATCTACCACAAAACCTACTGGACCAAACTGTCTGACATTGAGCATCTGTTCTATCCTTCATGAGGGCTGACAGGTCCCCAAATGTCATGTATTTATAATAAAAACTGAAAAAGTTATGTCCGTTTCTGTTTTCCAATGCAAGTCAATGGGAAAATGTCACATCCAAATGATTCGGATATCCAAATCTTGCTTCAGTTCCAAATCTGAGGTGAAGTGAATTAGGTCCAAAGTGGCACTGAAGCAAAGCAGTGGGTCCATGCACAGACCTATTACAGAATGTATAATACATAACTCTGCACATTATGCCACCTACCCTTCTGATCTGAAAACTTCCCATCTGGACATGGAACACAATCATAGCAACAAAATGGCTCCCCTTCTTTCTTGTCTCTCCTGTAACCTGGATGACAATTGTCATTACACAGAGCAATGGGCAGCACCTATCCATAAACAAGGAGAAAATTAGAGAGAAACCCTATTGAGAAAGTCAGCAGGCTCCAAAGTGGAGGCTGCCGAGGGTCCAGTGCAGGGCAGCCATAGCAGTAGGGGTGTACGAACCCCACTTACCGTTCCAGTTCAGGGTGTCTGCAGTGGGGGGAAGGTGATCTGTCCCTCCCTCCAGAATCCTCCCTGGCCAGCTCCACTCTGCAGCAAGTCCACAGAGCCGCCGGCCAGACCCGTCCACAACCAGATTTCCATCTGCTGCTGGGATACAGACGCAAATGGCGTCCGGCGTAGCGGACACTATTTGTGTCCCTGCTCTGTTCGTGATAGGCTACATAAATATTTATGTAGCCTATCATGAACAGAGCAGGGACACAAATTTGCATCTTTTTGTGCAAATTTGCATTTGCGTCTGCAGCCCGGCAGCGGACGGCTGCGGACTGAAGAGGATGGACCCAGACCCGGCCGGCAACAGGTAGGGTCCGTCCTGACCAAAGTTTGTGGGGTGGCAGGGGGGATTAGTCTGTTCTGCCATGGACTCCAGGGGGCTGGATTCTAAAGAATCCGGACTCATGGGAATCCGTGCCTGATTTCTCCACCATCCCTACATAGCACAGAGGCAATCCTTGCCTCCGTGCTCCAGTCACCCTGCATTATTAGCTTGACAGCCGATTTTGGCTGTCTAGCCACAGCTTTGGGGAGTGGGAGGGAAGGAGGCAGCATGGGGCATAGGAAGCCGTGTAATGCAGCTTCTGTGGTCTACTCCTTTCCCTGCTCCTGGGACAATCTCCTTTTCCCCGATTTCCATGCTCCATTTCTGAGCATGGAGACGTAGGCGGTATGGGGAGAACGGCACCCGCTAGGAGCGGGAGGGGAGGGGGCATGGAAGCGTGGTTTCTGGAAGCTGCATTTGGAGCCCCAGCTCAGACCTTGGTTCCCAGACACTGAAAAATCCTATGGCCCTCTGGACAGTGTCTAGTGGCCATAGGATTGCTCCCTCTGAGGCTTTTGTTCCTTGTAAAGAGACAATTCCAGACAGCTAACAACAATATTCTTTTCATGAGGCAAATAAGTTTTCTAACTGGAAGCATTGATTGATAACCTAGCTGTAGGGATGAGAGAATGGTTGACCATGCCAACAAAAAGCTGAACTTCACAGCGTAATTCAGCTTGCTCCTGTTCTTTTTTGCAAACTGGTTTTGGGGGGTTCATTCAAATGGGGAAAGTACACATCTCTAACAGGAAAAAATGGATTTTTTTTTAAACCAGTGGACTCTTCCTCCATTTACTAAAGCATGAAAATCTGTGGGGGGGGGGTTTAAGTACACGTTTTGTGAAAGCAAACTTACATATGGGAATTTGTGGACATTTTTGGAGAGCATGCACTCTCGTTCTCATTCCGGGTTACAAAGAGCACATTTTTAGTGCTTTGCAGACTGAAACAAAATTGACTGAGAAAATTTGTAATGCATTTCTAGGTGTGGTTCATTCATGCAAAGAGCCCAAGCAACTACATCCAAAGATTTAAATGAAAGGTATCACCATATGTAGTGCATAATTCTTGAAGACACAAGCTGCAATGGGTCCGGGCCTATATTTTTTCCATTCTGTTTCAATTCTGAATTGGATCAAGTTGAACAGCCTGAAGTTTAATACAGATAATATTGAGTCCTGCTAAGAAGAACTGCTGATTAAGGGATCTGGGAACAGCCATTGCCAGGATTGTCTTAGCCCACTTTAAATAAATGTTAAATATCATAGGGGACAATAGCATTGACTGGAACCCCATACTGGAAAAACCAAAGGCCCAGGCAATAGCCCATCTTCTGGAGCTAGCCATCCAAATAGGAGTGAAGCCACTGCAATGCAGTACCCCCACACTTAACTCAGAAAGCTGCTCCAGAAGGATACCACAGCCAATGGTATTGAAAGCTACTGAAGGAGAGATGAAGGAGAATCAGCAAGGTCACACTCCCCCCGTCTTTCTCCTAAAATAGTCATCATAAAAGGTGACCAAGGCTTTTTCCATGCCAAAACATGGCCTGAAACCCAACTACAATTGATTGAGATAGTTGTTCTCATCCAAGAGCACATAGACAGAAATCTGTCCATGGTGACACACTTTTTTTACATCAAGTCTGGATTAGGGGTGGGTGAACTCACTGTTGTCCAGGTCATGCGCTGCTTGCTGGAGCCCCACCAGCCTCCAGCCCATGTGGATCCCTCACTGAGCTGCCATTTTGCATATATGATATAGGTATAACAAATGTGATATGGTGTGGAGAAACTGGACAAAGTTTTTCCCCTCTCCATTAATTTTAGAACTCAGAGGGCAGCTTTACATGATCAGGGAAGTAAAAGAAGCCATGGTGGCTTCTTTCCCCTGCCCACGCATGTCTCATTTCCATAGTTTTCCTCCCTGGACACAGGTTTCCATGTTGTCCAAACCTAGCGAGGGTTGGCCCCGGGGGTGGCTTCCAAACCACCCTGGAACCCTAGAATAAGCCATGGGTTGTGGGGTGGTTTGAAAGCCTCACTGGGTTCAAATGAGACTGCAACCTGCACCCAGTGATGGTAATTATGGAAATGAGGTAGTGTGCGACCAGCATGAGCAAGGCAGAGAAAAGAAGCCACTATGGCTTCTTTTCCTCCTCTGATTGTGTGAACCCAGTCACTATCACCCAATGAAATTGACTGGAAGTAGATTCAGGACATACTGCTGTGGAACCTCTCACATAGGGAGGCTAATCATTTTATTTTTGTTTGTTTGTTGAAAGGCACCCTGATTATTTTCTTTTAAAATTGTGTTATCAAAATGGGTTTGATATGCAGATACATGCTTTTGACAGACAGACAGACAGACAGACAGACAGGAAGCCTCTTCCTGGAAGAAAAAAAAAATGGAGAAGTGAAGAATGGTGGATTCAATCTGAGGTCTAAGATGTGGGGACATGCTTCCCTCCCAGAAATAAATAAACAAATGGAGACTGTAATGGGAGTATGAGTTGGATCTGAAATTCATTCTGAAATCCTTTTAAAAATCTTTTAAAATATGGGTGTTTGTATGCATTGACTAAAGTATGTTTGTACACAGTTTAGAAATGTCCCATTTTGTGTGTGTGTGTTTTGTGGAATGCATCACATGGATAGAAATGTACAGATTTCTGACTGCAAATTGGATTTGGTTCTGTGTTCAGTTCTGGGAGGTGTAAATTGGGCAAATACAACCCCGCTCCAAAAACACTTAAACAAGAACCCTCCGATGAAAAACTGTCTCACCTATATATAAAACTGACATGTTAATCCTTGGTGACTATGAATATGAATGTTGCTATATTCAAGAAACCTTGTAATATGGTAAGCATAGTCATGGTTTACAAGGATGAGTACGTTCCCAATAGTCAAACTAAATGTGATGCAGAAGTGCCATAATCAGGATGTATTGAAGTTGTTCAAAACACAGTTGCTGGGGGGGGGGGGAATTTTGATTGAATCAGGTCCATGGACTGAATAGGAGTTAACCCTTTCATGTCTCCCTGCACCATGACCCCAATTCAGTTCACAAACAGCTGTTTTAAGTTGAGTGTTGTTGTTCTGCTTGTTGTTATTTCTAGTGAGGGGGAGGTCCTAATCATGGATTTAAATAACTAATAATTCTCAGTACTGAACCAAGAGATGGCAGTTAATCCTTATTATATAGATGTCATCATCTGTAATTGAGGTAAGGAATGTAGAGGTTATTCTGGATTAATCATGTATAACTTTGTGTTTAAAGGCATTGTATTTAAGAAGTTTCATACGGGTCAGACGTATAGCTTTGGCAGCCTGACCTTGATCATGTTTACTCACAATTCAGTTACATTGTGTAATGTGTCTTACACCAAAGTGTGTATACACCTGGAGCCTTAAAACATTTAATTTTACACACCACTAAATTATGTGGTCATAATAAGGAAATAATGGAGCATGGTTAGGTTCTCACAAAATCAAAGTTTCCACTCTGTGTATACATTGGATGGTGTCAAGCTATAATAAGACAATGAAGGGTGTGGGCAAAATTTACCTCTTTGGGGATAGGGAAAGACCTGAGTTCTATTGAATGGGATTCATTCAGCAGGATTAGAGGCACTGGAACACTTTCCCTTTTAGCTTTGCACCTTCAATGCATATATGTATCCCACCTGATTAAATGAACTGTGCCATGTGATAGCCTCCTCGTTAATGGTGAACCTTTGGCCCAGCAAAGCCTGTGAATCCATCCTTCCGACATTCACTCTTAGGAAGGATTTGTTTGGGAAAGTAACCCAGTTGATGATATCAAATCCAGCTGCTAATTCACCATTCTCATCAAAAGACACCAAGTCCCCAGCACTATTGTTAAATGAGATGCTCCTCAAGAAAGGGTGAAGCTAGATTGGAAACAACAACAACAACCACCCAGGTTTTACTAAGCGATGAAATGTGAATTTGTACATATGTATTTTTATAATAAGAACAGAAAAGGAGAAGGGTTGGGTGGGGTTGATCCTTCATTTTAATATTGAGGAGCTCCATTCCATTGAAGAGTTTGGTTTTCTTTCTTGAGTTAAAGTCTTAGATTGCAAATGGCTACCCCAGCGGTCAGACAATGGACAGATCTCAAAATATGATTTATGCAAAGGATCTTTAACCATATTTTTCCCAATAATTGATCAATAGCTATCACTTGATTGAGCAAAATAAATGAATCAAATCTTCCAACTCTGAGTCTAACAAAGTGGCTTTGGTGTAGAAGGGCCAGGATGGTTCTTTCTGTACTCCATGAATTGGCTTGCTTGCACATTGATGATGATCGTGATGATGACGATGACAACAGTAATAAGAATAATAATGTTGGTGCCACTGTAAGTTGTCTCCTTCCCATACTGCTTTGATAACTTCAGAACACTAAGCTCAGATTGGAGGAAATGCCAAAATTGCCCCTCAACGCTGAAGGGTGACAAATGTTTCTTCCACATGTCTCTGGTACTGATGGCTCAAGCGGTCAATTTTGGTTTCTCTCCGTTTCTCATTCCCCCTGCCCGCAATCTTAAGTTTGGAACTTAGAGAATTTGCTTGAATGAATATTTGCACATTTTCGTGTACTTCTCTCATAATACATGCGTTTTTATTTCATGTTACAGAACACATGCATTTTTCAATCCTTTCCTTTCTAATGAAATGCACTTTAAATATTATTATTATTATTATTATTATTATAAATAATAGTAGTTAAATATTATTTTAACTAATTTGCAGAAAGAGTGTGCAGGAAGAGGAAAGCATGAGGAATGAACAACATAGACTTGTTCAATGACCAGTCTGGGTACACCAAGTATGTACTGGTGGGAGACTTGAGTCGTAGTGGCAAGACCAAGCCACGATTTATGCATGCTGAATAAGCATGTATTGTGGTTGGGAACACTGCCATCATGATTCTTCAGCACATCCAGATCTGTTTTGTAAACCAGGCCAGGGCCTTGTAGACATTTGTGGTACCTTCAGCTAGTGGAAGAGGAAAAGGCATCTATTGGAGTATGGAAGAAATGCAAGGTTTTCAGGAAGGGAAATACAGGGAGAAAATGTGGATCTCTTGGTGTCCTCCTTGAATCACCACCTATTATACATGAAACTAACTATGATCAGGGAATAGTCCAGATGTGAAACATTACCTGCCAATGGTGCAGATTTGGTGGATCCAGGATACCTCTACCCACAATCAAGTTGTGTTTGATTGTAGATGAGAACATCTTCTGTAAAGCATGTGCTATGGCATGGGCTGCACTGTAGATGCTGTAGCTTTGGCCAGTCATGGTCATTTCAAACAGAGTCCCAGGGAGGCTCTCCAGCTTCTCTTGGCTGGTACAAGTATTTGAGTCCTCAGTGTCTTCATTTGAATCAGGAAATAAGCAATTGAAAGCCTGTTCCCAGAAGATCCTGAGAAATCCGTCTCCTTTTGGCAAGTTAGGATGTAGGAGCTGCAGGAATTCTCTAAACCCCAGCACTTCATTTGCGTGAATTGCCAAAGACAGGGTGCCATGGAAGACATGTATATCAAAATCCCTATGAAGTGTCTCTGTTGAGAAGTCCCAGTGGGCTGTCATAAGCCACACCTTGCCCACAGATGTCTGTATAATGCCTTCTAATCTTGCATAAATATATATCAGCCATTTCAAGCATGCAATTGTTCGAGGGTCTGCATTTACAACAAATACTTTGATACTGGATTTGGTTATTGAAATGGCACCAAGGTTTTCTAATATTTCTGAGTTCTCTAAAACGTCAGATAGGGTTACTGTTTTTTCAATGACAGCTGCACAGATTCCATGTTGGATAAGCATTGGTAACAGTGTCTGCAGAAACTGTTCTCCTTTATCATCAGCTGATGCAATGATCCCGATCCAAATCCACTGGAAATGAAGCAGCAATTGGACAATCCCTGTGTACTGATATTCTTCATTGGGGATCATCCGGTAGAAGGAAGGGAGCTGGTTTTTAACATTTATTGCTGGAGCTAATATACTGTAGGCAATCTAAGCACAAACAAATTGTAATTGTGTTTAGGTTTAGGATTACAGCCTTGCATTGCAAATCTCTGCATGTTTACTCCAAAGTGAGTCCTCCATGTTAAAAGGGGCTTTCTCCTCTGTAAGAGTTGAAGAAAAATATCAAAACAATCACCTCAAAGCTCTGCAAATTGTCAGCAAATTTTCTTCCTGCTATGGGCTAAAGGTTTGTTATGAATGAACCATCTCGATCAGGGACAGATATGGGACAAATATGCAACAAACCAGCTGGTCTGAAATATTCCAGCACTTTGACTAAACAGGGTGCCTTCAAAAGAGGGGAATATGTCTATTTCTGAATGTGAAGCCTCCCTCGAAGGAGTGAGGCATTGAGGCGGGGGAGGGGGGAGGGATGATTTCCTCTGTCTGGATTTTTCAATTGCTGACAACTGAGCAAGACCTCTTCCCTTTAATTTGTTATATATTTCTTTTTTTATATCCTGCCTACTACCTTTGACGTTTGAACCTAAGGACGTGTTCCCTATTCCAGTCCATTTCCCATCCAGTCTTAGGCATATATAAGAATTTTGTTTTATGTTCAAAAATCATGAGCACATGTCCCATTTGCAAACATGAACATAAGCAACAGTCTTTGAGGGGCAGGTGGGGGGGGATGTCTCACGATTTCATAAACTTGCATTTGAAAAATGAACACTTAAAGAATGTGCACTTTAAAAATGCACATTCTCCCCCAAAAGTCCATTTTCATACTTTACCCTGTGGGATGGTGCAGCCTTTTAAAAAACTGCATTTTCCCATTTGAAATGCTCTATTCGCCCCTTTGAGCAAAATGAAAATGGAGCAAAATCAAGCATGAGAAAGGCGAGGAGACAAGCTTCAATACTGTGTTCAAAAAATCTCAACAATTGCAAAGATCACTTCTTTGCCATCCCTATCCAGTCTCTTTTCCAAAAGAGGATAAAAGAGTAAGGAAGGCCTGAGAATATCAGTGGAAGAGAAATATTGCAGCATTGTACAGATTCAAAACCCACATGCTCATTGTACCTGTGGAATCTTGTAGATGCCAAAGATAGTAGCCATATGAAGAGAGATTTCAGCGTCATGTCCCCCGATGACAGCTATCAGATTATTTTGCCTGTCACAGTTGTAATTGGGGACAATCCTATTTTCAGTGGATAGCAGCTTCAAGGTGTTCTGATGAGTCATCCTTGCACTCAAGTAATTGTCATAGATGTGGAACCCCAGGCTGACATTTGGCAAGATCTCAGGGTTGTTATTGATCTGATTCACAGCAAATACCAGTGAAAGGGCATGCTGGTAGTTTTTTGTCATTGCACTGAAGGAAGAATTACAGTATAAAGAAGTAGTCTTATTATACTGTTATGTACAGACGGTAGGGATGTGCATCAAATTTGGGCAAAGTGCTATAGGCTAGTGTGGACCATTCCTGCTGCTTCTCCCATAGTAAACTAGACTTCCCTCTGAAGTGATCAGAACTGCAGCTGGACCCTGCATGATGCTTCATTCACAATTTGGCTTTGAAAGGCAGACTGTGTGTCTCCATATACAGCATCTTTTATTTTCTCACTGTAAACATTGAGGGTGGAGGGGTTGAGTGACTTATAGGTCGACCTTCCAAACATAGGGTTCTCCAATTACTGTGCATTGGGGGAGGGCATGGATGGGATTGCCAGATGGCTATTCTTCGAATACCACCAGGTTGCAGTATGAAAAAAGCCTTAAACTGCTTTTCAGTTAACATAACTCCATAGCCTCATGCACCTACCCATGGGACCCTTTCCAGGAATCTTGCCTGGACAGACATGTATGATGTGTGCTATTTTCATCAAATTTCCTCTCTTAAACACACACATACACATGGAGGGAAAGGGACACCAATAAGTCATCTTATGTGGACTCCCCTTCTACAAAAACCACTGCACTTATCATTTTAAAACTTTGAATTTTTATTTTTACTCAGAGCCATCTCTATCTTGACTTCTACAGAAAATATGATCCACAAGGAACATAGCTGGATATGCACATACACCTTTGGATACCCACAAAATATAAAGGTTGCTCTTGCACTAAAAACTCCCTGCATGTATTCACCTGAAACTTCGTAAGCTTTCCCCTTTCAGAAGGAGCAACAACTTTCACTCAGTTCTGCCACATCATAAAAAAAGTTACCAGCAGTCCCTATGCATTTGGTACACACATACATTTTTTTCCCCTGGTAGGCATAATTGCCCCTGCCCCAAAAGGATGTTAGGTCTCTGTATCTCATCCATCTTTGACCAACAGTAAGAGGCATATTCTGATATCTCTGATAGGTAATGGGAGGCAAACCCCATCAGATTTCTGAATCTCAAATCAGGTTCAGTACCCAACCTGAAGGGGAAGGCCTCTGACTCAGTCTGAGCAAAACTGAACCATTTACCAACGTGCTGAATTGGAGTCAGAGTTGAATCTTGTGATCAGTGCACACCTCTAATAGATGGCTGTAAATAAAGGATATAAAACTATACCACTGTGTGCATCATCAAAAGTACACATATTTTCAAGTTTAAATGTATGTTTCATCCTATATAAATATAAGATAAAACAGAAGACAAGCCTAAATACACTTTCAAAAAAACTGCTTGCAGTCTGTTTTCTGAACTATATTTATTTGGATAGGCATCCTTATTCATAAAGCACATGGTTTGGTTCCTAACTATCCTACTTTGAAAGACTGGCATATCCAGTTAAAAAGATTTCAGACTGCTGGGAAATTCTTTACTTGAGGAAACGATGGACAGCTTCTGCCAGTCAAAATAGCTACTGCTGGGATAAACAGAAAAACCAGTAGATGAAGTAAAGTCCAGCTTCATGAATTCATTTGAGGTAGATGCAGTGGTTATAACCTGTTCTAGTGTGTATATGGAAAACACATTTTTTGCCTTACATGAGTTCATTTACAACATTGGTTTGGGGGTGTTCAAGGAAGGACAGGGTTTCAAATAAGAAGTCAAATTGTGTAGTCATCTCTCCAATGGTTATGTCACCTGTTTTACCATACTCGTATGGGATCTGGAAGAGATCAGTCATGGTGCACACTGCAGTTTGTGGCTTGGACTTAGTTTGTGGCAGACCGCAGAAAAATAATTGTAGCAGAAATAACCCTCCCATGATGTATGTCGCTTTAGCACAACATGTCCAGTCTCTATCTAACTCACAGTCACCAATGAATCAGGATGGACAGATTAGTCTATTCCTGGCCTGTGTCAGGTTTGCGTGTGTTCAGTCATAGGTACTGTCCTTCCTGTTTCTGCATCATTCACTCTGCAAATTAAAAACAAAAACAAAATATCAACACAAAAAAAGGTTTTAAATTGAACGCCCCCCCCACTATGCACTATGCCTTTTATTTTTTGTATGCATTTTTCCTAAAACAGAAAGGTATTTGCATCCAGCTCCCCCAAGCACACATCTTTGTATTCATTTCTCTCTATATACTATCTATGCTTGCATGTGCTTTTAAGCCAAGAACTGCACTGCAAAAGTCAAAGAAGTGTACAGTCCAAAGGATAACCACATTTCAATCCACATATTCCTCCAGGAAGTGCAAAGTAGGTTGACTCAGCTAAAAACACAGAGTGAACTGAATCTTTGAGTAAGCTTAGTCACCAGCTATAATAGTGTTCCTTCAGCATCAAAAGATTCCTCCAATAATGTGAAACAAACATCAGACTGATGTAGCTGTGCTTGCTCGCAGTCTATTATTCCTACTTTGAACACCACGGGGCTATTATGTATACATTTTCAAACTCTGTTATTGATTGTGAAAGTGGCCAAGAAATTCCATATGGGTTTGGCACAATGAGGCATTCATCCTAGTAATTTTTGATAATGACTGAGTTCAAAGTCATCTCCCTAGAGTATGGCGAACCGTGTTTTACCATATGTAGTAGAATAGTAGTTAGGGTTCATCTCTCTCTCTCTCTCTCTCTCTCTCTCCTTTTATTTGTTTTTACTTAATGAGGAAGAAGAAAAACACAGGCTGATGATGGCCGATAGTGAGAAAATTGCAGAACCCTTCAACCCTGACAGAGAAGCTGGGAGGAAAGCCCTCCTTTTTCATTCTCCTGAGAAAAAAAAATCTACCTGATCTACTAATGCTGATTCAACTCCATAGACTGGGCAGAAACCAGAATGAAAAAAGCCATTGACAGATGTGCCATCCAGGAATATCTGGGGTGGAATCCAGCATTGAGCAGACCTGTGCTCATACAATGAGAATTTATCCTCCTCTCTTGTCTTCTGTAGCCACCCACACCCTCCTGAAATCTGCTCCTGGGGGTACTGTATTGCCAAAGTGATTTGGTTTATTTTACCCAACATAAGGCAGATCAAGGCAGGCAGCTGTCCTAAGGCTTTATTGGCCAACATAAATATTACAAAATAGACCCACTGGGTTTTATCCATTGCATATAAGAACACCAGTAATTCATTCAACCGGTCCCAAATTATGGTGTGTGTCACAGGCAAAGGCATGATACCTTCTTTCCCATGGTGGACTTGGTCTCTTTCCAGGTTCTAGTCACAGCACCACTCCGGCTTCAGTGGTCTGGAATCCCAGAGACAACAAGGGGGGAGGCAGCAGTGAAGTCAGCATCTTTTAGAAGTAGACTCTCACACCAGACATCCACTGGCAACTAGGGATGTCAGAGAATTCCACCACAGATCTCGGTGAGGCTGAATGCCAGTGCATTCGGCCCTCGAAATCTGTGGCGGAACGGCCTGCCACCCCTCAGATCCCCCCAGTGACAAGATTTACCTGGGGCGGATGTTCCGGGCGGCAGCGGCTGCTGGTCTTCCAACCGGCTGCCGCTGCCACCATTTGCAGTCTGGAGGTTGTTTTTTTTTTTTTTACACAGTCGTGATAGCCTACATAAAGATTTATGTAGCCTATCACGGCTGGGTTAAACAACACAAAACGCATACGCAAATGGCGGCGGCTATGGCCGGCGCCATTTGCATTCCTTATTTTTGGCCGTCTTAGTCTACGTAAATATTTATGTAGACTATTACGGCGAAAATAAAGGGGAATGCAAATAGCGTAGCGGGCGTTATTTGCATTCCCCTTTATTTTTGCCGTAATAGTCTACGTAAATATTTATGTAGACTAAGACAGCCAAAAATAAGGAATGCAAATGGCAGCGGCTGCAGCTACCGCCATTTGCATACATGGTTTTTTTTACCCAGAGCCCTCCGCGGACAGAAATCCAGCAGCGGATGGCTCTGGCCTGGGCCTGGCCGGCTGCTCCGTGGAGCTCCCGCGGAGCACAGCCGGCCATCGAGGATTCCGGGGGGGGGAGAAACGGAGCGCCTCCCCCCTGTCGAGGATTCTGGGGGAGGGACCGAACGCCTCCCCCCCCATAAACATAATCCGCGGAAAGGTAAGTACATTTCATATATCCCTACTGGCAACCTCCATTCCTGTATCTCCAGCTGCCCTTTATAGGTTCGTATAATCAAAGCTATTGTTTTCCCAGTAGCAATGTATGGCTGTGGGAGATGGACTATAAGGAAGGTGAGCGCCGAAGCATTGATGCTTTCGAACTGTGGTGCTGGAGAAGACTCTTACGAATCCCCTGGACTGCAAGGAGGTCAAATCAGTCCATCCTAAAGGAAATCAACCCTGACTGCTCATTGGAAGGACAGATACTGAAGCTGAAGCTCAAATATTTTGGCCACCTAATGCGAAGAGAAAAGTCACTGGAAAAGACCCTGGTGCTGGGAAAGATTGAAAACAAAAGGAGAAGGGGACGGCAGAGAATGAGATGGCTAGATAGCATCACTGATGCAATGAATATGGACTTGAGCACACGCCGGGAGAGAGCTCAGGACAGGAAGGCCTGGTGTTCTATGGTCCATGGGGCCACTAAGAGTCAGACACGACTGAACAACAACAAGCAGGGCCTTGCAGACTTTAATCCATCCCACCTTTGCTGATTGCTTACACTTGTGGGAAATGCAGCATCACCATCAAGTCCTAGCAGTCTCTGCTTAAATGGATATTCCCATGGTTGTTCATAGCAAGCAGCCCTATAGCTTGGCAGCTTCTAGGAGCTGCTGTTGCTTGTCATCAGTTTTCCACAGCCTCACAGTCACTTCTGCATATCATATTCTCCATCCTGTCCATATGGTTTATCTGCTTTGAGAGTATGAAAACATAAGGCTTGTGAACCCGAGCTCACAACTTTCCTGCTTTTTGTGCTTGGTTGAAAACTGTATAGCATTAGGGTTGTTTTTATAGCTGTTAGGGATATCAGAGTTAGGGGTGTACAGATTCCCCACTGTCTGTTCTGGTGGGGAATCCATGGGGGCAAGGGAGATGATCAGTTCCTCCCCCCGGAATCCTCTAGAGCGGTTCCGCTCCGCTTGGATTCCAGGCGGGGGGAACTGGCTTAAGGGGTGCTTACCTTCCCTCCTGCCAGCCAGAGCCATTCACCTTATCCATGTCCCTGCCAGTTGCCAGGTCTTTAAAAAATAAATTTTAAAAAATGGTGATCGGGAGGATGTGCCCATAGACTTATACGCAAATAGAGTCATGAATTTTGAGTATAAGTCTATGTGTCCATAGGCTTATATGCAAGATTCCCAGCTGTATTTTGTGAAGGGATGTTAGAGAAGTCTGCCACGGATTGCAGTGAGGCCAAATGCATGGGCATTCGAACGGCCTCCCACCCCCCACCACCCTGTGGAATCACCCCAGGACAAAGCTTACCTGGGGCGGATGTTCCGACAGCGGCGGCTCTGGTGGCGGCGGCAGCTAGTCTCTTGGCCAGCTTACCTTCGGCGTAGTCTATGTAAGTAGATTTACATAGACTACGGCGAAAATAAGGGCAACGCAAATAGCTTGCCCTTATTTTTGCCGTAGTCTATGTAAATGTTTACATAGACTAGACGTGCCAAACTAAGGAACACAAATGGCAGTCCCCATGGGCGCCGCCATTTGCATACGCTCTTTTTTTTTTTTTTTCAAAGTCACCCCTGATAGGCTACGTGACGATTTACGTAGCCTATCACGGCTGACTTTGGGAATCTAGCCGTGATAGGCTACGTAAATCGTTACGTAGCCTATCACGGGTGTGTGTTGTTGTTTTTTTACTTTACTTTTTTTTTTTTGCAATGGCGGCGGCGGCAGCCAGTCAGGAGACCGGCTGCCGCCCCCGCCCACGCTGAAATGCCGCCGAAACGCCGCCAGGACCCGCCGCCGAGAGGGACATTCGCCAAAGGTAAGTCCCATCCCGGGGGGGGGGCGGTGGAGAATTTCCCCAACACTTTCGGGGGGCCGAATGCGTCGGCACCCGGCCTCCTGAAGATTCATGGAGAAATTCTCCGCCAACCCTTTCTGGAACTCTGGTTGCGGATGGCCCTGGCCGGCGGCTCCACAGAGCCGCCGCAGAGCGGAGCTAGCCAGAGAAGATTCCAGGGGGAGGGACGGAGCACCTCCCCCCACCATGGATCAAAGCTGCAAAAAGGTAAGTGACTTTCGTACATCCCTAATTTTGCATATAAGTCTATGGACACATCCTGCTGATCGCATGTGCTCATAGACGTATACGCAAAATGGAGTGGTGAATCTTGTGTATAAGCCTATGGATGCATACACTTATGTGCAAGATTCATGACTCTATTTGCATATAAGTCTATGGGCACATCCTCCGGATTGCCTTTTTTTTTTTTAAGACATGGCATTCAGCAGGGACAGGGAGGAGGTGAACGGCTCTGGCTGGCAAGAAGCAGCTGAGTGCCGTTCTGCCTCCAGTCCTCCTGGAGCGGAGGTAAGTGGTCCTGATCCACTGCGGATTGCTTGGAATCTGGCCTCATTTGACTCTGCAGTGGATTTCTCTGACATCCCTAGTCAGAGGATACTGTTTGTTTGCTGAAGGTCAATGGATATTTTCCAGCTCAGTCCTGATGATTTTGTTCTCTTCTCCTGGCACTGATTCATTCAGTAGCATGTTGAGCCAATATGCAGATTCCATTGTAGTTGTTTTAACAGTGGCAATTTGCACATTTCCCCCTTCCATCTTTTGTGAAAATTGTAATCTGCACAAATTGTGATTTGTGCAAATTCTAAGTTGTGCAAATTATAACTTGAGCAATGGGGTGTGTGTGTGACTGGTATGGATGTACGAAGTTTCTGCCACGGATCTCAGGGAGGCCGAATGCCAGCTCATTTAGCCCCCTGAAATCGGTGGCGGAATGGCCTGCCACCCCCCCAGGACGGGACTTACCTTGGAGGGATCTTCCTGGCAGCGGCAGCTCCGGTGGCAGCTCTGGTGGCGGTTCGGCAGCGGTGGTGGCGGCAGCCAGTCTTCCGAATGGCTGCTGCCACCGCCATTTCCAGGTTAAAAAAAAACATAAACAAAAAAAGTGATAGGCTACGTAAAGATTTATGTAGCCTATCACGGCTAGATTTAAAAAAAACACCATGATAGGCTACGTAAATGTTTACGTAGTCTATCACGGCTGACTTAAAAAAAACAAAAACAAAAACACATGTATGCAAATGGCGGCGGCCATGGCCGCCGCCATTTGCGTTCCTTATTTTGGCATGTCTTAGTCTATGCTACGCTATTTGCGTTCCCCTTAGTAGACACTATGCTATTTGTGCTACGCTATTAGTAGACACTACGCTATTTGTGTTCCCCTTATTTTCACCATCTTAGTCTATGTAAATGTTTACGTAGACTAAGATGTGCCAAAATAAGGAATGCAAATGGCGGCAGCCATGGCCGCCACCATTTGCATATGCACGTTTTTTTGTGTGTTTTTTAAATCAGCCATGATAGGCTACGTAAACATTTATGTAGCCTATCACGGCTGACTGCAGGGACGCAAACGGCGCTGGCTACAGCCGCCATTTGCATCCCTGCTAGCCAGCGGCCGGATGTCCGGCTGCTGGCAGAGCCGGCCGGCGGCTCTGCAGAATCGCTGCGGAGCACAGCCGGCCAGCCAGGATTCCGGGGACGGGGAGGAACGGATGGCCTCCCCTCCCGGCGAGGATTCCAGGTGGAGGGACGGAACGCTTCCCCTCCCCCATCAGCATAATCCCCTAAAGGTAAGTGATTTTTGTACATCCCTAGTGACTGGTTAGGAAAAGGGGACCAGTTTGCCCACTTAGCAAATTCATCCTCAGCAGAGTTTGAAGTGCTGAACTGACATTTGTGGGTCCCACAGTCCTTCCAGTCCACACTTACCCAAGTCTGAAGCAAGTGATTTTAACAGATCTAGCCTCCCCCCACTCCAGCTTATGCAGCTCCCATTTCAGGGCTCTCAAAAGGGGCTGGAGGCTAGATCTGTGTTAAAAAGCACTTGCTTGATACTCAGAGATGTCTGAACTAGAATCAGTGGACCCATAAGTGCCAGTTCCGCACTTGAAACCCCGAGGATCCTGTCGCTAAGTGGGTGATCTGGTCTCCTTTTCCTGACCTGTCACCCTATCCCCAAATTGCTCAAATTATGATTTGCACAAATTATAATTTGTACAAATTACAATGAGCACAAATCACAATTTGCACAAATTACAAATAGTTGGGCAAATGACGGAACCTAGGAAAAACAAAATGCATTAAAAAGAAACCCATCTGATTCAGTTTATCCCTACTTACTCTCACTGCTGAGAGCCATTGGGCTTGCAGTCCTTGAATGGAATGGATTTCCCAGTGATGGACATCCCTAAGAGCTGTATATCATTAATGTGGAAAGCAATAAACGTAGTCCCTGCTGAGCAGTTTTTTGGCTTTTAAAATTATAATTTATTTCAATTTGCAAACAATGATACTTCTGCATAAGGATGAGTGAGGAATTCACTTCATTAATTCTCCCAGTTTGCATCTCCATAGCCTTTTAGTAATTTGCATATGGAAATTTGCATTTGGGGGATCTTTCCAATACAACTCATCTTGAGGGAAAAGTTCACCAAAAATGACCATATTATAGGGATGTACGAAAGTCACTTAACTTTGCAGAGTTTGGATTCGCAGTGGGGGGGAGGTGCTCCGTCCCTCCCCCCGGAATCCTCCCTGGGCCGGCTCCACTCCGCAGCGGCTCCACAGAGCCACCGGCCAGGGCCGTCTGCAGCTGGAGTTCCGGCTGCGGACAGGCTGCTGTGAATGCAAATGGAGGCTGCCATAGTGGCTGCTATTTATGTCCTGCGAAGCTGCCGTGATAGGCTATGTAAGTATTTACATAGTCTATCATGGCAAGCCAAAGGAAAAAAAAACAGCGTACGCAAATGGCGGCGGCTATGGCAGCTGTCATTTGCGTTCCCTTTTTTTTTAGCCGTTTTAGCCTACGCAAATATTTACGTAGGCTATTATGGTGAAAAACAAGGAGAACGCAAATAGCGTAGTGGGCGCCATTTGCGTTCCTTCCACCCCCCCATTTTGGCCTGCATAAATACTTACATAGGCTATTACAGTGAAAAAAACGGTAAAGGCATCCCTGTGTTAGCTGTGATAGGCTACATAAGTATTTACGTAGCCTAACATGGCTATGATGAAGAAGTGAATGGCGGCCGCAGGGCGGGCGCCATTCACAAGTCAGCACAGACGGTAGCAGGTAAGTGCTCCGTTTTTCACGCCTTTCATGGGGTGGGGGGCAGGGGCTTCGTTCCACCATGGATTTCGGGGGGCCAAATGCACTGGCATTTGGCCTCACTGAGATCCGTGGCGGAATTCTCTGACATCCCTACTATATTTGTGAAAAGTTGGGATGTACGGATTGCATAAGATCGACTCTGTGTTTTGTGTACTGTCGGGCTCCTTTTGTTCTGTTATCTGTCCACAGACAGATTTGATTTTGTTGTTGTGCGGAAAAATACACCAACAATTCCGTAAGAGGTTTCACAACAATTTACATAATTTACCTTAGTATGTAACATTTAGCATAATGTTCCCCATTCCATTCAACTTTTCCCGGTGTATATTTACCAGTCTCAGCAGAAACTTGTGTATTTTCCTGCAAATAAATATATATGCATAAATTTTGGAAAAGTAAAAAAAAAAAAAAAGCCTCATTTGAATCCACAGCGGATTACTCCAGGGGATTCTCAGCTTCATTTTGGATGCTGATTTGGAGCTTCCAAAATGACCCTACTTTGCTTTGGGCTGATTCAGACTCCACTCACTTCAACTCAGATATGAATCTGAAGTGAGAATCGGACATCCAGATCACTCATTTTTGACATTTTCCCATTGACTTGCATGGGAAAACAAAAACATCCACAGTTACTTCAGTTTTGATGATACATTTATGAAATTCAGGAAACTATCAGACCCCCAGAAGGGGTGTCAATCTGCCAAATTCCAGGCAATTTGGCACAGTAGGTTTTGTGCTAGGTTCAGATGAATTTTGATTTATTCCACAAAAACTCTCAAAACAAAGAGCTGTAAATTTTCACTGCTTACACAGAAGTGCATGACATTGGAGGAACTCTCAGCCCCCCTGGAGGGGATCACAGATCTTAAATTTCAGATAGTATGGCCCTGTAGTTTTTGTGCTAGTCACAGGTGAAATGTGCTGTTCTCAGAAACTCAAACCAAACTCAGAAGGGATAATACGATATGTGTGCTGAAGTTAGGGGTGGACGAAAGTCACTTACCTGTCGTCGAAGGCCGTTCGCAGTGGGGGGGAGAGCTTCGCTGCTCCCCCCGCGAAGTTCAGGCTGGGGGGGGGAGGCTTCCCGCCTCGCCCGGCCGAAATTCAGGCCGGGGGGGAGGCTTCCCACCGCGCCCGGCCGCGAACGTGAAAGTAAAACAAAACAAAACAAAACGCCCCCTGATAGGCTACGTGACGATTCACGTAGCCTATCACGGCTAGATCTGCAAAGTCAGCCGTGATAGGCTACGTGAATCGTCATGTAGCCTATCACGGGTGACTTTAAAAAAAAAAAAAAAAAGCACGTACGCGAATGGCGGCCCCCATAGGGAGCCGCCATTCGCGTTCCTTATTTAGTGGCTGTAGTCTACGTAAATGTTTACGTAGACTCCAGCCACCAAATAAGGAACGGGAATGGCGGCTCCCTATGGGGGCCGCCATTATCCGTACACTCTTTTTTTTTTTTTTTTTAAAGTCACCCGTGATAGGCTACGTGACGATTCACGTAGCCTATCACGGCTGACTTTGCAAATCTAGCCGTGATAGGCTACGTGAATCGTCACGTAGCCTATCAGGGGGCGTTTTTTTTCTCTTTTCTTTCATTACAATGGCGGCGGCGGCAGCCGGTCGAAACACCGGCTGCCGCTCCCGCCTCGCTCGAACACCCGCTGAACCGCCGGCCGGACCAGCCACCGGGAGGGACATTCGCAAAAGGTAAGTCCCGTCCCGGGGGGGGGGCGTGGGGGGTGGGGGGGTGCAGAGGATTTCTCTCCGAAACATGTTCGGGGGGCCGAACGCGTTGGCGCTCGGCCCCCCGATGTTTCGGGGAGAAATTCTCCGCCATCCCTAGCTGAAGTCGAGGAGGTCACTATCCTTAATCTCTGCTGTAGGTTTCTTCGAAGTGCAAACAACCCCTTTCCCCAGTTGTTGTTGTTGTTGTTCAGTCGTTCAGTCATGTCTGACTCTTCGTGAACCCATAGACCATAGCACGCCAGGCCTTCCTGTTCTCCGCTCTCTCCCGGAGTGTGCTCAAGTTCATATTCATTGCATCGGTGATGCGATCTAGCCATCTCATCCTCTGCCGTCCCCTTCTCCTTTTGCCCTCAGTCTTTCCCAGCATCAGGGTCTTTTCCAGAGAGTTTTCTCTTCGCATTAGGTGGCCAAAATATTGGAGCTTCAGCTTCAGTATCTGTCCTTCCAATGAGCACTCAGGGGTGATTTCCTTTAGGATGGACTGATTTGACCTCCTTGCAGTCCAGGGGACTCATAAGAGTCTTCTCCAGCACCACAGTTCGAAAGCATCAATTCTTCGGCGCTCAGCCTTCCTTATATTCCAGCTCTCACAGCCATACGTTGCTACTGGGAAAACCATAGCTTTGATTATACAGACCTTTGTTGGCAAGGTGATGTCTCTGCTTCTGTGCTGTCTAGGTTTGCCATAGCTTTCCTCCCAAGGAGCAAGAGTCTTTTAATTTCATGGCTACAGTCACCGTCTGTGGTGATCTTGGAGCCCAAGAAAATAAAATCTGTCACTGCTTCCATTTCTTCCCCTTCTATATGCCAGGAAGTGATGGGGCCAGATGCCATGATCTTAGTTTTTTTAATGTTGAGTTTCAAACCAGCTTTTGCACTCTCCACTTTCACCCTGAACAAGAGGCTCTTTAGATCCTCTTGGCTTTCTGCCATTAAGGTGCTACCATCTGAGTATCTGAAATTGTTGATAATTCTCCCGGCAATCTTAATTCCGACCTGTGATTCATCCAACCCAGCATTTCTCATGATATACTCTGCATATAAGATAAATAAGCAGGGCAACAATATACAGCCTTGTTGTATTCCTTTCCCAATTTTGAACCAATCGGTTTTTCCATGTCCGATTCTCACTGTTGCTTCTTGACCCTTGTACAGGTTTCTCAGGAGACAGGTAAGGTGGTCTGGTACTCCCATCTTTTAAAGAATTTGCCAGAGTTTGTTGTGATCCACACAATCAAAGGCTTTAGCATAGTCAATGAAGCAGAAATAGATGTTTTTCTGGAATTCTCTTGCTTTCTCCATGATCCAGTGAACATTGGCAATTTGATCTCTAGTTCCTCTGCCCCTTCAAAACCCAGCTTGTACTTCCAGTAGTTCTCAGTTCACATACTGCTGAAGCCTACTTGTAGGTAGGGATGTCAGAGAATTCCGCGATAGATCACAGTGAGGCCGAATGCCAGTGCATTCGGCCCCCCGAAATCCATCGCAGAACGAAGCCCCTGCCCCCTCAACCCACAAAAGGTGCACAGGACTAAGTCCCTATTGCCCCCACCCCACAAAAGGCATGCAAAACGGAGCACTTACCTGCTCCCATCCGTGCTGATTTGCGAATGGCGGCCGTCCTGCGGCCTCCATTCACTTCCTCCTCTCAATAGCCATGAGAGGCTACGTAAATACTTAAGTAGCCTATCACAGCTAATGCAGGGACACCATTTGCATCCCTGCGGAGGCCGTGACAGGCTACATAAGTATTTACGTAGCCTATCAAGGCAGAGGAGGGGAACCCAGCGTACACAAATTGTGGTGGCTACCGCCATTTGCGTACGCTGCAGTTTTTCCCTCTGCCGTGATAGGCTATGTAAATATTTATGTAGCCTATCACAGCTCAATACAGGGATGCAAATGGCGGCTACAACAGCCGCCATTTGCATTCCTGCAGGGCTGCTCAGCGGCCGGATGTCTGGCTGCGGGCGGGCGGAGTCGGCCGGCGGCTCAGCCGTGGAACGGAGCCGGCCAGACAGGATTCTGGGGGGAGGGACAGAGCGCCTCCCCCCCATCGAGGTTTCCTGGGGGAGGGATGGAGCGCCTCCCCCCCCACCGCGGATGCTCCTGCGCGGAGCCAGGTAAGGGATTCGTACACCCCTACTTGTAGGATTTTGAGCATAACCTTGCTGGCATGTGAAATGAGCGCAATTGTACGGTAGCTTGAACACTCTTTGGCATTGCCCTTCTTTGGAATTGGAATCTAAACTGACCTTTTCCAGGCGTGTGGCCACTGTGGAGTTTTCCACATTTGTTGGCATATTGAGTGCAGCACTTTAACAGCATCATCTGTTAGCATTTTTAATAGCTGAGCTGGAATACTGTCATCTTTGCTAGTTTTGTTGTTAGTAATGCTTCCTAAGGCCCACTTGACTTCACTTTCTAAGATGTCCAGCTCAAGTTCAGTGATCACACTATCATGGCTATCAGGGACATTCAGATCTTTCCTGTACAGTTCTTCTGTGTATTCTTTCCACCTGTTCTTAACGGCATCTGCTTCTGTTAGGTCCCTGCCTTCTTTGTCCTTTATCATGCCCGTCTTTGCACAACACATTCCCTTGATATCTATGATTTTCTTGAAAAAAAGATCTCTAGTCTTTCCCATTCTATTGTTTTCCTCGATTTCTTTGCATTGTTCATTTAAGAAGGTCTTCTTGTCTCTCCTTGCTATTCTCTGGAAATCTGCATTCAGTTGGATATATCTTCCCCTTTCTCCCTTGCTTTTTGCTTTACTTCCTTCCTATTCAGACGAATGACAAGTGCAGGCTCTCTTGGTGGAATACACACATTACCTGGCAGGCAGGCTGGCAGAGTAGTTTGTTTTTGTAGTAATATGCTTTTTCCCCCCTAGCACACACAAAATGAATATTTTATATTATTATTATTATTAGCCACACCACACCTGCCAAAATTCAGACCATTTTTTGTTTTTTTAATTAAAAAAAGATGCAAGTGGACTGAAGGAACTGAGAGTGTAGCAAGCGCATATCATTATCCAATTTATACTTATATATGCAGTTGGTGATCTCTGCTGTAGGTTTTTATGACCTCAGGCTCTCGGTGGTCTTCTCACAGAGGCAGGAAGACACAGCAACTCTGCAAAGTGGGGTCTGTGGTAGCTCTAGAGATAATACATGGCAACGGGGGCTGACCTCATATTCTATATGGAAGAGTGGCCTGGGGTCACAAACGAATCAACAATGCCTTGCCTACAAGGTCATGTTAAGGAAGAGTGGGCTGGGGCTGGAAACGGATCAACAGCCAGTGTAGTGTAGTGGTGAGAGTGACGGACTGGGAGCCGGGAGATCCGGGTTCTAGTCCCCACTTGGCCATGGAAGCTCACTGGATGACTTTGGGCCAGTCACAGACTCTCAGCCCAACCTACCTCACAGGGTTGTTGTTGTGAGGATACAACGGTGAGGAGGAGGATAATGTAAGCCGCCTTGAGTTCCTTGCGAGAGGGAGAAAGGCGGGGTATAAATGCAATAAATAAATAAATAAACAGTGCCTTTCCCACCAGGGCATTGTATAATTATTCTCATGCTTTTGTCACTCTAGATTGAATGAGTACACTTTAAGGCCTTCAGCAAGGAGCTATTGAAGGATAAGTGTGGTGCACACAGCCACGGTAATGCCAGCTCCAACTGCACACAGCCACGGTAATGCCAGCTCCAACTGCGTATGTTGAAGTTGCTTCAAAAAGAGCTTGTTATGTTTATAATTCTTTTCCTGATAAAGGAAGAAAGAAAGGGAAAAGTAATAACAAATCAACATTGCCTTGCCTACCAGGGCATATGGAACAGTGGTGGCAGAGACAAACCAAAGCCAAGTCAGCCAGAGGGCATATTTTGTAATAGGGGAAGACCGTGAGGGGTGACTGGGGCTTGACTGCCATGGGGCAAACAGCAAGAGCAAATGAAAAGAAGATACAGAAAGAAAACTCCCTACATGCAAAAGGGTAGGGGGAAGTGTGGAACACTATGCCCTGCCTTTCTCATCGGGACTTGAAACTGGAGAACGTGCACCACTCTTGTGCTGAGGACATCAGACACCTCTCATGTAATGTCCATCTTCCTGGAAACAGAAATCCACCCATGCCAGGAGGGCACATTGATTGGACAAGAACAACAACGGTTGTCTTGATGGACGGAGGCAAAGGCGCTGGCACATGGCTAGTGGGGAGACAGACACCCGTGAGTGCAGTGGGGTGCACATAAGCAATAGGTCCATGGCGTCAAAGCCACAAAGCCTAGCTATTCCACCCAGGCCTCAGACATAGGGGACAGGGCACAGGGCAGGAGACAACCTGGTTGATCCTGCAAGACTTGTCGTAAAGATTAAACCATGCATACACATGGACATTACATTGAAACTGGGAAAGGCTCATTAAATCAGTTATGGTTCCTTTGGGCATGGCAGGGAGGCGGGCAGGCAGAGGCTTAAATAAAGTAATAGTGGTAGTAGTAATACAAATGTAATGCTTTGCCTGACTCAAAAAAAGACAAAAACTAGCCAGCCAAAATAAAAAGAAACAGCTGGGTGAGTGAGTGTGCCGCTAAGTTGCCTGAGGGCTTGAGGGTGGAGAAGCCCAGCAAGGGCAGGTTAACATTGAGGAAGACCAACTGCTCCACTAAATCAGGCTGTCTGTGACTGAATGGAATACCCACTCCTGACCTTGGGAGGTAGTGACGGAAGACAGTACAAGACTCTTTCAAGGCATGGTTATTGGAATGAATGAGTGAGTACACTTCCCTTAAATGAACATCCATGGGAGGGCAAGTCTGGTGCCAGGAAGGTAGTGAGGGCAAACAATCCCCGACTATACACCCAGTAATGACTATGTGGGAGGAGAATAGAGGAGATTAAAATACAGTGCTCATAAGGCCCTGTAGGACTCAATACACTGCAAATCCTTTAAGGAACATCCATGGGAGGGCAAGTCTAGTGCAAACAGCCATGCCGTGGGATCTTGGGAAACAGTTATCAATGCCTCCAAGCCCAGCTATTCCACCAAGACATGGGAGGGTGGGCGGGTGACCTCGTTGATCTTGGGGATACCTATGTTTTTATATATAAAGGATCTGCTTCCATAGTGTATTTTATAGTTGCTGCAGTTAAAAAGATCATACCTTTTTCTTGGGAATACTTATTTCTTTATCAATGTATTTGCCCACCAGGGCATATCTTATTCTTGAAGCAGAACAATGCCTAGCCCACCAGTGCATATTCTTCTTGAAAGAGGACAGTGCCTGGCCCACAAGGGCATGTCTTTTTCTTGAAACAGGACAATGCCTAGCCCACAAGGGCATATTATTCTTGCAAGAGGACAGTGCCTAGCCCACAAGGGCATGTCTTTTTCTTGAAACAGGACAATGCCTGGCCCACAAGGGCATATTATTCTTGAAAGAGGACAGTGCCTAGCCCACCTGGTCTAACGAAGCTTAAAAACACACACACAGTGCTCTCAGGAACCCAATGAACCAACTAGCTCTCATTCTCACATTGAACAATAATTGGGGGGGGGAGTAAAAGAACAAGCCAAGAAGACACTAACTAATACAGTAAATGTTTGTTTTTCAATTAATAATCTAAAAAAAATGAAAGAAGGAAATAAAAAGAAAAAAGTAGGAAAGTATAAGAAGAAGCTGCACACACACACACACCGTCCACCGGTCTAATCAAACTTAACAGACAAACGCAGCTCTAACTCAACCAATCCCCTCACTCTCATTCTCGGGCAATGAACAAATGCAGGCTTTCACCAAAATATATGTAGTGTCCCCCCCCCCTTCACCACTGTCACTGATTGGACACTGGTAGGTTAAGTTCAGCCCTAATTTGGCCATTCATCCTCCTCCTTCTCCTCTTGCTTTTCCCCCTCCCTCTTCCTCCTCCCCTTCCGGATCTTTCACACATTGATACATTTTGGAGACAGGCTGTCTGGGCTGTTCATAACATGTCAGAAGAGCTCTGAATATACGAGGCAGACCGATGTGCCTTGTAGGTAACCCATTGTGCTTCGGGGCACCTTGGTGCTGTTCTGATCTGCCTCATACCACACTAAGGCACCTCTGAATCAGCCCGCTTCCCCTCATTATTCAGGCTTTGGACCAAAGTGGTGCACAGCCCTAACAGAAACCACTGCTTTGTTGCTAGCTAAGCCCACTTCTTCTCCAAATGAATAGTCAGAGGAACACCCAAGTTGTTGTTGTTGTTGTTGTTGTTGTTATTTAAGCTCTTTGTTTATTGAAGAATCTCTTAATGGTGTGGTTTTTATGAACCGAGGAATACCAGTGAAATAAAGTGAACAATATAGTGTGCTTCTTAAAGGATTTAGGATTTTATTGTAAATGGAGCCTCTAGGTTTTATCCCAAAGTTACCCTTCTGTGAATAGAAGTTGCCCTTTCATTTGAAGAAGAGCAACACTGGATGCAACCCCTAACACATTTTGGTGCTTTCAGCCTACCCACATCAACAGGAGAGCATCAGAAGGGAAGAGTGTCTCCATTTATTGAAGGATTCTTCACCTAGTGGATGACACCACTAATGGAAGAAGTGAGGTGATTTTTGTGTATTCCCCCTTGACCCTGCCATGCCCTGTTCCCCAGAACCTGCACCTCTGAAAGAGAATTAAAGGTGGCATGTGGGGTGCTGTAAGGTGGAGTGGGAATGGAGAACATAACCCCCTTTTCATGAGCATATACCTCTGCCAAACCAAAAGCCTGTCAATGAATTGAAGAACATCTTCCATTTATAGAATCTATGTATTGTGTCAGCCTACCCACATCAAGGAGATCTTGTCAAAGGTTCATCTGGAAATTTTGGTCTTAAATGGTTATACAAATAAAGCAATATTCTGCATGACTCTTAAGAAACATTATAAGCAATTCAAACTCGAGTCTGTACAAACTCACATGTGTATTGGTCACAATACCCTTGAATCTAGGGATGTATAAAAGTCACTTACCTTTTCACCGATTCTGTTCATGGTGGGGGGGAAGGCGTTCCATCCCCCCCCCGGAATCCTCGACAGGGGGGAGGCAATCTGGTCCTCCCACCCGGAATCCTCGGTGGCCAGCTGTGCTCCGCGGCGGCTCTGCTGAGCAGCCGGCCAGGCCCAGGCCAGGGCCGTCCGCGACTGGATTTCCGGCTGCGGAGGGCTCTGGGTAAAAAACAAACATGTACACAAATGGCGGCTATGGCTGCCACCATTTGCGCTCTTTATTTTTCGCCATCTTAGTCTACGTCAATATTTACGTAGACTAAGACGAAGAAAAGAAAGGGGAACACAAATAGCATAGTGGGCACTATTTGTGTTCCTCATTCTTTTCTTCGTCGTAGTCTACGTAAATATTGACATAGACTAAGACGGCGAAAAATAAGGAATGCAAATGGCGGCAGCCATAGCCGCCGCCATTTGCATATGCATTGTGTGTGTTTTTTTAACTCAGACGTGATAGGCTGTGTAAGTCTTTACGTAGCCTATCATGTCTATGGGGGAAAAAAAAAAGAAAAAGACCAGACTGCAAATGGCGGTGGTGGCAGCCGGTCAGAAGACCAGCTGCTGCTGCTACCACCGCCGAAGCCACCATTGGAGCCCCCGCCGTCCGGAACATCAGCCCCAGGTAAGTCTCATCCGGGGGGGGGATCCGGGGGGGGCGGAGGGGTGGCAGGCCATTCCACAATGGATTTCGGGGGAAATCACCAAGATCCGTCACGGAATTCTCTGACATCCCTACTTGAATCTATTTCCTGTACGTATGCCAGATTCCATCCTGGAGAGGTGTGAACCACTCTCCAGGCTGGTCTGTAATTTATGACTTTCTGCGTATCTCTCAACTGACAATTTCCCCTCAACTCTGTTGGGTTACTAAAGATTCACAAAGATCCGCAAATTTACTACAGTTCATTTCACAATGGTTCTACATAAAATGCTCAAGGGAACATCAAGTGTCTTATGTGTTCCAAAACAGAAGAGAAGGTATTATCAGGTGCCTGAATAAAACCCTTTTAAAAAATATGCTCAACATGTTTCAGAAAGGATTTTTCCCCTCTCAGGCACTGTAATTGAAATATAACTGCAAAACATAATTAATGGTTAAAATACTTCTAACATCTGTAAACATTTATAGAAAGTTAAAACAAATAATATACTCAAATGCATCCACAATTTACAATATTGATAAGCCAGAACTATCGTGTGTGTGTGTGTGTGTGTGTGTGTATGTGTATTTTGCTTTGGGTTATATTAGATAAAAGTTATAATTTATTGCATTTACCTATTGATATATTAAGCGGCAACGACATGCTGGATTTTTTTTTTAAAAAAGCTTCCCTTTCCTGAGACTGCTAACACATACATATGGGGTGAATCTAATCCAGTTGATTCCCTTGGCTGATAAAACAAACCATTTTGTTAACGCTGAACCTTTATGGACTGATTAGAACATTCAAAGAACCTAAAAGGCTCAGCCATCATCACAACATTACACAGTTACTTCCAAGGTCACTTTCCCATCCTGCCATCCATAAGGCAATTGAAGAATAAGGTTTACTATTGAGAAATTCGAGATGGATTAAAATGAGCTCAGATTTCTAATAATCCAACCTGTGGAATCCACTGCAGAGCGACCCCCTCAGGCCATGCGGAGTCTGTGGACTTTCGGATGATGTTTTTACTTTCCTGAAGTTTACACATATAAATCTGTAGAACAATACATAAGTTTCTGCTAAGGAAGCGTTGAATGGAATGGGGGGACAATATAGTAAATGTTACGTACTCAGTTAAATTATGTAAATACTTCTGTAAATATTGATGTAATTATTTCTGTATTTTTCTGCATGACAAAAAAAATATTCACATCTGTCTGTGGGCGGAAGATGGAACGAAAGGTGCCTGACAATCTACAAAATACAGACGGAGCGGATTTTACACGGTCCGTACATCCCTAATTGAGGCAGTCTCAATAAAGTAGAAGGAAAATATATTGTTGATTGAGCTAAGAAGAACAGACTGGGAAAGACAGAAGGTTCTGTACATATGTTTCTTTGGTTTGGTTCTAGATGAAGACTACAATTTAGAAATAATTTAAAAAATAAACAACCAATTAAATAATATAATAGTAAACAACCACTTAGGGCCGTGGTGGCTCAGTGGTTAAGATGCTGAACTGCAGACTGGAAGGTCGGCAGGTCAGCAGTTCAAGACCCGAGTGCCGCGTGACGGAGTGAGCTCCCGTCTTCAGTCCCAGCTCCTGCCAACCTAGCAGTTCGAAAGCAAGAAATTGCAAGTAGATAAATAGGCACCGCCTCGGCGGGAAAGGTAACAGCGTTCCGTGCACCTCGGTGTTCAGTCATGCCGGCCACATGACCACGGAAGCGTCTTCGGACAGCGCTGGCTCTTCGGCTTAGAAACGGGGATGAGCACCGCACCCTAGAGTCGGACATGACTGGTTGGGGACACCTTTACCTTTACCTTTTTAAACAACCACTTAAATAATTTTTCTTATGAGTTGGTCCTTGCTGTTCAATCCAGGCCTTAGAATAATTATGTAGCATTTAGGAACAAAGATACAACCTAATAACCCAACACTAGAGGCCAAGATGGAGAAGACCTCAACAGCAATCATGTATTTCCCCTTGGTGCTCAGGTAAGATGGAATGAAGGACAACCAAACACTGCAAAACACCAACATGCTGAAAGTAATAAACTTGGCTTCATTGAAACTATCTGGCAACTTCCTGGCTAGGAAAGCCACCGTGAAGCTTACAATGGCCAGAAATCCCAGATAGCCCAAAACACAATAAAACATAATGTCTGACCCTTCCTTACATTCCAGAATGATTTCTTCAGCCAGAGAATGCATGTCAAAATGTGGGAATGGAGGAGCAGCACATAGCCAAATAGCACAAATAACGGCTTGAATAAAGGAACAACTAAGAAGAATAGAGTTTGCTAGTCTTTTGCCGAGCCATTTCCTCATCCTGGACCCTGGCTTGGTGGCCATGAAAGCCAGAACTACTGTGATGGTTTTTGCCAATATGCAAGATACAGCCACTGAGAAGATGATGCCAAAAGCAATTTGTCGTAAACAGCAGGTTACTCTGTGAGGTCGGCCAATGAATAAGAAGGAGCAGAGGAAGCAGAGCAATAAGGAAATGAGCAGACAGTAGGTGAGGTCCTGATTATTGGCTTTGACGATGGGAGTGTTGAGGTTCTTGATGAAAACCCCTAGCACCAAAAGTGTGACTAGTGCAAGAGACAGAGCTGCAAAAGCTAAGGTGATCCCCAAAGGCTCAGTGAAAGAGAGGAAGATTATGACTTTGGCAAGACATTGATCTCTGTTGCTGTTTGGAAATTGATCTTCTGGGCACTGGAAACAGTCATTCATGTCTGAAAAATAGAACAGGGTCAAAAACAATCCAAGTATGGCATCATCTTTCTTTTGTTATATATTTTAATGTAATGAACAGATCCATCTGCAAAGTCTGGCATTCTACTCATAAACTACATGTCTTTGACATGTGTCTCCATTTCAGACACACAGATCCAGGCCATTGGACAAGAGGAAGAAACAACAATGACCACAACAACAACAAAGGCAAATGAAAAATAATGGACCATTAAGGATAATGAATTTCCCTCTCTGCTGTTTTACCATCCACACCATCATTTTGTTTCTTACATACATCATCATGTAATCAAGGAAGTGAAAGTATCCATCTCTATGGTCTGCAGTTGTGCTAGTAAATAAGTTTCTCAGAAACATTGCTGTATAAAACTGAGCTATTTGATAGTGGGAAGATAATTATCATAGAAAAGTAAAATGGACAGAAACAGGAGAT
Organism: Heloderma charlesbogerti; assembly: GCA_026122225.1. Classification (NCBI taxonomy): domain Eukaryota; kingdom Metazoa; phylum Chordata; class Lepidosauria; order Squamata; family Helodermatidae; genus Heloderma; species Heloderma charlesbogerti. The sequence continues at coordinate 170,175 of JANEZZ010001545.1, read as the reverse complement.
ATATATATATATATATAGAGAGAGAGAGAGAGAGAGAGAGAGATATTTCCCATATGGGTACAGTTGGGAAGGCGTCAATGAACCAATCAGTATACAGTCAGGGCCAGAAATATTGGAACAAGGATAACTGTTTTGACAGTTGGCCTCTGTACACCACCACATTGAAGTTGAAAGGAAACACACCCAGATGGGAGTAAAGTCAGGACTTTCAGCTGTAATTCAAGGGGTTTGACAAAAGTGGGGCACTAACCATTCAGGAAGTACAGGCATACACACACACCCATCATAGGTGGCTCATAAGTAATGGAACAAATCAACATCATTTCAAACTTAAGGATCGCCTTTAATACCGGGATGAAAATCTTTTGCGGTCAATGACTGCCTGAAGTCTGAAACCCATGGACATGACCAAATGCTGAGTTTCCTCCCTCAAGATGCTTTGCCAGGACTTTACTGCAGCTGCCTTCAGCTGCTGCTTGTTTGTGGGTCTTTCTGCCTTCAGTCTTGTCTTCAGTAAGTGAAAAGTGGGTTGAAATCAGGTGACTGACTTGGCCATTGAAGAACATCCCACTTCTTTGCCTTGAGAAACTCTTGGGTAGCTTTTGCTGTATGTTTGGGGTCATTATCCATCTGCAGTATGAAGTGGCGTCCTATCAGTTTGGCAGCATTCGGCTGAATCTGAGCAGAAAGTATAGCCCTATACACTTCAGAATTCGTCCTGCTGCTTTTATCAGCAGTCAGGTCATCAATAAACACCAGTGACCCAGTGCCACTGGCAGCCATACATGCCCATGCCATAACACTGCCTCCACCATATTTGGCAGGTGATGTGGTATGCTTTGGATCATGAGCTGTTCCTTTCCTTCTCCATACTTTTCTCTTCCCATCATTCTGGTACAAGTTATTCTTGGTTTCATCAGTCCTTATTCCAGAACTGGGCAGACTTTTTTAGGTGTTTGCTGGCAATGGCTAATCTGGCCGTTCTGTTCTTGAGCGTTACCAGTGGTTTGCACGTTGTTGTAAAGCCTCTGTATTTACATTCATAAAGTTGTCTCTTGACTGTAGATATTGACAATGACATGCCTACCTCTGCAAGAGCTTTCTTGACCTGGCTAGATGTTGTGAAAGCGTTCCTCTTCACCATGAGCAGAATTCTGCAGTTATCCACTTTAGTTGACTTCTGTGGTCTTCCAGGCCTTTTGCTGTTGCTGAGCTTGCCAGTTAACTCCTTTTTCAGGATGTTCCAAACTGTTGTATTGGCCACTCCCACTGTTTTCGCTATCTCTCTGATGGGTTTATTTTGTTTCCACAGCCTAATGATGGCCTCCTTCACTCACATGGACATGACACCTCTTTGGACCTCATGTTGAGAGTTCCAGTGAACAGCTGTATAAGTGCAAATGTAACACTCAGAACCACCTCCGGGCTTTTTATCTGCTTGATTGGTCATGGGGTACCCAGGAAACAGGCCACACCTGGCCATGCAGCTGCTTGTCAGCCATTCGTTCCATTATTTATGAGCTACCAATGATGGGAGTGTGTGTCTGCCACCGGATGTACTTCCTGAATGGTTAGTGCCCCACTTTTGTCACACCCCTTGAAATACAGCTGAAAGTCCTGACTTCGTTCCCATCTGGGTGTGTTTCCTTTCAACTTCAATGTGGTGGTTTCCAGAGGCCAACTGCCAAAACAGTTATTCTTGTTCCAGTATTTCTGGCCTTGACTGTATCTCCTTCTAAATGTGATGTAGCCTGACTTTCCCTTGTGGCATCATTGATTTCTCATGAAACTACAACATTTGGTTCCCCCCAGCCAAGTTCTCAATCAGAGGAACATACACAGGCTTAAAAATGAGGGCTCACCCTCCCATGGTCAAAATCTGCTGTATCTTTTCAATAGATCCCACTGCCTTGGTCTTTTTATGTGCTTTTTTCAGACTTTAGGCTCAAGGCTGGGCATGGACCTTGGTTAGACATTGACAGCTGAAGGCAAACAAAGGAGAGGCAGCAGCATTTCACGGAACAGGATTGCTGAAGACAGTGAATCCCATGGTATTGAACCCATGTGGCCTCAGTCAGAATCTAAGTATTCCAAACTGACAGAACAGAGCAGAACTTGGATTGTTATAACATCCAAAGGCACAGGAGCTGTCATCTGTTCTCACTCAACTCCAGAGGAACCTGGGCTGCTGGTCCTACATAGTGATGCGTAGGAAGTCTCAGTGGTGCCGGGAACATGAGAACCACTGCCTGATCTGCTGAAACAAGCTCTGTGATGCTTGACAGCTACATTCCCTTTCAGCCCACCTCCATGGCTAATGAAATTCCAACATAGCTATCAAGTTAGGGACTGAAGATGAAGGAACTTTTGCATATGCTCCACACCTCTGGCCCTTCTTGCATCTCTGATGATTTTAGAATTTTGATAAACATAGATAGTTACATTTGAGCATATATTTGAAAATGGGTCATTTAATGAAGACAATTAGTGGTTCTTGAGGTTTAACAGGATAAAATAGGAAACTTTGAGTCAAGGGGCTTCTCTGGGTCATTTACCAACATGCCTAAAAATAGTTGTCCTTTACTTGTAATGGATGTGGGGGAAACTAAGTCTTATTTGACCTTAAGATTTACCAGTAACTGCTGGGAGTGATTGTATCATGAGTCTTGTTTTGGACATTTACCAGTGTAACTTGATGAATGTTTTCTTCTCTGGGAAGAATTCAAAATATGTAATTTTTGTATAAAGAACATTTATCTGCTGTATAAGTGTAACATTGTATGAATATGTGTGATAACTGCATTGTTATCTTCCGTGGTGTGTTTTTGAGATGTATACTGGTGATATAGCAAAACCAAAGAAAAATATTATGGAATGTATAATTCATACATTATGCCACTTACCCCTCCTATCTGAAATCTTCCCATCTGGACATGGAACACAATTATAGCAACAGAATGGCTCCCCTTCTTTCTTTTCTCTCCTGTAACCTGGATGACAGTTGTCATTGCACAGAGCAATGGGCAGCACCTATCCATAAACAAGGAAGAAATTAGAGGCATTTATTCTTTGAAAACAGAGTATTCCAAAGTGCTAAGAGCAAAGTTGTTTTTAATCAGTGGAATACGTTTTCTCACTGAATGGTTGGGATGAGAACTCCTAAAGACATTAATCAGGTCTCAAACTGCAAAAGAATGAAGAAAGAATCAGTTCCAAAAGAAATGCCTTGTTATAATCTTCTGACTTTTTTTAACCATATGTAAGGGGAGTAGCTGCGAATCTCCATGTTATTTGCTTTGGCTAGAGAGTAGGGATGTACGAAAATCACTTACCTGTTTGCGGATTATGTTTATGGTGGGGAGGAGGCATTCCGTCCCTCCCGCCAGAATCCTGGACCCCCCCACTCCGTTCGTCCCCCCTGTAATCCTCCTTGGCCGGCTGTGCTCCGCGGCGGCTCCGTGGAGCCGCTGGCCAGGCCCAGCCAGGCCAGAGCCATCCACAGCCGGATTTCCGGCCGCGGAGGGCTCTGGGTAAAAACAAACAAACAAACATGTATGCAAATGGTGGCGGCTATGGCCGCTGCCATTTGCATTCCTTATTTTTGACGTCTTAATCTACGTAAATATTTACGTAGACTAAGACGGTGAAAACAAGGGGAACGCAAATAGCGTAGTGGACGCTATTTGTGTTCCCCTTATTTTCACCATCTTAGTCTACATAATTATTTACGTAGACTAAGACGGCCCAAAATAAGGAACGCAAATGGTGGCGGCTGTAGCTGCTGCCATTTGTGTACGCCTTTTTTTTTTTTTTTTTACCCAGACGTTTTAGGCTACATAAAAACTTACGTAGCCTATCGCATGGGTGTAAAAAAACCCCAACAACCTGCAAATGGCGGTGGTGGCAGCTGGTCGGAAGACCAGCCACCGCCGCCGCCGCCACCAAAGCCATGGCCGGAGCCGCCGCCGCCAGGAAGATCCGCCCCAGGTAAGTCTCATCCTGGGGGGATCTGTGGGGGGTGGCAAGGGGGTGGCAGGCCATTCTGCCACAGATTTCGGGGGGCCGAATGCACTGGCATTCGGCCTCCCCAAGATCCGTGGCGGAATTCTCTGCCATCCTTACTAGAGATACAGATCTGCCAATCTCAGCCTTGCCAAGATCTTTGGGGTTTTTCAGGTCAAGTTCATTCCATTCCCTTTTCACATGAGTATGTGACTGATACACACACACACACACACACACACACACACACAAGATTTGTGCACGTTATTTTAAATATATACATTAATGTGCATATGTTTGATTGGATTTTTAAACACAGACCTGTTTGAACATATGCACCCATTAACTTGAGAATGTTTGTGTGTATTTTGCATCACAAGCTTGGAAATACAGGGATTTCCAAGTGCAATGCTCCTTTAAAGTGAGGGTGTTTGAAGAGTGGCTAAATGTATTTATTATTTTCCCTATCTTTCAATGTAGGTTTGTGTGAAAGTAAAATCTTAATCCTTGGCAGGTGTATGAACACTGCCAATGTCAATACACCTTTCGTCTAGTGTATGCATAGCCATTATTTACAAGAATGAATATGTTTCTGATAGTTAAACTAAATGTGATATGGAACCACCATAATCAGGATGTCCTGAAGATTTTCAAAAGCCAGTCACCTGGTGGTGAAGAATGAGATTTGGATTAAATCTAGGCCATGGTACCGGAGAAGAATTAACATTTTCCTCTTTCTTCTCTCCCTGCCCACTACACCATGACCACAGATTAGTTCACACACAGCTCCTGTTACCTCTTCTTTTCTTTTCTTATCCCCTTTCTTTTTATTTCTTTTTGTAAAGGGAATCATGGGTGAGATCATGGGTAGAATAATAGATCCCACTCATTTTAAACTGTCTAAGATCTGAGTACAAAAAGAGGTGATGGCAGTTCCTGATTATGGGGATGAGATGTGTAAGTGAAGTAAATAAGGTAGTGGCTATTCTGGATTACTTAACCATGTATACAATGTATAGATTAACCATGTATGGATGAGTTTATGCATTTCTGCAGCTTGGCTTTGATCATGCTTACTCACAAGTACATTCCATTCAGTAGCATGCCTTACACTGAAGAATGCACTGGAGCCTTAAAATATGTTATTCTACATAGGGATGTTGGAGAATTCCACCACAGATCTCAGTGAGGCCGAATGCCAGTGCATTCAGCCCCCCGAAATCCATGGCGGAACGAAGCACCCCACCCCACCACCCCATGAAAGGCACCCCATGAAAGGCAAAATGGGGTGCTTTGTGAATGGCAGCTGTGTCTGTGGCCACCATTCGCTTCTTCTTATTGCCTATCACGGCTAACGCAGGGATGCCATTTGCATTATATTTACGTAGCCTATAACAGCAAAAAAAAAAGGGAACGCAAATGGCGGCCACTGTAGCCGTCGCCATTTGCGTTCCTGTTTTTTTGCTGTGATAGGCTACATAAATATTTACGTAGCCTATCATGGCAAAAGACAGGGGCACAAATGGCAAAAAGGGGCACTACGGCCCTGTCTTTCCTTGCCTGTCTTTCCCTGTCTTTCCCTTTCCCTGTGCAGCCCAGCAGCCGGATGTCCGGCTGCGGGCAGCCCCAGCCGGCAGCTCCGTGGAGTCGCCGCGGAGCGGAGCTGGCTGGGGAAAATTTTGGGGGGAGGGACGGAGCGCCTCCCCCTGACCATGGATTTCCCTGGATGAAACCAGGTAAGTGTTTCGTACATCCCCAATTCTACACAATGATTAATTTATGGTCATAATAACATAACATTGTAGCATTGTTAGCTTCTCACAACACAAAACTCTTTACTCTCTGTTTTGTTGGATAGTGTTAAGCTATTACAAGAAGCCCCTTCATGGATCACTGCCTTGTTGTGGCGAAGGGGCTTGCGTAACTCAGTGAAGCCATAAGCTATGCCGTGCAGGGCCACCCAAGACGGACAGGTCATGGCAGAGAGTTCTGACAAAATGTGGTCCACTGGAGAAGGAAATGGCAACCCACTCCAGTATTCTTGCCAAGAAAACCCCATGGAACGTATCACAAGGCTAAAAGATATGACGCCGGAAGATGAGCCCCTCAGGTCGGAAGGTGTCCAATATGCTACTGGGGAAGAGCAGAGGGTATTTCCAAGTAGCGCCAGAAAGAGTGGAAACTCAGCTGTGGATGTGTCTGGTGGTGAAAAGAAAATCCGATGCTGTAAAGAACAATATTGTTTAGGAACCTGGAATGTCAGATCAATGAAACAAGGTAAGTTGGAGGTGGTCAAACATGAGATGGCAAGATTGAACATCGATATCTTGGGAATCAGCGAACTAAAATGGACAGGCATGGGCGAATTTAATTCAGATGACCATCATATCTACTATTGTGGGCAAGAATCCCTTAGAAGAAATGGAGTAGCACTCATAGTCAACAAAAGGGTGGGAAAAGCAGTACTGGGGTACAATCTTAAAAATGATAGAATGATCTCAGTACGAATCCAAGGCAAACCATTCAACATCACAGTAATTCAAGTCTATGCCCCAACCACTGAGGCCGAAGAAGCTGAGGTTGATCGGTTCTATGAAGACCTACAACACCTTCTAGAACTAACACCAAAAAAAGATGTCCTCTTCATCATAGGGGATTGGAATGCTAAAGTAGGAAGTCAAGAAATCACCGGGATAACAGGCAAGCATGGCCTTGGTGTACAAAATGAAGCAGGACAAAAGCTAATAGAGTTTTGCCAAGAGAACACGCTGATCATAGCAAACACTCTTTTCCAACAGCACAAGAGGCGACTCTACACATGGACGTCACCAGATGGTCAATATCGAAATCAGATTGATTATGTCCTTTGCAGCCAAAGATGGAGAAGCTCCATACAGTCAGTAAAAACAAGACCTGGAGCTGACTGTGGCTCAGATCATGAGCTGCTTCTTGCAAAATTTCGGCTGAAATTGAAGAACGTCGGGAAAACCACTAAACCGTTCAGGTATGACCTAAATCATATCTCTGATGAATATACAGTGGAGGTGAGGAATAGATTTCAGGGATTAGACCTGATAGACAGAGTGCCTGAGGAACTATGGACGGAGGTCCGTAACATTGTTCAGGAGGCAGCAACGAAATCCGTCCCAAAGAAAAAGAAATGCAAGAAAGCCAAGTGGCTGTCTGAGGAGGCTTTACAAGTAGCTCACGAAAGAAGGGAAGCGAAAAGCAAGGGAGAATGGGGAAGATATACCCAACTGAATGCAGAGTTCCAGAGAATAGCAAGGAGAGACAAGAAGGCCTTCTTAAATGAACAATGCAAAGAAATCGAGGAAAACAACAGAATGGGAAAGACTAGAGATCTCTTCAAGAAAATTGGAGATCTCAAGGGAACGTTTTGTGCAAAGACGGGCATGATAAAGGACAAAGAAGGCAGGGACCTAACAGAAGCAGATGAGATTAAGAAGAGGTGGCAAGAATACACAGAAGAACTATACAGGAAAGATCTGAATGTCCCTGATAGCCATGATAGTGCGGTCACTGAACTTGAGCCGGACATCCTCGAGAGTGAAGTCAAGTGGGCCTTAGGAAGCATTAGTAACAACAAAGCTAGCGGAGATGACAGTATTCCAGCCGAGCTATTTAAAATCCTAAAAGATGATGCTGTTAAAGTGCTGCATTCAATATGCCAACAAATCTGGAACACTCAACAGTGGCCACAAGACTGGAAAAGGTCAGTTTACATTCCAATTCCAAAGAAGGGCAACGCCAAAGAGTGTTCAAACTACCGCACAATTGCGCTCATTTCACATGCCAGCAAGGTGATGCTCAAAATCCTACAAGATAGGCTTCAGCAGTATGCGAACCGAGAACTACCGGACGTACAAGCTGGGTTTAGAAGAGGCAGAGGAACAAGAGATCAAATCGCCAACATTCGCTGCATCATGGAGAAAGCAAGAGAATTCCAGAAAAACGTCTATTTCTGCTTCATTGACTACGCTAAAGCCTTTGATTGTGTGGATCACAACAAACTGTGGCAAATTCTTAAAGGGATGGGAGTACCAGACCACCTTACCTGTCTCCTGAGAAACCTGTACGAGGGTCAAGAAGCAACAGTAAGAACCAGACATGGAACAACCGAGTGGTTCAAAATTGGGAAAGGAGTACGACAAGGCTGCATATTGTCACCCTGCTTATTTAACTTATATGCAGAGTACATCATGAGAAATGCCGGGTTGGATGAATCAGAGGTCGGAATTAAGATTGCCGGGAGAATTATCAACAACCTCCGATATGCAGACGATACCACCCTAATGGCAGAAAGCGAAGAGGATCTCAAGAACCTCTTGTTGAGGGTGAAAGAGGAGAGTGCAAAAGCTGGTTTGAAACTCAACATTAAAAAAACTAAGATCATGGCATCTGGCCCTATCACTTCCTGGCATATAGAAGGGGAAGAAATGGAAGCAGTGACAGATTTTACTTTCCTGGGCTCCAAGATCACCGCAGACGGTGACTGTAGCCATGAAATTAAAAGACGCTTGCTCCTTGGGAGGAAAGCCATGGCCAACCTAGACAGCATAGTAAGAAGCAGAGACATCACCTTGCCGACAAAGGTCCGTCTAATCAAAGCTATGGTTTTCCCAGTGGTAATGTATGGCTGTGAGAGCTGGACTATAAGGAAGGCTGAGCGCCGAAGAATTGATGCTTTCGAACTGTGGTGCTGGAGAAGACTTTTACGAGTGCCCTGGACTGCAAGGAGGTCAAATCAGTCCATCCTAAAGGAAATCAACCCTGACTGCTCATTGGAAGGACAGATACTGAAGCTGAAGCTCCAATATTTTGGCCACCAAATGCGAAGAGAAAACTCTCTGGAAAAGACCCTGATGCTGGGAAAGACTGAAGGCAAAAGGAGAAGGGGACGGCAGAGGATGAGATGGCTAGATAGCATCACGGATGCAATGAATATGAACTTGAGCACGCTCCGGGAGAGAGTGCAGGACAGGAAGGCCTGGCGTGCTATGGTCCATGGGGTCACGAAGAGTCGGACACGACTGAACGACTGAACAACAACAACAAATTACAAGAAGATGAAGGGTGTGGACAAAATGTCACTTAGAATAGGAAAAGCCATCTGAGTGCTACTGAATACAACTAATTCAGCCAGATTGGAGGGGTTCAAACACTATCCCATTTAGCTTTGCACCATAGAATCCATATTTGTATCCCACACCTGATTAAATGAGCTGTGCCATATGATGGCCTCTTCATTAATGGAGAATCTTTGCCCCAGTAAAACTTGTGAATCCATCCTTCCAACTATCACTCTTAAGAAGGATTTGTTTGGGAAAGTAACCCAGTTTACAATATCAAATCCAGCTGCTAATTCATGATTCTCATCAAAAGACACCAAGTCCCCAGCAGTGCTGTTAAATGAAATGGTCCTCAAGAAAGGGTGAAGCTAGATTTGGAAAAGAAAACAACAACAGAAAAACACAGGAATGTTACAAACTGATGAAAAGTGGCAAGATTGTATTTGCATATTTCTATTATTTTTATAATAAGAACAGAAAAAGATAAACTTTTTTTATCCATCATTTTAATATTTACATGTTCCACTTGAAGAATTTGATTTTCTTTCACTAGAGTTAAAGCCATAGAATAAACATTGCTATATCAGTGGTCAGGCCATGGACAATTCTCAAAGTATTATTTCTGTGAAGAATAGGTTGACTACATTTTGTTTCCAATGATTAATCAGAAGCTGTCATTTTAGTTTACATGGCAGAATACATTAGTTGAATATTTTCCATCTCTCAGTCTAACACAATGACTTTGATAATTGGTTTTCTAACAATTAATATGTGCACATTTGTTTTATTTACCTGACATTTCAATCCTTGTCATGTTAAGTAATCCCTTTCTGCCAAGGGGAGATTTAACCCATAGAATACATATATATAAAATCCATTAAGGATATTCATTGCTTGTCTTTTAAAAATATCCTTCAAGAAGAACCATCACATGTATTTGGAGAAATAAAATAAATATTTGAAGAAATAACAATGCTGAACATTAATATAGATCTATTGGAGTGTGCACTAGAGAACACTCCAACGAATGGAGTGCTTCTTCCCCCAACCCCAATATTCAGTCACCCTACTGTTTCCTTTGTAGCTTCCCATGCTGTTAGCACCACCACTGCAGCTCTGACTCCAAGAAAGCACTCCACAATTCCAAACTATAGCTCCCAGGAGACATTTTGATATATCATGTGTGCAAAAGCTCATTTATATGGAATGAGAGTTCATTTTTAGGAGAGCTCTTATCTGAGCCTACATGGGTAAGTTCGTTATTTTCAGAGTAAATAATGAACTTACTTGGGGCAAGTTCACCTATCACTAATTATATTCCATTCCATTTCCACCTTAATCTGAGATCTGTAATAATGATGATGATGATGAAGAAGAAATGTTTAAGTGTTTTATCTTCTCTCAAAATATTCTTTATGTACATATTTTATCTCAACATATGTACTGTATTTTAAAATAATATGTTGATACATTTAAAGTGGTGAGAACTGTGTCACAACATAACGAGAACTGCAAATTCTGGTGGATAGCTAAATCCTGATGTGCACATTAGTCTAGGAGGAATGGATCATTCACTTATAGAAATTCACATGACTGAATTCCTCAAGCATCTCCAGGTACAATCCCATAGTTACTGCATTGTAAGCATGGAACTAACTATACATGAATATTTAAACACTGTTTGCTTAAACACTATTTGCCCCTGCCTCCATTTACTTCCCCTTCCTCTAATGTTTCCACTATGCCAGATTTTATATTGTAATCTCATCAGGACCAAGGTCTGTCTTCTGATACTCCGTAAATTGCCTTGCTTGCGCATTGCTGGTGCTGGTGCTAATGATGATGAGAGAGTGCCTTCTCCCTTATCTACCTGCCCGGTCATTGAGGTCATCAGATGGGATGCTCCTGGTGGTTCCACATGGACCTATGGCCTGGTTGGAGTCCACCAGAGCCTACAACATGGTGGCTCCCATTCTGTGGAACACTCTGCCTCTGAAAATCAGGTAGGCACCAACACTGTATTGTTTTCAGCACCCCTGAAAACATCTTAGATTCAACAAGCCTTCCTCAATTGAACAACCTCCGTTTTTATTGTTTTTATTGGTATTCTGGTTTTGTTAATGTTAATATTGTGTTCTATTCATTTTATATTTTATCGTACACCAGTCTAGAATCTGTTTAGATGTGGAGCAGCATATAAATATTGTAAATGAATGAATAAATAAAATGATGCTGCTGATATGATTGCTGAGGTGACATGATGTGAAGCAGAAACTTCATAGTTTGCAGTTGATATTCCTTCTTACATTACTTCAGCATCTCTCTCTCTTTTCCCTGCTGCTCTGATACCTACAGAATACAAAGCTCGTATAAGAAGCAACAGGAATGCAAATCCTACTCATGCCAGAAATGTGCCACATCCCAGAATGGTGACAAATGTTTCTCCCACATGTCTTTGGCCTGCCAACATTCCTGTAGGGGGTCTGTCAACTTCCCACCTGTCAACTTCCCCAACTAGACTATAGGAAGATGAAATCATGGGAAATGAACATTTTAGGCTTAATCAAGTGATGGATCTGCATACACTGGATGTGTGTTGGTGGGAACAGTTGGACTATGGTGGCAAGTCTCAACCTCACTTTATGCATGCATAAGCTCTGTACATATGATTAGGGACAGTGCCACCATGATTCCCCTTTCCCCATGCACACAATTTATCTACATTGGCCTCATGAACCATAGCTTATTGGACTTCTGTAATGCATTCAGCTAGTGGGGGAGGAAAAGCGTCTATCTGAAGTTATGAGAGATGCAAGGTTTTATGAAAGGGGAATGTTGTGAACTCCTGGTGTCCTTCTTGAATCAAGAGCTATCAAATATTAGGCTAGCCATGATGATGGAATTGTTCAGGTTTGAAACATTACCTGCCAATATTGCAGATTTGAGGGATCCAGTCTACTTCTATCCACCATTGTTTTGAGTTTAGTTGTAGATGAGAACATCATGTTGTGTTTCAGTGTAGATGACAACATCTTCTGTAAAGCATGTGCTATGGCATGAACCGCATTGTAGATGCTGTAGCTTTGGCCAGTCATGCTCATTTCAAAGAGAATCCCAGGGAGGTCCTCCAGCTTCTCTTGGCCAGTACAAGTATTAGCATCCCCACTGTCTTTATTTGAGTCAGAAAATAAGCAATTGAATGCCTGTTCCCAGAAGATCCTGATAAACCCATCTCCTTTTGGCAAGTTAGGATGTAGGAGCTGCAGGAATTCTCTAAACCCCAACACTTCATTTGAGTGAATTCCCAGAGACAGGGTGCCATGGAAGACATGTATATCAAAATCCCTGTGGAATGTCTCCGATGAGAAATCCCAGTGGGCTGTCATAAGCCACACCTTGCCTATAGATGTCTGAATAAAGTCTTCTATTCTTCCATAAGCATATATCAGCCATTTCAAGCATGTCATGGTTTGAGGTTCTGCGTTTACAACAAATACATTTACAGTGGAGTTGATTAGTGATACAGCCATGGCAAGGATAGGTTCTAATGACTGGAATTCCTCTAAAAAGTCAGAAATAGTTATTGCTTTTTCAATGACAGCCACACAAATTCCATTATGGGTTAGCATTGGTAACAAAGTCTGCACAAAATGTTCTCCTTTATCATCGTCTGATGCAATGATCCCAATCCACATCCACTGGAAATGTAGCAGCAACTGGACCATCCCTGTGTACTGATTTTCTTCATTGGGGACCATCCGATAGAAGGAAGGGAGCTGGTTTTTAACATTGAGTGCTGGAGCTAATACAGAGTAGGCAATCTAAGCAAAAATTAATTTATTTATTTTTTACATCTTTGTTCCTTGATGCCAGCTTCTTACTGGCTTATTGTTTGGTTTATCATTGTAATTAAAATATTTATATACTGTCTTTAAGGACTATACCAGTCCTCTCAAAGAGGTTTATGTGGTAACCAATACACAATAAAATCATATAAACATAATCATTAAAACAATACAAATTCAAAATAAATAATTACTAAATGATACAACCAAAGACCAACAATGACAGAATCAAAACAGGAACAGTTTTTAAAACATCAATTTTAAATGTCTGGGTCAAAATGAATCAGTGCAAGAAGATGTAAACAGTCAGGTCTTAAAAAACCCTTTAAAAACAGATTAAAAGGGGGGCAAATTGATTTCCAAAGCAGGGGGTTCCACAGGGTTGAACCACCAATGAAAAGGCTCTGTCTCTTGTGCCTGCTACCAGTGGGCTGGAGAACAGTGCCTTCATGGTCTATCTTATTCATCATAGTGCTACTCATAGATGCAGCATGTTTACTGGGAAGTAAGTCCCATTGGGTTCAATGACCCCTATTCTCTAGTAATTGTGTGTAGGATTACAGCCTTACAATACAACTCTCTGCGTATTTACTCCACAGTGACTCTGCTATGTTACACGGGGCTTTCTCCTAGCTATGTGTGCACAAGATTGCAGCCTGAGTGAACATTTTCATCAGGACAATACATAATTTGAGCACGTTTCATACTAAATTTCAGTCTTCCTTCTATGGGCTAAAGGTTTGATATGAACAATCCTGATCAGAGATGCAACAAACATGATGGCTCAAAATATCCCCACACCTTGTATGAGCAGGAGGACAACATTAAAATAATGAAACATATTTGAGATTATGTGTATTTGCAAATGTGAAGCTTCAAGGGGAAAAATGGTTTTCCTCAGCCTGGATTTTCAAATTAAAATGGAGGAAGAACTCTCCCATTTTTTCCTGCCTTCTACCTTCCATTCTTGAATCCAAGGCAATGTTTCCTAGTCCAGTCCAGTCCCCATTCAATCTCTTTTGCAAAATTGGGCAAAGGAGTAAGAAAGTCCTGAGAATATCACTGAAAGAGAAATATGCCAACACTGGAAAATTTTATGGCCCACATACTCATTATACCTGTGGAATCTTGTAGATGCCTAAGACAGTAGCCATGTGAAGAGAGGTTTCAGAGTCAAGTCCCCCGATGACAGCTATCAGATTATTTTGCCTGTTACAGTTGTAATTGGGGGCAATCCTATTTTGGGTGGATAGAAGCTTCAAGGTATTCTGATGAGTCATCCTTGTACTTAAGAAATTGTCATAGATGTGGAACCCCAGGCTGACATTTGGCAAGATCTTGGGATTCTCATTGATCTGATTCACAGCAAACACCAATGAAAGGACATGCTGATAGTTTTTTGTCCTTGCACTAAAGGAAGAGTTACATTATGCATTATACTAATACATATAGACAGCTATAGATAAAGGTTATACAACTAAACCACTGTGCACATCATCAACGCTACACATCTTTTGTTAGGACTTCATATATAAACCTGAGATAAATCAATAAGACACGCATAAATGCATTTAAAAAAATGCTTGCAGGCTGTTTTCTGAACAGTATTCATTGGGCTGGGCACAATTCTGCATAAAGCACATGGTTTGGATACTAAACATTGCATTTCTGAATGCTGGCATCTGCAATTAAAAGAATCTCAGCTAAGACTTCTAGGGAATATTATGTTGCAAAGACCACGGTGTGCCACTACCAATCAAAATAGACAGTGCTGTGCTATACAGAAGAATTGCTAGATTAAGTCTCATCTATCTTCATGCAGTCAAATGATCTGTGTGCACTAGTTATAATCTGGTCTAATTCATATTATGCAAAACATTTTTTTTTTCCTTACGTGAATTCATCTAGAAATTTGGGGTGCTTGTTGAAGGACGCTGTTTCTAATAGGCTGTCAAATTGTGTAGTAATCTCTCCAATTATTATGTCACCTGTTTTACAATACTTGTATGGGATCTGGAAGAGATCCTTCATCATGCACAATGCAGTGTGTGCCTTACACTTAATCTGAGACAGCTGCAGCAGCCACCCAAATAACTGCAGCAGAAATATCCCTTCCATGGCATATATCAGCTTAATGCAGTATGTTCATTTTCTAACTCCGTATTCAGTCAGTCACCAGCAGATGGATAGATGGGTCTATTACCAGTCTGTGTCAATTTTGCAGATGCTCAGTCATAAGTCTGTTCCATGCTGTTTCAGCATCAGTCTTCAAATTTTAAAAAAGGAACCCACAGGAAAAAAAACCCCACTTTTGAATTGAGCACATTTTTCCTAAACAACACATTTTGTAAGCATTTCCCCCTAAAATATGCATGTTTGTATGCATATTTTGAACCAAGAAATGCATCACAGAAATCAGGGAAGTACACGGTCCGAAGGATAATTGCTTATTAGTTTAGGAAGAGCAAATGACGTTCATTTGCTTAAAATTTGGAGCGAACAAAATCATTGAGCATCCTAGTCGCCAGTTATAATCATCTTCTTTTAATGGCACTAGTTAATCTGTTAAAGTAGAATAAAAGAATGTCCCCAGTCCCTGAATTTGTTTTCAATAGCAAAGAGATATTTTATGTGGGCTTTTTTTATTGATTACAAATATGGTCTCAGAAAATTCATATGGGAGTATCATGATGACGAATTCATCCTAGTAATTCAAGATAATTACTGAGTTCAAATCATCTCCCTACAGAATGGTGCTGTCTGCTGTATCACGTGCAGCAGAATAATTGAAGAACACATATTTTTAGGCCTCATCTTCTTCTTTTTTTCTTTATTGAGAAAGAAGGAGCACATGGGATCAGTACAGTGGCTATAGTGGCCCATAGGAAAAAAAAAGAAAATGCAGAACCCTCAGCCTTGGATAGAATCTAAGGGAAAAGCCCTCTCTGATTAATATTCACAGTTTTACCATTAAAGATCAACTGCATTCTGGTTCATGCATGGGTCTGAGTAGTGCAAATTTTGTAAATCTGAATAAAATGTGAACTGAACTAATTTCTTCCCCATTGCTAATCAATTTATATTGATTAAGGCCTTTATGGAGTCCTATAGAGTGCTTCCCTATATGGAACAAAGAGGCAGATTACGTACTTTGGAAAGATGAATTTCAAGACCATCTATAATGAAATTAATGACAATGTGGGATGGGAACTGGAGGATGCTGAGGCAGGGGAATCACTCAAAATTGGGATTAGATCCAAAAATAAGTTAACCTTGGCTGCAAACCTATACCTACTTAGCTGAGAGTAAGCCCCATTGAACACAATGGGGATTACTTCTGAGTAGACATATGTAGAATTATATAATAACAAAGTTAAGGGAAGGACATTTTTCCTATCCCCTCATCACCCCTGTGCCCCTTCCTACATTGTTCTGGAGACACTTTGGGGAGAGGGTCATAGGTAGCTACAGGAGAGGGAAGGAGATCGGAAACTTTCTTTTTGTGAACTTCTTTAATTTCACTCACAGTGCAATCCTATGCACATCTACTCTGAAGGAAGTCCCATTGAGCTCAATATGACTTCCTCATAGGTAGGTGTGTATACCACTGCAGCCTTAATTAAGTATCCAAGCCAATGTTTCTAAGCAGATTGCAATCCTATGTGCACAATTTCCTAAAAGTAATCACAGTTAATCAGAGTGGGAGTAATTTCAAATAAACAAACACAGGGTTGTGCTGTAAGTTTACCAGGATAAGGATACGGGAAGCATTTCACCCTGGAAACATTTTATAAAGGAAGCTACAAGGGAATTTTCTCCTCCCCCTTTCCCGTACTTATCTTATTGAACCTAAAGACTGTAGCACTATCCTACCTGGTTAAAGCTTCTGTGCCACATAATGGTATCATCAACAATGCTGAAATCTTTCCCTGGAGGAGCCCAAGGATTCATCCTTCTAACTTACCACCGTATATTATTAAGATTTCAGGGCGGTGTACAGATAAAATCAATTTAAACAGTATAAAACAATAAATAATTTAAACAGCTAAAACATATTAAACATTAAACAAGCTAATACCAATTAAAGCCTAAAAAATAAAACAGTTCAAACAGTGTGCTACTTTAGGAAAAGCATTTAGCCCTCAAAGGCATTGGTGAAAAGCCACATTTTAAAATGAAACCAATGTCTGTGCCAATTGGGCCTCCAAGGGGAGGGCATTCCACAACCAGGGTGCTACAGCAGAGAAGGCCTTCCCCCATGTCCCACCATAGTGTATGTCTCACACTGGTGGGATGCAGAGGAGGGCCCCACCAACAGATCTCAGTCCTCGGGCAGGCATATATAGGG
Source organism: Heloderma charlesbogerti (assembly GCA_026122225.1). Lineage (NCBI taxonomy): Eukaryota > Metazoa > Chordata > Lepidosauria > Squamata > Helodermatidae > Heloderma > Heloderma charlesbogerti. Next base: position 152,890 of record JANEZZ010001545.1, on the reverse strand, counting down.
AGAGGCACTCTCTCAAATATAATTTATTTAGGACTTCAAATGTCATCACCAAAACCTTGAATTCCAACTGGAAGCATATTGGCAGCCAGTGCAATCCCGCTAAAACTGGTGTTATATGATTTTTATAAAATGTTCCAGTCAGCAGTCTAGCTGCTGCATTTTGCACTAGCTGCAACTTCTGAGTCGTCTTCAAGGGCAGCCCCACGTAAAGTGTATTGCAGTAGTCTAATTGGGAAGTTACCAGCACATGTACTACTGTGGCTAGGTTATCCCTGTCCAGGAAAGGCCAGAGCTGGTGGATCAGCCGAAGCTGGCCCCAAGTACTCCAAGCCACGGACTCTACCTGGGGCACCAGTGACAGGGATGGACCTGGGAGTACTCCCAAGCTATGCACCTGCTCCTTCAGGGGGAGTGCAACCCTGTCCAGGACAGGTCACTTACCCAACTCCTGGACTCAGGAACCACCAATCCACAGAGCTTCCATCTTGTCAGGATTTGATTTAGCTTCAACTTATTGGCCCTCATCCAGCCCATTGCAGGCTCCAGACACTGGTCCAGCACCTTCACTGCCTCAGCTGATTCTGACGACAAGGAGAAGTAGAGCTGAGCATAATTGTAGTAAAAATGTAACCTAAAAGCCATTGTATGTGTCTTAAGCAGCACATAGTACTGTAAGAGCTGCGCATGCCTGGAATGAGCAGACAGTAACCCTAAGATAAGGTTGCTAAGCAAACCGCTGGCAACCAATCAAAAGTAACACGCTGGCTGAGGAATGCAAGCTAAGTGATAAAACTGTAGCGCGGAGGTTGCCCAGGGTTGACTCTGCTTTGAGCGTGAGCTCCTTTGTCGAACTGTTTGCAAACAATAAAATCGAGTTGGACCCAGCCTGAAGTTGACTCTCCTCTTTGAGGCGAATTGGACTAGCCTCCAGGGGGCGAAACTAGCATTTTGTGCAACAAACTGGCGAGTAGTCAGGAGTCCCTTGGACCACCCTGGGGTCAAACGACAAAACCGGCGAAGGTGCCTGTGGGGCGCGCCGGACCGCCTTTGAGGTCTGCCACGGCACCAGAGAACGGGGGTCGGGACACCCAGGAGGTTAAAGGCATGGACTCCATTGATTGAGTCAACCAGGCTGAATGGGTCTGAAGAGACGGCACTAGGGTGTTGGGCAGAGTAAGTATTTGATTTCCCTTCTGTCTTTCTGTTTGAGTTGCCTTCGGAGCATCTGAGGTTTGTCAGACTCTGTGTAAACGTCTGAGGTTTGTCAGACTCTGTGTAAGTGTCGGAGGTTTGTCAGGCTCTGTGTATGGTTTCAAATAGAGGTAGGCACAATGGGGGTGGGTAGCTCCCATTTAGAAAGCTCTGCCACTCCCTTGGGATGCATGCTAAAGAACTTTAGCAAAGTCAAGCGTCTGAGGTTTGTCAGACTCCGTGTACTAAGATGTCAAAAGGCAAGCTGGTTACACTCTGTCAATTGGAATGGCCAGCATTTGGAATTAGTTGGCCAGACATAGGATCCTTTGGTGTAAATCTTGTAAATGCTGTATATAAAAATGTGGTGAATAATGGGCAATGGGATCAATTCGCCTATATTGATGGTTGGTTGAATTGGTGCGGAAAGAATCCCCCTTAGTTACAGAAGTGTAAATGTGTAAATGTGTTACTGGCAAAGGACCACAGGGGCAAGAGACCCTGGGTGGTGTCTGAATCAAGTAGTAAGAGATAAATTTGCCTCAGGGAAAGTGAGGTTATCAGCATTTGGATGAGTGCCAACCAAAATCCACTGAAGGCGAGAAAAGGTTGAATATAAAGTTCAGTATTGTAAAGTCATGATGGTATGCTCCGAGGTGAAGCCCAAAGCCCCTGTTCTCCCTGATTCAAGCCCCACAGAAGGAGCTTGAAGACTGGGAGACCCTGCGCAAGGTGCCCTGAGCTCCCCCCGGTCTGATTTGGTCTGTTAGGTTGGGAGGAGAGGTTGTTGGGGGAGGGAGGGGGCCCTCCAGAGACAGTTTGTCTGCCACCGTATCCAAGTTTGTTAGAAGAAGCAAAAGCAGTTAAAAGAGTTGCAACTTCTGAAGAAAGAGATTTGTTTGACAACTTAAAGACTGTGGCAAAATCAAGAAATAAAGACAGAGCAAGTTCTTAAAATATCAGGGTCTGTGTAGGCTTATCTCTGTCAGCCTGCTCAGAGCAGAGCCAAGGGGGACTTGCCTAACCCCCCTTCGCCGTGGCTGGTTTAGCCTTAGCAAGCAGAGAGGCTGGAAGGTGTCTGTGAGGACCTGACAAAAGAGTGAGATTTGCAAAAAAAAAACAAGAAAAGCATCACAGCTGGAAAGCTGAGCAGCACTGCTCTGTTCTTATCTGTGGAGGAATCTAGAAGAGGTGTAAGGTTACACCTTCCCCATTCGAACTGATGAAGAGACACAGAGCTTTTGTTAAAAACATCCCTTCTTTGTGGCCCAAAGCCTTCTTTGTTAGAGGCACTCTCCACATGGACTAGAACTTTAGACAGTTAAAGACTTGCCATAAAAAGTACTGTGAGGCTTGTCATAGCCTTAAACTCCCGTTGTTGTAGATTGTGTGTTTGTTTGTGATCAGCTCAGTGTACAGTTTGATTTGTGATTTCAACACTCAGATAAAAAGCTGCATTTGACTGAAAGAACTGGGTATATTTAGCCTTGAGAAGAGAAGACTGAGAGGAGATCTGATAGCACTCTTCAAGTACTTAAAAGGTTGTCCCAGAGAGGAAGGCCAGGATCTCTTCTCAAGCATCCCAGAGTGCAGGACACGGAATAATGGGCTCAAGTGACAGGAAGCTGGATTCCAGCTGAACATCAGGAGAAACGTCCTAACTGTTGGAGCAATACGACAATGGAACCAATTACCTGGGGAGGTGGTGGGCTCTCCCACCCTGGAGGCATTCAAGACGAGGCTAGACAGCCATCTGTCAGGGATGCTCTGATTTAGATTCCTGCACTGGGCAAGGGGTTGGACTCGATGGCCTTGTAAGCCCCTTCCAACCCTACTATTCTATGATTCTAGGATTTCCAAGGCTTTGATTTCATTTACCCTAATGAAGCATACAGATACAAATTGCTCGAGATTCATAGACTACAAAGGAAACAGCCTTCAAAAAGTTCAAAGAGAAACTATGAAAGTTAGTTTCCCTTTAAAAAGGGGGGCAGCAAATTCTCTTAACTTAAGAGGTGAGAGAGAGAGAGTCCCCCACTCTCCCGTGATACTTCTAAGCCCAGCTGTGTTTCTGAAGCCTAAGAAAGTTCCTGCCCCATGTGTTCCAGCTCTTTCTCAAAATCTGAACTGTTCTGATGTTCCATTTGCTCAAAGGCAAACCTGACACTCTGCCAAAACTCATGCAGTGTGGAGTTGCCGATGCAAAAATGGTGGCTTGGAACTCTTTCCACATATGAGAATGCCCTTCCCTTGATTTTGATGGGCCCTGACCATGCAGTCAGAGGAGCAGTATAATGGTTAGATCTGCTCCACCATGCCCTACTATACAAAACAAATGTTTTCCAGTCATGGTGTTAGATTTTAATGATATGAAAAAGGTATAAGAGAAGGCAGAAGAAAGTAGCAGACAAAAAGGCTTAAAAAAGAAAGAAAGCTTATCCCAAATGTGTGTCGTTGAAGATCTAAGCAAGCAAGTCTCTGTCGAAGCAATGGCAAACAGCCTAACTTGCAGAGAAAACAAAGAGTTAAAACTGGTGCATGGCACAGAGAATTTGAAACATGATTTGCAGAACAGGCAAGCCAAAAGATAAGTGTGCCTGTTACAAGAGGGAGGCTATAGTAGCCATAAAGGGGGGTGAAGCCCCCGTATGAAGCTTTAACAAAAATATTACCCACTAGAAGTGGACAATTAAAATAAAAAAGGCTTTTCTTAAATTGAAGCAAGCCTTAATATCACCGCCTGCTTTAGCCTTATCGGACCCCAGATCATGAAGTTTTTAGAGCTATGGTGCACATGACAGCACATAAAAAAGTGCCATTCCTGGAAAAAGGAAAAGGCAATGCTGGCAGCCACCATGGGCGGAGATATAAACAGCAGCTTGAGAGCACAGAAGCGACCAGAGGAGGGGGGGCAGAAAAGGAAAGGGCCAACCGGGGCTCAATAAATGTGCGTATTGCCGAGAGAAGAGACATTGGAAGAAAGATTGTCCAGAGCTGAAAGAAAAGAGAAAAGAGACTCACCCTGAAGGCTGCCAAATGCTGGCAGGGTCCTCCAGTAGGGGGGAGTCTAGCTGAAGGGCCACCACCCTACAAACAAACGCTCGGGAGAATCCCAAGGTAAAAGTAAGGGTTGGTGGCAAGGACTGTGAGGCCCTAGTAGATACTGGAGCCACATTTTCTATGATCCCTGTGAAGCCCCCCGGCAAGAGAAAGTGGAAAGCATGTAACTATAAAAGAAATTAAGGGAAAAAAAACACACAAACTAAATTGCCCATGTGTAAGCCCCTCCTCACGAAGACTGGAAATAACATACTGGAACATGACTTTGTAGTTTCATCTGCATACTTGGTTGCCCTCTTGGGGCGGGACTTGTTAACAAAACTGCAAGCTAAAATCTTCTTCCGTGATAATCAGATTGTAGTACAGCTGCCAGCAATGCAGGGCTCAAATTATCGAATGGCCCTTCAGGCAGTCAAGATTGTGTCAGAGGCCAAAGGGACTGAGATTTTAGAGAATGTTGATCCATGTGTGTGGGCAGACAGAACCCCTGCCCGAGCAAATGCATAACACCAGTTAAAATCTTCTTTAAAAAGGGAGAGCCCTGTGTGCGTGAGGCAGTATCCTCTGAAGAAAGCCACCTGTGCAGGCTTGAAGCCGCTCATTGAGAAGTTCAAAAATTATGGTTAGCTAATAAAGGGATCATCCCCCTTTAACACCCCGATTTTGAGTGCGCCCGAGGCAGATAGCACCTCCTTCAGGTTAGACCAAGACCTGGGAACAGTGGCTGACTGCCCTTTGTGCCTCAAAAATGATTCAACGATGTTTGAGCCCCCAGCTCAAATGAGAAGTCGCCCATGCGCTTACTATCCTTTTCAGAGATTTCAAATTGACTTTTCAGAGTTGCCCCAGACTCATGGCTATCGGTACCTGCTAGTAATGATAAAAGCAATTGACTGCGCTGCTCAGACAGTAGCCAAGATCCTGTTAAAAAGTAATTCCTAAGCTCTTGTTACCTAAAGAGAGTGAATCAAATCAGGGGCCCCATTTTGTTGGACAAGTGACGCAAGTAGTGGCCCAGGCATAACAAACTAACTAGAAGCTACACCCCCCTTAGAAACCTCAATCTACAAGTCAAGTTGAGAAGATGAACCGCACCTTAAAGACAATGCTCATTAAAATTTGTTTAAAGATTAAGTTGAAAGGCCACAGGCCTTGCCAATCACCTTGACTCGAGTATGGTGCGCCCCCAAGGGAAGTATTAAATTGACACCTTTTAAACGTTCCATAAGTGCCCACCTCGGATATTACCTATGGCTGATAGCTTAAATGTGAATTTAAAAGTAAAAGTTTTAAGATTCAAGGTTATGTTACTGCTTTGCAGTCTGTTTTGTTTTCACAGGTTTGCGACACCGCACCAATCCTGGCCTTTAGATGCTCCAGTGCATAATCTCAATCCCAGCGATTAGGTGCTAATCCAGTCCTAGAAAGATGAACCACCTACCAAGAAGCAGAAGGGTCTGTTTCAGATCCTACTTACCACTCCCATTGCTATGAAAGTCGCCAAAGAAAAGAAGTGGATTCATCACACTGAATAAAGGCATCACCTGCACCAGAGAGGGTCACACCGGAAGCTGACCCACCTGAAGGTCACCGTTGGAATAATGAACCCCTGAAAGGACTCAAGTAGCTCTACAGAAAGGGGGCACTCTCGTTTCAAGGGTTCCTGATGAACGGAACAAAACTGAGTTCCAAAAGTTCAAAAAAAAAGTGTTTTTGTTGTCAACATTCTAGTAGCTAGAACAAAGGCGTCCTAGGCCTCACTTGCTGTTTAGAGAAAACCATCAATGCCACAGCAATAATAGTTTGCGCCTTTAAGTGCATAGTCCACCGCAGGACCAAAGAGAGTATAAATTTGAGAAAAGCCTTTTGAGGGGGGAATTGTAGTAAAAATGTAACCTAAAAGCCATTGTATGTTTCTTAAGCAGCACATAGTACTGTAAGAGCTGCGCATGCCTGGAATGAGCAGACAGTAACCCTAAGATAAGGTTGCTAAGCAAACCGCTGGCAACCAATCAAAAGTAACACGCTGGCTGAGGAATGCAAGCTAAGTGATAAAACTGTAGCGCGGAGGTTGCCCAGGGTCGACTCTGCTTTGAGCGTGAGCTCCTTTGTCGAACTGTTTGCAAACAATAAAATCCAGTTGGACCCAGCCTGAAGTTGACTCTCCTCTTTGAGGCCAATTGGACTAGCCTCCAGGGGGCGAAACTAGCATTTTGTGCAACATTATCAGCATAGTGGTGACACCCCACCCCCAAACTCCTAATGACCTCACCGAAAGGCTTCATATAGATGTTGAACAGCATGGGGGATAGATAGAACCCTGTGGCACCCCACAGCTTAATAGCCATGGGGTAGGAATCCCCCAATACCATTCTCTGGAATCAGCCCTGCAGGTAGGAGTGGAACCACCGTAACACAGTGCCCTCAGTTCCCACCTCACAGAGCTGATCCAGTAAGATACCATGATCAATGGTATCAAAAGCTGCTGAGAGATCCAAGACATTCAGCAACTGATCATCCATCCTGTTCCTTGGAGTGCATGTATACTTATAAAAATACATTAATTTTATTAAAATGGGACAGAAGTGTGTTTTATTGGCTGACTGTGGAGTTGGTATTAATAAACAGATCTTCATAAAAGAATGACAGAAAACACAGCAATGCATACGTGCAGTACAGACTCCTCTCTCTCTCTCTCTCTCTTTCTCTCTGTCTGATCTGGTTTGCATAATCAAAATCACCAACAGTGGCTTAAATAAGCCATTGTGGTTTGAAGGTACCTGCAGCCCCCATTCTGTAACCCAAGCCCCACTCATAGCTTGCCATATCATCCGAACCTGGAGAGGGTGAATTGTTGGTGTGGTTAACAAACTCTGAAACTCCACAACCCCATGGGTCCTTTAGAAGATCAGCAATTTCACATTTGAGCTCCTTAAGAATTGTAGGATGGATACCCCCAGGGGCAAGTGATTTGAATTTGTCAATAAGATCAAGAACATCATCTTTTGTCATCGCTATTTACCTCAGTTCTTCAGACTCTCTTCCTGAAAACGTCAGTTCAAGTACAGGTATCTGTCCTGCATCTTCTTCCATGAAAACAGATTAAACTAATTCATTTAGCTTCTCTGCAGTCTTCTTATCCCCTGCCCCCTTTAGTACTCCTTTAAGTGTGTTGTCATCCAATAACTTAACTTCCTCCCCAGATAGTTTCTTGTTTCAGGTATATTTGAAAAATTCTTTATTGTTGGCCTTGATGTTGTTAGTATTATGCTTCTCAAAATGCCTCCTTTTTTTGCATCTTTTATTATCTGCTTCCATTTCTTTTGTGCAAGTTTGTAGTCTTTTGGTTCTCAATTGGGCAATTGAATATTTTAAAATTGGGCACTGGTTAGCACTTCACATTTGAGTTGTGGTAAGGAGAACCATATTTCAAGTATTTCTGTGGCTCCGGAACCACTGGAGCATTCTAAGGCCTCCTGTGAGGCCTTGGCAAGGCACTTTGCAGATAAAATTGATCAGATTAGGTGTGTTACTCTGCACGCTGTGGATACAGTTAGTGAGCAAGAGGCGGTCTGTGGCAAACCGGTTTTGTGGGATCGGTTCCAGCTTCTTCCTCCTGATGAAGTGGACAAGGTGCTTTCATCGGTATGGCCGACCACCTGCTTACTTGATCCTTGCCCATCTTGGCTCATTATGAGCTGCAGAGAGAGACTCGGTGAGGGGATCAAGGCAGTGGTGAATGCCTCCCTGGAGGAGGGAGTGATGCCATCAGCCCTCAAGGAGGCAGTGATAAGACCGCTCTTAAAGAAGCCCTCCTTGGATCCTCAAGTTTTGAACAACTTTCGCCCAGTCTCAAATCTGCCATTTTGGGGCAAGGTGATTGAGCGGGTGGTGGCGGTGCAGTTGAAGGCACACTTGGAAGAAACTGATTATCTAGACCCATTTCAGTCGGGCTTCAGGCCTGGGCATGGGACAGAAATGGCCTTGGTCGCCTTGGTAGTTGATATGAGGAGGGCTCTGGATAGGGGTGAATGCTCCTTCCTTGTTCTCCTTGACCTCTCAGCGGCTTTTGATACCATTGACCATGGTATCCTCCTGGACCGCCTGGAGGGGTTGGGCATTGGGGACACCGTATTGCGGTGGTTCCGGTCCTTCCTCTCTGGCAGGTACCAGAGGGTAGCACTGGGAGAAGAGATTTTGGACCCGTGGCCACTTACGTGTGGGGTGCCACAGGGTTCCATCCTCTCCCCGATGCTATTTAACATCTATGTGAAGCCACTGGGGGCTATCATCAGGAGGTTTGGGGTGCAGTGTCATCAATATGCGGATGACACGCAGCTCTACCTCTCATTTAAATCTTCACCAAGGTTGGCCTTAGAATCCCTGTCCAAATGTCTGGAAATGGTGAGTGGCTGGATGGGGAGGAATAAGCTGAAGCTGAACCCTGACAAGACCGAGGTACGTTTGGTGGGAGACAAGAGGAGGATGGGGGATGTTGACCTGGTGTTGAATGGGGTACGGCTACCCTTGAAAGACCAGGTCCGCAGCCTGGGGGTCATTTTGGACTCCCAGCTGTCCATGGAGGCTCAGGTGTCAGCTGTGAGCCGGACAGCGCTGTATCAACTCCATCTGATACGGCGGCAGCGCCCCTTCCTTCCCGACCATCTGCTCCCATCGGTAGTACATGCCCTAGTCTCCTCTCGTTTAGACTACTGTAATGCGCTCTACATGGGGTTACCCTTGAAGACGGTTCGGAAACTGCAGCTGGTACAGAACGCGGCGGCTCGCCTGATTAAAGGCAGCCGCCGGCGAGATCACATCACTCCAGTGCTGAAGGAGTTGCACTGGTTACCAGTTGTTTTCCGGGCCAAATTCAAGGTGTTGGTTTTGACCTTTAAAACCCTATATGGTTCCGGCCCAGCCTATCTTAAGGAGCACCTCCAGCAGCACCAGACAGGCCGCTTAACAAGATCAGCCTCGGATGGCCTTCTCTCTGTCCCATCAGCCAGGACAGCTAGACTGGTGGGGACGAGGGAGAGGGCCTTTTCTGTGGTGGCCCCCACACTGTGGAACTCCCTCCCTAGGGAACTCCGTCATGCTCCCTCTTTAATGAGCTTCTGTCGTGCATTAAAAACATTGTTGTTCAGGCAGGCATTTGGGGTGGGTTAGGGTATTTTAGAAAATGTTTTTATTGTAGAATTTTATTGTTTTAAACTGTTTTTATTGTATGTTGTACATCACCCAGATTGGCTGGGTGACCAGCCAGATGGGCGATTAATAAATTTAATAATAAATAAATAAATAAATAAGTATCATTTCCACAAGTGTGGTTAGACAAGTGTCTCCTTGATCCAACATGATTTAATCTTTATCTTGCCAATTTGCAAGAGGCTCTTGAGTCAATGGCTCTTATTTTCCCAAATAATCTACACACAAAATGTACACTCTCCTTTTCACAGGTGATATAGTGCTACCATTGAAAACTAGACTTGGGCTGAAATGAGCACTGCATGGCTTTGCAAATTAATGTAAAGAAAAATGCCCTACCCCGTGTCTGGCTTGCCTGGCTGTGGGGGGGGGGGGCATTGCAAGCAGGAGTGGGGTGAGGAGGCGTGTGTAGCCACCATTGGCAGACGCCGGTGGCACCACCAGGGATGGGAGGGGACCTAGAGGCACTCTTAGCTCTCTGGTGCCCCTCCTCAACACCTTTTTCCAGTGCGGCTGTGAGGAGCATGGCACACGCTCCTGTAGCCAAGAGAGAGGCAGCGTCTTTTTAGACCACGAGGAGCACATCGATGATGGGGAGCCGATCCTGCATCTGGCACAGAGAAGGCATCGGCCTGTGTGCCGCCCTTTTGAGTGGAAAGGCCGGCAAGCAATGACCTACTGGGCGGCTGCTTTTCAGTGTGATGTCTGCTTGAGCAGCGATGGCGTTCCTGTTGGCGAGCGCCTCCCAGCTGGCCGGCCACTTCTCAGCCCGGGTCTTGCCGCAGCTGCCCACCCTCCAGCTGGGGCTGGTGTGTGCGTGCCGGGTGGGAGCCGTTTTTGGCTCCTTCAGTGTTCTTGGTTGCTCCTCCCCTTCCTTGAAGGAGCAGAGAGGGTGAGTCTTGGCCTGAGCTGAGTTTTGCAGAGGCATGGTTGATCAAGTTTGGAGACAGGGGCCTTTGAGCACCTCAAAGAGCCCCTGCTTTGTATACAGAAGGTCCCAGATTCAATCCGCAGCTTCCCCGGGTAGGACGAGGAGGGAATCCTGCCTCAAACCTTGGAGAGCTGCTGCCAACCCCTGCATGGGGAGACTGGTAGTCCTGTGGGGTTGGGGGTTCTTTTGCTGGCACACCTCCTGGGCAGTCCCTCTATTCATTTTGCTAGGCAGAGGCTTTAACGTCTGCTCCAAGGGCATGGTTTTAAGGAACATGAGGCTTCTGCTTTGCTCAAGCTAAGCAGAGTCTGGTATGGTCAGAGCTTAGAGGGGTGGCCTCCTGAGAATCCCATATATCCATTTTCTGCTCTGATTTGAAAGAGAATCAGGTGGCGAGGCCTGAACTGAGACACACACACACCCCTTTGTTTGTGTATTCTGTTAACTTTTTGATGGGTGGGTTGTCCTATGGGCCAAGTCACCCATCATTTATATAGGATGCCCCGCAAGAAGGGGAAGGGCAAAGCACCCTGCCCACTTGCCAAAATGCCCTGGAGGAGGCATGATTCTTCCTCAGAAGACAAGGTCCAGCTGGACTTAACTTAGTCTTGGCTAGATTGGAGGCGGTGAAGAAAGACATAGGGATCGTGCCTGCCCCTTTGTTCATTCTGAATGCGGTGGGGGGCTCCTGGCCCAAACAAAGTTGGAGACAGACCCAGTGTAGCTTATTACTTTCTGTTGCAGCACACTTGGATGCGATCAAAGCTTTCTCCAGCTAGGGGTGCAGGAAAGTCACTTACCTGGTCTCACAGCTTTTCACGGTGGGGGGGAGGCGCTTTGCTGCTTTACCCCCAAAATTCAGGCCGGCGGGGGAGGCTTCCCGCCTCGCCCAGCCGAAATTCAGGCCAGGGAGGAGGCGCCTCGCCCGGCCGCGAAATAAAAAGTTTAAAAAAAAAAACGCTCCTGTGATAGGCTACGTGACGATTAACGTAGCCTATCACGGCTAGATCTGCAAAGTCAGCCATGATAGGCTATGTAAATCGTCACGTAGCCTATCACGGCTGACTTTGGAAAAAAAAATTCACGGCTGACTTTGGAAAAAACGCTATTTGCGTTGCCCTTATTTTCGCCGTAGTCTACGTAAATATTTTACGTAGACTACATGTGCCCAAATAAGGAACGCAAATGGCGGCGCCCATGGGCGCCGCCATTTGAGTACGCACTTCTTCCCCCCACCCCAAAGTCAGCCATGATAGGCTACGTAAGGATTTACGTAGCCTATCATGGTGTTTTTTGAAAATCTGGCCTTGATAGGATACGTAAATCTTTATGTAGCCTATCACTTTTTTTTTTTTTCACCTTGGAAATGGCGGCGGCAGCAGCCGGCGGAAGACCAGCCGCCGCCGCCGAACCGCCGCCGGGAGCCGCCAGCCCCAGGGACATTCGACAAAGCTAAGTCCCATTCCGGGGGGGTGGCGGACCGTTTCTCCACCAATTTCGGGGGGCTGAATGCGTTGGCATTTGGCCTCCCAGAGATTCGTGGAGAAATTCTCCGACATCCCTACAAGGAACTGGGAATATCCTTCCTGATCAGATTACCAAAGGCCCACCATCCATGTTAATGTCCCTTGGTGATTGTGCTGGACTCTATTAATCAGTGCCATAAAATCCCATGGCATAAGGTCCAGGCTTCAAGAGAGAAGAGATTGGTGATCAGGAGCTCTCATAACGTCTCACTTCATGCCCTCTAGGAAGTGGTGGACTCCTTATTTCGCCGGCAGAGCTGTTGTCTCCTCCCTGGAGAGGAGGAAGGTGTGATTCCGGGGGGGAAGGACCGGATCACCTCCCCCTCCATTGAGGATTCTGGGGGGAGGGACGGAACGCCTCCCCCCCACCATGAACATAATCTGCGGAAAGGTAAGTGACTTTCTTACATCCCTAGTTGCAGGCACTCTTGAATTAAATGGATTATCTAGATCCATTTCAATCAGGCTTCAGGCCTGGTTTTTGGAATGGAAACTGCCTTGGTCACCCTGTGGGATGACATCTGCCGGGAAAGAGACAGGGGAAGTGCAACCATGTTGATTCTTCTGGACCTCTCAGTGGCCTTCGGTACCTTGGTGCTCAGTTTGGAACTTTTCATAAGCTCAGATCAGTATCAGATTGTATGAACACTGAAGTGATTTAAAGCAAAACACCACTAGCCCTGCAAAGAAAGAAAAACTATATCATTTATTTCCTTGCTTAATTACTTATGGCTGTCAGTCATCATTCCTCAGTTCCTCCTTGATCTGAGTTAAAAGGAACCCCATGATCTACACATTCCTGCTAGGAAGCAGGCAATGAGCAACTATTCCTCCCAAACCACCTCTGGGTGATGGTGAGCTGTCCTCCATTAACTCCCAATGGCTAATGCATCCAGTATGAACAAACATGGGGGAAGGATGCTTAGGATGTCAAATTACAGAGTCAAACCAAATCGTTTAATGTAAACATTTTATTAAGGTGAAGATTATGGAGAGAAGGGAGAAAGTGGTTGATAGTAGAAAACACACACACAAACAGCAACATAAATGGCTGTCTAAATATTTTACACATAGACAGTCCTAAAGTGAGGTTCCAACAACTGATGCACCAGTTGCCCATTTTCTTTCTTAACTGATGATGAGAAGGTAAGGAATGCTGAATGGGGATTGATGAATCTGTCAATTCTGGTTCTCAAACCTCTTATTTTTAAAACATCTTAAGCTTGATTCATTCCACACTTTTAAGAACACATTTTCTAAAGTTTTTTTTTAACTTTTAAAAATATTTTGTATTAATGCTGCCTGGCAAGTTCCAAACAGCATTAATACTTTAAAAAAAATCCTTGTCGACTCAGGTGGAGGGGCTGAGAATCCAATAATCGGGTGTGAATAAGATCTTTTGGATGGGTCTTTGGAATATACTTAGGGATCATGTCATCTGCATATAAGCATGGAGCAGTTTGTGAAAATGACCAACTCAAACCTTCCAGAAACCTCGGAAGGCAAAGTTAAGAAGTGGGACTGATAGTTATTTCTCATCACTAATGATTGTCAGGAGGAAACACTGCAGTGGGCTTGGGGGAGATTCCAATGTGTGATACACAAACTGGGACAAGAGGGAAACTACAGAAAGGAGTGTCTTGTTCAGGTTCACACACACACACACACGGAGAGCAGTTTTCATTTCTCAATCATCTCCACAGGGATCTTCTTTCTCCCTTATGCCACATTATAGAATGTGTGAGCACCAGACATTTTGCAATGCTATTCTTCAACTTGGTTAGGGTTGCAAAGTGTCCAAAGACACCAGTAAATTTTGGAAACAATTTGTTTGAAGAAGTTGTTGTTGTTGTTCAGTCATTAAGTCATGTCCGACTCTTCATGACCCCATGGACCATAGCACACCAGGCCTTCCTGTCCTCCGCTCTCTCCTGGAGAGTGCTCAAGTTCATATTCATTGCATCGCTGGATTGAAGAATAACATGTATTTATTTGTTTCTCTTTAATAGCTGGTCTCTTTTGTTCAGCTCAGGCCTTAGCACAATGATGTAGCATTTAGGGAAGAAGATGCAACCCAGAAGCCCAGCACTGGAGGCTAAGATAGAAAAGATCTCCACAGCTACCATGTATCTCCCCTTGCTGCTCAGGTAGGTTGGAACAAAGGACAACCAGACACTACAAAACACCAGCATGCTGAAAGTGATGCACTTGGTTTCATTAAAATTGTCAGGTAACTTCCTGGCCTGGAAAGCCACAGTGAAGCTCACAGAAGCCAGGAAGCCCATATAGCCAAGGACACAGTAAAACATAGTCACAGAGCCCTCATTACATTTCAGTACAATTTCTTCAGCTACTGTGTTCATGTCAATGTCTGGGAAAGGGGGAGAGGTAGCCAACCACACAGTACAGATGCCTGCTTGAATAAGTGAGCAGAGAAGAACAATAGAGTTGGCCACTTTGTTCCCCACCCATTTCCTCATGCTACTTCCTGGCTTGGTGGCCATGAAAGCCAGAACCACGGTAGTGGTTTTTGCTAGCACACAAGACACAGCCAGTGAGAAGATCAGGCCAAATGCAATTTGACGGAAGAGACAACCCCCCTTTTCAGGTCGGCCAATGAACAACAAAGCACAAAGGAAGCAGAGCTGCAGGGAGATCAGGAGAGTATAGGTGAGGTTCCGGTTGTTGGCTTTGATAATAGGAGTGTTGTGGTGCTTTATAAAGATTCCTAGCACCAGAGATGTGCACAAAGAAAATAAAAGTGTGGAAATGCCTAAGCTCATCCCCAAAGGTTCCTCGTAAGACAAAAAGATTACATCCTTAGCAACACACTGATTTTGTTCCACATTTGGATAACAGTCTTCTTGACATGCAATGCAGGAATCCATGTCTGAGGGGGAAAAAAAGGTGCATTTCAGAGCTGAATCCCATGCAGCTTTTCTGCAGTTGCAGACACAGCTCTTACTTCTACAAACAGCTGTGTTTAGGGGTAAGAGAGGGCCTTGACTCTGAGAAGCAGAAGAAGGCAACTCAGTTTGGTGTTTGCATGTGTTGCAACCACAGTCTCAAGGATAATGCAAACCTGTCACCTGACATCAGTGCCAATATGAAGCAGAGTTATTGCCTCACTTTCGTATCTGGTAGGTTACCCAGTGATACTGAAGCTGCACAGGGACTGTACAGCTGTGAAAGAGGTGAAGTGGGAGCCCCTCTGGTTAAAAAAATCTATTATTTTCCCTCAAGACATAGATCATTGCACTCAGGACAGTGCAAATGGTTTTGCAGCGCAATCATTCACTGCATGAGGAAGTACTTCACCCTTGCTTGGGTTGACCCAGAAGGCAGACTATGTGACAAAGTATTCATACATTCTATATAAAGCTAATTGTTCATGCACAGGAAGGCTTCCAGGAAGGATAGCAGATGAAAGAATGACTGTGAATATGGGAAACATGGCACAGCAATGAGAGCTATTGCCAACCACTTTAGTAAATAGGAACTTTTTACCATCATCATCTTACTCTTGACTAGATATAGTGTAATATTCAGCATGCTGATTGGTCCACCCACTATATAGTTCTACCTGTCTGTTGAGAAATCTTCCCATTTGGACACTGAACACAATCATAGCAGCAAAATGGCTTCCCTTCCTTCTTTTTCTTCTGATAACCAGGATGGCAGATGTCATTACAGAGAGAAAGAGGCACCACCTATTCAAGAAATATGTATTTGTTTTTAAACATTTCCACCTTGCTCTTTAGTCAAACATGGCTGCCATATGAAGAATTAGCACTAGGGATGGCTATCACAGAAAATACGGCCTATTTTGCCTCGGCAGATTTCCCCGAGTTCTCCAGCTTGGCATGCATTTGCAAGCCAAGCTGATTGTGTGTTCCCGAAATCTGGGAACTTTCAGTTTTTTCCTCCCGTAAAAATGTCATTTATGCAAGTTGCAGCTACAATTTGCATAAGTTATTCAAATTTTGGCCATAATTTGTGCAAATTAGGAATATTTATGGCTGCAATTTTCAGAAATTGTAGCCACAACTTGCGTAAATCACTTGGGGGAGGGAAGGAAAAATCCGTGAGCTGGCCTGAAAGCTTGGCAAACTTCACCCCCTAGATGGATTTTCTGACATCCCTAATTAGCACTGAGAAAATATATTTTAAGAACATCTGGCTTCAAGTGAAACTAAATGTGCTACTGCCACAGTATGACAATATTTCCATTTTCATATCAATTTCTGTTATTAGCTACTTTCTTACTTCTGTTTTCTTCCTTCTCCTTTCTGATTAACCTTAATAATCCTTTTGAATTGGAAGCTTGGTTTTCACTGTGTACTTTGACATCCCAAGAGTTGTTCACCTATGTGCAGGACTGCTCATTCACACTATACACATTGACCATGGGAAGATAAGGGGATAACAGGTTTCTCTTGCTCAGTGGTGAATGTACAGGGTTAGTTGATAGTTGACCGCTCCCAGACAAAACCCCACAGATCCTGGGGTCCCCCTCATCCCAGATCAAGGGGGAACTGAGTTTTAATGTCTGGCATCATGTGAAACTCAACATGCATGACAGCATCATGACAGCATCATTACTTTCACAGGAATGTCTTTAGATTCAAAAGAATATTGATGCCTTCTGGATATTAATGTTTTCCATACTAGCAAAGTGTTCCTATGTCATCAGAACACATAAGAAAATGGCAATCCATAGGTATGGTGATAAAGGATTGGGACACAGCCTTGCGTGCTACTGGGCAAGAAGATCCCATCCCAGGATTTGTGATTTTTATACTATTATTCATGTTAACATATAGGATGTAGAAGGAAGAGAAGGGGAACCTACTACTCAGCCAATACCAGTCCTTAATGTTCTTAAATCAGTATTTTACAAAAAAGCACTCCATAATGCAACTGGTTAACTTTAGCAATAACAATCAGAATTCCAGGGGGTATTTTTAAAGGTGCCAATGAGGTTTTCAAACCAGGAACTCCAGTATCTACCTGCAGTTCCATACCTCCTATCCACCAGCACCCACTAGGCTGTTTTACTGGCTTGAGTGCTATCAGCAGATCCCATAGCCTAGTAGACAGCTGACCTTACTAGCAAATAAAGTGCCACTAACCTTTAGAGAACCACCCCTTCATGCTAGTTCACCTGTTTGAGAACTTCTACACACACACACAACTGTCAGCAAAACAGGCTGACTCCCATCTTGTCTCACTTGGTACAGTCTCACTTTGTTTCATCGGCAGACTACATAGTCCAACCTCTATGACTACTTCTTCTTAATAAGTCACACATATTATTGAAATACATTACATAAAAAAATAATGCAAGAACAAGTTTATTTCCCTGTTCTTTTGTGGACAATCTACCTGGTGGTCTGATTGTTCTCTTGTACTCTATAAATAGGCCTGTGCACTGAGTTGGATTCGGAAGTCTGAAGCATGGCAGCCATTTTGTGCACCATCTGCCATTTTGTGTCACAGGCCTAAGCAACAGGGCTCCCCCTTGTGGTGATGCATGGAACTTGCCTACAGTGCCCCTGGTGGTCATGGGAGACATTGCAGGCTGTCTTTGCATGTCACTTACATGGGAATAAGCCTCTGCATGTCCTTATTTGTCTCTAGCATGGCTATAAATAGCAACACAATCCATTTCAATGGGATTTAGCTGACACATCATATTTTGATGTGCCACACATCAACACATCCCCTTTTTATGCAAAGTGAAAAAGAGGCAGGGATGTGGGGGTGGCACTAAGGGAGAGTGGGGCTAAGGTGAGACATTGACAAAGATACAGCAAGTTAACTAGTGCTAACAATTGACACATTTGTTACTTTTTACTCCATGCTGTGGCTTGACATAGATATTTGTTTCAGAGTTTGGAGAAAACTACAGATGTAGAATAGAATAAAACTTTATTACGGTCAAAGACCAGCTCAAAAAAGGAACTACATTAAAATTATCTGCCATATATCCCCAATCAAATTAATAGACACTTCAACACAGTGTAGTACTAATGTAATGCATATCAGCCATATTGGGAGAATGGCATTACTCTCCAGACTTTGTCTTTCATCCAGCTAGGTAAGTCCGAGCTCCCTCAGCATCCTTCTTCGAACACCTATTGCGTAGGGATGGACCGAACACTTACCTTCTGTTCCATTCTGTTTCCACTGGGGGGGGAGGTGCTCCGTCCCTCCCCCCGGAATCCTCGATGGGAGGGGAGGCGCTCCATCCCTCCCCCCCGGAATCCTGCCCAGCCGGCTCCGCTCTGCGGCCAAGCCGTGGAGCCGCTGGCCGGATCCGGCCACCCGCAGCCAAACATCCAGCCACTGGGCAGCTTGCAGGGATGCAAATGGCGGCAGCCATAGCCGCCGCCATTTGTGTCCCT
This sequence comes from Heloderma charlesbogerti, assembly GCA_026122225.1. Lineage (NCBI taxonomy): Eukaryota > Metazoa > Chordata > Lepidosauria > Squamata > Helodermatidae > Heloderma > Heloderma charlesbogerti. Next base: position 134,567 of record JANEZZ010001545.1, on the reverse strand, counting down.
GTATTTAGGGATAATATTTAAGATTTAATACAATCTTCTGGTATCTGCCCAGTCATGTCAATGTGGGAGAATAGCGACGCTAGAGCCGGGGCCCACCATTCTAAGTTATTTTTTACCACCTCTGGAGGGATTAGATCTTTGCCCGGTGCTTTGCCTGTTTTCATCTGGGCAGCTAGATCATAAATTTCTGAAGCCAAGACCAGGGGCCAAGGCGGAGCATCTTCAAGCTCAATATTCCAGGCCACATGGGCAGCATCAGAATCCTTGTATAATTGATGGAAATGCTTCTCCCAAGCCTTTGGATGAATATAACAGTCTGGCAATGTTGGTCCACAAATTGGCAAGATCTTTATCAACTGCCAGAACATGGTCGGGTCCTTAGATTTGGCTGCTTGAATCAGTTTCACAGAGTTCTCCTTCCAAGCCTTTTTTTTTCTTTTGTGTCAGTAGCTGTTTGTAGGATTTTTTTTCTGTTCAAGAAGTTCTTGAGCCACCTTCAGATTAGAACTAAATTTATACTTTTGATAGGCCTTCTGTAAGGCTTTTTTTGCTTGAACACATTCCCTATCAAACCAGGGCTTCAAGGGTGGATGGTGCCATTGTTGAGGCACCCTTGCTCTCCGAATGAAGGCTTGTTTCAATTCTCAGGCTAACTCCCAATATAATTCCACCGGGCTCATTATTTGGGTGTTAAGTATTAAAGGTAAAAAGGTAAAGGTGTCCCCAACCAGTCGTGTCCGACTCTAGGGTGCGGTGCTCATCCCCGTTTCTAAGCCGAAGAGCCAGCACTGTCCGAAGATGCTTCCGTGGTCATGTGGCCGGCATGACTGAACACCAAGGTGCACGGAACGCTGTTACCTTTCCCGCCAAGGCAGTACCTATTTATCTACTTGCAATTTCTTGCTTTCGAACTGCTAGGTTGGCAGGAGCTAGGACTGAAGACAGGAGCTCACTCCGTCACGCGGCACTCGGGTCTCGAACTGCTGTCCTGCCGACCTTCCAGACTGCAGTTCAGTGTCTTAACCACTAAGCCACTGCAGCTTAGTATTAGAGATGTCCTAATGTTCTGCATGTTGTCTGATGCAAGTACGGCCCGTAATTCCATGTCCATCCTTGGGGTCCATTTGACACAACAGTAAGCTTCCCCCTCAGGTAGTATCATAGGCATATAGCGATTGGCACTTCATAGATAGGGGTGCGGGGCTTTCCAAGTCAATGAGACCGGGAGATGATCACTGTGAAGTTTTGGGACAACCTCCATGTCCTTCCAAAAGGGAATCAAGTTTGTTGATACAGTAAGATAGTCTATTTGACTCATTCTGGTTCCCACCAGATAGGTAAATTCTGCTGGATGGTCTTTCCCGAATGCACCATTAAGAGCATGCAAGTTGTGCCTTGTAGTCAATTGATGTAGTAAGTAGGGTTGGCGGAGAATTTCTCCCTGAAACTTCGGGGGGCCGAGAGCCAACGTGTTTGGCCCCCCGAACAAGTTTCGGGGAGAAATTCTCTGCACCCCCCCGCACCCCCCCCCAGGATGGGACTTACCTTTCCCGAATGTCCCTCCCGGTGGCGGGTCCCGGCGGCGGTTCGTCGGGTCTTTGTCAGGGGTGGGGGCGGCAGCCAATCTTTCGACCGGCTGCCACCGCCACCATTCCAATAAAACTAAAAAAAAACCCACGCCCCCGTGATAGGCTACGTGACAATTAACGTAGCCTATCACGGCTAGATTTGCAAAGTCAGCCGTGACAGGCTACGTAAATCGTCACGTAGCCTATCACGGGTGACTTTAAAAAAAAAAAAAAAAGCGCGTACAGCTAATGGCGGCCCCCATAGGGAGCCGCCATTCCTGTTCTTTATTTGGTCGCTGTAGTCTACGTAAAGATTTACGTAGACTACAGCGACCAAATAAGGAACGCAAATGGCGGCTCCCTATGGGGGCCGCCATTTGCGTACGCGCTTTTTTTTTTAAAGTCACCCGTGATAGGCTACGTGAAGATTTATGTAGCCTATCATGGCTGACTTTGCAGATCTAGCCGTGATAGGCTACGTTAATCGTCACATAGCCTATCACGGGGGCTTTTTTTTTTTAACTTTTAATTTCGCGGCCGGGCGAAGCGAGGCGCCTCCTCCCCGGCCTGAATTTCGGCCAGGCGAGGCGGGAAGCCTCCCCCCCCCGGCCTGAACTTTGGGGGGAGAGCAGCGAAGCGCCTCCCCCCCACCGCAAAAAGCTGCAAAACCAGGTAAGTGGGTTTCGTGCACCCCTAGTAGTAAGAGCCCAGAATAGTTAGATTTTGTATCTTTAGATTGTTGAGTAAATGGAAGGACATTTATACTAGGTGTAGGGGGATAAGCTTTTTGCTGGGAATATAGGGCGTGATCACTTGGACCCATCCTGGCGTTAAAGTCCCCTCCCAAAACTGCGTATGTATTGGGATAGGATTGGAGCAGATCTGCTACGTATGTTTCAAATTCTGCCCAAATTTCCCCAGTCTGTAATTTCTTCTTTTGAGGGGGAAGATAAACATTTATTATCAACAGATCCCATCGCTCAAAATGAGCAAGGACAGCCATTGCATGTTTATAGGATGGCAGCATCCTTGTGCTTATGCACAAAGATGTAGCAATTACGATTTCTAAATCTCCTTTACATCTTCCGTGTCCCTCCACAGGGACTGCTCCAATAGAATATGATTGAAAACCATTAAACAGCAAATTCCCCTGGACCCATGTATCTTGTAGCAGTACAATATCCTTGGAAGAATGATAGTCTTTTGATTCAGGTTCCTGCAGGATTCCAGCTACAGATGTACATTATTCTGACTTAGAATCATAGAATCATAGAATAGTAGGGTTGGAAGGGGCCTACAAGGCCATCGAGTCCAACCCCCTGCTCACTGCAGGAATCCAAGTCAGAGCATCCCTGACAAATGGCTGTCCAGCCTCGTCTTGAAGGCCTCCAGTGTGGGAGAGCCCACCACCTCCCCAGGTAATCGGGTCCATTGTCGTATTGCTCTTACAGTCAGGAAGTTTTTCCTGATGTTCAGCCGGAATCTGGCTTCCTGTAACTTGAGCCCATTATTCCGTGTCCTGCACTCTGGGATGATCAAGAAGAGATCCTGGCCTTCTTCTCTGTGAAGAGTCAAGAGTGTGTGCCTTTCATTGATTTGGTGAAATTCTAAGCAGCAGTTCAAAGTTTATTAAGGTTTTACTGTGCCATGAAAGCCTGTGGCAGGTACTATGGGGGGGGGTATGGCACAGTTATCTTATGGAGGCAAAACACTGTCTCACCTGCTCAAAGCTCTTGGGCCACATAATGGCAACCTCATCAACCTAATGGCAACCCCATCAAACCTCATCACCATTTTCCTACCTGTGTCTGACATGAACTTTGTGGCAGACTAGACTTCAGACCTGGTAGTTTCTCCGGATGTGAGTATGGCCTACAACATCAGGGAAGCCCCAGAAACTAACAAATGTTGGTATATTCAGCAGTGGAATTGAGGTGATGATGGTTGGTTTCAGACAATAATTTTGTCGTATATATTTACCACACAGATGAACCAGTTATAGCCTCTTAAATGCTTCATATAATGATACAGACAAGCGAGCCCCCACCCCTCAAAGCCCATATATGTTGATGCTTAATAAGTCATATACATACATTATTCTAGCTCTTCTTGAAGAATGTAAGAATCTGGTCTGTGTGTATGTCCCCCTCTCTGTTAATATTTTCATCAAGAATTGCTGAACAGTAGAGGATATTTTATAGCATCAGGCATATATATTTAGTGTGTGGAGGGGAGTGCAAAACACTTGCCTAAGTCTGGAGAGGAGCATTATTTGGGGGGGGGGGCACATTCAGTTGGTGGCAGGGTCAGGAAATGCATATATGAGGCGATCTGAATGCTTCCCACATCCATCCACCCATCTATCTATCTATCTATCTATCTATCTATCTATCTATCTATCTATCTATCATCTCTTTACAAAAGGTAATCCGCAGTTCCAATAATTATCTGGGGTGTAGATGCCAAATCAACATATATATAAGGTTGTGCTCTAAATGTACCGAGATCAATATACCGACATGAAGACTGTAATAGCATTGCAAAAAAAAAAGGATCTAAGAGATGCTTATTTCTCCCACCGTACAATTACCTTATGGAAGCTAAAGACTGTCTCACCTGGTTAAAGCTTCTGGGCCACATAATGGCATCCTCATCAATGCTGAAAACTTTGTCTGAAAGAGCCCAGGGATTCATCCTCCCAACTTTCACTCTGACAAAGGAGTTATTGGGGAAAGTAATAACATTTGTAATATCAAATCCTGTTGTAAATTCCCCATTCTCATTCAAAAGCACTGTTTCTCCAGCACTGTTGTTAAATGAGATGTTCCTCAGAATATGATGGAGCTAGGCAGAAGGACAAAAGAAATAGCATGTTTTGAAAAACACCTATACATTTCAGTCTGGTTTCAGGCCAGGGTATGGCACTGAAACAGCCTTGGTTGCTCTGATTGATGACCTACTCCAGGTGAAAGATAGGGGGAGCGCTACCCTGTTGATCTTTCTGAATTTCTCAGTGGCTTTTGACACCATTGATCATGGTGTCTTACTGGATCGGCTCTGTGGGATGGGAGTTGGGGGCACTGTGTTACAGTGATTCTGCTCCTACCTGTAGGGCTGATTCCAGAGAGTGGTACTGGGGCATTCCTGTTCTACTCCATGGCTATAAAGCTATGGGGTGCCACGGGGTTCTATTCTATCCCCCATGCTGCTCAACATCTATATGAAGCCACTGGATGAGGTCATTAGGAGTTTTGGGGTGAGGTGTCACCAGTACGCTGATGATGCTCACGTCCTGCTTGTTGTCAGAATCAGCTGAGGCAGTGAAGGTGCTGGACCAGTGCCTGGAGGCTGTAAAGGTCTGGATGAGGGCCAATAAAGTGAAGCTAAATCCTGACAAGACAGAAGCTCTGTGGATTGGTGGTTCCCAGGTCCAGGAGGTGGGTGAGTGACCTATCCTGGATGGGGTTGCACTCCCCCTGAAGGACCAGGTGCATAGCTTGGGAGTACTCCCGGATCCATTCCTGTTACTGGAGGCCCAGGTGGACTCCATGGCCTGGAGTACTTGGGGCTAGCTTCGGCTGCTCTGCCAGCTATGGCCTTTCCTGAACAGGGATAACCTAGCCACATTAGTGCATGTGCTGGTAACTTCCTAATTAGACTACTGCAATGCACTTTACATGGGGCTGCCCTTGAAGATGGCTTCGAATTTGCAGCTAGTGCAAAATGCAGCATCTAGACTGCTGATCGGAACATCTCATAAAAATCACATTACACCAGTTTTAAAGGAATTGCACTGGCTGCCAATATTTATTTATTCATTCATTCATTCATTCATTTCATTTCTATACCGCCCAATAGCCGAAGCTCTCTGGGCGGTTCACAAAAATTAACAACAATATGCTTCTGGCTGGAATTCAAGGTTTTGGTGATAACATTTAAAACCCTAAGTGGCTTGGGACCTTGATATTTGAGGGAGCATTTCTCCCTATATATGCCTGCCCTAGGACTGAGATCTGTTGGAGAGGTCCTCCTCTGCATAGAGACATATGCTATGATGGGATGTGGGAGAAGGCCTTCTCTACTGTTGCACCCCAGTTGTGGAATGCCCTCTCCTTAGAGGCCTGATGGGTGCCGAGATTGGTTTCATTTTGGCACCAAGTAAAAACATGGCATTTTACTTTACTTTTGAGGGCTAAATGCATTCCCTAAAGTAGCACACTGTTTTAACTATTTTATTGTTTTAGGTTTTAATTGGTATTAGCTTGTCTAATGTTAGTATGTTTTTAGCTATTTAAAATATTTATTGTTTTATACTGTTTACATTGATTTTATCTATATGCTGCCCTGAGATCTTAATGATATAGTGTGGGATATAAATGTTATAGAAAGAGAGAGAGAGAGAGAGAGAGAGAGAGAGAGAGAGAGAGAGATGACGAACAGAGACATGAAAAACAAAGTAATGAAGAAAGAATCCCATGCTGACAGATTTGGATGGATTTGAAAAAGGTGATGGAGTGAGATTGTTTTGCCCTAGAACAGATGCACCCTTTAAAAGAATTTTTTTAAAATCAACATGTTTTTAATCTCTCTTTGGGTTCTATCTATCGAAGTAGGGAGGGAAAATCTAACACAATACACTGTTGACCTTTTGGATTCCCATTAGTGCCAAGTAGGGATGTACGAAAGTCACTTACTGTTTCGTGGATCTGCTTTGCGGTGGGGGGGGGAGGCACTCCATCCCTCCCCCCAGTGTTCTGCCTGGCCGGCTCCACTCCATGGGGATTCCGCAGAGCCGCCAGCCGGCACCGCCAGCAGCCAGACATTTGGCCTCTGGGTAGCAGGGACACGAATGGCGGCTGCCGTAGCCGCCGCTGTTTGCATCCCTGTATTCAACCGTGATAGGCTACGTAAATATTTACATAGCCTATCACATCTGGGTTTTTTTTTTTTAAAAAAAAAGAAATGCGTACGCAAATGGCGGCGGCTACAGTGGCCGCCATTTGCGGTCCTTATTTTTCACCATTTTAGTCTACCTAAATATTTACGTAGACTATTACGGCGAAAATAAAGGGGAACGCAAATAGCGTAGTGGGCGCTATTTGAGTTCCTTTTTGATTCGCCGTTTTAGCCTATGTAAATATTTCCGTAGGCTAAAACAGCGAATCAAAAAGGTACGCAAATAGCACCCACTATGCTATTTGCATTCCCCTTTATTTTTTACGTAATAGTCTACGTAAATATTTACGTAGACTAAAATGGCGAAAAATAAGGAACGCAAATGGCGGCAGCCATAGCAGCCGCCATTTGCATATGCATTTTTTTTTTTTTACCCAGACGTGATAGGCTACGTAAGTCTTTATCATGTCTGGGTAAAAAAACCAAAAAAACAAAAGACCAGACTGTAAATGGCGGCGGTGGCAGCCGGTCAGAAGACCAGCCACCGCCACCGCCGCAGCTGAAGCCGCCGCCGGAGCCGCCGCCATCCGGAACATCCGCCCCAGGTAAGTCTCGTCCCGGGGGGGATCTGTGGGGGGTGGGGGGGCAGGCCGATCTGCCACGGATTTTGGGGGGCCAAATGCCAGTGCATTTGGCCTCACTGAAATCCGTGGCGGAATTCTCCGCCATCCCTAGTGCCAAGGGTACTAAATGCAAAACCTAATGTAAAGGAAATTTAACTGGCTTCTCATGCACCCGTATAAAATTCAAGCTGCACACTGACATTCTATGGCATTGACAGCTTATGTGGAATAGATGTATGTTAATGCATTATTGGGGTTCTGGATGCATGGCAGAACATTTTTGTCCCAAGGTCCACACTGGCCATTGTCCACAGGCCTGGGGGGTACATCTACATACTGACACACGCACGAACATAAAAACACACACACACACACGCATGCATACACATGCATGGGGTAGCAAGAGGCTGTCAGAGCCAGAAGTGGGGGAAGAGGTTGCTGTTTGTCAGATCATTGAAGGAGGGGGAGTCTAATGCTTCCTACACTCCCAGTGTAGTGACCCCAGTCAACACTGCTGCTTTTGCAACAATGTCAGCTGCTGTGGGATCATGAGGAGGTCATGGAACTTTTGCTTCCTCCAGCCTCTTTGCAATGTGGTGCATTGTTGTTTTCAGGCCACTAGGAATGGTGTGGAAGCAGCAATGCCAGCTGTAATGGTGTGGAAGCAGCAATGCCAGCTGTAATGGTGTGGATTTGTGGAAGCAGCAATGCCAGCTGTAATGGTGTGGAAGCAGCAATGCCAGCTGTAATGGTGTGGAAGCAGCAATGCCAGCTGTAATGGTGTGGAAGCAGCAATGCCAGCTGTTTTGCAGTTATCAGGGGGAGTCACCCTAGTGCTCCCAAGATGACAACATGGCTGAAATTCAACAAAAAGGCCAACATTGGACAATATGTCTGAAATGAGTGAAATCTGAAAGCAAAACAAATTCAGAAATTCATCAAAATGGTCAATGATTTCTAAAATGACTGATAGTTGTCCATATAGCCACAATTTAGGCTTTCCCACTAACCAACATTTATGCTTTGACACCGTATTAGCCACATAAAAGCTGTGATACTGATCAGCAGTGTGTTTTTTAGCAGAGGATTTGGGGATTTGGGAAGCTGTACATTAGGAATTTGGGGAGCTGTACATTAAGGCTTGGGGGCAAAAGTTGTGCACACCTGCTCTAGAGTCACTAAGACTCTGTGATCTCATACTGTCCATTGCAATGGATAAGAATCTTTTAAGAGCCATTACCTGCCATGGATGTATATTATTATGCTCTAATGTGTCTCTTGCTGCCTTTACTTTGGACATGCATCTGGATGTGAACATTTAAAATTGAAATGAAATGATATATCATTACTTTATAATATACCCATTGCTTGAAGAGAGGAGGGGATAGGGTGAAATGCCATCCCAGTTCATTTCAGATGAACATAATTGAATCAAGTGGGCCAAACTTCCCACTTCCCCCCTCTCTTGTTGTTTATTGAAAGCAACCCACCTGTGAGGGCACTGGATGTACCTATGCAAAATTCAATGTATCCAATGAAATTCTGTGACATGGAGGGCTTAAATGGAAGGGATAAATGTCAATGTGTTGCTCAGAATGTTGATGCATAACGTATCGTATAGTTATGAGACCACTATGATATTGTGGTCTCATACTGTTAATGGCAATTGAACACAATCTTACAAGAGCTATTACCTGCCATGGCTGCATATCCTTATGTTCTTTTCTCTCTCTGGCTGCCATTACTTCGGACATGGATCTGGATGAGTACATGGCATGTAGAGAATTTGCTAAAATATGTACAGCATTGTAGATGCTGTAGATGTGGCCAGTCATGCTCATTTCAAAGAAAGGACCAGGAAGGCTTTCCAGCCTCTCTTCTCCAGTACAGATTTTTATATCATCCACATTAAAAGTGGAATTTGCAAGTGAACAGCCAAATGCTTGCTCCCAGAATGTTTGGATGAAGCCATCTGCCTTGTCCAAATGAGGATTCACATTCTGAAGAAAATGTTGGAATCCTGGCACTTCATGTGATTGGGCCATGAAGGCTATGGCACCATGGAAGGTTTCTATATCCCAATCTTTGTGAATGGCCACTGCAGCAAAATCCAGCTGGGCTGCCATAATCCACACTTTACCAAATGCTTTCTCAAATTCATTTTCTTCTTCATGTAACAACATTCTCAAACATAACATGGTTTTGGTTTCTCCATGGATAACGATAACATTGGCTTTCCTTTCTATAACATCCACAAATGCTTTGTTCCATTTTTCTGGCACATTTATCCAGTCATCAAAGAAGGCTAGTATGGGAATTTTCGCTGTAAAAGCAGGGCAAATAGCTTTCTGATTAAGTATTGGTAGGAGATTCTTCACAAAAATTTCTCCACTCTCATCATCCATGGTCATTAGACCCACCCATTTCCATCTGAAATGCAGAAGTAGCTGGACAATCCCCTTGTACTGATGGATTTCATTTGGAACCATCCGGTATAAAGAAAGGGAACGGGATTGTCCATTCAACATGGGGGCAAAATCACCATAGCTGAACTAAAAGGGGAAAAGGTGAAACCAATGTCAGACTAAAAAGGAAAATAAACCAAACACCACCTGCCCATCCTCCAAGCTTTTAGGGAGGCATGAAGTAAACTCTTGCCTGGGACAGACCAGGGGGCTTGCTGAAGGTATCCCCCCCTCATATATTTGAATCCATTGCTTCTGTGGTTTCCTCAGCCACAAAGACAGGGAGAAATTTGGGTTGCCAGTAGGGATGTACGAAAGTCACTTACCTTTTCGCAGCTTGGCTTCGCGGTGGGGGGGAGGTGCTTCGCTTTCCCCCCCCGAAGTTCAGGCGAGCGGGAGGAGGCTTCCCGCCTCGCCCGGCCAAAATTCAGGCCGGGGGGGGGAGGCTTCCCGCCTCGCCTGGCCGAAATTCAGGCCGGGAAGAAGCGCCCCGTCTCCCTGGCCGCGAAACAAAAAGTAAAAAAAAAAAAGACCCCGTGATAGGCTACGTGACGATTTACATAGCCTATCACAGCTAGATTTCCAAAGTCAGCTGTGATAGGCTACGTAAATCGTCATGTAGCCTATCACCGGTGACTTTAGAAAAAAATAAAAAAAGCGCGTACGCAAATGGCGGTGGCCCATGGGTGCCGCCATTTGCGTTCCTTATTTTGGCACGTCTAGTCTACCTAAAGATTTACGTAGACTACAGCGAAAATAAGGGCAACGCAAATAGTGTGCCCTTATTTTCGCCGTAATCTACGTAAATCTTTACATAGACTAGACGTGCCAAAATAAGGAACGCAAATGGCGACGCCCATGGGCCGCCGCCATTTGCGTACGCACTTTTTTTTTTTCCAAAGTCACCCATGATAGGCTACGTGACGATTTACATAGCCTATCACGGCTGACTTTGGAAATCTAGCCGTGATAGGCTACGTAAATCGTTACGTAGCCTATCACAGGTGTTTTTTGTTTTTTTTACTTTAGTTTTTTTTTTTTTTGCAATGGCGGCGGCGGCAGCCGGTCGGGAGACCGGCCGGCGCCCCCACCCACAACGAACCACCGCTGAACCGCCGCCGGGACCCGCCGCCCAGAGGGACATTCGCCGAAGGTAAGTCCCGTCCCGGGGGGGTGGGGGGGCCGGCGGAGAATTTCCCAACCAACTTCGGGGGGCCAAATGCGTCGGCGCTTGGCCTCCCGAAGATCCGGGGAGAAATTCTCCGCCATCCCTAGTTGCCAGATACATTTTCATAAGTAATATAACAACAGTGTTTCCCGGACTGTTCTCCCTTGCAAGGAGAATGGTGTAAGCATAAACCACACTTATAGAGAGAATGAAGTAGATCAAAAGGACGTGGTGGTAGTTGTGGATAATTTACGAATGCAATGCCTCTTATTATATTCTACTTCATATTCTACCTCACAAGGAAAGAAGGAATGTGTTATAAATTACCTTTTGGAGCTTCTTATCACCTTTAAAAAACATTGGTTTATTTTTTATTTTTTTATTTTTTTCTAATGGGCCTTTTGCATGCAAACATATGCTCTACAATTGAGATACAATGCCTGTATAAAGCAAGGAAGATACCTCCTTCAGAAACATGTTTCAGCCATGCTGCTGTGGATGTATGCGAGTCAGTCCTGACAGACCTAGATATTACCCATTCATTTGGATAAATCTATATAAAATAATGAAGATAATCTGCAAGCATTTCTCCCCTGAGTTTGGATTTCTTATTTCAGTACAGGGTAAGGTCAAGGTATAAGTGTCAGTAGCTATTTTTCTCTGAATAACCCACCACTACCACACACACACACACACACACACACACACACACTCAAGGAATGTTGTCAGAACAGCAAGAACCTGACAAGAGCTGTGTGGAATCCTAGCTGAAGGAGCACACTTTACCCTGGATAAATCACACTGGAGACTGACTGGGTCAAAGGAATAAGAAAGCTTGCATGTACTGCAGGAAATACATGTTGTAGTTGTATAGCAGCGTCTCCAACTCAAGATGGAGGGACACCCAAAAGGATGTCTCCTCTCTGAGCGGTAAAAACATGATGAAGAAGGAAGTGAGGTCAGCAACCCTAACCGTATCAGACTAGAATCAGAAGGAAAGTCAGCACAGATTAGAAGGCAGTCTAGGAAGCTTGGAGTTCCCCTCTCTCTCTCTCTTCTCTTTGCAGACACATCAGCCTTTTTCTTTTATTTTGGAGCTAGCTGAGTTGCACCCACACACTTCCAACAAGGAAAAGAAAAGAAAAGAAAAAGAAAAGAAAGGGCAAATACTGGTAACAGTTCTGAAAATGCCATGCCCTGTTGTCAAAATCTACCTGTGGCAACTTGTAGAGGTCCAAAATGGCAGCCAAATGGCGGGAGGTTTCAGAGCCCAGTCCCCCAATGACTGCTATCACATTCTTCTGAATGCCACACTGATAGTTGGGCATGAATCTATGCGGTGCAGAGAAGAAATCCATTGCGATCTGATAAAATATCCTTGGATTGAAGTAGCTCTCAGAGATGTGGAATCCCAAGGAGATATTGGGCAAGATCTGGGGATTTTCATTAATCTCATGTACAGCAAATACCAAGGCCAGGACATGCTGGTAATTCTTTGTCACTACTCTGCAACAAAAGTTATATCGTGTGTCACAGGGGAATGCAACAATGGATTAAGTAGTTTACTAGCAGTCCTGCTCCTTCAAAATCTTTTAGGTCAGTGCATAAAACTTAATACATTATTAAAGGTACATAACTTTGGATAGAATGCTGAGAGGGATAGAGACATTCAGTCATGCATGACTGAACATAATATGTGCATGTGTGTGTGCATATATATTAGGTCTGTGCTCAAAAAGACCATCCAAATAATGGACCATATTCTACAAGGTTGTCCAATCTCTCACAGTCCATTCCAAGAAAGTGCTAGCCTCTCGAACAAGGCTCTGTAAATATAGCACCCCATGGGCAGGGATCTATCAATGTAAGTTGGCCCTGGAAGGAGAGCCATAAAAGGTCAAAATCTGTGGGATTGATGGGTAAGATGCGGAAACCAAACTTTACGTTGTACTTTCAATCTACGCTCCATGTCCACAAGCCCTTACCATTGTGGCTGCTAAGTCTAAAGAGGCATAGCTCACAGAACACAACTGCTCTGGAATGTCATTGCTCATGGATCCACCTTTTGGGAAGGTCAGGTTATGGGTCAACCTGTATTTCCCCAGATACCTTTTAGGCACTATCACTCAGGAGGAGACTCTCAGATTAAGAACAGGCAGAGCAGCAAACGAGCCTAAAATCCTTCCTGCTGCCCCTCCTTATAAACATTTGATATCACCCAATGTTCCATGTGGCGGACAGAGTTCTGATTCTGAGAAAAGTGGGCCTTATGCTGGCCCAGAAACAGTATCCAGAACCCCTCTGAAAATGCTCTTTCTAAGCATGGTGCCACCTCCTGTCGCGGGACTGTTGCAAGAGTTGCATGAGAGGCTTGATTCTAACTGGGCTGGGCCCCTTATGAAAGGGGCTACTGCCCCAAACCAGCCTTCCTGCCCCCCTGTTCATCCCAACTAAGGCCCTGCCAACCCTTGCATTTTGGGGGCAGCTGGAGCAAGCATGCGATCTACAACAGGTTGAGCCTTCATGGGAGAATGTGTTGGTCTGGGCACAGAAACCTCGAGAACAATATCCCCAGCTGAGGTTGGTTGTTGTGTGGCCAGATGTGGCCATTGTCAGACCAATTTCAGTAACTTGGCTTGGCAGCCAGCATTCTTGGTCCTTGACATCCCAAGGAATGAAGGGCTCAAAGGTCAATCTACCCTCATTAGAGAAATTCCTGTTGGAAAACACCTGTATAAATGAGGAAACCAGGCACCAATTTGCCCATGCTGGATACCTTTTTCCATCTCACCCTGTCCTGTTCCTATTAGGGATGTACGAAAGTCTTACCTGACTCCGCACCGGGGCATCCGCGGTGGGGGGGAGGTGCTCCGTCCCTCCCCCCGGAATCCTCCCCAGCTGGATCCGCTCTGCAGCGGCTCTATGGAGCCGCCAGCCGGGGCCAGCCACAGCTGGAGTTCCAGCCACGGCCGGGCTGCTGCGGCCGCAAATGGCGGCCATCGTAGCAGCCACCATTTGGATCCTTGCAGTCAGCCATGATAGGCTACGTGAGTATTTACGTAGCCTATCACAGCAAAGAGCAGCCACGCAAATGGCTATCATGGCTGATTGCAAGGACACAAATGCTGCCGCAGCAGCCCGGCAGTGGCCGGGAGAACCAGCTGGAGCTGCCACATCCACCACCGGAGCTGCCGCCACCACTGCATCCACTGCCAGGTAAGCTTCGTCCCGGGGGGATTCCATGGGGGGGCAGGGGGGGATGCTGTTCCATCATGGATTCCGGGGGGCCGGATTCTAAAGAGTCCGGCCTCACTGGAGTCCGTGGTGGAATTCTCTGACATCCCTAGTTCCTAAATCCTCAGGTTTGCTGGTATCCTTAATTCCTGTTTAGGGAACAGAGAGGGGAGGGAAATACATCTACAGGCTCACCCCTCAGTAATTTCTCCCCAGCAGTAGATGTTATCACATAGGTGGTAGTACCACCAGTGGGAATTGCATCTTCATCAGCTTCGATTTATGGGTCATCCACCATAAGGTAAAGGTGCCAAAAGTGGAGTGCAGGCGGCATTAGCCCCAAGTAATGCAAGCACATGGCCCATCTCACCACGATCCTGAGTTACTGTGGTGGTGGCATCTGGATCCTAGTGGCAGTTGGCCTCAAAGATACGGTTTGGCCACTGCAGACACCCGGGAGATGGTTGGTGTAAGGGGGAGAGTTGGTCCTGCAGGTGCCGTGGCTGAAACTGTACTAGAAGAAACTTCAGTTGCATCCAGACGCACTGTAACAGAGAGCCACAAATTATGCTGGGCCTGTCTCCTGTTTTGCTGGGCCAGGAACCCCCCACCTCCTGCAGGACTGGTAAGGGGGCAAGTATAAGGCCCTGTCTTTCTCCACTGCCTCCAGCCTTGCCAGGATTAAAGATAGGCCAGGTCCCTACTCATCCTCTGAGGAGGAATCATGCCTCCTACATGGCCTCTTGGCGGGAAGAAGTGGTGTATTCCCCTACACTTTCTTACCCCTCCCTTTTTTTGGGGGGGGGAGGCATCCTTTCAGAAAATGGCAAGGGCTGGGAAAACTGATGGCCAGCACCTAGCCTCCAGATAGAGACCAGAGCCCTGTATACAGACAAGAGATGGGAGGGTATCACATGACTAATGCCCCCTAACTACTACTCTTTGGGTATGGGGGGGTGACCAAAAAACAGCCGCCTGCCTATGAGCTAGCAAGCCTTACACCAAAATTAGATAGCACTGCCAGGAAAAATTAAGAAGCAGCTGTCAAACACAGACAAAAGGGCTTTTAATTATGAATATATGGGATTCTCAGGTGGTCTCCCCTCCAAACACTGACCAGACCCAGCCCTGCTAAGCTTCAGCAAGACGGCAGCCTCATGTGCCATCAGACCATGCCCTTGGAGGCTGTCCTGGACCTTTCAAGGAAGCTGGAAGGTCCAGGACAGACAGACCACCCTGTCACCCCCACACATACCTCCTAGTAGTCCCAGAACAAAAGGGAGAGGCCCTAGTGGCCCACCCATCAGACCTTGGGCCCACTGTGCCCCGCAGCATCTGCTTCGCTCTAGAGCTTCACACTGATCAGGCGGCACGTGACAAGGCAGCCCACGTATCCCAGTGCTTGCACCAGTAACCCCTACATGTGGACCCTGCCCCCACCAGGAAAGGCCCTAGAGGCCCACACATGAAACCTTGGGCTACCCAGCCCAGTAGACTGTGCCTTGACCAGACCTCGCCTCCCTCCAGCCACCATCAGAAGCAATGAGCAGCCAGTAATGCAGGGAGGGTCGCAAAGGTCACTGCAGCGACCTCGCTCCCTTCCCATGCTCCCTTCCCATGCTCAGGCCCAAGGATGGGCAGTGAGAGCAACAGCCACTCTTCTACCAGCTGCCGCCCCCAACCAACAAATGGTGTTTGGAGCCACTAAAGCATGATCCAGGGCTGGCTGACAATTGGCCCAGGGGGAAGAGCCACTCACTGGCGCCAAAGCCCAGGCCGCTCCGTCGCAGTCAGCAAACAGGCCAATGATGCTCCTTCCTCGGCTGCAGGAGCACACGCTACCCTCTCTGCAGCCGCACTTCAAAGAGGTGTTTAGGAGGGGTCCAGAGAGCTAAAAATGCCTCTCAGGCCCCTTCCGCACCCAGTGGCACCACCAGAAACCACCCATGGCAGTTGCCCATGTCTCTCCTCTCCCCTGCCACCCACAATGCCGCCCCCCCAGCCAGGCAAGCCAGATGCGGGGTAGGGCCTTTTCTGCCTAATTCTTATGGTGTCATCTCTATATCTACATATCTCTGTATCTATATCTATATCTAAATTGAAGTGTTTGTCGATACGTTCTCGATGGACTCGAAAACCATACATCCTATTGTTATGAAACTTTAAGCATTTATCACACCTCTATCTGATTATGGTTTTAGGCGTAGTGATTTTTTGGCCCACCACCATCAGATATTCAACCTATAATATCACATACATACAACAGGGGCTGAGGGAAGGGAGCGAGTTGCCCAGGTAATGGAAGAACAATGTTGGCAGTTGATGTGGTGGGAGAAGGAAGAGTGGGGAAGAAGGGAGTCATGGCTGAAGGAGGGAGAAGCTCAGGACAGTCTTCAGAAGGTGAAGAACAAAGAGACCCCTTCCTCAAAGGGCTATGGGGGGGTGGGGGTCACCATGGCAGGAACTGTGCCTAGGGGCCAAGGCAGCCATAATGTGTCCAACTCTGGCAGCTGTGCAACTTTGCTTGAAGGCTTCACTGTATCCAGCTCTGACAAGTGTGTAAGGCTTTGTTGCATCAAACTAAGGACCCTTCCCAACCAGTGCAAAGCCAGGTCCATTTGCTAGTCTCAATCTTGATCTCTATTGGTGGTGTTTTTGAGCTTACCTAATCGCTGTGAGATGGCCAAGGGCTGTGTGTGTGTGTGTGTGTGTGTGTGTGTGTGTGATCTTTCTATTATACATCTCTCCATTACTATGCAGCCTCTCAAGCTGCCTGCACTTCCTGAGCTGAAAAAAAAAAACATTTGGGAAGAGTTACCTCATGATGTCTTCCCCTGGGCTTTAACAGACATCCAGGAAGCCAAAGAGGCTACAGGCTGCTGGAGAGATGGTTGTAAAATGAAAGACAGTACACTTGTGCACACTCCTTGGCAACTTCATAAGCAAGGTACACCCAAGAAACCCAAACCCATCCCATGAGAATTTCACCACTGAAATTATTTTTGAAAGCAATTTCTCTTCTATCAAATTAAATGAGAATGATTGGGAAAAAATGTGGGAGAAATTTTCAGCACAGCATTATTAAAAACACTTAATTAATGGTAATCATTATTTTATTTCAAGGTGCATGCTTTTTATTGGCAATAGAATTTTGAGGCTTCCAATGGTGGAAGGTGGTGTTGTTTTTTTAATAATTTTTCTTTTTTGCAACTCACGTTAACTAAAGAGCCACTCTCATACATCTTTAATAATGCTGACAAAATTAGTTGGCTTGTTCAAATTTGCCTGAAAATTATCTTCCTAGACATTTGCCAGAATGCAGCATTGTGATGAATCTGTTGTTCAGAAAAAGGTACCAGTCACCATCTGCCAAAAACCTCTACTACTGTACATAAGTGAAACAATATTAACCAGCAATTTCCAGACTTTCCTTTCTGCACTGTACTTTCTTTGGGACATCAGAGCTTTATATTCATTTGAGTTCTTTATATAGAGAACTCAATAATCTGCATTAAACCAATGGTGGAGTGGGGTGGGGTGGGGTGGGGGTGGGTATCTGCTGTTAGAACTGGAGTGTTGTGTGCTAACTTCCAGAGCCTGACTGATATTGTTTGATGGCTATATATCAACAGAATTAGTCTATACTGCATATATACATTCCAGTGACTTTGGTTATACTTGAATCAAGTTCTATCATAATACCAACTGCACAGTCATCCTTAACAATACCCCTTTGTACTGTTTTAATAGGATCTATGTCATTTCATATAGTAGTTATTGAATACTCATCCAGTCCGAGGAAGAGGATGGATAATGAAATGAAATGACATGAAGGCAGTATAAAATGAACTGATACCTTTTACCAGTGATCACATAGATGAGTACAGCCAAGGGGAAACAGTGATAAAGGAGGTACAAACTGGAGTCTTAACCCACAAAACCATCTTATGAGAGTAAAAAGCTCAAGAGCATAAATAGCATCACAAAGGACGGTGTTCAGAAATATTGAAAGTAAATTCCATGATACCTGAAACAAGGTTAAAACAAAACAAAACACAAATGTGCATGAAAACAGGAAGAGATGAAGGCCAAAAGTTAAATGGAGAGGGATTATAAAAGTTAAGAAGAAATGTGGTTGGTGGCCAAACTGGGAAACAGAAAAAAGCAAACAAAAGTGAAACTATGTGGTAAAAAGAAGGGAATAAAATGGAGCGATAATGCAGAATGAGGGACATTTATAATGTAGAAGACAGAACATTTAAAATGCAGATTAGAATATCATTAGAAGTCAGTTAGGCTTATTTCTTAGTAGACATGCAAAGAATTGGAGTGTAAAAGTCTTTAGTCAGTTGACCGTCCTAGAATAAATACATATAATGGGGAAATAGTAGATCCTTACACGGGGAAGTCAAAAACAGGTGTAGGATATTCAGTGAAGGAAAACTGATCCAAAAATATTATGATCTGAGAGGCAGTCCCACCAATCATGAAGTCACCTCTTTTATAGTACTTATGGGGAATGGGAATATAGATTTTGTTGTAGAAGGCACATTTAGCAAAATGTTCCCAGAACATGGTGTGATATATCAAAAGCAAAAGCAGCACCACTTCCAACAACACCATTGCAATTGTGGGAGATTTCCTGTAGATGCAAAGTCCATATTTTCCACCTACAACCATATTAACAGATTATAATGAACTGTCATTAAAGTGCCTGACAGCTCTTGCAATATTTGAAGCTTTTACCCTCCACACAAACAGAGAGGAAAAATGATCAGGTACTGCAGTGATGGAGCTCTGCCTCCTTAGCTCTAGTTCCGAATGTCTAAGAGGGTTTCAAAAACAACTCGTTTAGTGAATTATTATGTTGTAGCTTCTGGAAATCTACATGGGAGCTGCGTCATAAGAATAAATATTACATATATCATTAGTAGCATCCATAGCAGCCTTAATGAAAATTGCAGGATATATCAATTGAGAGTTTCAAGACATATAATTAGCCCCTCCTCCAGGAATTGGGCCCTTAGAAGTATTATGAAATACTTCTGGTGGAAGAAAACGTATTGACCAGATCAACCGAAACTATTCTGTGTTGCCTAGTATGTTGCAAGGATGCTTGAAGAACAAGGCCGTGGGATGAAGTTATAGAGAAAGGAGATTTGTTTGGGATGGAAGTAACTAGTCTACATCTCTTCCTAGACCACTAAGATCACCTGTTTAATGCTGTACACAAATCCACAAAAAGGCAGAAAAAGGATAGTTTTCCACAAAATCTCCTCCTGATGAGGTAGTATTCATGTCGCTCATTACCACCACTGGAAGTAGTGCATTCATTATCACAGGGAAGGGTGCTGATTCACTGAGTGTGTGGCTGATTCCTTGCTAAACTTTTGGGATGTAGTTAGGGATGTCGAAGAAATCCTCCATGGACCCCAATGAGGCTGGATTCTATTGAATCCAGCCCCCCATAGTCCATGGAGGATCAGATCTCCTACCTCCGCCTCCCTGTGAAGTCCCTCACCAGCTGGATCCTGCCTGCCACCGGCTCCGAAGCCCCAGCAATACAGCCGCCATTGCCATATCATTGGCTGGACTGATGGACTGCGGACTCAAATGGCATCCGCTACACCATTCGCGTCCCTGCTCTTTGACGTGATAGGCTACGTAAACCTTTACATAGCGTATTGTGTGAAAAAACAGGGACGCAAATGGCATATTTGCATCTCTGTTCTGTTGCGCGATGGGCTACGTAAAGATTTATGTAGCCTATCACGTCAAAGAGCAGGGATGCAAATGGCATCCGCTACGTTGGATGCCATTTGCATCTGCAGTACAGACGCATGTAATGTTCAGCCAGCGATACTGCAACTGCAGCTGTATTGCTGGGCCTTTGGAGCCAGCTGGCGGTTCTGCAGAGTCAATGTGGAGCGGAGCCAGCCGGCGAGGATTCCAGGGGTGAGGAACAGATTGCCTCCCCCCTGGCGGACCCCCCGCGGATGGTAAGGTAAGGGATTCGTACATCCCTAGGTGTAGGGCTGTACAAAAAAAGCCTTATCTGGAGTCTGCGGGGGGTCCACGGGGGGGGGGGGAGGCGATCCATCCCTCCCCCCCCAGAATACTCGCCAGCCAGCTCCACTCTGCAGCGAGTCCGTGGAGCTGCCAGCTGGCTCTGGCCACTGGTGGACTTCTGGCCACTGGAGGCAAATGGTGTCAAGCGTAGCGAATGCCATTTGCATCCCTGTTCTTTGCAGTAATAGGCTATGTAAATTGGCAGTAATAGGCTATGCAAATTTGTGTCCCTGCTCTTTGCTGTGATAGGCTATGTAAATATTTATGTAGCCTATCAAAGCTAAAGCAGATACACAAATGGCGTCCGCTACACTGGACGCCATTTGCAGTGGAGCAGCGGATGGCAACGGATGGGCCCCACCGGCTGGCGGCAGGTAGGTTCCGTCCTGGGGGGATTTCGGGGGGGGTGGCGGATTTCTTTGGAGTCCATGGCGGATTTCTCCGCCCTCCCTAACTAGGTGTAGTCACTTGCCCAGGTACACGTTTGTTCAGGTGCATGAGAAAGTAGGCGTGATACACCTTTGAGTTTCCCGAGGGCAGGTCCACCTCACAGGGAATATCTGTGCAATATGAAGCTCTGCATTTTACAGTACGGTAAGTTGAGGATACTTTATGACAAGTTGAGGAAACATGTCCAATGTTTAGAAATATTCTGAGGCACCTTTCTGTAAATGAGGGAACTCGTCCAAACTGACTGAGGTGCCTGATGCTGCTTGGTGCTCACTTTGGAACTCCCCAAAGCTCAGATCAATGTCAGATTGTGTCAACAAACACTCTGGTGCTGTAAAGCGAAGTGTCCACCAGTCCTGCAGGGCAGGGCAGGCTGCAACATTCCTTGCATTGCTTATTTACTTCTTGCTGTCACCACACCTCAGTTCACATGATCTTGAATGAGAAGAACTCCAAGATCTGCGAGTTTCTGCCAGGCAGGGGGGAAATAATCTGCTACCCTTCCCCATTCACCACTGAGCAATGGCAACCTGCCCATGCAGCATGAAAATGTGGTCTTGCATGCGGGGGAAGGGTGCTTGGGATGTCAAATGACAAATTCTAACCAATGATTTCCATTCAAAAAGTTTATTAAGATGAAGGATAAGGAAAGGAGGAAGACAGACAGTAGAACAAAATAGACAAAACAGGTGTCCACTATATATTCTGCACATAGACCGTCCTGAAGCTAGGTTCCAACAACTGAATGCCATATGCACCTGTCATGCATTTTCTTACCTGACAGATGATGAGAAGATACAGAGGAGTAGACAACCTTTTCAGGCCTGAGGGTGTATTTGTCATTTTCCCCCCAGCCTGGGGGTGCATTTGCCATTTTTTGGTAACATCTCTTCTCCCCAGCCCCTCTGTGGATTCTTCCTTACTCACTCCATGGATTATCTGCCCCACTCCTCCTCCTCCTTCTCTGCTTCCTCCTCTTCCTCCTCCTCCCCACTTAGGATTTCTTCTTTTTTCCTGGCCACAGGACTCACTTCCCCCACCTCCCACCCATCCGCAATTAGGGATGTACGAATTGTGTACCTTCCGTGCCACTTGACTTCTGTAGTTCGCGGCCAGTGTTCTGTTCCGCCATTCACAAGCGCCCGGAATTCTCCTCTTTTTTTTTTAGGGATGTACAAAAATCACTTACCTGTTTGCGGATTATGTTTATGGTGGGGGGGAGGCATTCCATCCCTCCCCCTGGAATCCTGGATGGAGGGGAGGCGCTCCATTCCTGCCCCCCAGAATCCTCCTTGGCTGGCTGTGCTCCACGGTGGCTCTGTGGAGCAGCCGGCCAGGCCCAGCCAGGCCAGAGCCGTCCACAGTCGGATTTCCAACCACGGAGGGCTCTGGGGAAAAACAACAACAACCCGTGTACGCAAATGGCGGCGGCTACAGCCGCTGCCATTTGCATTCCTTATTTTTGATGTCTTTATCTATGTAAATATTTACGTAGACTAAGACAGCCCAAAATAAGGAACGCAAATGGCAGTGGCCATAGCCTCTACCATTTGCGTACGCCTTTTTTTGTTTTTTACCCAGTCGTTTTAGGCTACGTAAGTTTTTACGTAGCCTTTTACGTAACCTAAAACGTCTGGGTTAAAAAAGAAAAAAGGCGTATGCAAATGGCGGCGGCCGTAGCTGCCGCCATTTGTGTACACCTTTTTTTTTTTACCCAGACATTTTAGGCTACATAAAAACTTACGTAGCCTATCACGTGGGTGTAAAAAAACAACAACAATAACCTGCAAATGGCGGTGGCAGCAGCCAGTTGGAAGACCAGCCGCCGCAGCCACCGACACCCGGAAGATCCGCCCCAGGTAAGTCCCGTCCTGGGGGGATCCACGGGGGGGGGCAGGCCGTTGCCACTGCCCCCCCCCCGAATCACTGGCATTCGGCCTCCCTGAGATCCGTGGCAGAATTCTCTGTCATCCCTACCTTTTTCCACTCCAAAAATTACAAAGATAAATCCATACCAACAACCATAATTTTGGTGCCCAGCCATCTCTGTGAGTCTGCATAACTTCTGTAAGAATCGCTATTTTTCGTAAATATTTACTTTTTTAAAAAATTGAAATCCTCCATCTCCGTTTACTTAAAGCCAAAACACTTCCTCTTCCTAGGGGCTTCCCAAAAGAAGGCTGTCTTAGGTGTGCCTGAGCGATAAACTCTTTGTTTAAAGCAACGCTGTTCTAAAGAAAGAAAAAGCCTTTTAAAATGACCATGCCACTCCAGGACTGGAGCGGCATGTGTCCCTACTATAAACTCAGGTGTCGGGCTTCCTCAGAGCGGAATAAGATGACTAATGCAACTTGGTGCCCACCCAGTCAGGGAAACCCTCAAAAGTCAGATCTAGGTCAGATCGATTGAACATGTTGGCAGTGTGCAGAAAAGCACCCGCCTTGTGGGGCAGGACAGGCTGCAATATTTCTTCCTTAACTTATTTACTTATCGCCACCATCCCTCAATTGACTTTGGATCTGGGGTGAGCGGGGCCCTAGAAATGGCTGCTTTCTACTTTAGAGGCAGCAACAACCTGTACTCACTGCTGAGTAAGGGCAATGCATGTATATGACCCTATGCATGTAGCATGAATAAATGGGAGGTCTTGTATATGGAGAAAAGATCCTTGAGACGTGAAAGTATACAGCCTATCTCCAGGCTCCAGTTTGAATGGTGTATTAAGATTAAATATACGGGATGAAGTACCTTCTAAGCAGAATAAAATAGATGAAAAATCTACTTTCTAAATAATGAACACTTAGTCCTAAAGAGAGGTTCTCATGCTTGCATGATACATGTACAGGCTAGCTGTTTTGTTCCATGGCAAATGATGAGAAGGTTCTGGGTGAATCCTCACACAGAATAACCCCATTTTTATCCTTACAGACTGAGGAAGGGAACATTGAGAACCCACTGTTTGTTTGTTTTTAATCTATTTATATGTTGTTGTTTATTCGGTCAGTCGCTTCTGACTCTTTGTGACTTCATGGACCAGCCCACGCCAGAGCTTCCTGTCAGCCGTCACCACCCCCAGCCGTCACCACCCCCAGGTCGAGTCCGTCACCTCCAGAGTATCATCCATCCATCTTGCCCTTGGTCGGCCCCTCTTCCTTTTGCCTTTACTTTCCCTAGCGTCAGCATCTTCTCCAGGGTATCGTGTCTTTTCATGATGTGGCCAAAGGACTTCAGTTTTGCCTTTAATATCATTCCCTCAAGTGAGCAGTCTGGCTTTATTTCCTGGAGTATGGACTGGTTTGATCTTCTTGCAGCCCAAGGCACTCTCAGAATTTTCCTCCAGCACCACAGTTCAAAAGCATCTCTCTTCCTTCGCTCAGCCTTCCTTATGGTCCAGCTCTCACAGCCATAGGTTACTATGGGGAATACCATTGCTTTAACTATGCAGACCTTTGTTGTCAGGGTGATGTCTCTGCTCTTAACTATTTTATCAAGATTTGTCATTGCTGTCCTCCCAAGAACTAAACGTCTTCTGATTTCCTGGCTGCAGTCAGCATCAGCAGTAATCTTTGCACCTAGAAAGACAAAGTCTGTCACTGCCTCCACGTTTTCTCCCTCTGTTTTCAGTTATCAATCAAGCTGGTTGCCATAATCTTGGTTTTTTTGAGGTTTAACTGCAACACAGCTTTTGCACTTTCTTCTTTCACCTTCGTCATAAGGTTCCTCAGCTCCTCCTCGCTTTCAGCCATCCAAGTGGTATCATCTGCATATCAGAGATTGTTAATGTTTCTTCCAGCGATTTTAACTCCAGCCTTGGCTTTATCAAGCCCAGCCCGTCACATGATGTGTCTGCGTACAGGTTGAATAGGTAGGGTGAGAGTATACAACCCTGCGGTATTCCTTTCCCAATCTTAAACCAGTCCATTGTTCTGTGATCTGTTCTTACCGTTGCTACTTGGTTGTTATACAGATTCCTCAGGAAGCAGACAAGATGACTTGGTATCCCATACCACCAAGCACTTGCCACAATTTGTTATGATCCACACAGTCAAAGGCTTTAGAATAGTCAATAAAATAGAAATAGATGTTTTTCTGAAACTCCCTGGCTTTCTCCATTCTCCAGCGGATATTGGCAGTTTGGTCTCTAGTTCCTCTGCCTTTTCGAAACGCAGCTTGTACATCTGGCAATTCTTGTTCCATGAATTGCTGGAGTCTACCTTGCAAGATCTTGAGCATTACCTTACTGGCATGTGAAAAAAGTGCCACTGTTTGATAGTTTGAACATTCTTTGGTGCTTCCCTTTTTGGTATGGAGATATAAGTTGATCTTTTCCAATCTGTTGGCCATTCTTGTGTTTTCCAAATTTGCTGGCATATGGCATGCATCACCTTGACAGCATCATCTTGCAAGATTTTAAACAGTTCAGCTGGGATACCATCATCTCCTGCTGCCTTGTTATTAGCAATGCTTCTTAAGGCCCATTCAACCTCACTCTTCAGGATGTCTGGCTCTAGCACACTGACCACACTGTCAAATCTATCCCCGATGTTGTTATCCTTCCTATACAGATCTTCCATATATTCTTGCCAGCTTTTCTTGATCTCTTCTGCTTCTGTTAGGTCCTTGCCATCTTTGTTTTTGATCATACTCATATTTGCCTGGAATTTACCTCCGATGTTTCTAATTTTCTGGAAGAGGTCTCTTGTCCTTCCTATTCTATTATCTTCTTCTGCTTCCGCGCATTGCTTGTTTAAAAATAATTCCTTATCTCTTCTGGCTAACCTCTGGAATTTTGCATTTAATTGGGCATCTCTCCCCTGATCACTGTTGCCTTTTGCTTTCCTTCTTTCTTGGGCTACTTCCAGTGTCTCAGCAGACAGCCATCTTGCCTTCTTGGTTTTCTTTTTCTTTGGGATGTTTTTTGTTGCCACCTGCTGAATAATGTTGCAAACTTCATAGTTCTTCCGGGATCCTATCTACTAAATCTAGTCCCTTAAATCTATTCTCCACTTTCACTGCATATTCATGGGGAATATTCATGAGCTCATATCTAACTGCTGTGTGGGTCTTCCCTATTCTCTTTAGTCTGATTCTAAATTGTGCAATAAGAAGTTTGTGATCTGAACTACAATCAGCTCCAGGTCTTGTTTTTACCGACTGCATATATGTCCGCCACCTTTGGCTACAAAGGATGTAGTCAATCTGATTTTGGTGTCGACCGTCTGGTGAAGTCCATGTATAAAGTTGTCTCTTAGGTTATTGGAAGAGAGTGTTTGTTATGCCCAGTGAGTTGTCTTTGCAAAATTCTATCAGCCAAGAATTATAGCCTATGTCCTGCTTCATTTTCTTCTCCCAGACCATGCTTGCCTGTAATTCCAGGTGTCGTCTGACTACCCACCTTAGCATTCTAGTCTCCTGTAATGAAAATAACATCTATTTAGATGGCGTACTATCCAGTAGGTGCTGCAGATCCTCATAGAACTGATCTACTTCTGCTTCTTCAGCATCTGTGGTTGTATATTTGGATCACTGTGATGTTAAATGGCTTACCCTGAATTCGAATTGAGGTCATTCTGTCATTTTTGGGATTGTATCCAAGCACTGCTTTAGCCACTTTATTATTAATTATGAAGGCTACTCCATTTCTTCTGTGGTTCTCTTGTCCACAGTAGTAGATCTGGTGGTCATTTGATGTGAAGTGGCCCATTCCAGTCCATTTCAGTTCACTGACATCCAAAATGTCTATATTTAATCTTGACATCTCCCCAGTAACCACATCCCATTTGCCCTGGCTCATAGATCTTACATTCCAGGTTCCTATGGTGTGTTGATTTTAGAACATTGGATTCATCGTTCACCACCAGCACCATCGGCTTTGAGCTAGCTGCGTCATATTTCTAATATAACATATTTCCCCTCCGTTTTCTGCCCTGCCTTTAAATTTGAATAATTTGTACAATTGTAACCTCCACCCCATCTTTCTCATGGTGTGTGTGCTAATTGGATCAACCTTTGAACTAATTTGGGTTGAGCCCCAGCATTTCACTGCACCTTTCCCTGGCCGGCTAGTGGAAAGGACTATGGCTAGGGTGCCTTTCCACCCCTTTGTCTCCTCTGTATTTCTGTCTTCTATTGACCACTTCTTCCAGAAGAGATGGTCAACGTAACTACTAAGTGTTCATGATTATGTTAGGAAGGTGGTTCCTGGCGGCGGCGGCTCCGGAGGCGGTTCGGCAGCGACGGCAGCCGATCTTCCGACTGGCTGCCGCCACTGCCATTTCCAGTAAAAAAAAAACAACAACAAAAAAAGTGATAGGCTACATAAAGATTTACGTAGCCTATCACGGCTAGATTTTTAAAAAATACCGTGATAGGTACGTAAATGTTTACGTAGCCTATCACGGCTGAGTAAAACAAAAACAAAAACGCGCGTACACAAATGGCGGCGCCCATGGGCACCGCCATTTGAGTTCCTTATTTTGGCACTTCTAGTCTACGTAAACATTTACGTAGACTACGGCGAAAATAAGGGGAACGCAAATAGCATAGCATCTATGCTATTTGCGTTCCCCTTATTTTTGCCGTGGTCTACGTAAATGTTTACGTAGACTAGACGTGCCAAAAGTAGGAATGCAAATGGCAGCGCCCATGGGCGCCGCCATTTGCGTACTCGCAGGTTTTTTTTTTTACTCAGCCGTGATAGGCTACGTAAACATTTACGTAGCCTATCACGGCTGACTGCAGGGACGCAAACGGCGGCGGCTATGGCTGCCGCCATTTGCGGCCCGGACGGCCAGGATTCAGGGGTGGAGGGACAGAGCGCCTCCCCCCCGGCCAGAATTGGGGGGGCAGGGACGGAGCGCCTCCCCCCCACCATGAATCAAATTTCATTACAGGTAAGTGATACGCTATTTGCGTTCCCCTTATTTTCGCTGTCTTAGTCTACGTAAATGTTTACATAGACTAAGACGTGCCAAAATAAGGAACGCAAATGGCGACGGTCATGGCCGCCGCCATTTGTGTACGCGCATTTTTTTTTAAGTCAACTGTGATAGGCTACGCAAACATTTACATAGCCTATCACTTTTTTTAAAAAAAACCAAGCCGTGATAGGCTAAGTAAATCTTTACGTAGCCTATCACTTTTTTTTTTTTAATTGGAAATGGTGGCAGCAGCGAAATTACCAATTTCGGGGGTCTAAATGCACTGGCATTCGGCCTCCCCGAGATCCATGGCAGAACTTTCATACATCCCTAGGTATATGGAGGGTAAGTTATAATCAAGCACAATCTGTGACATTGCACATCATCATCACTGATCACAGGGCATGAGGCAACAGCTTTAGCTTCCAATATAGCCCCCTCTCCCCTTCATGGATCACTGCCTTGTTGTGGCGAAGGGGCTTGCGTAACTCAGTGAAGCTATAAGCTATGCCGTGCAGGGCCACCCAAGACGGACAGGTCATGGCAGAGAGTTCTGACAAAATGTGGTCCACTGGAGAAGGAAATGGCAACCCACTCCAGTATTCTTGCCAAGAAAACCCCATGGAACGTATCACAAGGCTAAAAGATATCACGCCGGAAGATGAGCCCCTCAGGTCGGAAGGTGTCCAATATGCTACTGGGGAAGAGCAGAGGGTATTTCCAAGTAGCGCCAGAAAGAGTGAAGCGGCTGGGCCAAACCCGAAAGGACACTCAGCTGTGGATGTGTCTGGCGGTGAAAAGAAAATCCGATGCTGTAAAGAACAATATTGTTTAGGAAGCTGGAATGTCAGATCAATGAATCAAGGTAAGCTGGAGGTGGTCAAACATGAGATGGCAAGATTGAACATCGACATCTTGGGAATCAGCGAACTAAAATGGACAGGCATGGGCGAATTTAATTCAGGTGACCATCATATCTACTATTGTGGGCAAGAATCCCTTAGAAGAAATGGAGTAGCACTCATAGTCAACAAAAGGGTGGGAAAAGCAGTACTGGGGTACAATCTTAAAAATGATAGAATGATCTCAGTACGAATCCAAGGCAAACCATTCAACATCACAGTAATTCAAGTCTATGCCCCAACCACTGAGGCCGAAGAAGCTGAGGTTTATCGGTTCTATGAAGACCTACAACACCTTCTAGAACTAACACCAAAAAAAGATGTCCTCTTTATCATAGGGGATTGGAATGCTAAAGTAGGAAGTCAAGAAATCACCGGGATAACAGGCAGGCATGGCCTTGGTGTACAAAATGAAGCAGGACAAAAGCTAATAGAGTTTTGCCAAGAGAACATGCTGATCATAGCAAACACTCTTTTCCAACAGCACAAGAGGCGACTCTACACATGGACGTCACCAGATGGTCAATATCGAAATCAGATTGATTATGTCCTTTGCAGCCAAAGATGGAGAAGCTCCATACAGTCAGTCAAAACAAGACCTGGAGCTGACTGTGGCTCAGATCATGAGCTGCTTCTTGCAAAATTTCGGCTTAAATTGAAGAACGTCGGGAAAACCACTAAACCGTTCAGGTATGACCTAAATCATATCCCTGATGAATATACAGTGGAGGTGAGGAATAGATTTCAGGGATTAGACCTGATAGACAGAGTGCCTGAGGAACTATGGACGGAGGTCCGTAACATTGTTCAGGAGGCAGCAACGAAATCCGTCGCAAAGAAAAAGAAATGTAAGAAAGCCAAGTGGCTGTCAGATGAGGCTTTACAAGTAGCTCACGAAAGAAGGGAAGCGAAAAGCAAGGGAGAAAGGGAAAGATATACCCAACTGAATGCAGAGTTCCAGAGAATAGCAAGGAGAGACAAGAAGGCCTTCTTAAATGAACAATGCAAAGAAATCGAGGAAAACAACAGAATGGGAAAGACTAGAGATCTCTTCAAGAAAATTGGAGATCTCAAGGGAACGTTTTGTGCAAAGACGGGCATGATAAAGGACAAAGAAGGCAGGGACCTAACAGAAGCAGATGAGATTAAGAAGAGGTGGCAAGAATACACAGAAGAACTATACAGGAAAGATCTGAATGTCCCTGATAGCCATGATAGTGCGGTCACTGAACTTGAGCCGGACATCCTCGAGAGTGAAGTCAAGTGGGCCTTAGGAAGCATTAGTAACAACAAAGCTAGCGGAGATGACAGTATTCCAGCCGAGCTATTTAAAATCCTAAAAGATGATGCTGTTAAAGTGCTGCATTCAATATGCCAACAAATCTGGAACACTCAACAGTGGCCACAAGACTGGAAAAGGTCAGTTTACATTCCAATTCCAAAGAAGGGCAACGCCAAAGAGTGTTCAAACTACCGCACAATTGCGCTCATTTCACATGCCAGCAAGGTGATGCTCAAAATCCTACAAGCTAGGCTTCAGCAGTATGCGAACCGAGAACTACCGGAAGTACAAGCTGGGTTTCGAAGAGGCAGAGGAACTAGAGATCAAATCGCCAACATTCGCTGCATCATGGAGAAAGCAAGAGAATTCCAGAAAAACGTCTATTTCTGCTTCATTGACTACGCTAAAGCCTTTGATTGTGTGGATCACAACAAACTGTGGCAAATTCTTAAAGAGATGGGAGTACCAGACCACCTTACCTGTCTCCTGAGAAACCTGTACGAGGGTCAAGAAGCAACAGTAAGAACCACACATGGAACAACCGAGTGGTTCAAAATTGGGAAAGGAGTACGACAAGGCTGCATATTGTCACCCTGCTTATTTAACTTATATGCAGAGTACATCATGAGAAATGCCGGGTTGGATGAATCAGAGGTTGGAATTAAGATTGCCGGGAGAATTATCAACAACCTCCGATATGCAGACGATACCACCCTAATGGCAGAAAGCGAAGAGGATCTCAAGAGCCTCTTGTTGAGGGTGAAAGAGGAGAGTGCAAAAGCTGGTTTGAAACTCAACATTAAAAAAACGAAGATCATGGCATCTGGCCCTATCACTTCCTGGCATATAGAAGGGGAAGAAATGGAAGCAGTGACAGATTTTACTTTCTTGGGCTCCAAGATCACCGCAGACGGTGACTGTAGCCATGAAATTAAAAGACGCTTGCTCCTTGGGAGGAAAGCTATGGCCAACCTAGACAGCATAGTAAGAAGCAGAGACATCACCTTGCCTACAAAGGTCCATCTATTCAAAGCTATGGTTTTCCCAGTAGTAATGTATGGCTGTGAGAGCTGGACTATAAGGAAGGCTGAGCGCCGAAGAATTGATGCTTTCGAACTGTGGTGCTGGAGAAGACTCTTACGAGTCCCCTGGACTGCAAGGAGGTCAAATCAGTCCATCCTAAAGGAAATCAACCCTGAGTGCTCATTGGAAGGACAGATAATGAAGCTGAAGCTCCAATATTTTGGCCACCTAATGCGAAGAGAAAACTCCCTGGAAAAGACCCTGATGCTGGGAAAGACTGAAGGCAAAAGGAGAAGGGGACGGCAGAGGATGAGATGGCTAGATAGCATCACGGATGCAATGAATATGAACTTGAGCACGCTCCGGGAGAGAACGCAGGACAGGAAGGCCTGGCGTGCTATGGTCCATGGGGTCACGAAGAGTCGGACACGACTGAACGACTGAACAACAATAGCCCCCTCTGTCAATAGCACATCGATGTCATCACCCATTTTCTGATCCAGACAACATGGATCAGAGCTGAACTGTAGCCATTTTCTATTTTTACAGATTGTGTAACTGGCAAAATGAGGTTTGCTATCTTTTTTCCCAAAAATGTTATGCTCTTGAATGTGAACAAACATATGATGCCATAGATATAGTCAGTCTACAGTTGGGATGCCCTGTAGGAGTTGAATCCATATACCTGGCATAGGATACTGTGGCTCACCTTTTGATGGTGATAGCCTGAAGGGAACCTATTACACTTGATATCAAGGGTCTAGACTTCCTACATTGTTCTGATGACAGT
Source organism: Heloderma charlesbogerti (assembly GCA_026122225.1). Taxonomy (NCBI): domain Eukaryota; kingdom Metazoa; phylum Chordata; class Lepidosauria; order Squamata; family Helodermatidae; genus Heloderma; species Heloderma charlesbogerti. Next base: position 103,177 of record JANEZZ010001545.1, on the reverse strand, counting down.
TTAAAGTACTCGTTTTGATCCGCAAAAGTCTAAGTGTTTTGAACCAATAGCATACTTTACTTTCAGTGTGATCCTATCTGCAATTCTTCAGTTTTAATGCACATAATGGGATTTATTCCCTGGTAAATGCACTTAAGATCCCAGCTTTAGAGTGGGTGCAAATGCTACATATGAGCATTTTTAATAAGAAAATTATGCCAGAGAAATACAACAATAGGAATTTTCACTTAAAATTAACATTAGATTTCCTTTAGGTGTGTTTTACCAACTGGGGGGTGGGGGGAGTAGTTTTTATTATATAGAGAAGTAACCATGGAAGATTTGTAAAAGAAATGCTACCACATAGTGAAATTAGGATTAACCATCTATGGCTAGTTTAAACTGCAATATTGTAAGAGTTACCTAACTGAGCAATCCTTTACAGATGAGCTTTCAAATTCACAAAGCTTGTTTAAATTTGAGCTTATTGGTGAACCACATGCCTGACGGAGCTGACAAGGGATATTCAGTCTTCTTAACTGGCATTCTGCACTGATTACATAGAAACCCTGGAATACCTATCTTTTATTTTGGTATAAGATGCTGCCTCCTATTGAGACAGACCATTGTTGTGATGTATTGTTTATTCTGACTAACTTATTCTGACTATTTTCCAAGGTCTGAGGCAGGCATATCAGACCTGCTTTTGGAGATCCTTTAACTGACAATGCTCAGGGTTGACTCTCGAACCTTATACATTCGAAGCATGTGTTTTGACACAGAGTTCTGGGCCTTCCCCCACAATTCCTGCAGTTCTAGTTATGTGCTATAACCACTAAGCAATACAGGAGGCTACATTCCCGATGAAACATGTTATGGATGCAGTAAATGATTTTACCTCAGTCTTATGGCTTGTCACAAATTTTCCATTCATTGAATATCTATATTGATTGAAAAAGCCAAGCAGAGAAATTTATCAGAAATACTTAAAAAAAATGGATCCAGAGGAGAGCGAGGAGTTTACAAGACTGCTGACCTAATGCCTAGATAGATAGGTGGGTTCTGAATAAAGATGCATATGATTGCACTGCAAGGCTGCGCTATTAAGCACAGCTACTTAAGGTGGGGGAACAGATGAGGCAGGGGAAGGGGTGGGGTGCAGATGAGACATGGGGGACAGGTGGGGGACAGACTGGGGAAGGCATGGAGACACAGATGGGGGAAGGGGTGGATGGCACAAATGGGGGAAGGGGAACGGGTAGGAGGCACAGATGAGTAATGGGAAGGGGTGGGGCACAAATTAGTAGGGGGAAGGGTTGGGGTGCGGACAAGAAAAGGGAAGGGGTGCATGGTTGCAGAGAGGGGAAGGGATGGGGGGGTAGAGAAAAGGTAAGGCCTCCTTCCCTTCCCCACCTCCCAGGTAGCCCAGTCATGTGTGCTGGGTGACAGAGAAGGTAGGGAGGCCTTGTGCATGGCCTCTGTCCCTTTCTGTCACCATGATTGGCATTTTTGTGCCTCCAAGAGCAGCATGGAAGTGACAATGGGACTACCTAGGAGAGCGGGTGGCCGGAGGAGGTGGGAGGCCTTGCTCAAGGCCTCTCTCCCTCCTCGGCCTATTACCCTCCCAGGCAGTCTGGTGATCTGCTGCAAGTGATGGGGGGGGGAGCCCTTGCACAAGGCCTCCTACCTTTTGCATCGCCAGGATCACAGCTTCTGCACCACGATGAGTGGACCAGAATTCCTTAAAGTGGGGTTCCCGTGAGAAGGGAGGGAGGCTTTGTGGCATCTTTCAGTAGGTGGCATGTTTGAGTAGCATGGGCTGGTCTCTCCACTCCTGCTCCAGCCAATCAAGAAGCCGCTGCGGGGAGGGGGAATTCGACCTGGTCAGACTAGAGGGATAACTTCTTCCTTCTAGTCCATTCATTAAGCATTTGATGGGTGAGCCCTAGTGAATCAGTAGTGATGTGGGTTTTCTGGAAAATATGAACTGAAATCTCCTAGGGAAATTAGGCTGACCTTGCATAGGCCAATTTGCATCGGACATTTTTCAGCTTGCATCCTAACATTTTCTGACACCCAAGAATGTGATCTAATTTAATACATTTATTTCACTTGTAGTCAGTAAACAACAGAACTAGAATCAAGTGCTTCATCTTAACTATTTTTATCTGGGTACTATTACATATTTCACCTAAAATATTTGAGGAAACATTTTTACAGCACACAGAATGTGTTTTAAATATTATATTATGTACAATTTTGTATTGGGATACTTGTAAAACGTGAAAGACAATAGCATATATGTAATTCCCTTATGTTATTTAAATTTAAGGAGGCACCTACAAAGCTACTGAAAACTATTGACACGTTAAAACATTTTAGCAACCCCGCAAAACTGTGCATGATATGCTGCAGCTATTCATGTGTTTCAATGAGAGTTCAACTCTCCTTCACTGATGTTGTTGAGGCACCTTCTCTTTTGCTGTCACTAGTTCCATTGTACACTAAGACATATATGTATTTTACTGGCATATATATATTATCTGGTGATATACTTGCTATGGAAAATCACCTGAAAAACAACTCTGAAACTGCCAAGTTTGTATAATATGGTATTTGCAAGTGGCAACTGTTCATTGTTACTACTGAACTAATGAAATTATTTCCATGGAAAAATAAATAAATAAATAAATAAAGCACTGGTGAGCCCACCACAGATCATGGGAAAGCGGATAGGGAGGCATTCTTCCCCCTGTCCCATAATACTAGAACCCAATAGGGTTGTTCCATGAAGCTGATTGGTGGGAAATTCAGAGCAGATAAAAGGCAGTTCTTCTGCACACAGTGCATAGTTAAACTGTGGAACTCGCTACCACAAGATGTTTTGATGGCCACCAGTTTGGATGGCTTTAATGGAAGATTGGACAAACTCCTGGAGGAAAAAGCTATCAGTGGTGACCTGTCCTGTAGGCAACTGATTGGCCAGTGTGTAAGTAGAATACTGGACTGGATGGACCTTGGTCTGAACCACCATGGCTCTTCTCATGTTCTTATGTGAAAAGCTGCATGTGTGAGCTATAGAGATACAAGTGCCAGGGAAACCAGACCCTGTACACAGGGCTCTGTACACAGTAGGCTGCAGGTGGAAGGGTGGGGCCATGTGAATAGATATAGCACTGGCTTTCCATGCAGCAGGTCTGAGGGCCTACTCGGATATCCTCGAAAGAGGGGCCAGATCTAGCAGAAGGCTGCACCTCATAATACTTTGTCTCACGAGGGATAAAACACTGAGCAAGTGGGAGCTGTAATAACTGGGAGGCACTGGAACAGGACTGTAATGTGCTGAGGCAAGGTCTGACTCAGATGCTGACCTGCCTTAATGAACACATAGAGCAGATGGGGGGCATAGCCAATGAGGGGTAAGTGTTAGAGCATGGGACTGGGACTCAGGAGATCCAGGATCTGATCCCCACTCAGCCGTGGAGCTCGCTTTGGGGCAGTTGCTGACACTCACTCTAACCTACCTAACAGGGTAATTGTGAGAATAAAATGTAATAAAATACCCCCTCCCCCCATGACATCTTCTCCAACTGCTCTGGTGATCCGCTTGCATGTAGGCAGTACAACCCACTGCATGGCACAGGGCAGCAGAATCTCGTACATCACCTGGAGAACTGAGTAAGTAAGAAATGCTCAGCGTGGGCAGGGCCCAGATCAAAGGGGCTGGGAAGAGCCATAAAGCCAAGAGAGCAGCAAAGAAACATAGAAGGGGGGAAGACAGTGGAGCAACCTCAGGTGAGCCCTCCTCATTGACACCACTCAAGGACTATTGGGCAGTGGGGGCTCACATCTCCAGCTTCCCTGGGTGGGTACTACATTGCAGGGTGACAGAACTCAAAGTGGGGAGGGAAACCCAGGGGTAGCATGGAAGGGGCAGCTCAGATGGAGAGCCAGTCACCTCTATGCATGAGGAAAAGGTGAAACCAAAATAGTAAAGGGCCACAGGGGGGAGGAATGAAGTAGATAAATCATTCTTCAGCTAGCTCGCTGATCACAGCTATTAATCATAGGGCCCCACCCCCATGTAAAGCACATGCCAGAGTCCTTCTGATCAATCAAGCCCCAGCCTAGGTGGGATGCTCTGTGAAGAGTATGCTGAGAATTCAATCAAGGGAAAATGTCCATGAGCATTCTCCCATGATGGTGGGAGAGGTTTGGGGTCCCACCGTTGGGCTTCATGCCTGCAGTCTCGGCAGGGGTGTCTTTTAGGGGGCTCCAAGAATCCAGTGGCCACTACGGGATAAGGGATTGCACCTGCCTCAACACCCACCCCCAAACCAACTATGGTCACTTAAAATGATGATGATGATGATAGGGAACTACAGTCGCATGCAAGGCTCACACCCCAATTTGGCCAAAATGCCCTTCACCCTCTCTTGCACTGGTATCCAGATAAGTCAGTAGGGGTGTACGAACCCCACTCGCGGGGGGGGGGGAGGTGAACCTTTCCTCCCCCTGGAATCCTCCCTGCAAGACTCCGCTCCACGGCAAGTCCGCGGAGCCACCAGCCGGGTCCATCCGCAGCTGGACTTCCACCCGCTGCCGGTCTGCAGACCCAAATGGCATCCAGCATCGCGGACAAGAGAGCAGAGAAGAAACATAAATCTTTACGTAGCCTGTCACGGCAAAGAGCAGGGATGCAAATGGCGTAGCGGATGCTATTTGCATCCCTGCTCTTTGCTGTGATAGGCTACGTAAAGATTTACGTAGCCTATCATGAAAAGAGCAGGGACGCAAATGCGTCTGCTACGCCGGATGCCATTTGCTTCCGCAGACCGGCAGCGGACAGCTGTGGACTCAATGGACGGACCCGGATCTGGCTGGCAGGAGGTAGGGTCCGGTCCATCTGGGAGAAGTTTGCGGGGTGGCGGATAGGGGTTGGTCTGTTCCACCACGGACTCCAGGGGGCCGGATTCTAAAGAATCCGGCCTCATTGGAGTCCGTGGCAGAATTCTCCGCCATCCCTATAAGTCAGTGGCATGCTAATGATGGGAGGGCTTCACACTAGAGTCCCGCATCCCATTCCCCAAAGAATGCATAGCTATGGATGCACCAAACCTGAAGTTGGTTAGGGAGATATCTGAGGTGTTGGCTGCTAAGATTAGGGGTGTACGTATTCCCCACCATCTGTTCCGGTGGGGAATCTGTGGGGGGGGGCAATCCATTCCTCCCCCATGGAATCCTCCAGAGCAGCTGTGCTCCACGAGGATTCCGGGGGGGGGGACTGGCTTGGGGGCCACTTACCTTCCCTCCTGCCAGCCAGAGCCGTTCACCTCATCCATGTGGGAACAAATGATACCGCCAAGTGGAGCTACGAAGAGATCACGTCAGACTTTGAAGCTTTGGGAAGGAAACTCAAGAACTTTGGGGCCCAGATAGTTTTCTCATCCATCCTTCCAGCAGTTAGAAGAGGGATAGAAAGGGAATGGAAAATACTCCGGGTGAATGACTGGCTACAAAGGTGGTGCCAACGAGAGAGATTTGGATTCTGGGACCACGAGCTATACTTCCTGGAAGATGGGCTGTTGGCTAGGGACGGGTTGCACCTCACAAAGGATGAGAAGAATGTGTTTGGCCACAGCATGAAGAACTTCATCAGGCGGGCTTTAAACTGAATCCTACAGGGAAGGGAGATGTAATGTTGGGGGTAACAATGGACGTAGGCGCATGCACTGCAATGGAGAGAACAGCTCTGATAGCGCCCAATAATAGTCTTCAGATACATGTAGGAAGAAAGCCAGACTATGAAGCACATGGTCTTCGATGTCTATATACTAATGCCCAGAGTATGGGAAACAAACAGAACAAACTGGAACTCTTAATACAAGAGGGAAATTATGACCTGATAGGTATAACTGAGACTTGGTGGGATGACTCTCATGACTGGAATACAGCAATTGAAGGATATAACTTGTTCAAAAAGAACAGGAGGAACAGAAAGGGAGGTGGGGTGGCACTAGGGTTGGCGGAGAATTTCTCCCCAAAACTTCGGGGGGCCGAGCACCAACGTGTTCGGCCCCCTGAAAAAGTTTTGGGGAGAAATTCTCCGCAGCCCCCTGCCCCCTGCCCCCCCCCCCCGGGACGGGACTTACCTTTCCCGAATGTCCCTCCCGGCGGCGGGTCCCGGCGGCGGTTCGTCGGGTCTTCGTCAGGGGCGGGGGCGGCAGCCGATCTTTCCACTGGCTGCCGCCGCTGCCATTCCAATAAAAGTTAAAAAAAAAAAACGCCCCCGTGATAGGCTACGTGACGATTAACGTAGCCTATCATGGCTAGATTTGCAAAGTCAGCCGTGATAGGCTACGTAAATCGTCACGTAGCCTATTTGCGTTGCCCTTATTTTCGCCGTTGTCTATGTAAAGATTTACGTAGACTACAGCGACCAAATAAGGAATGCGAATGGCGGCTCCCTATGGGGGCCGCCATTAGCCGTACGCGCTTTTTTTTTTTTTTAAGTCACCCGTGATAGGCTACGTGACGATTTACGTAGCCTATCACGGCTGACTTTGCAGATCTAGCCATGATAGGCTACGTTAATCGTCACGTAGCCTATCACGGGGGCGGTTTGTTTTTGTTTTTTTACTTTTTAGTTCGCGGCCGGGCAAGGTGGGAAGCCTCCTCCCCGGCCTGAATTTCGGCCGGGTGAGGCGGGAAGCCTCCCCCCCAGCCTGAACTTCGCGGGGAGAGCAGCGAAGCGCCTCCCCCCCACCGCGAAAAGCTGCGAGATCAGGTAAGTGACTTTCGTGCACCCCTAGGTGGCACTGTATGTGAAAAATACATATCTCTGCACAGAAATACAGGAGGAGGAGCTTGGTAGCCCCATCGAGAGCATCTGGGTTGAAACAAATGGAGCAAAGAATAAAAGGAACCTGGTGGTCGAAGTCTACTACTGGCCACCCAATCAAGGAGAAGACAAGGATGAAACTTTTGAAAAGCAAATAGCCAGTGTTTTAAGGAAGCATGATGTAGTAGTAATGGGGGACTTCAATTTCCCTGATATTTGTTGGGAGACAAATTCTGCAAAACATGGCCCCTCCAGGAAATTCCTGACTTGTGTGGTGGATAACTTCCTCCTACAGAAAGTAGAGGAAGGAACTAGAGGATCGGCTATCCTTGACTTGATCCTAACCAACAGAGATGACTTAGTGGATAAAGTAGCAGTTACAGGAACTCTGGGGGAAAGCGACCATGTTGTACTTGAGTTCTTGGTTCTAAGGGAAGCAAAAGCTGAGTGTAGTCAAACGCGTACCCTGGATTTTAGGAAAGCTGATTTTAATAAACTCAGAACAATGATCAGTAAGGTCCCATGGCAAGCAACGCTAACGAGAAAAGGAGTCCAAGATGGGTGGGAGCTTTTAAAAAAGGAATTCTCAAGGCACAATCACAAGCAATTCCAACAAGAAGAAAAGGTGGAAGACAACAGAAGAAGCCAATGTGGCTTCACAAAAAGCTTAGGGATGACCTGAAAACAAAAAAGGACACATAAGTGGAAAGAAGGCCAAGTAACAAAGGAAAAGTACAGGCAGATAGCACAGAATTGCAGGGATGGGTCAGGAAGGCTAAAGCTGAGAATGAGCTGAGGTTAGCAAGGGTTGCTAAAAGCAACAAAAAGGCTTTCTTCAGCTACGTGCATAGTAAAAGGCAGAGGAAAGAAAAGGTGGTTCAGCTATTAAATAAGGATGGCAAAATGATAACAGATGACAAAGAAAAGGCAGAGGTGCTCAATTCCTACTTTGGCTCAGTCTTCTCCCAAAAGAGGGTCTATGACCCCCCTGGCAAAGGCGAAGTACAGGCTGAAGGGGCAGGTTTGCAGCTTGAGATCGATAGGCATATGGTCAAAGAACACCTCATTACTTTGAATGAGTTCAAATCTCCAGGGCCAGATGAACTGCATCCTAGTGTAATAAAGGAACTGGCAGAAGAACTCTCAGAACCGCTGTCTATTCTCTTTGAGTAATCATGGAGGACGGGGGAAGTGCCATATGACTGGAGGAAGGCTAACGTTGTCCCTATCTTCAAAAAGGGTAAAAAGGAAGAACCTGGGAACTACAGACCTTGACAACAATGCCGTGATTACTCGAAGCCAACATGGATTTGTCAAAAACAAGTCCGGCCAGACAAATCTGATCTCATTTTTGATCAAGTCACCTCCCTTGTAGACTGTGGGAATGCTGTAGACATCATATACCTCGACTTCAGCAAAGCTTTCGACAAAGTGCCCCATGATATCCTGATGAGCAAACTAGCTCAAAGTGGGCTAGATGAAACAATGATCCGGTGGATCCACAGTTGGCTACAGAATCGGACTCAAAGAGTGCTTATCAATGGGACCTTCTCAAACTGGGGAGAGGTAACGAGTGGGGTACCGCAGGGCTCAGTCCTGGGCCCAGTGCTCTAACATTTTTATTAATGACTTGGAGGAGGAGGTGCAGGGAATGCTGATCAAATTTGCAGATGACACAAAATTGGGCGGGATAACTAATACTTTGGAAGACAAACAAAATTCAAAGTGATCTGGATAGACTGGAGCACTGGGCAGAAAACAACAGAATGACATTTCATTTCATAAATGCCTAGGAAAAAGAAACCAAATGCACAGTTACAAGATGGGGGATACGTGGCTCAACTACAGTACAAGTGAGAAGGATCTTAGCATTGTTGTCGATCACAAGCTGAATATGAGCCAACAATGTGATGTGGCTGCCAAAAAGACAAATGCTCTTTTGGGCTGCATTAATAGAAGCATAGCTTCCAAATCCTGGGAAGTACTAGTTCCCCTCTACTCAGCACTGGTTAGGCCTCATCTGGAGTACTGTGTCCAGTTCTGGGCACCACTCTTTAATAAGGATGCAGACAAGCTGGAGAGGGTTCAGAGGAGGGCAACAAAGATGATCAGAGGACTGGAAACAAAGCCCTATGAAGGGAGACTGAAAGAACTGTGCATGTTTAGCCTTGAGAAGAGAAGACTGAGGGGAGATATGATAGCACTCTTCAAGTACTTGAAAGGTTGTCACAGAGAAGAAGGCCAGGATCTCTTCTTGATCATCCCAGAGTGCAGATAACAGAATCATGGGCTCAAGTTACAGGAAGCCAGATTCCAGCTGAACATCAGGAAAAACTTCCTGACAGTTAGAGCAATACGACAATGGAACCAATTACCTGGGGAGGTAGTGGGCTCTCCCACACTGGAGGCCTTCAAGACGAGGCTGGACAGCCATTTGTCAGGGATGCTCTGACTTGGATTCCTGCATTGAGCAGGGGGTTGGACTCGATGGCCTTGTAGGCCCCTTCCAACCCTACTATTCTATGATTCTATGATACCTCCTCCCTGTCCCTGCCAATTGCCATGTCTTTTCTTAAAAAAATAAAAAATAAAAAATGGTGATTTGCAGGATGTGCCCATAGCATAGACTTAGATGCAAGTAGAGTCATGAATCTTGCATCTAAGTCTATGTGTCCATAGGCATATATGCAAGATTCACGGCTCTATTTTGCATATAAGTCTATGGGCATATCCTGCAAATCACCATTTTTTTATTTTTATTTTTAAAGAAAAGACATGGCAATTGGCAGGTACAGGTAGGAGGCGAATGGCTCTGGCTGGCAAGAAGCAGCCAAGTGCCATTCTGCCTCCAGTCCTCCTGGAGTGGAGGTAAGTGGTCTTGATCCGCTGCGGATTCCTGAGGCCAGATTCTGAAGAATCCGTCCTCATCTGAATCTGCAGCAGATTTCTCTGACATCCCTAGCTAAGATAGAGAAGGAAAGCAAGGCTGGTAAGGTGGCTGGCTTAAGACAAAATGGAAGCCTGTTCTTCTTAGGCATATAGCTGATTGAAGGACTGGTGCTTCATGCTTGCCACCAGTTCAGCTGCCTCCACTTTGGCACAAGAAGATCAAGCTATTGCTGCAGCATCCAAAAATGCACCTTGCGGAAATGCAGGGGTTCCTGTTGCCATTGTAACTTCTATGCTCATCTAGCAAAGTCCACAGCCGGCATCCCACCCCCACATCTTCATTTCGGAATCACAAAGGGAATGGAAGAAGAGTTGAGGGCATGGCTAACCTTCTTAACCAAACACAGTTGTGTGTCATTTTGCAGGATCAGCTTCTAGCAGGATCGGATTTAAAAATCCAATCTGATGAATCAGGAAGCCTGGAGCATCCTACAAAAGATGGCCACCTCGCTGGCAGGCCACAGGCATCACATGTGACATCACCATTCAAACAGAGTCATGCAGGCAGCTAGTCAGGAAATTTGGCATGTTGGTATTGACATGTTGTCAGCCATCACAGGGCTTTTCAGCACAACATGTTCCAGGAGTAGATAATAATATTGCAGAAGCCCTCTCTCACTTCTAGGAGGAGAGATTTCAAGTCTGGGACACTAGAAGCAGGAATCAAGCAGGAGCCCTTTCCCAGATGACCTGTGGGCACCTCAAAACCCACCAGGCATCTGGCCCCCATTGATCATCCTTTAATCTCAGCAGCTCTCCGGAACCAGGGCCTCTCTCCCAAAACCATGTACATCCAAAGGGCAGCCATTTCCCCTGTGAGCACAGGCTGCGGCATTGCTCTTCTCGGTTCCACATAAAAGGCCATGGGGTCTTCTAGTTTATTCATTCATTTTTCTGCACTGCATCATCAAGGTTCGTGAGCACAGGCTGCCAAGCGTTGCACTTCATTGACTGTCCGACCACCTGGGCATATTTGTGTCTGGCACCGCCTCCTGCTTCTGCCAGCTTCCCCTACCAGCTGACTTGGCTTGCCTGCCTCCTCTGTCTGCTGTCGCTGCCCACCTAGCTGTTCTGTTGGTGTGGTGCTTCCTGGAACTCCTAGCCTACCTTGGGCCACTTAGCATGGTACCCACACTTCCTTCAGGGATACTGTACCTGCCTGCCAATGGTTCTTTGAGCCTCTTATTTACAGGTGCCCTGGCACTGCCTGCCTGCCTCTATGCATCCCCACGTCCTCCACCATCTGCCTCCTCCTCACGCTGCCAGCCAGCCCACCTGCCAGTCACCAGCAACACTGCCTGCCTGCCTCGGTCGGCCATCTGACTATCGAGTTGCTCTTTTGCTGCAGACACCCTACTAGCCTGAGCAGATAGCTCATTTTGCCACCCAAGCGCAGCCTTCTAGGCACCATGGGGGAGTCTGTGCCCACCGGACAAGTGTGGCACTTAGGTCTGCAGAGGGATGCATGAGAAATTTGTTTCAGCTTGTTTTTTAACAGGAGTTTACCCAGTTTGCACCTTCCCAATCGAACACAGACTTGGACACAATCTGTGGTTGGAGTCCATACATTTCTGAGCTTGCAGATTCATGAAACAACAACAACAACAACAACAAAGGGGGTAGTCAACAGCATAGACACATTTCAAAAATGTGCATATTTCAATATGAGTACATTTTAAAAATGCATACATTTAAAAATGTGTACATTTCACAAATACGTATCTCTCAAAATAAGCACATTTCAAAATAGGGATGTCGTGAGCATCCAGTTGGGGCTCGAAGCCCCGCAAGAAGTTGCCGGTTCGGTTTGGCCCCCCGGACACCAGCTCGCAGACCTGAGCTCTTGCCCGACTCGTGGCGTGCTGAGTCGGGCAAGAGCTCGGGTGCCCGCTCCCTCAGCAAGGACTGGGGAAGAAGGCAGCGCCTCTCCTCCTGTCCCCATCCTTGCTACAGCAGCAGTGGTGCCGGACAGGCTGGTCATTTTCCATAAGTTTTCCTGGTCTTACAGAAAACGACCAGCAGCTTGTCCCTTGCCACAGCTGCTGTAGCAGGTGGGGGCGGAGGGAAGAAGGAAGCACTTATCCTCTTCTCCCACACCCCCCATCTCCTGGAGGCCAGGGCGAGAGGCTAGGGGCTGGCCACCCAGACCCTTTTTCCCATGCTTCCCCTTGACAGCTGCCACATGGAAGAGGGGCAATGGCGGCACCCCAGCACTCTCATCCTGGCCTCCTCTAAAGAAGGCCAGGGGGTGAGAGGCTGGGAGTGGCTGCACTGAGGCCTACCTTCCCTGCGCCGGCCCTTAATAGCCAGTGCAAGAAAGAGGGGCGGCTCGCACAGCTCGCAGGCAGGCAAGGCGAGCAAGGGAGCTTGCCGAGCAGGCCCGGGCTGCATGAGCTGCGGGGAGGGGGGGCAGTTCATCAAGCTCCCTGATCCCGGACAGAGATGGGCTCGTCCATCCCTATTTCAAAATGCATACATTTCAAAATGTGTACATTTCGAAAATACATATATTTCAAAAATGAGTACATTTCAAAATGAGTACATTTCAAAACTGCATACAATTGATGCATACATTTCAGGAAAATATGCACGGAATTTCATGCAAAAGGAAGAAAAAAAAAGCTCGCAGCCTGATACGGGCTTGAGTCAGAACAAGCTTTGAGATGGAATTCAGAGAACTTCTGCAAGTTGGGTTTTGTTGATCTGCATATCCTTAGTTCTGCATAGCTTCCTGTATCCACCAGCTTATGTCTTTTACTGCAGCCTCTCAACTGACCACCACCTAGGGAGTAGGCATGGTAGAGCTGTGGGTTCTTCGCATTGGTGTGCTATGCTACCACACCTTGCCTTTGGCTGGCTGGCTCCAGGCTTGAGTAAAGTAGTCAACCTTCAAAGTGTGTTGCCTTTTGCATGGCTCCTGGCTCAAACACAGTAAATGATCAAAGTACTTTGTGGATGTATGTGTCCAACCCAGGAGTGAAACTTGTGAATTCTGCCCTTGCACGTTTGGCATTGCTATGTGCAGTAGGGAGGGTGTGGCAGCTGGCAAATATAGCTGAGATGGGGTAGAGGAAGGATGGGACCAAGAGGTCAACCATTCTTCCAATGCCATCACCAGGCTTCACTATGAAAAAGCCTTAAAATGGATTTCAAGTGTCACATTTCCTTAGCCCCAACACTTATTCTTCTGAAATTTGGCAGGATTATATCTTGTGAATACCTCTAGGATGTGTGACATTGCCATACAAATTGACACTCCCCTAAAAAACAGCACAGGGGAGAGGGAACAGGCAACAAATCAATCCCCCCTTCCACACTATCTGTGGCACCTATCCTTCTGAAACTTAGGAACATCTCTAGATTGCCTGTAAGTTTCAGAGCAAGGAACTTAGAAGGATAAGAGCATCCCCCTCAAAATATCCAGACTTCTCTTGAACCAACCCACTTTGACTATCACTGGCAGGCATGAGCCACACTGAAAGGGTAAATAATCCCTGCAATTTTCATCCAATTCTGCCAAGGAATAGAAACTTTGGGGGGAAGTTCCCTTCTCCCCAACTCACAAGGCTTGCCCCTTATAAAAGAATGTGAAACAAAGCCATGATGAAAGGCTACTATGGAACATGAGTCCAGGTTTAGTGTTACAGAGTTATCACACTGCTGAACATTGGGAAAGAAGAACTGCATTTTTTATGTTTTTCTCTTTATTAGGTTCTCTCTTTTATTCATTTCTGGCCTCAGAATAATAATGTAGCATTTGGGGAAGAAGATGCAACCCAAAAGCCCAGCGCTGGAGGCTAAGATGGAAAAGATCTCCACACCTACCATGTATTTTCCCTTGGTGCTCTGGTATGTTGGAACAAAGGACAACCAGACAGTGCAAAACACCAGCATGCTGAAAGTGATGAACTTGGCTTCATTGAAACTGTCTGGAAGTTTCCTGGCAAAGAAAGCCACAGTGAAGCTCATGAAGGCCAGGAAGCCCATGTAGCCAAGAACACAGTAAAACATAGTTACAGATCCCTCATTACATTCTAGTACAATTTCTTCAGCCACTGAGGTCATGTCTGCATCTGGGAAAGGGGGTGAGGTAGCAAACCACACAGCACAAATGCCTGCTTGAATATGGGGGCAGAGAAAGATGATGGGGTTAGTCAGTCTTTTCCCCACCCATTTCCTCATACTGCTTCCTGGCCTAGTGGCCATGAAAGCCAGAACCACTGTGATGGTTTTTGCCAGCACACAGGAAACAGCCACTGAGAAGATGATGCTGAAAGCACTTTGTCGAAGGAAGCATGTCACCTTCTGAGGATGGCCAATGAATAGAAATACACAAAGAAAGCAGAGCTGGAGAGAGATGAGGAGAGTGTAGGTGAGATCCCGGTTGTTGGCTCTGACAATGGGAGTGTTGTGGTGCTTCATAAATGTTCCTAACACCAAAGCAGTGACCAAACAAAATAAAAGTGCCGCAATTGCTGAACTCATTCCCAAAGGTTCCTTATAAGTCAAGAACGTTACTCTCTTGGAAATGCATTGATTTTGTTCCTTGTTTGGATAGTGGTCATCTTTGCAGGTGGTGCAGAAATCCATGTCTGAGGAAAAAGGGTATGCATTTTCATGGCTGATTCAAATGCTGCAGTTTGCAGTTGCAGACATGTCCCCTATTTCTACAAACAATTACATGGGTGGGGGCATAGGCCTGTGATTCTCAAACAATGGCATTTCATTGTGAGTAGGCTTTGGTTTAAGAATTAATGTTAACTCAAGGATCACTATCACTGCTATACCCAAGTATCTTTGGCAGATGTTTTGGAGTGTTTGAGTTCTCTCAGTCATAGGATAAACAAAGAATAGAGCATTACTGTGTCTGAGATCAGCTATGGGCTGAGCGAAATGAACAAACTGAAGCATAAATGAATAGGGTTGGACCTAATCTCTCTAGCTGGATTCTGCTGCTTCGCTTCAATGCCTTGGACTGGTGAACAGTCTGTAGCATCAGTTGGTCACCAATTCTGCCCTTTCCCAAAGAGAAGTGACCCAGCCACAGTTACTCCTCCTCTAGGTTTGATCTTTAAGGTCTTAAATGGTCTGGGACAAGAATAACTCAGGGACCTTCTTTTTCCACATTGTTGGAAATAGCAGCCTTGGCTTATCTGCAAGTTACTGGAAGTTAGTTAGTTCATGGGAAAGACCACAGCTAGCCCTAACAACTCTATAGCCTACAGTGTGGTTTCAACAGACAGCAATTTTTATATTCTATGTGGCCACATTAATAAAGGTGATTATTTGGTTAAAGTAATTTGGTGAGTTCTGATCTGAGTTGAGTCAAAACAGTTGAGTTGGATGATCCAACTACAGCCACAGACTGCTGGGAAGGAGAGACTGCTGTTAATATCAAAGGTGAGCTTTTCGATCTGATCTGCCCCAATCCCGTGTCTGAGAAACTTCATAAGAAGTTTCCAGCTCCCTTCTGGCATGCTGAGGGATTGTTTTGTTTGTTTGTTTGTTTTAGGCACAAGGAGGAACATGTTTGGGTTTTAGTATTAAACATGTTATTGAAATATTGCGGCTTTTAATTAGTAAGTTGTATTTTTATTTTAATATTTCAATTTTGTATTTGCATTAACATTTGTAAACCAGCTTGGGGCGTTTCTGGGTGAAAGGCAGCATAGAAAGAAACAATTAAAATGACATATCAAGGTACCTGAACCGAATTTTCTGCTACCACACCTTGCCCCCACAGCCCTCTGTAAGGTGTCCCATTCCATTCAGTATCATCCCTGACCTTCAGGGGATCTTTTTTCAGGGGGCTGCTAGGAAAACGGGGTATGGAAGTCACCTTTACCCACCACATTCCATAGGTGGATGTCTCTGTCCAACCCATTGTGACCTTTCCTACAGAAAGCATTCATTGTGTGCTTGTCATTCCCTACTCATGGTTGTTTATGGACTCTTTAGATGTTTTTGTGACCCTCCAGTTTCACTTCTGTTTTTAAACAGCACTTTTGGCAAGCGTTTGTTTGTTTTCGAGCAGGCAATATGTGGTGTTATTTAAAGGAAGATAAAGAGAACACCTTTTGCTCTTATATAATTGCACTATTGCACTATACCCCCATGCCGCCTAGAGGAAATGCTCTTCATGTAATTCTCGGATCTCAAGTCTGCAATGAAACTGGAAGTAGATACAGTGGAGCATCATGTAGAAAACCTCAGACTCTCAAACCAGATCATTGCCTTGGGCTTATCAGTGAAGTTATTTCACAAGCATGTTTATACTCTACAGCAGAGGTGTTGAACCTTTTTCAGCCCAAAGGCTGAATTCATTTCTTGAGAAGGTCTCAGGGGTCACATTTCAATGGTGGGGTAAACAAATTCCAGCACATCTTAGTTTAGGAGGGACATTTCAACTTTTCAGAATGGGGAGGGGGATTCTGCAAAAGCCAGGAAGCCACCAAATAATAGATGGTCAGGAGCAAGCGGGGGTGTGTGTGTGACCATCTGAGAAACCCTAGAGGGCTGGATTGGAACCTGAGGTGGGCTGGATTTGGCCCGTAGGTCTAAGGTTCAACACCTCTGCTCTAGGGAATTCAGTTGGCAGAGATTGAGAGCTGGCAAAATGGTGATTCAGTACTCCAGTCAACTCTCCTCCTGCTCCCCCAAGGTGGTGAGAATTTCTACTGCTCTATTAATTCAGAAGGTGGCAGCAGTTACTAATTCACTGGGATATTGGGGGGGGTAGGATCAGTTATTGAGGTATTGTGGACAAACGTAGATCAAGTATAAAAAGACTTACCCTCTGATGTCAAATTAAGAAGAGGTGTAAGGATTCTCTCACCCCAGGATATATTACAAAGAATAAGTTAAAAGCATGGGTGGGGGACTAGAATGGGGTGGGGGCAGGATGATGCCCTCAACTGGCTCTCTGTGTGCTGCCTGGCATCATGGGGTGTGTGCATGCCCATGATACCTTTTGGTTCCCAGCTGAAACACACCCTGAGCCCACCCTGACCGAGGCACTGGGTAGAGGAGGACTCCTCCACCCCACAACATAGTCAGGACTGCTTCATCTGCCCTGGGCTGCCTTCCCCTTTGGGAGAATGCAGGGTGGGTGAAGCAGGTAGCACACCATTTTCCCTCCCAGTTCAGAGGATGAGTGGCATAGTAAGGTGGAATCCATTCCATTTACTTGGATCCATGACTGAAGGTAACAGTGGGGATTCTTCTCCCTGCTAGCACTGAAGGGGCAGTATTTGGGGGAGGTGGAAGCTGTGGGATTTTACAGTTCTGAATAAATTGACCAGTGCTATTCAAGTTCACCAAGGAATGATATGCTCAAAGTCTGAAGAAGTTTGGTAATGTTTCAACTTTTTTTCTTGAAAAGATGTGACTATTTCAAATGATTCCTTTTTTAAGAATAGTGTTGTTCATGCATCATCTTGGATTATTTTAATGTAGGTCACTAATTAAAAGGTGCTTAAAAAAAAGTCCTTAATAGGTTACCCTTAGGCCTTGTCAAGGCATGTTTTCAGCCTAATTTTTAGGGCACCAAGGTTGGCTTCTAGTGGCTTGAATGAAAATTGGAGAACAGTTCCTAGATGGAGCAGCATATTGACTATAGAAATAGTGTCTGTTATTACTATTGTAAACAAACTGTTCACACACAAGATTGCTTTCACTAGTGCCACTCAGTGAGGAACTGCTGTAACAATGGGGAATATGCCCCAGCAATGACAGCTATTGCCAACAACTTTAGCAAGTAGGAACTTCTAACCATTCTCACCTTAATCTTGATTGTACATACTCTAATGTTCAGTATGTTTGATTATTCAGGGCACTATGTACTCTACCTGTCTGATGAGAAACCTTCCCTGATGCACATGGAGCACAATCATAGCAGCAAAACGGCTTCCCTTCCTTCTTTTTCTTCTGATCACCAGGATGGCAGTTGTCATTACAGAGAGAAACAGGCACCACCTTTTCAAAGAATATCAAGACTCAACCATGGGGAAATAGATGTTAATGATCTTTGGTTTCATTGAAACTAAATGTCTATTGCCACAGCATGACAATATCTGTATTCTTACAGCAATGTCTTTGTATTCAACAGGCTGTCAATACTTTCAAGATGAGGATAAGCAGGATAAGCACAACCCATAGACTACTGTGAGAGAGGATTGAAGCACAATCCTTGGATACAATCCTTGGATGAAAAGATTAAAGAAGTTTCATATTAGTTTGTTGAGCTGTTTTCTGAGTATAAGCCATAAAATTGCCTGTCCTCTGATTTCTGGTTATAGTTGCAGAATGTGATTCAGCTAATTAACTCTTAATATAGGGTCACTACATTGGTCCCAAGATCACTGCAGATGGTGACTGTAGCCATGAAATTAAAAGACGCTTGCTCCTTGGGAGGAAAGCTATGGCAAACCTAGACAGCATAGTAAGAAGCAGAGACATCACCTTGCCAACAAAGGTCTGTCTAATCAAAGCTATGGTTTTCCCAGTAGTAATGTATGGCTGTGAGAGCTGGACTATAAGGAAGGCTGAGCGACGAAGAATTGTTGCTTTCAAACTGTGGTGCTGGAGAAGACTCTTACGAGTCCCCTGGACTGCAAGGAGGTCAAATCAGTCCATCCTAAAGGAAATCAACCCTGAGTGCTCATTGGAAGGACAGATAGTGAAGCTGAAGCTCAAATATTTTGGCCACCTAATGCGAAGAGAAAACTCCCTGGAAAAGACCCTGATGCTGAGAAAGATTGAAGGCAAAAGGAGAAGGGGACGGCAGAGGATAAGATGTCTAGATAGCATCACCGATGCAATGGATATGAATTTGAGCACAATCCGGGAGAGAGCAGAGGACAGGAAGGCCTGGCGCGCTATGGTTCATGGGGTCACGAAGAGTCGGACATGACTTAATGACTGAACAACAACAACACACAGTGGTCCCATAATATTCAATGTGTGCTATACGTCCCTGAAAAAAAGGCCTAGATTTGAGCACTCTCTCTGAAGAATTCAGATAATGTGTCTGTATTTTTTTTATCTCTCTCTGTAAAGCAAGTCTATAAAGCATGGGTCCCCAGCATGGCAGCCATGGTTGCCATGATGCCTACAGGCACCTCCAATGGTGCCTATAAATGGCCCTGGGGGCATCCATTTTTTTAATTTTTTGATTTGTTTGATTTGTTTTATTTTTTCAATTTTTTAAATAGTCATGCATGGATATGAATGGAAAGCATAAAACTTTCTAGCAAGTATCCATAGGTTACAAAAAAAAGTGGACAGATATTAGGGATGTCAGAGAATTCTGCCACGGATCTCGGTGAGGCCGAATACCAATGCATTTGGCCCCCTGAACTCTGTGGTGGAATGGCCTGCCCCCCCGCCCCCCCATGGATCCCCCCCAGGACGAGACTTACCTGGGGCAGATCTTCCAGGCGGCGGCAGCTCCGGCGGCAGCGGCAGTGGCGGCAGCGGCTGTGGCGGCTGGACTTCCAACCGGCTGCCGCCCCCACCATTTCCAGTGTTGGGGGGGGGAGACGTGATAGTCTACATAAAGATTTACTTAGCCTATCATGGCTAGTTTTTTTTTTTTTTAAAAAATGACGTGATAGGCTACATAAATCTTTACATAGCCTATCATGTCTGACTTTAAAAACAAACAAACACGCGCGTAGGCAAATGGCGGTGGCGGAATCCGGCCGGCCAGGATTCCGGGGGGAGGGATGGAGGGCCTCCCCCTCCCCAGCGGAGCCCGGCGGAGCCAGGTAAGGGTAATTTCGTACATCCCTAACAGATATCCAAATAAGTATTCATTTGAAGGTGGTGTCTATATGCAACTCATGAAAGTATTATAAGGTCCTCAATCCATTGCATTATAGGAGGTGAATGTTTATCCTTCCAATGTTGTAATATCATTTTTTAGCTGTCAAAAAGGTGTAGAGAATCCATTTACACTGACCTTTTGTTAATTTCCATGAAGCAGGTAAATAATTTGAAAGAGCGTGTATGTCCGTGAATGTTAAAGACTGTTCCAGTACAAAATGCATCTGTGTGCAATAACCTCCTTCCAAAAAGGGCAACTACTTGGCATTGCCAAAATGTATGTTTCAAAGATGCAATGGCTGTATTGCACCACCAGCAATTAGCCGAAGTAGACAAACCCTTATTAAAGAGACATTGTGGTGTCCAATAGACACAAAACAAAAGTTTTTGCTGAATAAGACACAGCCTAAGATCCATAGATGAGACAGGCAGATGCCAAAGTTGTGATTATGCATTTTGTGGTGGTGCCTAAAGCATGGTCTTAAATTCCCAAATGGGCCCATGAGTCCAAAAAGCTTGGTGACCCCTGCTATAAAGGAATGTTGTGATCTTCAGCAAAAACTGTTGGACATTAGAGGATCTTGTGCTCCATTGCTTTGTTTATATTTATTTATTTATTTATTTATTTCTATACTGCCCAATAGCTGGAGCTCTCTGGGTGGTTCACAAAAATTAAAACCAAAGAGCACACAATAAAACAATACAAAACATATAAAACATTAAAAACATAGTAAACAATACAACCAGAATAAAACCAGTTTTGCTTTCCATCTTAAGTTCATTGAAGTTTTTGATGGTGTATACACATCAGCATTGAATCCAGATTGATGCATGCCCACAATGTCTAAATAGACTCATATTCACTTTCTAGACTGCTTGCAATGAAATGTTTGAGACTACAAATCAGTGTAGAGGCATCTATGAGTAAGCTCCATTGACCACAATGAGAATTACTTCTAAGTAAACCTGCATAGGATTGTACTGTAAATTGGCCGAGATTAATACACTGGTGAAAAAACTGTAGAGTCATAATATAAAGGAACACACAATTAGGGATGGAGCGGGTGCCTGATTCAGTCCAGGAATCTGGTGGAACTGCCCCTGCCCACACCCTCAATCCCTGCTCGCAGAGCCCCGCTCACCGAGCCCCTTGCCCGCGCTCGGCGAATGGCCTGCACTCACCCTGGTGGCCTCATCGAGCTTTGCGGTTGCCATTTTTTGAGAAATAAAATGGCAATCACAAAAATGTGCATCTTTGTGCACACATAATGCACATTTTGCACATACACAAATATACACCTTCGCAAAAATGCACATTTCACACATGGGAATATGCACATTCACAAAATGTGCATTGCCACGCATACAAAGACATGTGCATTTTCGCAATCGCCATTTCATTAAAAAAAATGATGACCACGGAGCTTGATGAGACTCCTGGGGTGAGTGTGGGCTTCTTGTTGAGCATGGAAGAGCTCAAGTGCGGTCTGGGGACTGGCAAGCAGGGGAAGGGGCTGGGTGGGCATCTGGAGAACCCAGACGTGGATGAGTTCGCACATCCCTACACACAATGAATGTATTTTCCCCAATTATCTTACCTGGTTAAATCTTCTTGGCCATATAATGGCAGTGTCATCAATGCTGAATTCTTTGCCTGGAAGAGCCCAAGGATTCATCCTTCCAACTTTCACTCTGACAAAGGAGTTATTGGGGAAAGTAATCACATTGGTAATGTCAAACCCCATGGTAAATTCCCCATTCTCATTCAAAAGGACTGTTTCTCCAGCACTGTTGTTAAATGAGAAGTTCTTCAGAAAAGGATGGAGCTAGGCAGAAGGAAGGAAGGAAGGAATAAATAAAGAAATAATTTCACAGTGGCACTGTTAGGTGAATTTGAAAAGAGCTGTCCTTGATGGGCTGAGACTGCTTTGCCATTGAAAAAATATCTGACCTGTAAATTAAGTTATTTCAGAATAACATAATGAAGAAAACAACAACAGCAATAACAACAACCACCTTTTCAGTTTTACATATAGAAGTAGGGAGAGAAAATGTTGAACAGTATACTTTGACCATTTAGATTCCAATTATAGGCAAGCCTGCTAACTGCTTAAGTTTTATTGAGAGAAATTGGAATGGTTTACCAAGTACCCATTCCAAATTGAATCTACACAATGAAATGTTACGGTAACAAGGGGTGATATGGAAGGTTCAATGTGCTACTCGGATTTTGAATGCGAGGGACATATATACATATACATATGTATATGTTCTATATACATTAGGATCTTGTGCTCTTATTTCTGTCAATTGGGCAGAATCCATTAAGAGCCATTACCTGCCATGGCTGTATATTCTTATTCTCAGGTCTTCCTCTGCCTACCATTACTCTGGATCTGGAGGAGCACATGGCATGTACAGCATTTGCCAAAGCATAGACAGCATTGTAGATGCTGTAGCTATCGCCAGTCATACCCATTTCAAAGAAAGGCTTAGGAAGGCTCTCCAGCTTCTCTTCCTCAGTGCAGATTTTCGCATCATCCTCATTAAAACTGGAATTTGCAAGTGAACAGTCAAATGCTTGCTCCCAGAATGTTTGGATGAAGCCATCTCCCTTGGCCAAATGAGGTCTTAAGTTCTGAAGGAAATTGTGGAATCTTGGCACCTCATGTGTATGGGTTGTGAAGGCTAAGGCACCATTAAAGTTTTCTATACCCCAGTCCCTATGCATGGTCAGTGTTACAAAATCCAACTGGGCTGCCAAAATCCAAACTTTATAAAATGTTTTCTCATAGTCAATTTCTCCTTGATGTAGCAACATTCTCAAAAGCAGCATAGTGGTGGTATCTCCATGGGCAATGATAACATTGGCATTACTTTCCATAACTTCTCCAAATGTTCTGTTAAGGCTTGCTTGAACAGTTAAGAAATCAAAAAAGGTAATTCCGGGCATTTTCTCTGTGAAAGCAGGACAGATGCCATTCTGATAAAGTATTCGTGGTATGTTCTTCACAAAAAGTTCTCCACTGTCATCGTCTCTGGTCATTAGACCCACCCACATCCATCTGAAATGCAGAAGCAGCTGAACAATCCCCTTGTACTGATGGATTTTATTTGGAACCATCTGATATAAAGGAAGGAAATGAGATTGATCCTTCAGCATGGGGTCAACATCACCATAGCTGAACTAAAAGGGGGGAAAAAGACAGGCAGGTGTTTTAGTATTGAACCTGAAACCTACAGGCACAGTACATATCTAGTCATTGTATAGATACTGTACATTTCGTTTTAAATTCTCTTTCTTCCTATCAAACTGAATATTCTACTAGAATTTATGCTTCATATAACTAGGACAGTTATCCTAACGAAATCTTGGAACACTGGTTTATGCATTCATAAACTCCTGGTTTGACTGCTGTAAAAAGTTCTATGTGGGGCTGCTACTGAAGATATCTCAGAATATTTGGCTGGTGCATAATGCTACTGCATCTCTCCTAGCAGAAGTGGGGGGACCTGAACATATACAGACAAATTATTTCCAAATGCGTTGGAACTCTTTCATCCTTGACCTTTTCTTGCCATGAGGGGTATCTTGCCTCCTGCAGAAGAAGCTTTGTGGGTGCTGTGTTGTGTGGGCTCTCCTTCCCTCCATATATGTGTTGTGCTCCAAAATATTGGAGCGGTGCATGGCAACTAGAATCCCTCCCTGGAGGGAAGCCGGGCAAAACCCATGACTAGGAGGCTTTGGAGGTGTTTCTATGAATTCTGCGAGTTTGACTGCCACCTTTGCACCATTTTCTGATAATCTCAGTGGTTTGTTTTCCCCTCCCCTCCTGGGTATAGGATATAGTGGGCTGGTTTGCACATCACAATAAGCCACACTGAACACAAGCCATGGTGGGTTGGTTAATCGCATGCTAAGCCACGCTGCTGTGTATAGACGATCAGGTGCTTGCTGGCTTGCCCTGGTTTGTTTCACCCTTCATCCTCTCACCTGCTCCTTAGGGATGGCAGAGAATTTCTCCCCGAAACTTCGGGGGGCCGAGCGCCAACGTGTTCGGCCCCCCGAACAAGTTTCGGGGAGAAATTCTCCGCACCTCCCCCGCCCCCTGCACCCCCCCGGGATGGGACTTACCTTTGCTGAATGTCCCTCCTGGCAGCGGGTCCGGCCGGCGGTTCGGCGGGTCTTCGTCAGGGGCGGGGGCGGCAGCCGATCTTTCGACCGGCTGCCGCCGCCGCCATTGCAATAAAAGAAAAAAAAAAAAACGCCCCCGTGATAGGCTACGTGACGATTAACGTAGCCTATCACAGCTAGATTTGCATAGTCAGCCGTGATAGGCTACGTAAATCGTCACTTAGCCTATCACGGGTGACTTAAAAAAAAAAAGCGCGTATGGATAATGGCGGCCCCCATAGGGAGCCGCCATTCCCGTTCCTTATTTGGTCGCTGTAGTCTACGTAAACATTTACGTAGACTACAGCGACCAAATAAGGAACGCGAATGGCGGCTCCCTATGGGGGCCGCCATTTGCGTACGCGCTTTTTTTTTTTTTTTTAAGTCACCCGTGATAGGCTACGTGGCGATTTACGTAGCCTATCACGGCTGACTCTGCAGATCTAGCCGTGATAGGCTACGTTAATCATCACGTAGCCTATCACGGGGGCGTGTTTTTTTTTTAACTGTTTAGTTCGCGGCCGGGCGAGGTGAGGCGCCTCCTCCCCGGCCTGAATTTCGGCCGGGTGAGGCAGGAAGCCTCCCCCCCAGCCTGAATTTCGGCCGGGTGAGGCGGGAAACCTCCCCCCCGGCCTAAACTTCGCGGGGGGAGCAACGAAGCGCCTCCCCCTCACCGCGGGAAATCTTCGAGGACAGGTAAGTGACTTTCGTCCACCCCTAGTGCTCCTAGGGATGTACGAAAGGGACTTACCTTGTCCCGCAGCTTTTTTCGCGGTGGGGGGGAGGCGCTTTGCTTCTCCCCCCGAAGTTCAGGCAAGGGGGGGGAGGCATCCCGCCTTGCCCGGCTGAAATTCAGGCCGGGGGGGGAGTCGCCCCGCCTCGCCCGGCCGAAATTCAGGCTGGGAAGAAGCGCCCCGTCTCCCCGGCCGCGAAAGAAAAAGTAAAACAAAAAACCCTGTGATAGGCTACGTAACGATTGACGTAGCCTATCATGGCTAGATTTCCAAAGTCAGCTATTCGCGTTGCCCTTATTTTCACCATAGTCTATGTAAATCTTTACGTAGACTATACGTGCCAAAATAAGCAACACAAATGGCGGCGCCCATGGGCCGCCGCCATTTGCGTACGCGTTTTTTTTTTTCCAAAGTCACCCGTGATAGGCTATGCGACGATTTACATAGCCTATCACAGGTGACTTTGGAAATCTAGCCGTGATAGGCTACGTAAATCATCACGTAGCCTATCACAGGTGTGTGTGTGTGTGTTTTTACTTTTTTATTTTGTAATGACGGCAGTGGCAGCCGGTCGGGAGACCGGCCGCCGCCACCGACGAATCGCCGCCAAACCGCCGCTGGGACTCGCCGCCGAGAGGGACATTCGCTGAAGGTAAGTCCCATCACGGGGGGGGGGCGGGGGGCCGGCGGAGAATTTCCCCAACACTTTCGGGGGGCCGAATGCCTCGGCGCTCGGCCTCCCAAAGATTCGTGGAGAAATTCTCCGCCATCCCTACCTGCTCCTAGTCCTAGCAGATATCCCAGGCACAACTCATCCTGCTGTGATGATATTTTCCTCCACCACTTTTCTGGCCTTGTGAAGCGCCTGCATTGGCACATATATGCCATATCTTCAGTGTGTGTGTGTGTGTGTGTGTGTGTGTGTGTGTATGTGAGGGGCTACCATACTTTTTAGGGGGAGATGGCTGAAGGTTTTATTCATTTTCTATCTTTAACACTTTAAAATAAATCCCTGGCTGCTCCCCGCAGCTGGGGATGACCAACATTCCTCTTCTTGGCACAGCTAGGCATGTATGAGTGACTTACCTCTGGGTAAGCATGTGCAGCTCCAATCTGGGACCATGGTGATTTGGGAGGGAGGATTTAAGCTTTCCCTCTTCTGTTTTCATGCCAAAATCCCCACCCCACTAAGGGAACAGGAGAGGAGGTAAGTCAATCATGAATTCATACATAGCTGCGCTCACTCAGCTCACAAGGGGATAAAGCTGGTCACTGTCAAATGAAGGGCCAAGCTGGAGGAGGAGGAGTGGAGGGCTCTGTGAGGAGCAGTTGGGTTTTTGGCCACTTTTGCCAAGCATCTCTGTAGCCCTTTCAAACAAGTCACGCAGAACCAACGCACATCACGACAAAGCATCCTGAACACAAACCACCCTGAACAACCCTTCAACAAGCCATAGGTTCTCAAGGTGGCTTGTCAAGAACCCATGCTTGAGCCATCCTGCCAGGTTCGGACAGCACTACAAGCCACTCCGAAACAAACAAGGATGACAACCCATGGTCAGTTGTCTTGTGCAAACCAGGTCAGTGGTAGCTTAACTCCCCACCCCCATAATAATTTGAGTATAGGATTGCGCAACCTATTCAATGTCTAGTTTTGTATGTGTGTGTGGTTATTGTTTTTTTTAACCAAGTTTCAAGTGATGGTTGTTGTTGTTGGGTAGAATTATTTGGATACTTAGATTATGACAACTAACAAAGGAATTTCAGAATGGAAAAAGGCCTACCCCCAACCCTAGTATACACAGTTTTCAATGGGATGATGAACGTCCACTTATCACATTTTCAAAATTGGAGTTGTCAGCTTATGAGGGACATTTCCACCTTATTAACCTTGCTAATTAGTGAACAACCTTTTTTGATATTAACAAGTTCTTAACTGGAAGCAAAATGCTCATTTTAAATTACCAAAAAGGAATTAGCTTGAAAGTGACCTATTTGTTATCACTTCAGATTCTTACATTAAGTTTGATTATCAAGAAGGTCATGTTTTGATTGTTATTCTTGAACATGTGCATCTTTAGTTTCAGCTGAGTTCATCAATGGCTTTGCAGAGGAGATCAGAATCTGCATGTGCAATCGAGCTCTTTTATACCTAACTCATCATTAGATAAGAGTTTAAGACTGGTAAAACAACAATTTTCTTGGACATTCATTGGTTTCCAATGGCTTTTGTTACGGCACTTTTTTTTTTTTTAATCAAGCTAAATTGCTGTGAATTCCTGTCTATGCCCCCTTAGAGTTTATATCACCCTGTTCTGTCTTTTTCTAAACTACGTATCAGTAATGTCAATTGGGTTTATTTTATACAGACATGAGGGGCATATATTAAATAGTAACAATAATTACTTATAGAGGAGAAAGAGGAGGAATTGCTCTACATTTGGAAGAAGAAGAAGAAGAAGAAGAAGAAGAAGAAGAAGAAGAAGAAGAAGAAGAAGAAGAGGAGGAGAAGAAGATATGGGCATGTAGCGTATGGGTTAGTCATATTAATAGTACACCCATTTCAATCAGTGGGATAAGTTATCCTGCATCACTAGGTAATATCAATGTTGTTGAAGTCATAAAAACCTGGAATGGCATTCCCAGAAAAGGCAAGTGAAAGGAAAATACTATGTTACAGTTCTGAAAACTCCAGAATCCATGAATGCAATTTACCTGTGGCACCTTGTAGATATCCAAAATGGTGGCGAAATGGCAGGAGGTTTCAGAACCCAGTCCACCTATGACTGCTATCAGATTATTCTGAATGCCACACTTATAGTTGGGGATAACTCTTTGGTGTGTGGAGAAAAATTCCATACCAATGTGATAGATTCTTTTTGAACTAAAGTAGCTCTCAGAAATGTGGAATCCCAAGGAAATATTGGGCAAGATGTGGGGATTTTCATTTACCTCATATACAGCAAATGCCAAAGCCAGGACATGTTGATAATTCTTTGTCACAACCCTGCAACAGAAGTTAAATGACGCATCACACAGAAGTGCCAGACTTATTGAAATTCTTTGCTGTCCTGCCCCTTCAATATTTTCTAAATTGATGCACGTGAGTTTTGATAGAATGCTAAAAGGTGTACAAATTCTCAGAACCACATGAGACAGCGCATACGTAAAAAAAAGAGATCACTTACATTATCATGTTCTACCATAATAGAAACTGCACAGTCTTCCTCCAAAATACTGTCAGACATATTTGAATTTAAACAAAGCAAAACTAAGGCAATGAAGGCTGTTTAAACATTTTACAAACTCTAAGCAGATGCTGCAAAGGGAAAACGATATAAATAATGAGATGAAATGGCAAGAAGAAAGTGTGAACTGTCGCTATGGCTAGGGCTGTGCAGCCCCCCTGATCCAACTCAGAAGCAGCCTTGTGGCTTCAGACGCGAGCCCAATTTGGCTTGGGCTGATTCGGGGGGGCCCCGACCCAACTCGGCTGAGAACCCGAAGCAGGATTCGGCCATCTGAATCTCGCTTCAGGTCCCCCCGACACCCCCGCACAAACCCCCAGCTCCTTACCTGGGCTGCTGCCTCTGCTGCCGTGGCCTCCCCCTCCTCCACCACCACTGTTGCTGCCTTTGCCTCCACCACCGCCACCCACCGCCACCCACCGCCACCAGCTCCTGAGGCCTGGATGTGCCCCAGCCCAGCTCTTGTTCCAGGGAGTCGCCATTTTAAAAATGCTGACCCTTGCCAAAAAAAGAGCCAACGTGTGTCCAGGGCTCAGGAGGAGAGGGCGGTTGGGGGGAGGCAGCGGTGGAGGTGGCCTCCACTGCCATCATCGTCGCCCTGGGCTCTCTGTGTGCTGCATGGCATCATGGGGGGTGTGCATGCCCATGATATCTTTTGGTTCCCAGCTGAAACACACCCTGAGCCCACCGTGACCGAGGCACTGGGTAGAGGAGGACTCCTCCACCCCACAACATAGTCAGGACTGCTTCATCTGCCCTGGGCTGCCTTCCCCTTTGGGAGAATGCAGGGTGGGTGAAGCAGGTAGCACACCATTTTCCCTCCCAGTTCAGAGGATGAGTGGCATAGTAAGGTGGAATCCATTCCATTTACTTGGATCCATGATTGAAGGTAACAGTGGGGATTCCTCTCCCTGGTAGCACTGAGTGAAGGGGCACTATTTGGGGAAGGTGGTATATGGTATATGCATTTGTGGGATTTTACAGTTCTGAATAAACTGACATGTGCTATTCAAGTTCACCAAGGAATGATGATATGCCCAATCAATAAGACTGATGAAAATTGGTAATGTTCCAGCTTTTTTCTGGAAAAGATGTGACTATTTCAAAGGATTCCTTTATCAAGAATATTGTTGTTCATGCATCATCTTGGATTATTTTAATGTAGGTCACTAATTAAAAGGTGCTTTTAAAAAAAGTCCTTTCTGGGTTACTCTTCGGCCTGTAAAGGCATGTTTTCGGCCTAATTTTTAGGGCACCAAGGTTTGGCTTCTAGTGGCTTGAATGAAAATTGGAGAACAGTTCCCAGATGGAGCAGTATATTGACTATAGAAATAGTGTCTGTTAACAAAATGTTCATGCACAAGATTGCTTTCGCTAGTGACACTCGGTGAGGAACTGCTGTAACAATGGGAAATATGTCCCAGCAATGACAGCTATTGCCAACAACTTTAGCAAGTAGAAATGCTAACCATTCTCACCTTTAATCAGGAGATTAATCTTGAGACTTAATCTTTCACCAGAGACTATATTAATGATTGAAAAGAAGGATATGTATTACGATGAAGTTTGGGCAGACATGGACTCACAGAATATAGAGCTAAACAGTGTATATTCTGGAATCTTACATCAT
This sequence comes from Heloderma charlesbogerti, assembly GCA_026122225.1. NCBI lineage: Eukaryota > Metazoa > Chordata > Lepidosauria > Squamata > Helodermatidae > Heloderma > Heloderma charlesbogerti. The sequence continues at coordinate 73,797 of JANEZZ010001545.1, read as the reverse complement.
GAAAAAATCAGTGTTTGAAACTAAACAAGAGTAATAATATCATAAAGGACAATATCTTGGTATAATGCAGTAGTTGATAATACTGTAACTTAAAATTATTGAAAGTCAATGTCATGATAATACTAGGAAAAAAAGTTTTAAAAACATAGGTGCATGAAAAGAATAAGAAAAGAATGCCTGGAATGAAATGAACAGGAATAATTAAAGTCACAAAGAAAAGTGGCGAGTTGGAAAAACTGGAAATTAAACTGGAAATTAAAAGGAAAGCAGGTGAGAAAAATAAGGGATTATGTGTTACTTAATGTAAAATGCATTTGAGAGTTCCATCGTAATTGTTAATCAACTACAGCTGGAAGTCTATGCACACTTATCTGGAAATAAGTCTCACTGAACTCAATGGGACTTACTTCCGAGTTGGCATGCAAAGAATTGGAGTGTAAAAGACTACGATTAGAATACACTTCTAGGGTAAATGCATGTTACAGAAAAAAGTATAAATTCTTACATGGGAAAGTCAGTATGAGAAGTTGGATATTCCAAGAAGGAAAATTGATCCAAAAATACAATCACTTGAGAGGAAGTCCCACCAATCATGAGGTCACCTGTCTTAGAATATGTATGAGGAGTATAGACAGGGTTGCGGATGGCACATTTAGCAGTATGGTCCCAGAGCTCACTATGAGATATCTGCAGCAACAACAGCATCAGTTCCAACAGCACCATCCTGATTACGGTTGGTCCCAGGTCCCAGGCACATTCCAGGTTTTCCTCCTATAGCCATATCAGTAGTATTGTTCTGATTTATACAACCTGTCTTGGAAGTCAGTGGGCCCTTCTGATGCAATCTTTGATGCTCTTACCATTATCCCCGCTTCCTACAAAAGTAGGGAGATGGTTGAGAATTGGAGTGATGGAGCCTTCCCTATTTAGCTCCAGTTCTGAACATCGATCAGGATTCTTTAAACGTATCTGCCCTAGCTTCAAGTGTTGTTATGTTCCAGCTTCTGGTAATCCACATGAGAGCTTGTTCAAGAGAATAATTACAAGGTATATCAATCAGGATGGGACCGCGGTGGCTTAGTGGTTAAGACGCTGAACTGCAGACTGGAAGGTCGGCAGGTCAGCAGTTCGAGACCCAAGTGCTGCGTGACGGAGTGAGCTCCCGTCTTCAGTCCCAGCTTCTGCCAACCTAGCAGTTCGAAAGCAAGAAATTGCAAGTAGATAAATAGGTACCGCCTCGGCGGGAAAGGTAACAGCGTTCCGTGCACCTCGGTGTTCAGTCATGCCGGCCACATGACCACGGAAGCGTCTTCGGACAGCGCTGGCTCTTCGGCTTAGAAACGGGGATGAGCACCGCACCCTAGAGTCGGACACGACTGGTTGGGGACACCTTTACCTTTTTATATCAATCAGGGCATCTACAGGGTCCTTGGTGAAAATTGTAGCATGTGTAATTAGCCTTTCCCAAGGCACTGATCCCAAGTAACATTATTTCTAGCACATTTAGTAGTGACCAAAAAACATGCTGTCCAGATTGGACATAACTTTTCTGTGTTCCTAAGTGTGTTGAAAAAGTACATGATGAGCAAGGTCCTGGCATGGAATCACAGAGAAAGAAGATAGCTAGGCTGCACCTGACCTCTTCATAGACTACTCCTGTTCTTATTTCAGGAACACCTATGATGACATCATTTAATTCCCCTATATGATGTTGTACAGAGTACACAAATTCATTGTGTACAGTGTACACAGATACACAAGTATGCCAGTAGGGCATCCATGATCACAGGAGTGGCTGCTGGTTTACTTGGTCTATGGTCCATTTCATCTTAACATTGCATTCAGTTCAGAGACAAGAGAAAATAAGCACTAAATAATATTATGAAGTTTTGTTGGTTTCACCCCAACAACCCTGCAAGGTAGGATAGGCCAAACTCAGCCACAAATTTCCCCAAGGTAACCCCTTGGCTCTCACCCAGGCCAATAGGCACTGTATTTAGCACTGAAGTTATTCAGATAGACCACACCAACTGAAGGTTGGATAAAAGTGTATTGAAAAGGGAAAGGGCAAAGGGAAAGGTATAGGGGAGAGGTGGTAGGTTGCACAGGAAATTACAAGCAAAGTCAAACAAGTACAAAACTCTAAATGAAACCAACAATGCCAAACCTCACGGCACACACTCCCAAGAGTAAAACAATAAAGCTAGCTAGTCTATCCTATACATACCAAAGTATGGGCCTCTCAGGATAGCCTTCGACCAGCAGCACACCCTAGTACCGTCAGGGCCACAACCTGCCCTTTCCTTCACTCCCCTTTTATTGTCTAGCCCTAGCAACTCCAGGCAGATTTGGAGCACCCAATCCAAAATCAGTCTCAGGTTACCCTATCCCACCCTCCCAAGGAGGTTGCATCTTCCCACCAGGCACGGGCATTATATCACTTTCCCAATTAGACAGAGCAACTCATGTAGGGATGTATGAAATGACTTACCTGTTTCGTTTCGTACATCCGCGGTGGGAGGGGAGGCACTCCATCCCTCTCCCCGAAATCCTTGATGGCCGGCTCCGCTTTGCGGCGACTCTGCTGAGCTGCCGGCTGGGGAAGCCCACAGCAACATCCGGCCGCTGCTGGGCTGTGCAGGGACCGCTGCCGGAGCCACGGCCACCAGGGAGATTCGCCCAAGGTAAGACCCATCCGGGGGGGGCAGGGGGGCAGACCGTTTCGCCACTGATTTCAGGGGGCCGAATGCGCTGGCATTTGGCCTCCCCGAGATTCGTGGTGAAATTCTCTGACATCCCTACCCGGAGGGCCAGCCAGCAGGGGGAAAGCTCAGGGGCACCCAGGGAACACAAAGTGGGATGTGTTCTTACATCCCTAGTGTAGAGTTGTCCATGGCAGAAGGCGCTGTAGGTGCTGCCATTTGCATCCCTTTTTTTTGCCATGATAGGTTACGTAAATATTTACGTAGGGGCTAATGCAGGGACGCCATTTGCGTCCCTGCGGAGGCTGTGTTAGGCTACGTAAGACCATAGGCTTACGTTAGGCTACGTAAGACCATAGACCAAGTAAACTAACAAAAAACAGCTACCGCAAATGGTGGTGGCTACGGTGGCCACCATTTGCGTTCCCCCTTTTTTTTTTTTTTTGCCATTTTAGCCTACATAAATATTTACGTAGGCTATTACAGCGGGGGGAAAAAGGGAACGCAAATGGCGTAGAGGCCGCCATTTGCGTTCCCTCTTTTTCGCTGTAATAGCCTATGTAAATATTTACAGTCTAAAACGGCAAAAAAAAGGGAATGCAAATGGTGGCCACCGTAGCTGCCGCCATTTGCGTCCACTCTTTTTGTGTGTGTTTTTTGCTGTGATAGGCTACGTAAATATTTACGTAGCCTATCATGGCAAAATACAGGGACGCAAATGGTGGCAGCTACGGCTGCCGCCATTTGCATCCCTGCAGGCTGCCCAGCGGCCGGATGTCCTGCTGCAGGTGGCCCTGGCTGGTGGAATCTCCGTGGAGAGGAGCCGGCCGGAGAGAATTTTGGGGGGAGGGATGGAGCGCCTCCCCCCCACTGCAAATGTCACCCTTCAAAAAGGTAAGAGACTTTCATACATCCCTAGCCAAATGCACTGGCATTCGGCCTCACCAAGATCTGAAGGGAAGCGAGAGGGAGACACTGCTTCCCTCTTGCTTCCCATCCAGCCATCTCCGCTGCTGCCCAGAGCAACTGTGCCCCTCTCTGCTGAGCACTGGCAGAGAGGGGTGCGGTTGCTCTTGGCAGTGGCAGTGCAGTGATGGGAGAGGGAAGTGGTGCTTCCTTCTCCCGTTGCCCCGAGCAACTGTGCCCCTCTCTGCTGTGCACTGGCAGAGAGGGGTGCGGTTGCTCTGGGTGGTAGCAGCGACGGGAGAGGGCTCTCTTGCTGCCACCACCACACACAGCAACTGCGCCTCCTGCCGTCGCCACTTGGGCAAGGAGCAGGGGCCGCTGTGCTTGCCTGACTCGACACATGCTGATTCGGGCAAGAGCAGGAAGTCACAGACCAGCATTCAGGGGTCCGAACTGGCAGGAACCTGCCGAGCTCGAGCCCCCAAACTGACACTCACAACATCCCTAATTATGAATGAATACTATTGAGGCTTGCAGTTTTGCTAGAGGGATTCTCCTGTGAGTTGACCCACACCTGTTTGTGGCTTACAGAAGGAGCTGGCAAGATGGCTGAAACAGTGAGAACAAGCCCTCTACTAGAAGTAAGATTAGAAGCTTCATAAGGCAATACATGAGCAGGACAAGAGATCCCATTTGCTCACCAACGGAATGTGCCAGTGCATAGAGGGTAAGCAAGCACAGTTTCTCAGACTGCACAACATCTTCACTGATCACAAGACACATCAGTTCGGGCATTAGCCTTAGCTTCCAACCAGTTGGGTTGAAAAATAAAATCTAACGAAAGTTTTAACTTAACAAACTGTGTTTATTGAGATATTCAAAGTGTTACATCTTTTATCTTTACAAAAATCCCATAATTACAATCTTCTTGCTGCAAACTCCATGGTGACCACTGTAACGCCCTTGTTTTGGTCCATCAACAGCTTGAATCTTGAGGTTGTTCCAATGAATTCACAAGACTCATGGCAGTGTAGAGTAAGGATGTTGCGGGTGCCCATTTTGGTCCGCAAATGTGATGGACCGCTGGTGCCCACACCTGCCAAACTGTGCCTGCTGAACTCCCCCCTGCTTGCTGGCCCTCTGGGCTGTGGTTGAGCACCCCCTCTGTGCTCAATGAGCTACCCGCAGCTTACCTGGGCCTGTTCGTCTCTGTGCCAATTGCCATGTCTTAAAAAAAAGCACTTGTCCATAGAGCTATACGCAAAAGAGGGCTGTGAACTAGAGTCTATGGGCGATTCACAGCGCTTTTTGCATGTAAGTCTATGTGGGCACATAGCATTAAAACATGGCGATTGGCACAGAGATGAACAGGCCAGGGTAAGTTGCGGGCTGCTCATCGAGCATGGAGGGGGCACTCGACTGCAGCCCGGAGGGCCAGTGAGCAGGGGGAAAGCTCAGGGGCAGCCGGAGAACACAAAGTGGGATGTGTTCTTACATCCCTAGTGTAGAGTTGTCCATGGCAGAAGACAGGTATTAGCAGATAGATGCCAACTTGGTCCATTCTGTCCCTGGTTCTTGTTGATGCTAATGGCAAAGGCCAGATGAATGGGGAACTGGTGACGCTTGAATTGAAATGGGAGGGATGTGTTGGAAGGCTGATCCTTGGCAGGAAGATCTGCTTGCCATTAGTCTGTCCAGTGAGGGCTTCCTGGTGGAGACCGTTGTTGTGCATGGCAAGCACGATGAACCTTGTGCCATTGATAAGACCCTGTGTCATGTACACTTTCCTTAGCAGGATAACCACAGTACCCTTTTTTCAGAGTCACCTTTCTTGCTGGCAAACCACTTGGGTTGAGCGTGTTTAGGGCCTCTGAAGGGTATTACAAATCATGCCTGGCATCACCACTAGGGATGTACGAAACACCTACCTGGCTCTGCGCAGGGGCATCTGCAGTGGGGGGGGAGGCGCTCCGTCCCTCCACCCGGAATCCTGCCCGGCCGGCTTCGCTCTGCGGCCAAGCTGCAGAGCCACCAGCCAGCTCTGGCCACCCGCAGCCAGACATCCAGCCACTGGGCAGCCCTGCAGGGACGCAAATGGCGGCTATCGTAGCCGCCGCCATTTGCGTCCCTGTATTGAGCCATGATAGGCTACGTAAATATTTATGTAGCCTCTCACGGCAGGGGGGAAAAACAACCCAGCGTAGGCAAATGGCGGTAGCCGCTGCCATTTGCGTATGCTGGGTTTCCCCCCCCCACCGTGATAGGCTACGTAAATACTTACGTAGCCTATCACGGTCTCCGCAGGGATGCAAATGGCATCCCTGCATTAGCCGTGATAGGCTACGTAAGTATTTACGTAGCCTATCACGGCTGAAGAGTAGGAAGCGAATGGTGGCCGCAGGATGGATGCCATTTGCAAAGCAGTGTGGACAGGAGCAGGTAAGTACTCTGTTTCATGCACCTTTCGTGGGGTGGGGGCAGCGGGGACTTTGTCCCACATGCCTTTCATGGGGTGGGGGCTTCGTTCCGCGATGGATTTCGGGGCATTCGGCCTCACCAAGATCCGTCGCAGAATTCTCTGACATCCCTAATCACCACCAGTGACTTCGTCTGTGCTCAAGTAGGTCCTTTCCTCACCTTCCATTTTGTCCAATACCATATGGTTAATGTAGTCACAGCGCTCATTCCT